>CM062295.1:780342656-781011989 GCA_031216915.1 Pictodentalium vernedei
TTTACGCCAGACTGCCCTCCCTTACTAATTTCGAATATTTTCGAACTGGGTAACCCATGTTTTTCTGGAAGGGGCGAAGGCAAATAAATGTCTTCTGTCGGCGGTATCATGCTACAGAACAATAGGAATAGTTGCCTGTGTTCCGTTCAATTTGTATGCTTGTCTGCTTTACAATTTACAATTTGTATGCTTGTCTGCCTTACAATTTACAATTTGTATGCTTGTCCGCCTTACAATTTACAATGTGTATGCTTGTCTGTCTTACAATGTACAATGTGTATGCTTCTCTGCCTTACAATTTACAATTTGTATGCTTGTCTGCCTTACAATTTACAATTTGTATGCTTCTCTGCCTTACAATTTACAATTTGTATGCTTGTCTGCCTTACAATTTACAATTTGTATGCTTGTCTGCCTTACAATTTACAATGTGTATGCTTGTCTGCCTTACAATTTACAATTTGTATGCTTGTCTGCCTTACAATTTACAATTTGTATGCTTCTCTGCCTTACAATTTACAATTCGTATGCTTCTCTGCCTTACAATTTACAATTTGTATGCTTGTCTGCCTTACAATTTACAATTCGTATGCTTGTCTGCCTTACAATTTACAATTTGTATGCTTGTCTGCCTTACAATTTACAATGTGTATGCTTGTCTGCCTTACAAGTTACAATCTTTCAAAAGTTCTTATAAAGTGGATCACGGGATATATGTGCTCCATTTTATAAGTATACAGTCTAAGCAATGTATCCTGTGACCTTTGCACTCGCATACTCGTGCTATCTGTGACACACAGGCCGCAAGAATATGCACAATAATTAGGTAATTCGTTAAAATAACAATTTATGTCAGGAAACTTATTTCGCCCTGCTTCCTTTTCGTCATGAGATTGGATTCCAGAATAGAAATTCTAATTCGTAAAGCCCTGACTACTGGAATGTAATATTAAATTATTGCTTATTATTTTGTCTGATTTATTGTGGCTGATGTCATCTTGTCATCGAATTCAACAAAAATGCAAAAATACATGCAAAGATTAAATTTCAATAAACATCAGAACAGTTCACCTTGATTTCTCGTAATCGGCTGTTTGTTTGAAGACACGTTCTCTTTATCCTCGTCTGACCAAAAACTAAAATACCAGTCTTGGAGTAATTCTTGTTTGAAAGTTTTGAACTTGTCGCAATAACTTCTTCTCCCCTTTTTAGAAAGAATGGAAAAAAGACATATCTCAGAAATGTCGGCTTGGTTCATTGATTATTGATAAATATTCAGTGTATTTCAGTTCTCAATGTCATTGCATTTCCGGCAATTTCTTTGTAAGGACAATAATTTGATACATTACAACCCTAAAATCCTTTCTGTGCATGTTAATAGAAAACACTCTTTTAGGGGGTAATTGGGGGGGGGGGGGGGGGGCAGTAGTTCTCATTCAACCAGATCATCTAGAGAGTTCAATTGAGAATTGGGTAGTTCTTCAAACTGTTATTTTCAAAACAAAAATAATGCTTTGTTTGTAAGTTTTCTCAGTGCTCCAAGACTGTCGACCAAACGACCCTCAAACCTACCTTGTCTACTTCTTTCCAGAGAGTGTCAATGGGGAGGGCGAGGTTCTACACGGGAATGTCATATCGTCGCCTGAGTGTTAGAATGTTCTATGTCCCATAGGGGAGATAATACATAGTCCCATAGGGGAGATAATACATAGTCCCATAGGGTAGATAATACATAGTCCCATAGGGGACACAGAACATTCCAGCACTCAGACGACGATATGGTGAAATAGGTTAAAATGGATGAAAACGCATGTATTCTGTTTTTTCCCAAACTTTTCACACGCATCACCTCCAAACCTAGCATGTGCAATGAGCGATGTCCAGAGACTGCCAAAGAGGGGCGGGGTTTCTATACGGGGAAGCTAATGAGGTAAAGTTGGGTACAATATGGCGAAAACCTCTGGCTCCTAACTTCTTCATCCTCGATCGAATCTTCATTAAACTTGGCATCTGTCCTCAAAACGGTCCACATATTATTACGGGCTGATGGGTATTCTCTACATGAGGGTCAAATGGGTGGAATTTGGGGCGAAAACGCATATGCCTTGATTCCACTAATTCACGTCTGTACGATTTGCTTATCTTCACTTCATTTGAGTGAGCTCTGCCGCTCAGTGGTTAGAGCGTTGGACTTGAAACCGAAAATCCTCTTTTCGACCCTGGCCAGCGGTAACTACGTTGATTTCTTGAACAAGGCACATAATATTTTAATCCTGGCTGACAACTTGCGGGCACGGTCTCGTGATGTACTAAGATGTACTGCACGTAGATAGGGTAATTGCCTTCAAACAACGTAAACTTGCTTGAGAGGAGTTTGTACTTTGGCGAATCTGACAATTGCTCACAGCTGCTCTGTGATTCTCTTCTGGTATTCTGACTTCCTCCACCCATCAAACTCTCCGACACGAGTTCATCCTGGCTGTCGAATGAGGCGCTAAAATCCAATAAATAAATAAATAAATAAATAAATAAATAAATAAATAAATAAATAAATAAATAAATAAATAAATATCACTTCATTCGCAAGAACCTCTTTGGTGGACGGGGAATCAGCTGTCATTTTGTAGAAAATGTTATGGCCGTATTATTCTCTATTTTATAACCCGATTGTTGTTTGTGTCCAACGTTAATCTTTTCAATACCGGCATTAAGAAATGTCCCTCATATAATCAGCACTACGTGTAAAAAGGTCATATTGGTCGTTACACATCCGGGTGACGTTGTTTACTTGAATGAAAGGCTTCGACAACACAACGGTGTCAAACAAAAATGTAAACCGACCGCCTAAGTTTATATTTGTCTTTAACCCTTAAAACATCGGTGGTATCTTGCACGTCTGTTGAAATGCAGCAATTAGAAGAGTCCATATTCATTATTAGTGGGTACACCAATCAATATTATCAATGTGCATCCTTTGGGGATGCACGTTGAGAATATTGATTGGTCTAACCCACCCTTAAATTAGCTGGCATCCTACTTAATGAGATTGGCGTACCTTGTCAGTGGGCCTGTAAAGCGGCCTCTCGTGTTCAAAGGGTTTAAAATATCATCATCATATACTTAATTCAAGTGGAATCGGGCAGGGGTAGAGTAGGAGGTACACGAATCAACGACCCTTGGAGTTATTCCCGTATTTCTTTTACAGCAAAAACTCCCACTCGGGCAGTAGTGTCCAGTCCCACCCACCCCCGGACTCCACCCTGGTTGAGTTATGTCTTAATATTGAATCGTTCAATGATATTATAAAATATAAGCAGAACTGAAAAAGATACTTAGCTAAAAGTTGACGATGAAAATTGTTATATTGTAATACAATAACTTGTATATTAATTCTTCAACTCTTTACCCAACGTAACGGCCAGCGCTATTCTAAAAAAAAAAGCCAATTAATTTTCATTATTTTTTTTCATTTTTTGTCTCAAAAACATAAGTTATGACCCCTCGTTGGAACGAGCTCGTCGCGTTCGTTCCAATGAGAGGTCATAACATGATTTTCAGATAAAAAATGAAAAATTAGTTATTTAAGAATTTCGTTCGCAAGTGTCGTCTGCTTTTCATGTCAGGTAAGAGGTTAATAAATGTTATTGTAAATGTCGACCAGCACTGTTCACAAATAGCACCATTCCAATTTTATTATTGCAGTTTTTTACAAGAAAAACATAGTGTTTGAGTCCCCATTCAACAGCGGGATCACATTTTCAGCTAATTCTTTATTCATCAAAATTGGGAGAGTGGGGCAGAAATATAAACTGAATAAACGTTATTGTAAATGTCGACCAGCGCTGTACACAAAAAGCACCATTGCAATTTTTCTATTGCTATTTATTTAAAAGAAAAACTTTGTCCTTGAGTCCTCATTCCAAAGCGGGATCGAATTTTCGGTTATTTTTTATTCATCAAAATTAGGAGAGTGGGGCAGAAATATAAGCTGAATAAAGGGGATAAGAGAGACGTGATCCCCTGTTCCACCGTTTTCGCTGTCACATGATGTCCTGCGAATCGCAATTTATATCCTAAAATCGAATCAGTGGTCCGATATCGACGTCGACAACTGGTCGAAATGGAATCCGAAGCAGCTAGAAACAAATTTCGTGAAAGCATTTGTTATTTTACCACATTACCCACATGCCATGTATATCTTGCGAATTGCGCGTACCGCGGGTAGCATGCGTACTCGAGTGCAGAGGCCAGTAGTCACCTTCCTACAAAAGTACGTATAAAGTAGTGCAAAGGAATCCCGCGATCCACTTAATTGCACCAATATTAATTTCATTTTTATGGCATGATTCTGTCGGTCGAAGAAATTTTTTTGTTGTCGTACAATGGTGGAAAAGCAGAAGTTGCCCTATTCTAAAATATAGGAATCAAGAAGATGCCGATCGCAAATCAAAACATCAATGTCCATCTCGAGCCGAATCCTCAAATGTTTGCAGGGCCTACCACCATTGGTTATATAAGATTTCGCTGCAGGAAGACATAGAGAGTAATCGCGTGACTGGACTGGTTACGTGAAATAATTCATGAGAGGTGGGGGACGTTGTACAAACACGAGTGTTTTACAATATAGTCCCTCGCTTCGAATGGATTATTTTACGTAACCAGTCCAGTCAAGCGATTACTATGTTTGTTACTTTTCATTATTAACGATAATTATATTATTTAACCCTTTACCTAACGTAACTGCCAAAAAACGGCCAGCGCTATTCTCAAAAATCGCCAATTAATTTTCATTATTTTTTATTTTTTGTCTCTAAAACATAGGTTATGACTCATCATTGGGACGAGCTCGTCGAACTCGTTCCAGTGATGGGTCATAACCTATGTTTTTGAGACAAAAAATGAAAATATTTTTTTTGCAAGTGTCGTCTGCTTTTCATGTTAGGTGAAGGGGTAAATAAACAAAAAACAATGAAGTCCCCATTACACTCACGGAAAAGAGTCTTCGTTTGCGCGCACGGATACATGACACAATTGTTGATTGCATAATTTACTTGTGAAGTTATCGTTTATAATCAAACCCGGAAATCCCAGTAAATCACACTTTGGAAAGTAATAAAATCTACTTTTTGCCGGCTATTTGATTTTATATCAATGCCAAATAAACGAATTTTAAAATCGGATTTACTGGATAACAAATAAAAACAACAATGTAGAAACAATCTTTTAAAGTTTTGAGGGGTCCGTATATTCACTCATGTCCCTAGTACGATTTCGTAGAATACAGCTGATGTTAAGATTGAATTTTTTATTGGTAGCCATTTAAAAACTGCCCTGTATCGTTCTTTGTACACTCTGGTATCAGAATATTTATTCAAACTAGCTGATTTAGGTTGTTTTTTAACCCAATGATTTTAGAGTGTGGACTGTACAATTGTGTGGGACAGAAGGAAAATGTGATCAAAAGATTATAGTCCGGCCGCCGAGTCACTAATGCATGTTTTGGCGTATAAAGTTTTTTTTATCAGTGGATTCTGGTAGTCTGGGGTGTCCCTTTGAGGAATCAACCGGGTGACCAGCTGGGACCCTTGGGGAATTTTTTTTTTATTTAACACTTTGGAGACCTACCCATTTAAAATATGCATATTTCTGTGTAAATTGTTCCTAGACAATAATATCATACGTATTGTGCAATAAACTGAAAAATATCATGACCTATGAATAAATACATGTTGGCGATGTCTGTTTATCGTCGTTTACCTGTGATTTAATCATTTTTCAGTCGAAAAATGGCGCGAAATCGTGTGTCTCATATTACGTTTCAAAAATATCAAGTCACATTCAAAGCATTTACTCCGGGAATTGTTGGTAGATTGTTGATATTAATATCTTAAAAGATAGGTGTGGGTATACTGGTTAAGGGACAGTGGACTTGAACAAGTTTTCTGAATATATTTGAGGGGTCCATAGGTGTTTATTTACCCCTACCCCTATTTCTGTTTTTTTCTTAATTTTCCCAAAAAGTTGCCGAAACCCAACTATTTGATTGTTATCCTATACACAACAACAAATAAAGAGTGTTGTTTTTACTGTGTGCACACACTGCTGTATAACGCATTCTATCGGACCCAGACATTCAGTGAAGCATAATCACTCAATTAGCCAACATGTGCTTCTTCCTTTATCCGCATTTCCATTTCTGTTTAGTCATTGATTGATTCTTACTCTATATGTATAGTCGTTCTCAATACTTCATTACAGTACATGGAGAGTGTATTATCACTAAATCACCCGCAGAGTGGAGATTCCACCCAAGCAATAATTGCGAATTTGTTGCAAAGCACAAAAAGCACCAGCAATGTTTCAGCCAATGGACCTCCGGGTTAAACCCGGAGGTCCATTGGCTGAAACATAGCTTGTGTTTTTTGCCGATATGAACAAAATTTGAAAGTTATAGCTTGGGTGATAACCCCACTCCGCGGGTGATTTACTTACAATCCACTCTCCACGTACTGTACATTTGTCGTTATATCTTATTCCTATGTGGTGTCACTTATTATCGAATTGTCGGTTTTAAGTTTTTTTTTGCTCATGTGTCTCCCCTTTTCCCAGAGTTCACGGGGAATTGATGATTATGGCGAGGTGTTTTTTCGAAGATGTGTACAATTGTTCCAATTCCAAATGCCGTTTTGTTAAAGTGTTGACGGCAAGAATAAAAAAGATCATTACTAACAGTGAAATATATGGTGATGGTCTTCACAATGTATTGCGATTGCGTCTCGAAGGCGATGCAAACATTGTATCAGATGCACACATAGACTGTATCAGTAAATATCTACACCCTCGCACGGTGAAATGTGCAATGAAAAGGCTCAATAGCAGTCCCTCAAAAGCTGCGGATGAACCATCACAGAAAAAAACCCAGAAGCTCCGATGCTGGTTTATTCAGTTTCAAACAAGACTGTCTGTTTCTGCAAATGAATGCTAAGTTGATAAAGACGCACGCCCTCCTTCGCGTGGGAGGTCAGCTTATGTTTTCAGGCAAATACAACAGTCAGGTGGTGGTTTATCACCCAAAGAGGTCATTTACCACAAGTGTGGTGAGCGTGGTGACGAATGGGCTGAAGCAGTCAGGGTTAGGATCAGTGGAACATTGAGTGATTTACATGCTGTTGATGATGCTCGCTACCATTCTGATAGTCGACAAACCTTCATGGGCGAACACGCTGTAAGCGCGGCGGCTAAAGTTGCCGAGACATCTACTTCATCACCTGACCTGGAATTACCCCTCCAGGCAGTAGTGGATTTCCTGAAGGATGACAACTCTCTGTGTTGGAGCTCTGTTGATATACACCACAAGTATATTCAACACGGAGGTGACACATTATCGCACCGGCTGATTGTTTCTAAACTATCAGAAATATTTGGCGATGACCTTTTGGTGCTGAGTTCTCCATCGATCGCGACCATTCTTGGAATGCGTGGGCGTGTTGGTTCTGTTCTGAGAGTTGTTAATGAGATCGGCGATGACACTATAGCCGCCATGAAAACAATGAAGGATACAATTTCCAAAGAAATCGACTCCATCCAAATAGATACAAGTAGTTATATCTCCAGGTTAGATGAGGTAACTGTTGTTGAGTATTCCAGCCAATCACTCCTCGATTTCCTTGGATGATTATCCCCCAAACTTGACAACACCCTCCCTGCTAAGTTAATATGCAACATTGTGACATCGGCCGTTAAAGGTGTAGCCACGCCATTACAGATAGTTTTGGCTGTTATGGTACGCGACTCCAAAGAGTTATCAAAAGCAATGAGTGACTTTGGTGTTTCTTGTACGTACGATGAACTTTTACGATTCAAAAAATCTGCAGTGTTCAAACAACAACCAAAACGAATTGTTCTGGTATATCTGATGCTTCTGATGGTATGATACAATTCGTTGCTGATAACTTTGATGTTGACATTTCGTCACAAAATGGCAAGCAAAGCACAAATTCACTAGCTGTCTTAATGACACAATCTGGCAATGCAACCGGGCTTATTTCGTTAAAGGTACCGAGAATAAAAAAAATAGCAATGACCCAAGCCATAGACTACAGTTTACAAACGACCAAGTTCAATGGTAAAATAAACCTGTCATCCCCACTGACTACATCAGGAAAAACACCCCACCATTCAAGCTGCTTGCACGGATGACCATGGCGAAGCAGAGGGCTGACGAACTTGACTTCTCCTTTTTCAAGGATATACTCAATGTGGATAGCTGTCCCGAGTTCAATGGCTACAACCCCAAATTGTGTCGCGAGAGTGGGATGTCTCCAGAGCCACCCACAAACGCAGTATATCTGCCATTGATAGACATGCCATCGGCTGATCCTAAAACTATAGCTACCGCAATGTCGGAGGCGCAACGTCTCACTCAGTTGGCCGGACAAGAGTTCACACTCTTCACAGTTGATTAGCAACTATACAACGTTTCCCTGCAGGTTCTCTGGTCTGATCCTGACAAGTTTTGTCATATGATACCGCAGTTAGGTGGGATGCACATGCTGATGAGTTTCGTTGGTGCCATCGCTACATTGATGGCCGATACGGGATTATCTGAGGTTCTTGAGTCGATCTTTGGTGGAATGGCCAAAATGTTGACAGGGAAAAAGTTCCCCATGAATATACGGGCATTCCGGCTATTGACTGAGGAATTGCTCAGAAATGTTTTCGATGGCGAGAATTTCGAGTGTCTTGATGATTTGGGTGATAGGTTGACAGATCTGTCTTGAAAGAGTCGGACAACCAGGATGTGGGTGGACTGCTTCATTAAACCAGTGTTCATCATGATGCAATACGTCAGGGCTGAACGAGAGGGGGATTGGCCGCTTCACCTAGAAGCAGTGAAGCGAACGATGCTTTATTTCTTTGCGTCAGGTCATGTCAATTATGCCAGATATGGTTTCTACTACCTGAGAGAAATAGAGCGGCTACCGTCAGATATTCTTCACCAATTTCTGAAAGGTTCTCATGTAATGAGACATTTGGATGGCGTGTGGAATGGGATCTGGAGCGACATGTATATAGAAACAACGTTCATGTGCTATGGTCATGGGAAATCTGGCATCATTGGCATTAAGTTGAAGCCAGAAACATTGAAGGTTTGGGCTCTCAGCATTCATGCCTGTGGTAAACTATTACATGACATATCTCAATTGAGGGAATCTGATACTCAATCACGACGTGTTCAGGAACACCACAAAGAAGAATCAAAAGCTTGCATATCCGCTGATCGATTGGACCGCGAAGGTATCCGACAGAAACCGGAGCTGGTTATAAACCCAATGGACCCTGAGCAACACCCTGAAGGCATGGTGAATATTGCGACTGGAAGGATTGCTCCCCCAGCTGTCAATGTGGACGAAACAATAGCCCTTGGTCTCCGACAAATGCAGACATGCGAGACAGGGTTACCCACTGGATTCTATGATACCATATCTATGCCTGTTGTCACAATGTCATCGATGATTAAGCCAATTAAATTTGTGACTCTCGAGTGTTCGATAGTAATCTGATTTACTCGAGAGTAATAAGCCTCCAATCCAGTTTACGCGACGTTGAGATCAAGGAGATACTGTCACACGAATTCGGGGATATGCGTATCTCAAAGTCCAAGTCCGTTCTCAAAAACAAAACTGCGGTAACTGTTTCGGCACGAAACACTAAACATGACAGCTCACACAGCACAATCATAGATGGTTGTGCACTTTTGTGGACACCGCACTGGCCAGCATCAAATGAAATGTGCCCACCAATTGTGAGAGATTTCGTCCAGAAATTCCAAGATCATGTTAAGCAAATTCTCTTGCATGGTGACACATATCTTGTGTTCGATAGGTACAATAATTATAGTACCAAGTGCGGGGCAAGGGCAAATAGGAGTGGTGACAGCTGCTGTCGCAAATTCAAGTTGAAGATAACATCACCATTGTCTACACAGAAACAGACACTGTAACCGAAAACAAAAAAAAAAAAAAAAAAAAAAAAAAAAACATTTGATTGATGTTATTGTTCAACAATTCAGATGCGACCAGTTATTCGCCAGTGATAATACAGTAAAACACAAACTGTTCCTTACTGGACAACATGCAGCACCCATAGAGATCAACAACGGTGTTGTTATAGATCGACGGGACATGTCGACAAGCCACGAAGTAGCGGACAATATAATCGTCCAACAGGCTGTCAATGTTGCAATTGAGACGAATGGACAAGTGACTGTTCTGGCTGATGATACAGATGTGTATACTCTTCTCTTGTATCATTATTTGAAATATAAGTTGACCTCAGATATGTTCATGGCATCCCCTATAACGGATAGATCGGTGGTTGATATCCGAGTTACGGTTGAGAAACATAGAGGAATCATTGCAGACATTCTTGCAGCGCAAGCCCTTTCAGGCTGTGATACTGTTGCTGGGTGCTTTGGCATTGGAAAGGGTCGTGTCATCAAAGTTTTGGAAACTGGCTTGGAATTGTTGTCATCTCTTGGTGACATAGATGCTCCATGGGCTGATGTCTTAGAACTGGCCACCATATTTCTGTGTGCTTGTCAAGGATGCAAGGCATCAAACACAGTGTCCGATGCACGAGTTAGTATATGGACATCAAAGATAGGGAAAAAGAGTACAACAAAAGCACCCAGTCTTAACAGTCTACCTCCAAGCAATGCGGCATTTTCCGAAAATGCAAAGAGGGCTCATTTGCAAGCATGTATCAGGAGGAATGCTGTAAATCTAGATCCACCTAACGTGAACCCCACAGACTTCGGTTTCACCAAGGATGATAGCACAAAGTCGTTATTACCCGTGACTGTCCCAACAGGTGTATCACTGGCACTGGTTACGGTTTTGATCATGATACAATGTTCCTGTTCTAGTCAACAGCCATGCCAAACAGCTAGGTGCAGCTGTAGTGCTTCTAAATTAGCATGAACAATGTTTTGTTCGTGTCAAGGAAATATTGAGTGCTGCAACGAACATACGATTGTATGGGTAGAGATTTCGAGTCTGTACACAACGATGCATGAACGCACAAAAGGACGGACAAAATAAGTGGATATCAGGAATGCACTGCATTTGTATATACGTAAGATATACAAGCACAAACATATATATATAAAAATATTTTAAAAAGCAAACAAAAAAAGATTTTAAAAAAAAACTCAAAAAATTAAAAAATCAAAATTGAAAAAAAAAATCTAATGCTGCCAGACAGTGTTTGCCTGCCGGCCCCAAGCCCGGATGAAAGCAGATGGGATATACACTCTCTAGACAATATTTAACTAATGCGAACTGTCTTATTTAATGTTTCATTTGGTTTCACAACACCTACTTAGATGGGACTACGATATTCTGTATTATTTCAAATTCCTCACTAAAATCACAAAATTATGAAATATTTGCTAATTGTTCAAGTGATTTGTTTCTGGAGTGATCAGCGAATATTGTAAAATGGTGTATTGCACAATGTAATCAGTATCAATTACATGTTTGCAATAAGATTACAATAAAATTGTTTGGTTTCCACAACTTTGAGGGAAAATTAAAAAAAAACAGAAATAGGGGTAGGGGTAGATTATTACCTATGGACCCCCCAAATATATTCAAAAAACTCGTTCAAGTCCATTGTTCCGTATCCATTACATCCACTTCTATCTTTTAAGATCTTAATATCAACAATCTACAAACAATTTCCAGAGTAAATGCTTTAAATGTGTCTTAATATTTTTGAAACGAAATATCAGATACACGATTTCGCGCCATTTTCGACCATTTTTCAACTAACAAATAATTAAATCATGGGTAAACGACAATAAACAGATATCACCAACATGTATTTATTCATAGGTCATGGTATTTTTCAGTTAGTTGCACAATACGCATGATATTATTGTCTAGAAACAATTTACCTAGAAATATGCATATTTTAAATGGGTAGGTCTCCAAAGGGTTGAATAAAAAAAAATCCCCAAGGGTGGCAGCTGGTCACCCGTTTTGTTCCTCAAAGGGACACCCCACACTACCAGAATCCACTGAGAAAAACACGTTATACGCTAAAACACGCAAAAGCTTAAAATCGATGTTTGACGGCCGGACTGTTACTTCCCAAGATTCACGGCGCATATCAACCCTTTACCCAACGTAATGGCAAAAAACCGGCCAGCGCTATTCTCAAAAATCGCCAATTAATTTTTAGTATTTTTTCATTTTTTGTCTCAAAAACATTGGTTATGACCCCTCGTTGGAACGAGCTCGTTGAGCTCGTTCCAACGAGGGGTCATAGCCTAAGTTTTTGAGATAAAAAATGAAAAAAATTAGTTATTCAAGAATTTTTTTTGCAAGTGTCGTTTGCTTTCCATGTTAGGTAAAGGGTTAAAAATGACTTTCTATTTTATTACATGATATGATGATTTAGAGCAACAACTTGAATAGTGCATTCTAGAAATCCCAACTTGGATGACTGCCAATCTCCATTGAATAGTGCATTCCAGAAATCCCAACTAGGATGACTACCAATCTCCATTGAATAGTGCATTCCAGAAATCCCAACTTGGATGACTGCCAATCTCCATTGAATAGTGCATTCCAGAAATCCCAACTTGGATGACTGCCAATCTCCATTGAATAGTGCATTCCAGAAATCCCAACTTGGATGACTGCCAATCTCCAGAAATTGAACCACGACAAAGCAGTAGTCTATTGTGAACTACACGACAACTAAGGAAATTAGCAAAGCCTGATTTTAAAATTCAGGATACATAAATTCCACCCTACCAGTGACTTCGTAACTTTGGTGTTTTCTTAGATGGAAACTTTTCAGTTAACAGACATGTTAAATATATCTGCCAGCTTCGATGTGGCATATTTTTTCATATGAGGACACAAGCAAAACTGGGACCTTAAAAGACGAGACAACAGCAAAGCAACTTGTACGCGGATTTGTGACAATTCGGCTTGACTACTGCATTTTCTATTCTTTGGTCCAACAAATAAAACACTAACATTTGAAAACTACAATATATCTAGAATTATTCTGCCATAGTAGTTAATAGATACAGAAAAACACGTCACAAAACACAAATCTTTCTTGAATTACATTGGATGACAGTGTATCATAAAAATCCAATACAAATTATGTCAATTGTCTTCATGCTCTTGCACCGTCTTATCCAAAGTGAATTATTGTATTATTATGTACACTTCCATGTTTCTCTTTTTTTCTTTCTTCTCACTCCATTTTCCATTATTTTCTTTTGCTATAAACATGTATATGTTTTTCGCAATAAAGGATAGTATTGTATAGTATAGTATTGGTATGTGCCACCCAGTGGCCTTAGTCGAGAAACGAAATTGTGCTGGTACTGCCGAAGGTTGTGGGCAACAATGCATTCTCTATGGCGCTCTTACGATGTGGAACTGTCTTCCGAATAATTTATTAATTAATTTATTAGTATTTATGGTCACATATGTCTGCACAATGAATAATCATGGCCGCCTTTCGGCAGATATAAAAATATGAACATCACCTACGCTATAAATTCATTTAAACGAAGCATGAAAACACATGTCGTTCAATGGGCATTCTACTAGTAACACTCCTAATTTACTAATTAAACAGATCGCGTTTTTTTCAAAATGAAATACCAAAGAGCATTTTTGTGCGTTTTAGACGTATACTTTATTAATTACGACAATGAGATAAATACGTGGCGACGTGGTTAACTGTCGTGGGGGGGGGGGGGGGTAGGACGCATAAACAGATGCAGCAGGGTCAGGAGCGTCGTGATGTTGGCCGATTCGGATGAGGGGGAAGGGGAAGTGTAGTCTTGATTTACCGTACCAGTAATCCGAACTAGTGACTGATTTTTCTCCACTGGAAAAATATTGCAACTTCCTCATCAATGTTTGCCTTCGCCGAAGGCATGCCCTGATGATGTAACTGGAATATTCGTCAGTCAGAGCTATGGTTAATAAATTCAGTACTTCTTGGAAGTCTATTTGTTGTGACGCTGCTTCGTATTTCATCAACATAGAACATTCTTGCACTCAGACGACGAAGTATTGCAACTTCGTCACCAGTGTTTGCCTTCGTCGAAGGCATGGCATGCCTTGATCATGTAGCTGGAATATTCATCAGTCGGAGTTATGGTTAATAAATTTAATAAATTCAATAATTCTTGGAAGTCTACTTGTTGTGATACAGCTTCTTATTTCATCAACATATACAGTACCAGTACTCCGAACTAGTGTTTTCACGGGCATTTAAGTTGTTCGAAACTTCATTTCTATTACATTGAAAGCAATTAAAATTTCTTAAGTCTGTTTTAAATTTAAAATCTGTACTTACAAATTTTCGACTCTGATCTCGCCTGTAGACGATGCTCATTGAATCATTGGTCTGATCATTGCTTATCTGACGTTGTGGACGAGCCGACAATTAAATAAAACACGTCTGTTTTGTCCAGAATTCAAGCATCATATACAGTACGGGGAGAGTGTATTATCACTAAATCATCCGCAGAGTGGAGATTCCACCTGAGCAATAATTGCAAATTTGTTGCAAAGCATAACCAGTACCAGCAAAGTTTCAGCCAATGGACCTCCGGGTTAAACCCGGAGGTCCATTGGCTGAAACATTGCTTGTATTTATTGTCGATGTATACAAAATTTGAAAGTTATAGCTTGGGTGGTAACTCCACTCCGCGGGTGATTTAGTTACAATCCACTCTCCACGTACTGTACATGTAGTAGATGGTGGGTGAAAGTGTGACCAATATTTACAAGTGTTGTTAGTTGTTCGAAACTTTATTTCTATCAGATTAAATACAATTAAGATTTCTTAAGACTGTTTTAAATTTAAAATCTGTACTTACAAAGTTTCGTCTGTGGTTTCGCCTGTGGAAATCTCTCATTGAATTATTGGTCTCATCGTTGGTTATCTGATGTTATGGACGAGCCGACATTGCGTCGCCTGAGTGCTAGAATGTTCTATGTCCCCTATGGGACATAGAACATTCTAGCACTCAGCCGACGATTGGTTATCTGGAGGACCAGCCGACAAGCAAATGGAACACGTCGGCTTGGTGTAGAATTCAAGCACCATATATTTATGTTACAAATGAAACTTCGTCGACTCGCTGTTACTTTACCCATCAGTGTCCACCTAATTCTTTAATGGTATCAATTAATTGATAACAATTATTGTAAGCTTGTATTCATTTCCTTATTCTCTACATTGTTTGTTATTAATGGAAATCGTAATGAACATGGAAGTGTTTAATCCATTTTCTCCCCCCACTGCATGTGTAACATACGTCTGTCCAGGGTGAGATAGCAGGGAGAGACAGATGTATCCCACCCACCCACGTGACGTTATACATTTATAACGTTATTATGACGTTATGCATATCGTATCAGTTTTTGCTACCAACTAATTCATATTGACGTCATCAGAATGCTGTGTGCTCAAAGGTTGATGCTCTAAAACTCTTTAGATTCCAAGATGCCACCGTTCCTAATTGATTTTGTGGTATATACCTTTGGTATATACATAACTTTTCCATGCTGTTTCCGATGGTGTCATTAGTTTTTCAAAACAACGAATACCAAATGAGTTGATTATATCAGCACGTGACCGCCGATTACCTCTGGCTAACGTAACCGCTGTATGGTAGGGGAGAAAAATAATCCCTGATGGGTACGGGTGCGGGATGGGAAAATCTCACCCTTGGGACAAGATATTTGGTCCAGACTCTCGGCAAGCCACGTGTCAGGCCCAAATATCTTGCCCTCGGGTGAGATTTTCCCATCCCACACCCGTACCCATCAGGGATTATAA
This sequence comes from Pictodentalium vernedei, assembly GCA_031216915.1. Taxonomy (NCBI): domain Eukaryota; kingdom Metazoa; phylum Mollusca; class Scaphopoda; order Dentaliida; family Dentaliidae; genus Pictodentalium; species Pictodentalium vernedei. The sequence continues at coordinate 780,358,545 of CM062295.1, forward strand.
TAGTCAACATTTCTGCGGCTCATGAAATAAAAGTGTGACGTTGGTGACGACGCTTCAATAAGTCTATTAATAATGAATACATTTTATGCTTTTACAGATGGATCCTTCCACTCAGAGGCTGTAAACGTAGTTCTTTATACATGCTTTGTCATGTTAATACGCCGCAAAATAGAGCGTATCGTTAAAATAATTTGCCACATATCGTCCCTTGAGAGCACAATGGCGTCATCCGCAATGTTAAAGTAATTGCTGACGGAGGAGTACTGATGCACCCAGGAGACGATAGTTTTTCTGCGTCAAGTGTATGAGGTGTAACAGATACATCCGCACGGTTCAAACAGCGACCACTCTGTGTTATTAGTTGCAAATCGTTTTTTTCCGTAGAGGGTGGAGACTGTTGTTTCACATCAAATGCTTCAAATTTCAAAAAGGACAAGGTATGTATCAAGCGTTTTGCATTAATCAGAAGAATTATTCTATGAGGTCCTGTTTATTTGTTAACTGAATTGTTCGTTTTTAAGAAGGAATCGTGTGCACAAAAACAATGGAATGGGTCGTATTTCCATGTTATAGATAATCTGGTTGGCATTTACCCAGTTTGTGGGCATAACATATAGACTTTACCTGGATATAATGTGAGTTTCAAAGTGTAAATATATACCATGTTGTATGCGTATTTCTATGCAGTTCTCTATAGAGGTATAGTGTTTTCTTTATCTAAACTGTAACACGTATATTAATATTATGCATATATCTGCATATATGTGCAAATTGTATGTACAGATCACAATGTTTTTTCCTTCTTATCATTTAAGAATCTGGTATTGATTGATTTATTTATTTATTGGGATTTAATGACACTTTCGAGAACCAGGATCACCTTGTGACAGACAATTTTACGGGTGGAGGAAGCCGGAGTGCCCGGAGAGAACTACCGAGCAGCGGCGATCAAATGTCTGAGTCCCAAACATATTAACTCCACACAAGCATGGCTATCGTTGATTTAAGACAATTGCACAATTGAGGTGCAGTACGCCACCGTGTCCCCACGTGGCAGTTGGGTTTAAGTGTCTTGCCCAAGGACACAACGCGGTTGCCGCATGGGAAATTCGAACCGCAGACCTCTCGGCTTGCAGTCTACAACTCTACCTACTGAACCGCCATCTGGTATTGACAAAGTTTACTAAAGTTGGACATTCTTGTGATGCTATAGACTCATATTCAGTTCCACGAAATTGTACTAGTCTAGATAAGTTACAGTTAAAACTAGAAGTCCTGACACGAACTGTGCGCTTAACTAGGCATAATTGGACGTAGGAATTGCGCGCATTTGCCATATCGAACAACATCCAAAGCACGGCAAGTTCTCGTGGTAACTCATAGCAAGCACAAGCGATGTTTCTGCCAATGGATCTCCGGGTTAACCGGAGGTCCATTAGCTGAAACATTGCTTGTGCACAGGCCATATGTACAGAATTTGATAGCCTTATTATGGTCATAATGCGGAGATTAACACGCGGATCGACGTGCTATGTGTGCGCGTTTCATTGACAGAACTTCTAGTTTTAACTGTAATTGGTACGTGTCAAACATGCAAGTTGAGACTATCAGTGACCAGGCTATTTACTTACAGGCGTGTCTAAATATAGCATTGGTTGTATAAGGAATGCTCGTTTGTTTCTGTCTATTTCTGGAGTTATGAACCCCAAAAAACAAAGGCCAAACTGTGTAAATGGGCGTAGGGTGCTGTTATTCAAAGTGACACTGAATTAAATACAATTCTGATTTTTACCATTTTCCTGAGAAACTGAAAGCACAGTTTGTAAATGTGGAGTTCTGTAAGTGAAACAAAAGATTTACACCCCAGGCCTGGAAATACAGAAACGCTTATATACCGTAGGCCGTTGGTAGGCAACAGTAAATAGCATAGTGCTAATCTATAGAAAAAGGAGTCTTGAAGCACTTTCCCGCTTTCTCTGTTTTTACTACGCCAGTCATGGCTTTTTACGTTTTAGTGGGATTTCCACCTACACAAATATCAGCAACCAACACGCGATCTCGCCGAAGCGAGATGGGCACGTTAATTGTTGATATTTATTTTGGGGGACCTTCTTTTAAGATGGAAACAGTGTGCCTTTCTATCTATATGTAAATGCAATACTCAACCTTTGAGTCTAGATATTTCCGATTGATTGTCAACTCCTTCTGTTGAAAGATTAGAAATTCAATAAAGTAATTTGTCCCAAAATCGCGATATATTCTGTCTTTTGATTGGTCAGGGTGCCTTGGACAAATAGCCATGGCAAAGGGAGCTCCCAACATCCAAGGTATATGAGAGCATGCAACGTCTAGGCTATAAGCGCACGCGAAACATCGGGGGTACATGGTTTCAATGAAAGCGTTTCGCTTCCGCTCACCTCATTATAAATCTCGAACCAGAAAACCTGAAAATAGTCAAAATATCATCAGATTTCCGACAATGCAATCATAAAAATAAAATAAGAGCAAATAATTCGCCCCCTGAGTACCACTGTGCTCTATGTGCCAGTATGCACATAGAACACATTGGAACTCAGGGGACGATATGTCAACAAAATACTGTTTACTCGTTTCCTTAACGACCCAAGGGATGTACCTCTCCCTGTTGTCGTCTGCGATTATAAAAACAAAATTATTATCCCGAATTTGGTCCAAATGATTGTGGAGCTGAGAAATGCGTCCGCATTCTTTTTCCACTAAGTTGTATTGTGTTTCAGACGGGACAAAAACGTTATCTCCGCCAACATGTATGGTATATGGAGATTTCATACCTGGATCTCTCATTTAAACACCTCGCCTGCGGATCGGTGTTTAAAAACCAACATCCAGGTATTAAATCTCCATATACCATACATGTTGGCGGAGATAACGTATAGTAATACTTTGTCGTAACCTCTATATCCTTCGCGTATTTTAAAATTGACTTAACCTGAACTGTCGTTCGCGGATTATTGCTAGGTCTGACATCTGTGTATTTTTACTGACACGTAAGTGTGATGTTTGACATTGATGTGGAGAACAGCGTGTCTGGCATTATCATACTTTGATAAAACGTCTGAATAATGCAAGTCGTAAAAATACCGAATCGTCGCTCAGGTGATTATATCTCCATTTCTGAAATGGGGCAACTGAATTAAAACCTCCAGTTAATCAGCCAGATATATAAGCAACACCGTGCCTTGAGAACAGAGTGTGTCATATGATTGCCTAGTTCAAAAATGTTTCTTTCTTTCAGGACGTCGTTCATGCGCTGGAAAGAATGGAGCTTTTTTACTATTCTCTTCTGCTCTAGTACAATGCTTCGAATTCTTGCCCCCTCCCCTCCCCGAGGGAGAGGACCCTCCAAATTTAGAAGCAGTCCTCGGCGTTACACGTGCTTCAAAAATGTTTAGAGCTATAACGAGAAAACAATAATATCGCCCAGTCTGTAAGTTTCTTTTTAGACGTAAAATGTGTAAGTCATATCTTTATGACGTAATCGAAGTAGGAAGGGAGCTGCATATCAAGTTTCACATGTACATTGTTTTTGTAATTAATAAAAATAAAATCGGATTTTTACAATATCGTTTTGCTTTTATTGTTTTATATTTTGTCAAAATTAAATGAAATTGTCAACTTCGTACCATTCAAGGAATCAAATTTTCCCCGTACTTTGCACGAAATTGGACTCTCGGGTTTATTGTTTTGCCAGATTTTATCTCAGAGTTACAGCTCATGATAGATTTAGTGGGACAAACTCCTTGAACAGTGATATAATTTCTATAATGACAAAGACAAAGAAAACAAGATGTGGCTCAGTTTGGGATATTTCGGGCATTCAGGAGTACGGAGGAGAAAAAGGAAAACAGTGTGCAAGCCAGCGTTTCAATGAGTGGGATAGCTGATTTATCGGGTGTTGTCTGTAACGCTAGAATCGCTTCGTACCAAGATAAAACTAAATCTTGCTACTATTGAGGACGAGCGAGTGGATCGTCATTTTGATCGCTGCAGCAAGTTGTAGCATCAGTTTTCGGAACAAGTTAATACGGTTATACCTAGAGCTATTAAACCTGCACGGGAATCATTCATGGAACTGCACATTATGCCCTTTAAAACAGAACCCGAAAAATGTAAATCGGAAAATGAGAACTTAAAAGATCAGGTATCCTGGGTAACCGAGAAGAATATTGCAAATAAAAAATGGCACTGATGTCAGGGTAGATGATCAGGGGCATTGTAGTCGTAGAGATTGCCTAGTATTTCGAAATATACCCGTCGACACTGACAGAATGATGGAAATCAACAAAAACCTGATCAAATGTGTTTGGACATATCGTCGGCTGTGTGCTAGAATGTTCTATGTCCTATAGGGGACAGAATTCTCCCATAGGGGACAGAATACTCCTAGAGGGGACATAGAACATTCTAGCACCCAGGCGACGATATTCAATGAGAATCTAATAGTGGGGCCTGACATAAGTAGGACACGTGTTATCGGGAAGATAAGTAGCCAAAATACCCCAGCATCAGCATCGACCATAGGAGCAGTGCCCCGAATATATTTAATATTATCTGTAAATTTACATCAAAGATAATTCGTCATCAAGTCTATTCGAAAAACAGAGCTGAAGGAACATGACATTGTGTTTATAATTGAATCACTTACGTCTTGAAGATCGGAACTTGTTTGCCCCAAACCCCCCCCTCCCCCCCCTCCCCCCCCCCCCCCCCAGCCTGTGTGATATGAATACAATCAGGGACGTGGCTAGAGGTTTCCGATTGCGGAGTGTTGGGTAGTGAATTTCCAATTGAGGATCTGATGTTAGAAAAAAATTGAAGATGAAGCCATGAAAGGGGGCATAAAATTGATTCCAGTAACTGAAATGCCAACACATTTATGATAGAATTATCAGGTTATTATTATTTGGTATTTTTCTGGGTATTGAATGTGTGCTAAACAAATGCTCAAACTGAGAACTTTGAGAAATTCACACAGTGGGGCTATCAGGTAGAGTTGAAATAATATTGCATAACAATTACTTATTTGAAGTAGGTTAGAGTAGTTCACTCATTGAGGAATACACATGCATTTGTGTAACTGTTACTGAATCTGTACTTGTTAAAAGATTGGTCAACTGATTTATATGGGGGTTTGAAGTTGTGAGAAAATTGAAGCATTAAACCTGATTGCCACTAGTGTATCACACAACAAATGTGAGGTATAGTTGAGAAATAAACCTCAATATCAAGTGGAAATTTCAATGGAAGAGTGCAAAACTGAACTTAGACTGACAAATACTTTTTTCAGTCATCAGAAGTAAAACACAAAATTGAAGTAACAAAAATGAAACCAAGAAGAAAAAAAGGAACTCAAAATTTAGGTGTTTCAACTAGCTAATATTTCACTGAGCTGCTTATGGCATTCATATTGAGCAAGATATGTGGAATTCATTTACGATCATGAGCATTGATTGAATTCATCCGCCATTGCCTGAACATAGTCCGCTTTTGCTTGATTTGCTTGTAGGCTACTTGTACTATACCGCCATTAGTTATACTACTACCATGAAAGAAATCAATATAAAACTGTCCGGAGAACGGAACTTCGCAGCCTTCATGGTCAACCGATCTTGTTTAACATCTCTTTTGTCCAAAGAAGAATGTTTAACATCTCGTCCCCTGAGGTCCAATGTGTTATATGTGCCAGTAGGCATATAGACCACATTGGAACTCAGGGGACGATCTGAACATCCTAACAAGTCATTTTATTAAGCTGCAATGGATTTCCTTCATCTATATACTGAAGTGAACAATTTTGGGATTAGAACCCCTACAGCCAAAACAACTGACCAATCGCAACAAAAGAGTTTCTCATTTAGATATGACCCTGAACTTACAGACCAAATTTTGTGGTGACCAGTATTAAAGGCTGCAAACGACACTGAATAAATGGACGTGTCAATGACACTATAGCTTAACTTGACTGTGTGTAGTTTTTGATGAAAAGGATAATGTTCAGTGTTTATGAATACGACAAGAATTGTGATACTTGAGAATATGTTAATTACTGTTACCTGTATGCTGTGCTTTCAATAAGAATAATTTGAAATGTAGAACGTACTAAAGAATTGAGACCTGAGTTAATGTGGACCTCACAGTTTAATGTATGTCAACCAAAGCCTTTACCATGTTACAGTAACATTATTCCAAAACGAGTCATCCCACCAAGTTACAATGAACTCCCCTCATAAATATAACTCTTAGACTTTGCTAAAGGAATGTAGGTCACATGACGGATCGGCGGTCACGGTTGACCGATCATGACCAAAATAGGACAGTCTCATCTAGATAGTATTCCAAGTTATCCTACCAAGTTACAATGAAATCCCTTCATAAAAACAACCCGTAGACGGTGCTAAATGAATGTAGGTCACGTGGCCAGGCGGCGGTAACGACGGACGGATTGTGACCAAACTAGGACCGTCTCATCTAGACATCATACTGGGTTATCCTCCTAAGTTGCAATGAAATCGTTTCATAAATATGAACTGTAGACTGTGCTAAACGCGTCTATACTATTGGCCTGTGCAGTCGTCACGGTTGACCGATCATAACCAAAATAGGTTGTTCTCATCTGGACATTATACTGAGTCATTCTACAAATTTACAATGAAATTCCTTCATAAATGCAAGCTGTAGACTGTGCTAAGGGAAATCTAGGTAACGCGCACATGTATCCGTCACGATTTACTGATCGCGGCCAAAAGGGAACGTTATCATCTAGACATTATGTGGAGTCATCCTACTAAGTTACAATGAAATCCCTTCAACATTAGTACCTGCAGACTGTCCTAAAGGTTTTCGGGTTTCGGGCTTGGGCTATCGTCACGGTCGACCGATCGCGGTCAAAACGAGACCTCATCGAGACATGACCACGAACCTGCATTGGAAATTTTGTGATGATCGGACAAAATCTACGGGGTGTATCCAGTACTAAATAAAATGTGAACAGACTGACAGACCTTCGACACGCGTGATGGCAACAGCTTATCTTTACTTTGTCAAGTTAAGATAAAAATGATAGACTCTCAGCCTAACAGACATTCACATTCAATGGTGAAATGGCAATATGATAGTTTACTTCGACTTTGTCAAGTTAAACTTATTGAACACTCTTGTTGAGTTAAGGCTACACAAATAATGGGCAATGTTATTGCAGTATCATCACCAATTACCAAATCAGTTGATGCTGAATAAAAACTAAATTTAAATGACAAAAGCTACTCATATTTTCAATTGCTGACAGAATAGAGATGCGACAAAAAAAAAAAAAATAAAACTGTGCCGATTCAGACATACTTGTGATATTGCGTACACTAATGTTGTAAATAGTAACTGTTGGAATTTTTGTCGATTTGAACCCGAGTTGGAATTTTGGGAAGTAAAGAAGACATCAGCATCACAAAAGAAGCTATAAAATCCAGATAGATGGAACTGCCCATGACTTGCCCTCCGAATTTCCAACTACGGGATATTTTGACAAGGATTGGAGAGAATGACACCCCCCCCCCCCCCTTCGCCACGTCCCTGAACACAATATCTAGTGAGTTGGCCATTCCATAATAAGCTAGTCACCAGGTGGAGTATAGAGGACGGCCTGCTCAGTTGGGCAGGCTTGCTGAATTAAAATTAATTTAATTGAGAAGGTTTGATGCGGAACATCCAAATACGCAACCCCTGACCAATATGGTTCTATCCTATTATTACACCCTGCAGACACCTCTAAGTTGGGTGGAAGTCAAGGAATGGATAATTCCATTTTACAACTATTGATATTATACCATCCCGAACACAGAAACGAGGTCTAGAATATATTTTTACTGACTCTGACTCAGATAAAGAAAAATAACCAAAATAAAAACAATTGAAGGAATTGCTGGAACTGTACAAGCTGTAAAAAAGACTTAGATATGGGGCATTGTTAGTTGAGAGCCGTACTGAATTCCAGCACATAAACTTTTTAAACATTGAAAAAATATTAGATATGGATGTTAATGCTTTTCCTCATGAAACAGTCAACAGAAGTAACTGAACTTTAAGAACTAGAGAATTGTATAGCATGGACATACTTGAAATTAAAGAAAAACTTAAACCACAGGAAGTCAGGGATGTCAAGGGAATTAAAATCAAAAGATTCGGTACAATTACAAGAACAAACACCTACATGCTAACATTTGACACTTCATAACCACCGAAATCACTTGGTATAATGTTGGTTATATGAACATCGGAGGGAATTTGTATATCCCAAATCCACTTCGATGCTTCCGATGCCAAAAATATGGTTTTGGCCAAATTAATTGTCTGGGTCAGATAATCCGTTACAAATACAGTTAAAACTAGAAGTCCTGTCACAAATAGTGCGCTTGTCTAGGCTTAATTGCGCGTTGGAATTGCGCGCAATTGCAATATCGAATGGCATCCAGAGCACGGCAGGTTCTCCTGGTTACTCATAGCAAACACATGCAATGTTTCTGCCAATGGACCTCCGGGTTACCCGGAGGTCCATTGGCTGACACATTGCTTGTGGACAGGGCATTGTTACAGAATTTGATAGCTTTACTTGGGCCACAACGCGCACATTAACACACATATAAACGTGCTATTTGTGCGCATTTCATGACAGGACTTCTAGTTTTAACTGTATGGACAACAACACCGGGAGCCATGTAACAAACCCATCAAATGTGTAAACTGTCAGTGCAATCATATATCATCTTCAGAAGATTATCCCATACAGGAAAAAAACAGATAGAACAATACAGAAAATACAACGTGAACGACAAATGAGTTTCAAAGAGGCCTGAGAAATTTCAATGATGCCTGGCATGAATACATCAATACCAACATACGCCATGCATTAAAGCACAAAGTATCAACAAATTCTATAGAATGCCAGACACCGACTGTACCAAATAAATCGACCAAACCAAAACTAAATCGGCACCAAACACCAAACAAGAAAAATCTGAGTCAGAGTCAAGGAAAATACCTGGACAGACAACTGAAGAAAAAAGAGAAAGAACAATAACAAAATAACATCAGAAAGAATACTCAAGCGCCTTCAGAAAGTTGTTGTTAAGAGCAACATGTTTGAAGGCATCGAGGACATGTAAATCGATGAATGCACCGATCACACGTTCTCGACCAAACTAGGCCTGAATTCTTCTCATGGTAAGTTCCCGCGTAAAATTTCACAGAAATGAAACATGGGGGCAATATCTCCCATATGTCTACCATCAAAATCACCACCCAAACATGGAGAGAACAACAAAACACAATATGATACAATGGAATTGTCGATGTTTTAAAGCGAATTTCAATGAGCTGGACATTCTAACCAAAAATGTAAAACGGCTTTTTGCTTGCGGGTAATACTCTTAAAGAAACCAGTCACTCAGGATCAATCTGCTTTCAACCATTATACCTCGTATAACGCCTGGACTGATGAAAATGAACTTCATGTTCGTGGAACTACTTTCTTGGTTAGAAACGACATTCTTAACAATACTGTACCTACGAAATGAAATATTGTACAGCCTGTATAGGAACGCCTAACTTTATTCAAGACGGTCACTTTATGTTCAATTTATGTGTCGCCAAATAAACCACTTCCGCCTAATTGATCATGAAGCACTGATTCACCAGATCCTAACTCCATATATTGTATTGGGTGATTTTAATGCCCATAGCCCTATCTCGGGTATTTCATGCAGCAAAGAAGATATAGAGAGTAATAGCTTGACTGGAGCGGTTACGTGAAATAATTCGCGAGAGGCGAGGGACGTTGTACAAACACGAGTGCGCGAATGCGCACGAGTGTTTTACAATATAGTCCCTCGCCTCGAGTGGACAATCGGGGTTAAGTGCCTTGCCCAAGGATACAATGCAGAAGTCCGAATCGATCGCTCAGACGGTCACCCATCCGAGGACTAACCGGGCTTGACGTTGCTTCACTTCAGTGATCTGACGAGAACCGGTTACCGCAACGCCACCGCGCCCCCACACAGAGAGTAATCGCTTGACTGGACTTGTTACGTGTAATCATTCATGAGATGTGAGGGACGTTATTTCACGTAACCAGTCCAGTCAAGCGATTACTCTGTTTATTACCTTTTATTGTTAGCGATAATTATATCATTTAATCCTTTACCTAACGTAACGGCCAAAAGCGTCCAGCGCTATTCTCAAAAATCACCAATTTTTTATCTCTAAAATATAGGTTATGACCCCTCATTGGAACGAGCTCGTCGAGCTCGTTCCAATGAGGAGTCATAACGTATCTTTTTGAGACAAAAAAAAATAGTTATTCAAGATTTTTTTTGCAAGTGTCGTTGGCACGGATACATGACACAATTGTTGATTGCATAAAATTAAAACACTTGTAAAGTTATCGTTTATAATCAAACCCGGAAATCCCAGTAAATCACAGTTTGGAAAGTAATACATATTGTTGATAAAAGGTGACTCAAGGCTGATGTATTTTTTATCAATGTTCTCTTAACAGAAGGTATAACAATCTTACCCTTTACTCATGTCTCCGAAAAATACAATCTCAGATTACCATTCACTGTCTACGGTGAGAGCCTTACGTCATAACAAATTGCGGAAGGACACAACGAGACAGTATGAACAAATTGACAACAACAAAAAAAAAACGAAAATGCTGAAAACCTTAAACACTCCCGAAAGGTTTGTCAAGCGTTGTATCCAATATTCTTGCAACAGTCTGCTGCATCTCCTTTACAAACACAATGAACATGGAATGGAATTTTGAATACCAGGTGACAGTCTGGTGACTGGGAGCAGATATACAAAAATTCATTTACAATTATTGAGGATTCCTATTTACAGAGTCTGCAGCACAAAATACTACAAAGGAATCTCAACACAAACTCGAAACTTCATCAGTGTAATCAAACAGAATTACGTATCTTTTGTAATAATGCTAAAAAGACAATCTTGCATTTTTTTTTCTGAATGCTCCTTCTCGAAAACAATATTAACCCTTTACCCAACGTAACGGCCAAAACCGGCCAGCGCTATTCTCAAAAATCGCATATTAATTTTCAAAATATTTTCATTTTTTGTCTCAGAAACATAGGTTATGACCCCTCGTTGGAACGAGCTCGTCGAGCTCGTTCCAACGAGGGGTCATAACCTATGTTTTTGAGACAAAAAATGAAAAAAATTAGTTATTCAAGAATTTTTTTTGCAAGTGTCGTCTGCTTTTCATGTTAGGTAAAGGGTTAATAAACTTGACGGAGAAGTTAAAGAGTGGGATGTGGAATCCCACTAAAGCTGGAAAAAACGTTATGTCATTTGGGGTTACACCAACAACGAGAAAAAGTACCTAATAACAGAAATATGTATTCTTATTTTTAAACAATACTTTTATTCTGCAAATTGAGAAAGTACCCACCCCTCCCCCCCCCCCCCCCACCAGCTTTCACAAGCTACATTTAACAACTGGAAGAGTAGAAAAATAGAGAATTGGTGTATACTCATATAAAAAAGCGACGGAGATGAAGGTGAGATGGGTAGGAGTGTCAGCAGTCATATAACTGTTGACAGTTTGCCCCAACTCGTTTTAAGTTCTATCAGTTCCAGTGTGCCTGCTTTTTTTCACCACTTATTTTACACAAGCTGGGAGCGATTGCGTAAAATAAGTGGTGAAAAGGCCGCTGGCGTCAAAGATGAGATCCTAACTCCATGAGGCGCGCCAGTTTATGCTGTACCATTGACTCTTGTGAGTTCACATCTGTTTCCGCAACACTTGTTCATCTGGTATCATAATAACATTTAACTCTTAGTTTCTATAAATCCTTTACCTAACATGAAAAGCAGACGTCACATGCAAAACAAATTCTTGAATAATTAACTTTTTTTCATTTTTTGTCTATAAAAACATAGGTTATGACAGCTAATTGGAACGAGCTTCAAGGAGGGGTCATAACCTATGTTTTTGAGACAAAAAATGAAGAAGTAATGAAAATTACCTGGCGATTTTTGTGAATAGCGCTGGCCGGTTTTGGCCGTTACGTTCCGTGAAGGGTTAACTTTTACTTTGTTAAAATTTTACACACTGTATATTAGTTATAGAACCACGATTGATTGCATAAACTCATACGTGTATAATTTTACATAAGAGACCTACAGTACGTGGAGAGTGGATTGTAACTAAATCACCCGCGGAGTGGAGTTATCACCCATACTATAACTTTCAAATTTTGTGCATATCGACAAAAAACACAAGCATTGTTTCAGCCAATGGACCTACGGGTTTAACCCGGAGGTCCATTGGCTGAAACTTTGATTGTGCTTGTTATGCTTTGCAACAAAATTGCAACTATTGCTTGGGTGGAATCTCCACTCTGTGGGTGATTTAGTGATAATACACTCTCCACGTACAGTACCTCTACGAATGTACAATTGTATTGTATATATTTTTCACAACTGTTTCTGAATAAAGAAATTTCAAGAACCCCCCCCCCCCCCAAACAAAAAAAAAAACTAACTTCATGGATAAACCGTCATAAAGAATTTCTATCAGTATCCTAAATAACATTAGAAATAAATGTCCACTTTAGCTCTTTATTTAGAGAATAGGTTTTAACAGTAACAAAAACAAAATTGCAGATTTCACCTCTGTAGACTTTTATCTTATTGGAAAAGACAATGTCTGTATTATATGTCATGATGTGGTCACTGTCGAATCAATGAACAGACAAAAATGTTACAAACGATGGGGAAGACACCATTTTGTTTTTGAATGGGTTCCAACCGAGAATACTAGTCAGACATTCAAACCGATTGTGAAAAAAATGTAAAACGCCAGCTTCTGTGTCTTTTTGAAGACACAGAAGCTGGCGTTTTACATTTTTCCCTCAATCAGAAAAAGATGCCTGAATATTGTGTGATGGTGCGTACATCGATGATACAAATTCACTTACACTTCGAAATTTAAAGTAAATTCGTTTACATTTCGAAATTTAAAGTTTATATGAAATTCCCACAGGCTTAGTTTTAAATTTTCTGAGAGCTTCACGAAAATAATGGCAGCTAACGTTTCTGTAAATCTCGTCCAGTGACGGAAATTGTCAGCCTTCCGTGAAAATGTCTTCTCGAACATTTCCAGAGCCGTTGTCTGGGGAGTGTGTTATAAATGAAGATCAAACAAGAAACAGTTTTGATATTTTCGCCGTAATTAATGCATGTAAACCGGAATTACACCTCTTAAGATTTGTTCTAATTACAATATATATGTGTTCATCTCTCATGAATCCCCACAGTATCTGTTAACACGAGGGACAATCATGTATGTGATGTATCGTTGTATTTCCCTTTCATGAAGCCCCACAGTCTCTGGTAACATGAGGGGCAATGATGTATGTGAGGTATCGTTGTATTCCCCTTTCATGTAGCCCAACAGGATCTGGTAACATGAGGAACAATGATGTATGAGAGGTATCGTTGTATTCTCTTTTCGTGAAGCGCCACAGTCTCTTGTAACATGGGGGGGGGGGGGGGATGATGTATGTAAGGTCTCGCTTCCAGCTCTGTCCGATCAGCACCAAGACGACGTTTGGAGTGGTGGCGCGACAACATTGGAATCTCAGGACATGGAGGAGAGTTCATCGGTCAGAGGAGAGTAGGTTCCGCTTCACGTCACAGATGGTCGCATGGGAGTGTGGAGGCACAGGAATACCGCTTACGGGCCCAGGAACATTAGACCTTACGGGGGAGGATCAGTAATGATCTGGGGCCGCCTCTCTTATGATTGTAAACCGGGTACGTGGTGGATACACTCGCTCTGACGTCAGGCACTGCTATTCTGTTTCGGAGATCACACGTTACTTGTTTTTGTTAGTTATTACCGGCATTGTTTCATCATGAACCGTTCCAGCACCATACTTGTCGAGAGAATATTTTTCCATCAAACATATAAATGGCAGGTATGTGCATTTAGCGCCATTAAAATACTGCATATTTTCATCATTGTGCTGTCTTTCGTTTGTCAATAGACCATTCTTTCCGCAAACAATCACTTTTGACCATCTTAAAGGTAGCATGACAGTAATGACAGTTTCTATTAACACAGCTGGGGTAAAAAACAAGGGGTACGTAACCCTTTACATAACGAATCGCCCGCATTCGCCCGCGTAATATGCAAATTCTGCAGTTGAGAAAATATTATTTTTCAAAAAATTTCAACAAAACCATATCATGTGACCCCTCGTTGGAACGAGCTCGTAGAGGTCGTTCCAACGAGGGGTCACATGATATGGTTCTGTTGAAATTTTTTGAAAAATGTAAAAAAATGATATTTAAAGTAATACATTTTGATATCGTCTGCGTTGGGTAAAGGGTTAATTTGAGTTCCAGGTTTATATTTGTGTATATCTCTGATGAAGACCCAAAGTATCTGGTAACATGGGGGGCAATGATGTATGTAATGTATCGTTGTACCCCCCCCCCCCCCCACCCCCACAGTATCTGGCAACATGAGGGGCAATAATGTATGTGATGTATCGTTTTATCCTCTCTCCACAGTATCTGTTAACATGAGGGGCAGTGATGTATGTGGTCTCTCTCGCGGGTAAAAAGTCTGAAGGATAAAGAGGTCAAATATGTTTATTTAGAAACCAAAAGCGATTTTGTGTTCATTTTGTTAAAAAATGTCAAAATTAAGACGAATTCATTTTTCTCTAAGACCTATCTTCCACCTGAACATTTAACAAAATCGAAAAACGCATTATAGGGAATATTAGCCCTTCAATATGTTCACATGATCTTTATTCCAAAGTTCTCTGAAATTTCGCGACTTTACAATAAAAATGCATGAATTTATATCTGCGCACGGACCCCAAAATTCTAATCTCACTTTTCGTATAACTGATGCCTCCGTATAACTGCATGCAGAGTTTCGGCTTATTATTTCTGGGATAGGATTATCTCGACATTTAGAGATTTCTTGCTGTTTGGCTGCTGCACTATGTGTGTCTACATCTTTCGGAACGGAAGTATTAAAATAGTACATATCCTATTAGCACTCTACACAATTGAACGACTGATGAAAGCGTAATGTAAATAGAAATCTTAAGTAGATAAATATACATTATCATAACCATATGCATGTCCCGTAATTTGTATCAGATTCGAGGTCGTGTTTACAATCAGATCGCAACGAGCCCTTCAGGGCGAGTTGTGATCCGACTGTAAACACGCCCGAGAATCTGATACAAATTACAAGACATGCATTTGGTCATTTATCTAACAATCCCGTTACATAAAGCCTGTTTTTTTTACGTTTTTCAGTTTAAATTGGGTTGGAATTGGTCCAAATTTTGAATTTCATATTTTAATGCGTAATAACAATGCATATAATGTTATTATTTGTCATAACGCGGTGTTTACCGGAAGTTGAATCTGTGTGATACGGAATCGGAATGAGTCGTCTATATGATACGGAATCGGAACACATTAGGTGATACGTAACGTTTCTCGTGGTTTTCAGGCCAAAATCGATATGATTGTTAGACAAATCACCAGAAAGAGACGCCGATACGAAACTGGATGCTATAAGTGAGTTAGTTGGCGGATAGGTTGTCACGCAATGCAAAGTGAGAAAACATTAGAAGAGGCTTTAACACTTTACCCAACGAATCGGCTGCATCCGCCGGCGTAATATGAAATTCAGCAGCTGAACAAATACTATTTTTCCAACCATTTCAAGAGAACCATATCATGTGACCCCTCTATGGAACGAGCTCGTCGAGCTCGTTCCATTGAGGGGTCACATGATATGTTTTTGTTGAAAATTTTGGAAAAATTAAAAAAAAAAATCATATTTAAAATAATGAATTGTGATATCGTCTGCGTTGGGTAAAGGGTTAAGCGAACTTAATATTGTTCTCACCGAGTCTCATGTGACACGGTATCCGCCAACTTAACATCCCTGTAATGTATTTGTTATGGCGGTTTTTTTTTTGTTCTCCGAAATGTAGCCATCAGTTATGTTTGTAAGTCGTTTCATGTTTTCGTTAACTTTCTCTTTTGGCATTCAATTGTTTACAAAATCAGAAGGGATAGCCATGAAATGCAAAGGAATTAATGCAACACCTCATTGTTAATTTATCGCCAGTGTCGGTATACCGTTGAAACTAGAAATCCCCTCACTGTATTGTGAATTATTGTGAAGTAATAGCGCACTACGCAAGTGCACTTTTTGTCCTTCTCAAGCTCAAACTGCCCCATTAGTGTAACTCACATCTTGCAGAAAAACAGTGTGCCCAACAATTCTATGCTAGTAACTAAAGATCATTAACGCCATTCCTAACCTCAACTGGGATACATGTTTATCATATAACTCGTCGGTTTTGTTCACTTTAAAACATTTGATATTTTGTTTTCATATTAATCAGTGATAAATAAAGCCTTCAGTCAATTTCATTGGTCAATTTCAAAACTAGACAATTTGATTGGCTGAACAAAATACAACTGGGCCACATTTTCATGATTTGCAACATTAAAGTTGGGAGTTTCATTGGTCAATTGCAAAACTGGACAATTTGATTGGCTAAACAAAATACAACTGGGTCACATTTGCAAAACTTCAGTAGGGATAATTTACGATATCTGTCCTATTTAGGGTGGGTTGTATTGTATTAATCTTTTACCTAACGTAACGACAAAAACCGTCTCGCGCAATACAAGAAAACGCCATTCATTTTTTTTTTTATATTTTCACTTTTTGTTTCCAAAACATAGGTTATGACCCCTTTTTGGAACTAGCCTGTCGCGCTCGTTCAAATGAGGGGTCATAACCTATGTTTTGGAAGCAAAAATGAAATTTTTTAGTTATACGAGGATGTTTTTTCCCAAGTGCTGTCTGCAACTCAAGTTAGGTGATGGGCTAAAAAGCCATACTAGGTGGCTAATTTGTGCGTGTGTGTGTCATTTGATAAATAGAATATGAAATGAGTGTTTTATGAAACTCGTCCGAATTTTCCGTTTCGGCTCGCCAAATGCTCGCCTAAACGGAAAATTCTTAGACTCGTTTCACAAATATTATATGAGAAAAACACTCATTCCATACCCTCTATATACGTAATGCCATAAACAGATGTTACAATTAGACTGCATATACAGAATGACTGGGTGGATTGCTATTTAATCGCAGCGCCATATATTTCCACTCAAAAAAAAAAATTAGTTGTTCATAATAGGACAAGAAACACTTGCATACTTACATCACATGGACCAACGGGTGCTTCTTGACTTTTGTCCTCAGAAATTGTAAATATTTACAGAGTGACAAATCTATCCACACTAATTTAATAGTAATCCATCCCCCACATACTGAGCATTCTCAATATTTTCTTTCTGCTTGATGGGTTCAGTTCGTGACTTCACGACCGATCTCGCTAATAGCGCTTTATATTTTGTATTGCACAGTGTAAAACTTCTTGTGTATTTCAGACAACTTCATTCATCGGCAATAAGGGACGCATTAACTAAAGAGCATTTTCAGAGCTAACTGCGACGGGACTTCTAATTTCAACCGTATTGAGTTAATACGGGCGGGGGTGTCACTATCATTAGTTATTGTACTGGTTAATATCGCCCGCTTGCCGATTATCTAGCCACGCCCGTTATACCTGAAATGATTGGCATCATTTGTGCTCTTGAACATGGCGGCATCAAATAGCTGTGCTCGAATCTGAAAAGATGAATCGATAAAATGACTTCCCTGTGATGAAGCAAATATTTAGTAACTTTTTTCAACACTAGGGTCGAGGTGAAGTTTATACCGCACTAGTTTTCCAATTATTCATGTCAGGGTGGGATGTATCTTCGTTCTTGGGGTGGTCGTCTCCCTTCCCTTGAGGACGTTGCACTCAATAAAGTGGGACCGTTGAAATACATGATGCTCGCGTACTGATGTTTGAAACTTTTCCGACTCTGCTCGCTTATGATACGTCTAAATGGAGATGCATTATTCAGTATGGCTTACAATATTGTCCCAAGCATCGATTTAAATACTATCTAATGCCCAAATAATACCTGAATAGGTGTTCCTCTGAGTTGGACTCCAGAAGTGAGGTCATCAATACAAAAAGGCTGGTGACGTCATTTTGACTGTTATTTTATTGTTGATACGCGGCCATGGGCTGCCGTTATTTCTATGGCGACATAGCATTGCTATGCACCGAGGGTATTGTAGAGGAGTGTCTGCGTATTTATTATTATTAATTGGTGTTTAATGTCACATACTTATGCACAATGGTTAATCATGACCGTGACAGTTTTACGGGTGGAGGGAGCTGGAGGACCCGGAGAGAAACACCGAGCAACTACGAGCAGCTGCCAGCTCCCCATAATCGTAACTCCGCTCTGCAGCACAGACAGGGTTAGAGTGGTTGAAGGCATGCGCACCATCGACGTGCAATCCGCCTTAATACACAGCGTCATCGTGCCCCCATGTGGACCACCGGGGTTAAGTGCCTTGCCCAAAGACACAACGCGAGAGTCCGAATCGATCGCTCAGATGCTCACCCACCCGATGACTAACCGGGCTCGACGTTGCTTAACTTCGGTGATCTGACGAGAACCGGTTACCGCAACGCCACCACGCCCCCAGGAGTGTCTGTGACAACCACTTTTGTCACAAGCATTTTTGATACAGCTCACCACTTTTGTTACAGCAACCACCTTACTGTTACAAAACAACCTTACTCTCCACTTTTGTTACAACATCGCTAGCTTTTATTGCAAATCTTGTCAGTGTGAAAAAGAGAGTAATCAGGAAGTTGTAGGAGACGTGACGTCATATGCTGATTTTCAAACCTAACCTCTGTTGTTTATGTTCGGTAGTAACGTCACAATCGACGTATTGTTGGGTGATACAGTAAGTTGCCACATTGCTATGTCATTGCCATGGCGATATGATTCCGAAACCTTAGACCATGGGCCAAGTATTTTATTATTGTTGTTTGTTTTTGAATGCATCTTTTATAATGCGGTTTCTTTTTACCTAGTAGGTTACGCTCCCAAAATCTTTAGCCACTTTCCTGCTTTTCCTACCCATAAAACTGAGGAAATTGAGCAGACTTTTCCCAACTTTCTACTATTTTCCATATTTAACACTATGTGTATTACTACGTTATACCATATACCTAAGAAACAACTCCACAACGATATGCCACACTCTATCGACGCGTCTTACCACAGTAGTAATCCCAAAAACAGACCCACAATGTCGAGTTATATACGAATTTCATCTAACCGACACCTTATTGCTCTATGCCGAGTATGACTGTAGTTTGCCCCTCCACCCCCTCGCAGAATGTCTGTCAAAATTACATAAAAACTTAGGGAAATTGGAGTGTGTTCCATGAACACATTGCGTGCAAACCGTAACCTATGCGTAGCGTTATGGCATTACACCTCGTATAAACGTTTCCAAGGTTGAACGTTTTGACTAGGATATGGCGGACCGCCTTTATTTGTGGATGTGGTGCGACTAGGAACGTGTTAGGGTTTCATGTCCTTAGGACAAGTGGGCACTCGTGACGGCCCTAAGGTAACAAACACACACTTGCAAACACACATTCAACACCCCTACATAGACAAAGTAATACACATAAAATACATCGTACCATCATTGATCTTCCCACCAGACACCAACAGATTGGAAAATAACCTAATATGGGCATTTTGTAATCAGGGGTAAAATATATAGAGGATATGAATTGAGTGGGTTTTTTCATATGATATTTATGAAACGAGTCTAAGAATTTTCCGTTTGGGTGAGCCTCTGGCGAGCCCCAAACGGAGAATTCGGACGAGTTTCATAAATATCATCTGAGAAAAACACTTATTTAATATTCTATTTATCGGGGAGCGTGGTAGAGGTAGAGGTGCAGGCTGCAAGCCGAGAGGTCCTCGGTTCTCGGTTCGAATCCCACCTGCGGCAACCGCGTTGTGTCCTTGGGCAAGACACTTCATCTCCATTGCCAGCGTGGGGGCACGATGACGCCGTGTACTAAGGCGTACTGCACGTCGATGGTACGCATGTCTTCAACCATTCTAACACTGCCTGTGTGTCAGTGCGGAGTTACGATGTTGGGGAGCTGGCAGCTGCTCGTCGTTGCTCGGTGGTTTTCTCCGGGTACTCCGGCTTCCTCCACCCGTAAAACTGTCACGGTCATGATTAGCCATTGTGCATAAATATGTGACCTTAAACATAAATAAATAAATAAATATATTCTATTTATCATATGACACACATATGCACAAATTAACAACTTGGTCCGACTTTTTAATCCTTTACCTAACGTGTGTTCCAGACAATTTTTTTTTTATTATTTGGGTTTAACGGCACATTAACAGCCAGGGTCATATCATGTCGGTGACAGTTTTACGGGTGGAGGAAGCCGGAGTACCCGGAGAGAACCACCGAGCAACGACGAGCAGATGTCAGCTTCCCAACATCGTAACTCGGAACTCTGCGCTGAGGCACAGGCAGGGTTAGAGTGGTTGAAGACATGCGCACCATCGACGCGTAGTACGCCTTAGTACACAGCGTCATCGTGCTCCCATGTAGGCAGGCGGGGTGAAGTGTCTTGCCCAAGGACACAACGCGGTGGCCGCAGGTGGGATTCGAACCGAGGACCTCTCGGCTTGCAGCCTGCACCTCTACCTACTGAGCCACCGCGCTCCCCGTGTGTTCCAGACAACACTTGGAAAAAACATCATCATATAACTAAAACTTTTCATTTTTTGCCTCCAAAACATTGGTTATGACTCCTCATTGGAACGAGCGCGATGCGCTCGTTCCAATGAGGAATCATAACGTATGTTTTGGAAGCAAACAATGAATTGTTTTCGTATATAGTACTGGCCAGTTTTGGTCGTTATGTTAGGAAAAGGGTTAATGCAATATAACTCAACCTAAATAGGACAGATAACGTAAATTCTCCCCACTCAAATTATGGAAATGTGACCCAGTTGTATTTTCTTCAGCCAATCAACCTGTCCATATTTGAAATTGACCAATGAAATCTTTCAACCCCAATTATGCAAATTATGAAAATATGGCCCAGTTGTATTTTGTTCAGCCAATCAAATTATCTAGTTTTAAAATTGACCAATGAAATCGACGGAAGGCTTTATTTATCACTGATTAGTATGAAAGCAAAATATCAAATGTTTTAAAGTGACCAAAACGGACGAGTCATATGTTAAAATAAAATATGTAAAGTCGTAGGGGGCCATTTTTTGGTGGAGGAGAGGACATATACACATTTGCCCGGAAAATATCAACAATTGTACCTAAATTTTAAAAAATTAGCCGATTTTTGCCCGAATCTTACAGCCCATAGCCATCCACCACAAGTCACCACCCTGGCCCGTACGCCAATGGTAAAAAAAAAATATATTTTCCACACTTAATATTTGAATAGCAACACCCTAACTACGAAACGTTTAAGCGAGATTGCTACCCTCAGGATGGAAGAAGCGGCAGCGGGTTCGGAGAAACGTGTTTATTTTTTTTGTTTTTCAATTAAGTTTTATCTCTGGTTTTGGTGTAGGGAAATACAGAATTAACAACACTGCGTGCCACTAAAGATAAAATTCATTGATTCCGTTTACTTAGTATATGCTTATTCCATAGGTATCATGTAAATATGAACATATTCATCATACTGTAAATTGACGAATAACAATGCTGCACGCCCGGTAAGTTCCCGAAACATATTGTCATATTTTATTTCGAAGTATGAATGTAAACATTTAGTTTAGTTACTTACTAATCCAACTAAAACCTTCCAGGCATGTATGCAAATCTACTGACGAAAAACAAAACCGCAAGTTCTGAAAGGGTAATAAAAATTTTCATCCGTAGACCAAATGTTGTAAAACTTGGCGCATAGCTACCTCAGTCTGTACTGTCTAAAGAGTCTTTGATTAAAATTCAGTCAAACAGGACCACGTGCGACGCTGCACGCTTGCAACATGTTTGTTTCATAAAGCGTGCATCCGGGACACTCCCACATGCCCTGGGCTTGAAATTCACACCAAATCAACCTTTTAACAGAACACATCGATTGCACAACATTCCATTTCAACTCGATTGAAAAGGAAAATGCCGCGAATGTCCCAAGTTGATAGGGATAGGGCTATTGCTCTAATTATGCAGGGCCAATCGCAACGTCTCGTCGCCCAGTAATTTGGGGTTCATGAGTCAATAACAGCTCCTCTAGTTTGGCGTCTCAGAGCCACATGAAGATTAGCTGACCGGACCGTCCCAGAAGCGGACGTCAGCGCGTTACACCACCTGTTCAAGATAGCGGCACCTCCGTAACCAATTTCAGACGGCGACGGAGACGGCGAATCGAGTCTTCCAAGAACAATTAGAAATCGGTTGCGGGAGTTCAATGTAAGGCCACGACGCCCCTGCGTTGGTCTGCAATTTACACCAAGGAGACGTCAACGTTGATTGCAATGGCTGCAGACACATGCATCAAACCGGTTTCACTTGGCCCACTGGAGAAATGTGTTATTCACAGAAGAGGCTCTGTTCGCGCATTACGGGTCAGATGGACGACGGCGTTGCTATCGACGTCGAGGTGAGCGATATTTTGACGCATGCGTTAAAGAAAACGACAGATTCGAGGGAGGGCCTGTTATGGTTTGAGAGGGGGGGGGGGGATTTCTCATGGCGTTAAAATACCTCTCGTGGTCATCCAGAGCAATCTTACAGCGTTAAGATATCGGGATCAGGTCCTCATGTCTCACGTCCTTCCACTTATTCATGTGCGTAACCTTACGTTGCAGCAGGGTATTGAGAGGCCGCACGTTGCTAGGGTTTGTCGTGACTTCCTCAACCAAAACAATCCCAGATCTCGATTGGCCACACCACAGTTCAGAATTGTCCCCGATCGAGCATTTGTGAGTCGAGAAGGCAAGGAAGGCCAGCGTGTCCGTCAACAACCCAAACAACGTCGCTCAGCTCACGCGGGCCCTTCTTCAGGAGTTGAATAACATCCTTAAACTGGACCATAAACAACGTGATGGGGTCAATGGTAGGGAGAGTTAGAGCAGCGACTGAAGGCCAGGTGGGCACAACCGCTATTGATTTTGATCAGGGAATGGTGTAGGGTACCCACATCGTCCAAATTATCTCCCGCGAAATAATAAAGAATATCGATCTCATTAGCTTAAATTTCTCTCGGAAATGTGCATCACATGATGAAAATGGTTTAACCTTTTCCGTACCATGAAGACATTTTTTTATCGTTTAAAAAAGGAAAATAGGTACATCACTATAGTCTGTTTCAAACTAATTAAGGATCAGTTGTCACAAATATAACTAGAGTTGTCAGATAAATTAATGTCGTTTTAGTATTAACACTCAGTGTGCATACTGTCATGTATCTCAACGTACGTTCAATGTTTAGGTGCTTCCTGTTAACACTCAGTGTTCCTACAGTCATGTATCTCAAAGTACGTTCAATGTTTAGGTGCTGCCTGTTAACATTTAATGTGCCTACTGGCATGTATCTCAACGGGCATTCAATGTTTAGGCGCCTACTGTTTGAGAAGAAAAAAATGCAAAAGACGTGGTGAAGTATGTGTAAATTTACACTTATTACCACCGAATATTCTATTGTCTACATATATTATCACTTCGGGACTGTTTGTAATATTATTCTCCTCCAAGCTTGTTTTATGTCTGATCAGCAGTTATTTTTGTTACACCGGAAACTGAATACTTCGTATTTCCGAGTTTTACTCAATGTCTCAGATCAAGGTGGTAAAACAGAGACTGCTGGGCGTGTCCCAACCATATTTGTGATGTATTGGGATTCATGTTTATGCTGAGGAAAATTAAACTTGTTGCTCATCGGATAACTCGTCTTCTATTAGCGGATAAGAGGGGATGTTCAAGGCTATTGGAGCACGGTTGATCTCCAAAACACTCTCGATCTCGTGATAGTCCTCTTCCAGGAAATGTAGCAGTAAACATCCCTTTAACACGCAATCTGCTATCAATGGAAGGGAGACGCGCTTTTGGGAACAGAGTTAAAAAACATGCAATGGTGGAAGTATTCAAATTATGCAGGATGAATATAAATTGTCACATATATAGAGGATATGGAATGAGTGTTTTTCTCATATAATATTAATGAAACGAGTCTAAGACTTTTCCGTTTTGGCGAGCCTCTGGCGAGCCCAAAAGGACAATTTGGACGAGTTTCATAAATATTATATGAGAAAAACACTCATTTCATATTCTATTTATCATATGACACACACGCACAAATTAGCCACTTAGTATGACTTTTTAACCCATCACCTAACTTGAGTTGCAGATGGCACTTGGAAAAAACATCCTCGTGAAACCTAAAAAATTAATTTTTTTGCTTCCAAAACATAGGTTATGACCCCTCATTGGAACGAGCTATGTTTTGGAAGCAAAAAGAGAAAATATAAAAAAAATGAATGGCGTTTTTCTTGTAGGTAAAAAATTAATACAATATAACCCACCCTAAATAGGACAGATAACGTAAATTCTCCCTACTGAAATTATGCAAATGTCACCCAGTTGTATTTTGTTTAGCCAATCAAATTGTCCAGTTTTGAAATTGACCAATGAAGGCTCCCAACTCTAATTATGCAAATTATGAAAATGTGGCCCAGTTTTATTTTTCTCAGCCAATCAAATTGTCCAGTTTTGAAATTGACGAGTGAAATTGACGGAAGGCTTTATTTATCACTGATTAATATGAAAACAAAATATCAAATGTTTTAAAGTGAACAAAACGGACGAGTCATATGATATATATTGTTTACGGACGTACTGGTGACATATATGACAAGAGGTTGTTTTCTAGTCTTTACCGTAAATCAGTTTTCACTTTCGGATAATAAGAGTTTATTACTTGGTTAATTTTAGACCGACCGAGGGTCGAAGGCTGGTGTAACTTTACTGAGGGCTGATATCTCGGCCGATATGAAATTGATCAAGTAATTACGTATTTATTTACTGACTCATAACAAATAATTACAAACAAATCTCAGATCTGTTAGAGTTTTCTGACGTGTCTTTCTTTCTATTGTCCAAGTTCTATTCCCTCTTGTCGTTCGTAGTAATTTTACTTATTAATTGGTTTCGATTAATAACGGTGTAAACAAAACAGCTTGTAACATACCGAGGTGTCAACTCTAGCTCGGTTCATATCGGCCAAGATCAGCATCATATCAGCCGATTTTGATGTGATATCAGACGAACTCGATAATGGAGAGTTTTGAGAAAGTATTGCGAAATTCAGCACACAGTGGAAGATTGTATGATAGACAGAATGTTAAAAGTGTCACTAAAGCCTAGAATAAATTCTAATGAAATAAAATAAGTGTACTTGAAAATATACAGCAAACAGAATCTACTCGTAGAATATGGATACAACAAATTACGTTGCACTAAGAAACACAGTAGGGTTGGGGAGGAATTGTAACTTGATGAGAACTTGACAATTAGCTGTCAAAGTATTCCGTTGTTCTGACAAATCTGATCTGAAGAACTCGAACAATCACGTGATGTTTAGCCAGTTTCAACCAATAATAGCTGCTTTTGACTGGATTATCAGCATGAATTTCCAATTCTGTTCAAGGCCAGTCACGTTCTATTGTGTATATGACTGCCGGCAGAACCTCAGAACAGCTTCTCCTATCAATGTTAACAGTCCGACAATCGTCTTGCACAAAGTCTTCTGACAGAACAGGTGATAATGGAAGCTATAGTAAATCCAGTAATGGTGTTACAAATATTTTTATGCTGAATTACTTTGATGTTAGGAATTAGTGAATTCCTAAAATACTTTATATTTTAATACAAGTATAGGTGTTAGGAGTATTTCGTTTAATGCCGATTTACTTTGAGGTTAGAGGATTAGTGGATTCCTAAAAGTCTTTAAAGTTGAGTAAAGCTATATGTAACCCGAAGGGGCAGCTGCTTGTTCAAGTTACCTTTTAATCCAATGTCACCAGATTGAACATGAATATCAAAAATCACCTTAAAAGAACCAACCCTTCAGACTCAAAGGCATTGTGGTTAGAAACTGAAGTCCGAACTGTATAACAGAACCAGTAGACGAACATTGAGCCACGGACATTAACGTTCACTTTGTCTCAAACGATAATCCTACCTAACAAATAATAATATAAAAAATAATGAGGGCATCGCTGCATTTAACCTCGAGATCATCTCTGGGACGGTGATACAGTATCGCTTTGATAATGATTACAATGGCAACAATGATGTACAATAAATATTTATTAGATATGTTTTTTTTTTCACAGAATCATAATATAAATAATAATGTTTTACAAGTGATTTTATGATTTTAATATTTAATAATACTGAATTTTATAATAATGGGATCGGGCGATGGATGGTCGTCGGTATGATGGGCCGACCATGGTTTAAATTTTAAATTCCAAGGTCCCAAAACCCCTATTTTCATGCATCTGAGTGGATATTTTGAGATTTTTTAGGAGAAGTATTTGAAAGATTTCAAACTTTGAAAGCCGTTAAAAAACGTAGGTAAAGCATACAGGTGAGGTATATTTATCAGCTTTGGTCGTAACGATCAAAGCTGATAAATATACCTCACCTTTATGCTTTACCAGACGTTAACAGCAATTATACTGTCTGTGGATTATTTTGTCTGTGGGTGGATTTGGTACTTGTATGTCTGTAAGATTACGATCTGTTTCAGTTAGCCGATTTTTAACAGACTGTATACATTTTAGCGTTTGCGGCCACTTATTGCAAAAAATGATCCGAAATCCATCGAAACTGAACCAGTAAGAGAGAAAATTAGCTGGCGAAAATATGGGGGGGGGGGGGGGGGGTCTGGATCCGCCCCTTGTTTCACTAGTCATTGGTTGTGTTAAAACATATGCATACAAAAAACATGGCCCGGCAAAAAAGTGGGTGGGCTGAAGCCCCCCAGCCGCCAGCCCCCTCCCCCCCCCCCCCCCTGGTTACGCCGCCCCTGCTCCATCAATCTTATTTTGATGAATTGATGCTTCATCACTCTACTTTTGATAAAGTGATAGTTGGTATATCATACAGTTAAAACTAGAAGTCCTGTCATGAAATGCGCACAAATAGCACGTCGATCTGCGTGTTAATCTACGCGTTATGACCATAGCAAGGCTATCAAATTCTGTACATATGGCCTGTGCACAAGCACTGTTTCAGCCAATGGGCCTCAGGGTAACCCGGAGGTCCATTGGCAGAAACATTGCCTGTGTATGTATGCTATGTGTAATCAGGAGAACCTGCCGTGCTTTGGATGCCATTCGATATGGCAATTGCGCGGAATTCCTACGCGCAATTAATCCTAGATAAGTGCACAATTCGGGACAGGATTTCTAGTTTTAACTGTATGACTTCGCCGTTTTCTCGGCTTATTACCGTGTCGTATTTTCAATAGACATTAATCAGTTCTTCATAACACCTTCAGCTGATTAAATTGGTCAATTTCAAAAGAACACTTTCTGACTGGTTATCACCGATAAGATCTGTGTCAAATTAATGCGCGTGTAAATAGAACTATTTCAAAACACCAAGAAAGCCAGGATGCCTAATTTTATTTGTTATAAACATTCACTAAAATCTCAATGATAAGAAATGTATAAATACTCGAAAATTAGTGTTTATAACGCCGCATTGTGGAACTATATTCTGTCACGATTATGACGTATAACGTTGTGCGTCACAGTCAACTGCGGTACATTCAGGGAGAAATTCCGTTTTTTAACCCTTCTTTTCTATCTACAAGAAGTTGTTTTGGTTAACTGTGGTGTCATATAATAAAGTTAATATGAAATTCGTGTTTTGATCATACTCTGTTCGTCTATGAATTTCCATTTTTGCCGCGGTCAGGCTCCGCAAAACGTAAAATTCTTAAACTCGTTTCAAAAATAGAATATGACCAAAAACACTCATTCCATATCAGCTATTTTTGGTTATTGGTATTTCGGTAATTGGTATAACGGTCAGATACCCTTAGTCTTTTGATTTGACACCTGCTTTGTGGGATAACCAAAAAAGGTCTGGCTCTCAAATCACCAGTCTAATACCAAGAGGAATCCGAAGCTGTTATGGACTCCTTGTTTACCCATTTTGCGTGTATTTTGCGCACAGACAGTTATTTCAATGTGACGTCCGTTTCTTGACATATATATACAGATATTCTTTCCTGCTCCAATTATTTTAGGATTAGACTCGTTCCTGTTAATAGCATCGTAGAATTCCTTACTTAATCAGGCCTGGCATTTCCAGAAGAGCGATTTATTCGCTCGCCTACGGCTCGTCTTAACAAAATTAAGGAGGGCGAAAACTAGCCTTCCTGGCCTTAGAAAATAATGTTTACCTTAACAGCCTATTCCTAAAACCCACATCTTTTCAAATCTCTGCTACATGTACAGTTAAAACTAGAAGTCCTGTCACGAAATGCGTACAAATAGCTCGTTGATCTGCGCGTTAATGTACGCGTTGTGGCCATAGGAAAGCTATCAAATTCTGTACATATGACCTGTGCACAAGCAATGTTTCAGCCAATGGACCTCCGGGTAACCCGGAGGTCCATTGGCAGAAACATTGCATGTGTTTGCTATGAGCAACCAGGAGAACCTGCCGTAATTTGGATGCCATTCGATATGGCAATTGCACGCAATTCCAACGCGCAATTAAGCCTAGATAAGCGCACTATTCGTGACAGGACGTCTAGTTTTAACTGTATGTTAGTTGTGCCTGTAAGACGGCCACATTGTTCCTCCCACACCTTCGGGCCTTGTCGAGGCGCGGAGGTGTGGGAGGGGCAGTGCAGAAGTATCACAGACATTATCTTGTTAGCACCACCAAATAAAATGTACAAAGCATACCAGGCAGAATTCATTAAGAGTAAAATTTCATTTTGCCACTTTCAGCTTTTGTAAGCTTCAGGAGAGCAAATCGCCCCCAAGGCCACGCGAGGGGAGCGATTTTTGCCCTCCTGTATTTTTAAGAATGCAAGGCCCGCTTAATTCGACTGCGATCTTGCAACAAAAAGGTTTCAGTAGAAAAGATGTGTTATATTGAACTTTTTTAACTCGGGAATAATTTCTCCAGAAAGAAGAATATATTCTGGTCCAACAATAAGTATATTTACAATATAAACAAATCATCATGTCACGAGCATAACATCACACATGGAGCCTATAATACAAAATTTACAAATAATAAAACCAGATTACACTCTAATCAACAGTAGACATAGTACAGTTAAAACTAGAAGTCCTGTCATGAACTATGCGCTTATCTAGGCTTAATTGTGCGCCGGAATTACGCGCAATTGCCTTATCGAATGGCATCCAAAAGCACGGCAGGTTCTCCTGGTTACTCAGAGCAAACACGGATAATGTTTTTGCCAATGGACCTCCAGGTTACCAGGAGGTCCATTGGCTGAAACATTGCTTGTGCACAGGCCATATGTGCAGAATTCAATAGCCTTACTGTAGTCCTAACGCGTAGATTAACGCGCAGATCGACGTGCTATTTGTGCGCATGTTATGACAATACTTCTAGTTTGAACTTTTTCAATATATAATATGTATTTGAAATCGAACAATAAGTAGAAATCCAATAAACATAAAAACTGTGAGAAATATGATTTCGAAAATACAAAAATCCAAATATTAAATAATTATAGCTATACCAAATACAGTTAAAACTAGAAGTCCTGTCACGAATAATGCGCTTATCTAGGCTTAATTGCGCGTTGGAATTGCGCGCAATTGCTATATCGAATGGCATCCAAAGAACGGCAGGTTCTCCTGGTTACTCATAGCAAACACATGCAATGTTTCTGCCAATGGCCGGAGGTCCATTGGCTGAAACATTGCCTGTACACAGGCCATATGTACAAAATATGATAGCTTTAATTGGGTCATAACGCGCACATTAACGCGCATATCAACGTGCTATTTGTGCGCATTTCATGACAGGACTTCTAGTTTTAACTGTATACATGGTCATAACGACGGTCCAATATTTTACAATATAAGTGGACTTCGAAGATTATCCCACATCAATAAACAAAGACACGAACTGTGAAGATGAAAGTTGAGAACGGAATTAAAATAAACAGGTGAATATTCTTTGTGGCGTGAGAAGATATAAGTCGTCAGTGGTCAGGCGGCTTTAGGCCAAATAGTATGTTTTAACGCCCTCACAGACTATCCCAAATTTAGAGCTACGTTCCAATAACACTAAAATCCTTACCCTATGATTGTATACGGGAGGGAGCAATCTTAGTTTCTATGATGACACGTGATTGCTATGTAAAGGCCAATTTACACGATACAACTTTTGTTCAAAAACTGCACCCAACATTTGTAAAACATAAAACATCGTCAAACATTGTTCAAATTAATTTGCATTGTAGAACATCGTCCAAAATGTTCGCACTTGTTCGCAGATGGAAAAACATTTTCCTTTGAACATCAACATACAAATGTTCGATGGAGATTTTGGTCGAAAATTGTATCCTGTAAATTGGAATCTAATCCAAAACCCTTCAATAGAACGACAGTGTGTTTTTTTTTTTTTTTTTTTTTTTTTTTTTTGGGGGGGGGGGGGGGGTGGATTAAATGGGAGTAAATTTAATTACCACAAACAGCCCGACAACTATTTTTACTAGGTTGGATTTCTTGTCATTCTTTCTGACTACCCGACCCTACTCATTTGTTGCGGAGTATACTCCAGTGGAATAGAAAAGCCTCTCAATTGGAACAATTTTAGCTTATTGTTTCTATTTTTAACTTTTCTGGTCTGTTCCGACTAGTTCCAAACCTATTCGTGGTAATTCTATTCTTGTTCCAAACATCACGGGACATGACTCGTTTATCCGGATCAGCCAATCAGATAACATTACTGCAACTAACTAACCAATCAGATCAGTCCATTCCACAAAATCCCACCCATCGATACATCGTTATCTAACAATAAGTCCAAGAGTCAATCGAGCGGTAAATGGAACAGGCATTACTCGGGCAACTCGAATCTTGTCCGACCAAATGAACTTCCGAGCAAATGTTTCATCGAGTGACTTTACATATGTCTCATCTCGGGACTGAAGTCAGTGGTGATTTTGGAGATTGGTGGGGACTGACGGGGACTTTTGGAGGATACATTTAGAGGATACTGCCCTATGCCTTCTGTCCCTGCTTCTAAGTTCTCTACAAACACTACAAACTTCTATCTCTATTTATACTTTCTATCACACTACTAACCTACACCATTCAATAAGTAAATAAGTAATATCTATAAACCCTACTGCTTTTTAGACCAACCAATAGTTTGCTTGTAGCCCGGGTATGGCTCTTAGTACACAAAAGTACACTGCTGACACGACAGGTCTCAGTTCATATCACTGTTATACTTGTCTTCCACCACTACTAAGAGACAAATACAGTCTACGTGCTCAAACAATGTCGTTTTCCAGGCATCGGGCATGTAGCACCCCACTTGTAGCATCCCACTTGTATCACCCCACTTTCAGCATCCCCATTTCGGTACTCGCTTATTCCGCGTATTTATCTATGTGTTGCATGTTTGTGCATGATCAATCCACGGAACTCTTTGTGGTTACAGAACCCACTTTTCATTGCATCTACCTCTTATGGCACATTGTGTACGACTTGCACGCTGCACATGGTAACGCGTCAAGCTCGTTCACCTGATATGGGTTTGTTTATTTTTTTAGTCTGTATACATTGTAATCCGTTATTCCTGACTTAAAAGCGGTAACCAACGGGTCTGTTGTTAAGTTTTCTAACTTCGTTGCAATTGAAAGCGTACCTGTACTGATCATGTGATAATCATGTGACGCCAGTTTGTATGACAACATACGATATTATCATCTCGTCCCCGGAGTTCCAATGTGTTTTATGTGCCAGTAGAACACATTGGAACTCAGGAGACGATCTGTCGAAATTGAAAACTTTAACCCTTTACCTAACGTAACGGCCAAAACCGGCCAGCGCTATTCTCAAAAATCGCCAATTAATTTTCATTATTTTTTTCATTTTTGTCTCAAAAACATAGGTTATGACCGCTCATTGGAACGAGCTCGTCGAGCTCGTTCCAATGAGGGGTCATAACCTATGTTTTTGAGACAAAAAATGAAAACAATGAGTTATTCGAGAATTATTTTTGCAAGTGTCGTCTGCTTTTCATGTTGGGTAAAGGGTTAACAAAAATGTCATGTAAGATACAGGGTCAAAACTTTCTCAGAATCTTTGTCGAGCCTCGTGGTGTATTAACGGCCCAACAGCTGTGCATAACAGCCCTTCAGCTTATTAACGGCCCTCGACTTCGTCTCGGGCATTTTATAAGCTGCCGGGCTGTTATTCACACCCGTTGGGCCGTTAATAAACCACAATGCCCTCTAAAATCATGTTATTGTTATATTAACAAAGGTTGAGAAGTGAAAAATAGATCCAGCAGTAAGTTGATGCTTATGTAAGCTGTGTCCACCTTTAGAATTAAACGTTGGCGTACGGACGACCGAAGAACACTTTTTTGTCGTACATAAAAAAATGGCAATCTAAGGAGTGAGGTTGCATTTTGTAACAACGGAGTAATATGTTGTTTGAATGGTGAACGTTGCAATGGGAGGTGTAGGTTGGAGTAGTTCGACGAGTCGATTGGATACTGCAACTATCGGGATCATATTGGATGAACTGGGTGGAATCAGTTGTAATGGCTACACAAAGTATGAATCAGATTTAACTTGCATCGTATTCTAAAGTAAAATATTTGTGCACTGTCCCGCCAAGACATAACGGGGATAGCCAGAAGGCAATCCTAGATGAGTCCTAACAGGACAGTTATTTCTAAGCAGGTTCGTGACAGTCTTTGACACGCGATGCTTGATGAATAACACTTTAGTGAGCAGGTCCAAACTACAAGTTGTCGCAAAAATAGATTGGCACTCGACCATTTGAGACAGTCTAGGGAAAAGCGCAATCAGCTAGGAATCCAGGCCAGGCTGCTTCCATTTGGATTCTGTGTTGATTTCTGTCAACGTACTGCTCTGATTGTCAACCAAATCTACGAGTTGCCTCAATCTATGAAGGTAGAGAAAGATAGCACAATTGGTAGGTACATGGCAATTGGCATTTCCGTTGAGAAGAGCCCCCATGCAATGACGTAAGGCAGTTGTTGTAGCGCATCCCTTCTTATTTCTAAATAAATAGGACAGTTAAAGAAATAATGAAGAAATGTTTCGCCCGCTCCGCACAGCCACAGAAAGGCGCGCTAGTGAGAAAAATATAGATCAGTTGGTCAATGAGTTGCTACAACTCGGTTGCGTGACTCGATTTTTGCAGTAAACCGGTCATTTGGGATGTCCAACGTTCAATCTTTTTTGGAGGTTGTCAGACATAAGTCTGAGAGCTTGGGCAGGGTCTTCAGCTGCGAGGTTAAGAAATTTATTACATTTATTGCCCATGCAGTCTCTCTTATGCAATACGGCGTGCAATACGGCTGTGCAATACGGAATTCCGTATTGCACACCAACCTGTTCCAACCGGGACTTTTTTTATGCAATGCGACTGCATAAAGTGCATGGTGTTTACCACCGTTGATAGAAAAGAAAATTAGATCAGTAGGTGCTTGGGTCATGTAATAAATACAAAACCACATGTATGTTTCAATGAGTCGTTTTGTATTCAATTCGTCAGATGTGCGTAGACGTTTTCTTCCTACGCACATCTGACTCATTGAATACAAAACGACTCATTGAAACATACATGTAGTTTTGTCTATGTATCGTCAGCAAAGAGTCGAATATGAGACACCAGTCCGTTAGTTACATAATATATGTGTAAAAAAGGAAAATCCTAGAATCGAGCCCTCTGGAACATCCGCTCTGATAGTGTCCCAAGTAGAATACTTCGAGTTAACCCTTTACCCAACGTAACGGCCAAAACCGGCCAGCGCTATTCTCAAAAATTCGCCAATTAATTTTCAAAATATTTTCATTTTTTGTCTCAAAAACATAGGTTATGACCCCTCGTTGGAACGAGCTCGTCGAGCTCGTTCCAACGAGGAGTCATAACCTATGTTCTTGAGACAAAAAATGAAAAAAATTAGTTATTCAAGATTTTTTTTTGCAAGTGTCGTCTGCTTTTCATGTTAGGTAAAGGGTTAACAATGACGTGATAGTGCCTATTGATCCGGTAGGACACAAGATGGTCGGGTATTCCGATCTTTTCGAGTTTCTACAGAAGGCTACGATGCCATACTTTATCATTGCCTTACTGATGACAGAGAAGACTAATCTTATTTCCTTTCCTTCGTCAAGATCTGAGCTAATGGTATGGTACATTTCATTCAGATGGAGAAAGGTTGAGTCGTTGGAAACAAAGTCTGACTGGTATCTTGTCAAAATGCGATTCGCGTGGAGGAACCTTCTAACTTTCTTTGCAATACAACTTTCAGACACCTTGCTAACACCGTTTAAGAGGAGACGTAGGCTGTAATTTGTCACTGGGTTACGAGAGTCTTTTCTAATATTCGTGAGACATTTGCCCTTTTCCACTGATGTTGGAATGAATAATTTGTGAGACAGATCATCACCTGAGTGCTAGAATGTCCTGTGTCCCCTATGGGAGTATTCTGTCCCCTATGGGAGTATTCTGTTCCCTATGGGAGTATTCTGTCCCCTATGGGAGTATTATGTTCCCTATGGGAGTATTCTGTCCCCTATGGGAATATTCTGTCCCCTATGGGAGTATTCTGTCCCCTATGGGAGTATTCTGTCCCCTATGGGAGTATTCTGTTCCCTATGGGAGTATTCTGTCCCCTATGGGGGTATTCTGTCCCCTATGGGAGTATTATGTCCCCTATGGGAGTATTCTGTTCCCTATGGGAGTATTCTGTCCCCTATGGGTGTGTTCTGTCCCTTATGGGAGTATTCTGTCCCCTATGTGACATAGGACATTCTAGCACTCAGGCGACGAGATGTTATGAATTTCATCAAGTGGCTTTTGTTAATGTTGAAGAACACCCTTTTAAAGTAAATTGACTTATATTGCCACGCCGACTAGCTTCGGAGGTCTTGATAATATTTAAAGCTTCCTGCACGTCTTCGGGCTCAAGGGAAATATTGCCCAAAGAAAGTCGGTCAAAATCAAAAGAACGTGGTGGTAGAGGAGTATTATCCGTGTTTGCTCTGAGTACCTGCCGTGCTTTTGGATGGCATTCGATAAGGCAATTGCGTGTAATTCCGGCGCGCAATCAAGCCTAGATAAGCGCACAGTTCATGACAGGACTTCGTTTGATGGGGCGGTAAAGGCGCATGTGCTGGCGTATTAATTGCCGGATTTCATTATGCACCCACTTTGGCTCATTGGGTCGTAATCTCATTAATATTCTTAGGAAATATTGAGTGGTTAGATTGTTGAGGTGATTTGTAAGCTCATAAACAACCTGGTCAGGTTGGTTCGAAAATAAAATCATGTTCCAGTTTACTTCTTTGATAGATTTGTTAAGATTGACAAGATCGCGTCTGAAAATAGCCATATTCGTCGCATGAGTCTTAAGGAAGGGTCTTGATGAGCTTAGTTTGGGTCATCATGGGACAGTGATAACGAACGATCTTACCAAAAATAAACGGGTCTCCGACATAATACGTTTCGATCAAATGGGGACAGTTAATTATAATTAAGTCGAGCAATGAGGCTGATATTTTCGTGACGAATATGGACTGCTGGACGATTTGAGACAAGTTATAAAGATTCAAAAGGTTCTGGGCTGAGCCATTATTAGATTTTGGTTGATCGTCATTAAAGTCGCCGGTTATTATCACGGAAAGAGTTTGTACGTCTAATAGTCTTTCAGTAGAAGTCGAAATAAGATACGAGGTCTCGGTCCCTGAATCAGGCGGTCCGTAAAAGGCATCAAGGGAGAACCTATTTTAGCTCTAAAAATCTGCAGCAAGATACACTCAAGACTCACAATGTCTAGATTAGGACGATGTATAAATGCCATTGAGTTTCTCCGGTAGACAACGATACCACCTCCCCTGGCTGGACGATATTTCCTTATCGGGTCGTGAAACCCAGAGAGTGCCAAGTCCACGTTGTTGTTGTAAGCACACATATAGCATAACCAATGAGCACACATCATAAACTTCCGGCTTGGGTTTTAGGCTTTGGATGTTCAAGTGGAAGAGGTTACGTCATGCCGACGTCTGATTTGGATAATGCCACTGATGAGTATGAGGCCCCTGGTTGGTCTGAATGTCACCAGATAATGGAAGAAAACACGGAGGCAGGTACAAACAAACAATGACATGGTCATTTCAGCATCCGTGAATGTTGAACTGAATTATGCTGATGCATTCTTATCGGATGACTTACAGTGCTACCTTGCATTTCGGATGGTCGATGGGTTTAAGTCCAGATACTTGGTGGAAAGGAATAGCTGCACATAAAACATCAGCGTTAAACCCCTGATTCCAAAACTTAAAGGAAGGTTTATCAACAGGATATTCGAGGAATTGAGTCTTCCACCTCTGTGGCGTGAAGAGCCACTGTAATTAAAACTAGAAGTCCTGCCATGAAATGCGAACAATTAGCACGTCGATCTGCGCGTTAAATCTACGCGTTAGGACCATAGTAAGGCTATCAAATTGTGTACATGTGGCCCGTGCACAAGGAATGTTTCAATCAATGGACCTCCGGGTAACCCGGAGGTCCACTGGCAGAAACATTGCCTGTGTTTGCAATGAGTAACCAGGAGAACCTGCCGTGATTCGGATGCCATTCGATATGGCAATTGCGCGTAATTCCTTGGCACAATTTGGCCTACATAAGCGCACAGTTCGTGACGGGACTTCTAGTTTTAACTGTATAAATTGTCAACGAAAGGTCCAGTCAAAGTATGCACATAGCTAAGTCAGCCATTGGGCATATTCTGGTGAATATAACCATTGAGTATTGGAAGAGTGGGGTTGGAAATCAATGTTAATGATCCAAATTAAAAATGCGCCTTGAAAGGTGTGTTGGAAGGCAATGTAGTCTACAAGGGAACAGATATTACACCAGGAAAAGGAAAACAAATAAGGTGTATACAACATTTAGCCGAGAAGCTTGAAAATAATTCCAATTGTTTTAATATGAATGCGCGTAGCAATGTCAAAATGGAATGTACGGAGATGCAAGACATATTTACAATGAAAGATAACAGGACAATTTGGAATAGTAATATTTGAGCTCATGGTATTGGGGTTTCCTGTGTCAGTAATTGAAGGGACTTGCTGGTGAGGTAGTTTGTTGATTTATATAATTTACTTAATTATTATGGATGATTGATGTCATTTCCTCACCAGGGTACAGTTAAAACTAACTAGAAGTCCTGTCCCGAATTGTGCGCTTAACTAGGCTTAATTACGCGTAGGAATTGCACGCAATGGCCATATCGAATGACATCCAAAGCACGGCAGGTTCTCCTGATTACTCATAGCAAACCCAGGCAATGTTTCTGCCAATGGACCTCCGGGTTACCCGGAGGTCCATTGGCTGAAACATTGCTTGTGCACAGGCCATATGTACAGAATTTGATAGCCTTACTATAGTCATAACGCGTAGATTAACGCGCAGATCGACGTGCTATTTGTGCGCATTTCATGACAGGACTTCTAGTTTTAACTGTACATCATGGCTGCAGCTCAGGTATGAAGTCATTTTAGCCAACAATATTGTTTCTGCACAATGGCTAGTGGTGACTGCAACGTGGGGATAAAGACAAGTTTAGTTAATCGTCCATACCCATGTTGCACATTATAGAGGACTTTCGCCTTAAGCATTGGTGACTGGGTTCTAATTTATCAGTAAAAAATATTATACTGGTACTATGGAGAAACTGCTTGATTTGGTGCCTACAGCGAGATGAGAAAGTTATGTTTATGTTGGTTGACAGCCATATACAATTCCTATATTAGAGAATGAGACTAATATATGAACGGAAGCAAAATGGGAGAATAATAGAAAAGATGTTGAGGAAAATCCCGTGTATATGAGTGAAAAAGAAGGAGAGAGAGAAAGGGCGAGACAAAAGATCAAGTTTGTCAGTGGTGCTGGAATGGGAGCTGGGAAGAGAAGCTGAAAAAGCTCCATTTGTTGGGACATTTATATATATCTACATAAAAAGGAGAGGACTAACCATAGCGTTATGCCACCTAGATAACCCATCTCGTGGCTCAAAAGTCCACCCCGAGGACATCATTGTCAGATAATCGGGATGATGAAAGATGAGATAGTTTAGTGTGGGACGCTAGAACAACAATGCATAATGAACTGAAGATTTATTTCTACAACTGGCTGCTGTAGTCATCGGGACTGTCTTTAGCAGGAGGTTTAGTCTGTCCATTACATGTAGGTACTGGAAGCACATTCTTAAGTTGGCCACTCCCATGAGCTGCTGTGGAGTTAAGTAGCATTATTCACTGAACAGGTATACTGGGTAGGCATCTGACAACTGGTGAGTTCAACCCATCTTAGTAACACCAGACCAAGGTTGGAAATATTTCGGGATCAAAGAGCGTACAACACATCCAGCACCCATAAGTAGCATGTGTGTGAAGTTTCGTAACACTTGTTGTTAACAATTGAAACAAAAGTTCTCATCTAGAAGAATATCTATTATTCTTCAAAATGAGAACCCAAGTTCCCTACGGCCAACACTAGTTCTCATTTCGAAGAGAAACTATGTTGTACCTCAACAAACTATCGTTCTGCCAGTACCATACGTTACTGTTTTATCACAACATATAAGAGTTACATATCCAACTCGTGAATTTGTGGGAGAAAACAAATAAGTTTCCATTAACCATCTGCTAGTTAGATACTGGAATAACTTTCATTGCAACACACTGTATGTAAAAGTGCTGAAAAACTGGGGAAAATTCTCTTACTCTAAGATAAAATGCCAAGAGTTCTATTTATCTCACAATCGGGGCGTTTTTGCACTGTTACGCAACTAAAGTTTAATGTATCTGGGCCCTTGTTCCGAATCCGTATCAAGAGCCCCTGATAGAAGCGCGTGATTCTGCTGTTTCCGAAACAACGGCATTAACATCATTTTTTGATCGCTTCGCTTTTTTCTCTTCAGAGAAAACAATATTAGGTGAGGCGGAGCCGAACCTAATATTGTTTTCTCTGAGCCGTATATGACACTGTATCTGCCAACGAAACACCCTGTAATGTATTTGTTATGCACGGCATGCTAAAATGTCACTGGGGAAGTTAACACAACGAATAGTTAAATTATGCGCACTTTTCGGCATCTTGGCCTGGTTTGTAGCCTATTAATATTATTGGGATTTTCTTGAACGCTCGAGTCGAGGCTTCTGTCTTGAAGTTAAAGGATTAGCTTTCGCTATGAAATGTGTAAAACTCCACCTCAATAAACGATGAACGGCATATTTTAAAATATAATAAACCTTTTACACCACCTTTTAATTCACCAGTAATTATTGCAAAAGTAACAACCAAATTCACGTTGACGAAACACACAGCTGCTCCACTTCGCAAGACAGTATTCAGTAAAGTGAATCCCAGTGACGTAATTTACTCTGAAGTGTAACGTAATCACTGACCTCAATATGGAGATCAATGAACGCTATTCTATTTTTCAATTTGCGTCTTTCCATCGATAAGGCAAATGAAAAAGTTCCTCTTAAAATAGTTTTATAACACATTTTGTGGTCAATATTGTGAGATAAATTTATCATCACCACAGTGTGTCTCCGGAAATTCTGATCAAGTCTCGTTGTATGCACAGAATCGCATTTCGACTCGCCCTAACGGGCTCGTCGAAATACTATTCTGTTCCTACAACTCGACATTGACATTGTCCAATGAACAGTGAATGAACAGAGATGCATATACAGTACGTGGAGAGTGTATTATCACTAAATCACCCACAGAGTGGAGATTCTGTGAATCGCATTTCGACTCGCCCTAACGGGCTCGTCGAAATGCTATTCTGTTCCTACAACTCGACATTGATCTGAATTCCCGGAGACACACACTGTGGTGATAATCTGTATGTATTTTTAAATTTCCGTTCATTCGCAGTTCAATGGATATTGCCCATGAATGCTCTCCAATAAACTGATAGGGTAAAAATTACCCTATACCAGTATAATATGCTATTGGTTTATGATAAGTATAGGAGAGTTAAAGTTCTCCCTCATAAGATTATGGGAGAATATAAGTAACTTATCATTAACCATTAGCTGGTTAAATACTCGGAAAACTTGTATTACTCCACGCTGTATCCAAAGTGTCTGAAAAGCTAAGAAAACTTCTATTACACCAATAAAAATGGTCAAGGCTTCAATATATTTTTTAAATACGTGTTCATTCACGAGAGTCCATGAATGGTAACCACAAAACTGTAAGAAAACAATTCTGTCTCAACAAGCTATCATTCTAAAGAGAGTAATCGCTTGGCTGGACTGGTTACGTGAAATAATTTATGAGAGGTGAGGGACGTTGTACAAACACGAGTGCGCGAATGCGCACGAGTGTTTTACAATATAGTCTCTCGCCTCGAATGAATTATATTTCACGTAACCAGTCCAGTCAAGCGATTACTCTGTTTACTACTTTTCATTATTAACGATAATTATATTATTTAACCCTTTACCTAACCTAACGGCCAGCGCAATTCTCAAAAAATCGCCAATTAATTTTCATTATTTTTTCATTTTTTGTCTCTAAAACATAGGTTATGACCCCTCATTGGAACGAGCTCGTCAAGAATTCAAGAATTATTTTTGCAAGTGTCGTCTGCGTTTCATATTAGGTAAAGGGTTAAAAAAACTATGAAGTCCCCATTACACCCACGGCAAAGCGTCTTCGTTTGCGCGGACGTATACATAATACAATTGTTGATTGCAAAATTCACTTGTGAAGTTATCGTTTATAATCAAACCCGGAAATCCCAGTAAATCACACTTTGGAAAGTAATAAAATATGATATTTTTCTCTGATATCATAAAAGAGTTACATGTCTACCTCATGAGATTCTAGGAGAAGTTAAGTAAATTATCATTGGTCATCAGCTAGCTAGACACTGCGAAAACCACGCTGTATGGAAAGGCGCTGAAAAACGGAGGAAACTTCTATGACGCCAAAATGAATGACCAAGGTTTCGATGTCTGTTTGAACATCTGTTGACTGGAGGACGTCCATAAACATCTCCCCCCCCTCAAAAAAAACCCGAAAAATAGTTCTGTGTCAACAAACTATCTTCTATCTTCAATAAATATGATATGGTATTGTGTTATAACAACATAGACAAGTTACATATCTACCTGATTATTTCCTGGGAGATGATAAGTAAATTATCACTTTCCATCTGGTGGCTAGATACTAGGAGAACTTTGACAACACCACACTGTGCGCAACGGTGATGGATACTGGGAAAACGTTTATTACAGTTATATTACACCAATGGAAAAAGCCAAGGTTTCAATATTTGTTTCAATATCTGTTCATTCACAGTTCCCTGGAGAGTGTCCATGAACGCTCTCCAGTAGACTATGAGAAAACAGTTCTGTTTCAACAAACTATCCTTCTGCCAGTGTAAAATGTTGTCGTCTTGTGGCAACAAAGGAGCGTTACCTATCTTCCTCATGAAATTCTGGAAGAAGGTGAGTAAATTATAACTAACCAACGGCTGACTAGATACTGGGAAAACTGTTATAACAGCGAGCTGCATGGAAAGATGCAGGAGAAGAGGAAAGCTCCTATTACAGCAATACAAGAAGTCTAGTTTTAGTATCTACAGTACGTGGAGAGTGGATTGTAACTAAATCACCCGCGGAGTGGAGTTATCACCCAAGCTATAACTTTCAAATTTTGTACATATCGACAAAAAACAGAAGCAATGTTTCAGCCAATGGACCTCCGGGTTTAAACCGGAGGTCCATTGGCTGAAACTTTGCTGGTGCTGGTTATGCTTTTCAACAATTTTGCAATTATTGATTGGGTGGAATCTCCACTCTGTGGGTGATTTAGTGATAATACACTCTCCACGTACTGTAAATGCATCTATGTTCATTCACTGTTCATTGGACAGTGTACGTGAACGCCCTCCGATACACTGTAGGGAAACAGTTTAGTTTCAACAATCTATGATTCTACCAATACACTATGCTATTGAGTTGTGACAGCATGTAAGAGATACGTGTCTACATCATTAAATTCTAGGAGATGATGAGTTAATTAATTCTTTGTTATTGAACTGTGAATTCGTCACTTGAGTAATAGAATGTTCTATGTCGCACATTCTGGTACTCAGGCGGCGATTTTCTCCCTTCGGTTGTTGTATCACAAAACATGACAAAGGTGTGTATACGATGTGATATGTAACCGATATCCTGTATAATTGAAATACTTTGATGAAAACTGAAATATTACCGAGTGTGCGCATGTGTGTGTGTGTGTGTGGGGGGGGGGGGGTGCAATATCCCTGGCGACATTTGTCCATATTTTCACTAAGCCAGAGAGCCACCATT
This sequence comes from Pictodentalium vernedei, assembly GCA_031216915.1. Classification (NCBI taxonomy): domain Eukaryota; kingdom Metazoa; phylum Mollusca; class Scaphopoda; order Dentaliida; family Dentaliidae; genus Pictodentalium; species Pictodentalium vernedei. Next base: position 780,401,279 of record CM062295.1, read on the forward strand.
GTCTGGAAGACAACATTTGGAAGGGGTGTGGGGGGGGGGGGTGGTGGCAATTATCAATGGGCAGTAATCCGCTGGGATCCCGCCTAACCAATATTTATTTGAATATTATTTTATACTGGCATAAAAAGTAAAATGAAAGTCACAAAACATGAAAATAGAACAATTTAAAATAAGCAGTACACAGTTTAACGTGTATGTAAGGATGGTTGAATTACTGAGAAAAATAAATCGTCTCACTGACAAATCAATACTTCGACCTCACAATTGTTGTCTCATCTTTTGACTGGAAAGTAAACAAATCCATGCTTGTGGACAGAGCTCAATGAATTCGAAATTATTGCATTAACCCTTTACCCAACGTAACGGACAAAACCGGCCAGCGCTATTCTCAAAAATCGCCAATTAATTTTTATTATTTTTTCATTTTTTGTCTCAAAAACATAGGTTATGACCCCTCATTGGAACGAGCTCGTCGAGCTCGTTCCAATGAGGGGTCATACCCTATGTTTTTGAGACAAACAATGAAACAAATTAGTTATTCAATCATTTTTTGCCAAGTATCGTCTGCTTTTCATGTTAGGTAAAAGGGTTAACAGGAACAAATCGTTTTTTCAGAACTTAGGATTTTCTGACAACGTTGTACGGTAAAATATCAGATAAGAATGAAGAAAATTAAATTATATATCAATGATGAAAAATGTATTTTATAAATGATTTCTCTCTTTATTAATGCTAAAAGATATTTAGTTATAAGGTATTATTCCCACCATCGAAAATTCAACTGTGTGTGTGTGTGGGGGGTGGGGGGGGGGGGGGGGGGCGATTTTGACAGGATGAAAATTGAAGTGAAGAATTATGTGCAAATGGAATATTTGCCAAAGAGATTTTATGCTAATGTGATTTTGTCTGGATACCTCAAATCGAGCCTTGGAAGAAAGTACCTGGTTTAGTCATTTAGCCCCTGGTCAAGATAAAGGTCAAACAAAGAAATTCTTATCTCCCCTTGCCACAATCAGTTGATAATATGCTAAATGCAAGTCACCTAGTCCGGCCGGGCAGGGCACTGAACCTCAAAGTGGCGAACAAAGTTTTTTTTTTATTTTGGACTGTGTTAGAGTAACATTTCCTGACTACGATAAAGTTCGGGCGGACTTGGTCAGTTTGAAATAAACACGTTTAAGGGGACATTTTTATTATTACTATGTTTGATTGCGGCTGATACAACATTCCAGGTGCATATCAGAGGTTGCATCTGGGCCTATATACATTTTAAGGGATGTTTTGAGTGTTTGTTTATTATATTCATGAGCGCTATTCATGGCAGATGTATCTGCTAACTATGTTTGTTTCTACAAAGTCCCTAACTGCCGCTTGGTACATTTTGCCCGAAACTGGCCGACGCGGAAGCTAGAACAATGCACAGTTGTCCAACTAGAAATTTGTTGAAATTAATATTTCCATTGCATCCTGTGTTTGATAGTACGTAGCATGTACCTCACTAGTTTGTGTTGGTGAACTTCTTGAGATAAGCAGCCATTCTGCACATTCGATTGCTATTAATAATCATACAGGGTCAAATAAGGATAATACAGGCGGGAATTTTGTTCGAAAAAAGAATAATCATACATGTTTGATTATTAGGCACTCAAGAGTAACCGGGGAGTGAAACACGGAAAGTCGCCCGGGGACGTCCAAAATACCCACACGGCGATTGTGTGCAGGTATTGATCAGCTGTGAATATTTATTTATTTATTTATTTATTGGTGTTTTAAGGTCACATATTTCTGCACAATGGCTTTATTATTTATTTATTTATTTATTTATTGGTGTTTTAAGGTCACATATTTCTGCACAATGGTTAATCATGACCAAGATAGTTTTACGGGTGGTGGACGCTGGAGTACCCGGAGAAAACCACCGAGCAACGTCGAGCAACTGTCAGCTTCCCAACATACTAACTCAACACAAGCAGGGTTAGCAGTGGTTCAAGACAAGTGCACATCGACGTGCTGTACGCCGTAATACACCATGCCATTGTGACCCCACGTGGGCAATGGGAGTGGAGTGTCTAGACCATTATTATGGTTGAGGATGTGATATGTGGCTGCCACAGGAAGGGTTCGAACCGAGGACCTCATTCTACAGAATGCTCTTGTGGGTATGGGATTGAGGATGCAAACCACTACTTCTTTACCTGCCGATATTATGCGTATATACGAGCTGTGCTTTGGCAGACCCAGACAAGATTTAGAGTTCCGAGAGTTGAACAAATTTTATATGGAGATGCAAGTTTATCAAATGAAAAGAATAACATCATTTTTTTGGCAGTGCATCGTTTTTTATCTGATAACCATTGAGTATAACACCCGTTGTATATACTTGATGTATATACAACGGGTGTTGTATATAATTATAATTTATGCGAACGACCTTTGACCTCGTTCGATTCCATTTTCATTCATTCATAAACTTCGTAATGCAGGTTTGAATTCTACTTTGAAGGAGCAAGTGAAAGTTAATCGAAATATATATGACATATTTTCTATAAGTATAAACGTGTAAATTTTCAGTTTAGTTTGCTGTAATAAAGAAATAATTACAACCTACTTCGTTCAAAACCTTACTAGACTGTCAGTAATGTGTAGTGCGCTATTTATAGCTACGTCTACGTCCACGATCAAAGTACTGCTCCAATTACACGTTCGTCTGCCACGTGAAAAAAAACGTTTCGTACGAATTGTAAACAAAACAAAAGTGGACCATAATTAATGGAAATTGGAAACTTCTCGATTGAATACACATTATCATCGTCGCCAGGTCGAGCTAAAAAAACATGAATAATAGATCAACTGCAACCAGTGGCTATGACTGTACAGCAACAACCAAAAGATCGCGTTTGCTTTGTCTCATTTTCTACGGAGGCCCGTGGGAATGAGCATAAAAGTGAATATAAGCCTCAACTATTGAAACTGCTGTTTGTTATCAGATAAAAACAATATACATATAGTATTTTTTTATATCTGGTTTATACAACTCGTTGAAATATAGTTAATATTTTCTCGGCAGAGCCTCGAAAATATTAACTATATTTCAACTCGTTGTATAAACCAGATATAAAAAAATACTATACAGTACGTGGAGAGTGTATTATCACTAAATCACCCGCAGAGTGGAGATTCCACCCAAGCAATAATTGCAGATTTGTTGCAAAGCATAACCAGCACAAGCAAAGTTTCAGCCAATGGACCTCCGGGTTAAACCCGGAGGTCCATTGGCTGAAACATTGCTTGTGTTCTTTGCCGATGTGTACAAAATTTGAAAGTTATAGCTTGGGTGATAATTCCACTCCGCGGGTGGTTTATTTACAATCCACTCTCCACGTACTGTATGTATATGGTCTATATATCAGATTCGAAGAGGTTTAATATATAGAATATAGCAAATAAATTAAATTATCACTTTTCCAAAATAAGTTATTTTTTATCCGTTCCATTACATTTATGAAATACAGTTGAGAAAGAGTTCGACGCCAGTTGCAGGACTCAGAGGAATGGAGTTAGTTGCAGACAGCTCACTCGAAAAAAGGACATTATTAGTATTAACTGTTATTATTATTATTATTATTATTATTATTATTATTATTATTATTATTATTATTATTATTATTACGTCACTGTGCGTTTAGCGTGATGTTGATCAGAGGCAAAGCCATTCCATCTGCCTCACTACATAAGATAGGAGAAAACTGGATTGTGGTAATTTATAAATGCAATTCTACATGTTTTATGCTTTGTTGTTTTTTCTTCTTTTTGTTCTCTTTTTGTTTTTTTCCCTTTATTTTCGAATTGTATTTTATGTTTATAGTACTATGATCTATCTCTATAAGAATGTTATGTTTATTTACTGGGAGAGGAGAGGGAGAGAGAGTGGTGAGCACTTGTTCTCCAATCCCTTTTGCAAATTAAATACGAATAAGATACGTTTAAACTAACCTTCTTTGGACAGAATTTTCCCAAAATTTAAAATAGTCTCCAAAATCGGCCATTTGACCTACAATCTGTCACTTGACAGAACACCAGTAATTATTTATATTTTAACTCACTAATTTCCTATCACAATAAATGCCAAAAACTTCGATTTTATCCACAATAAGTTCATAATGCCACCACCCCCTCCGCCAAATGTACTTTGTATACAGTGTGAGCTTGTAAAAATTCACATGAAATGCTCTTTTTGGGCGATGACGTTGACAGGTATAACTTGTGAGTCAGTTAAGCTATTCACTCATATCTAAAGCGTTATCTGCAATTACTCGCCCAAAGTTGACCAATAAACTATTTTCAAAAAACAGAGAATGATCTGGTTTGTCAAAAATACACTTTTTCATTAAAAACAACAACAATAATAATAATAATAATAATAATAATAATAATAATAATTTAATCATTTGCCCCGCCTCTGCGTTTGATTGGTTGAAAGCCTACAGAGTGAAAGTTGTCAAAATCGTATAAACCAAATCACCTGATGATTTGGAATGTATACACGTTCGCACACATCCGATCCAACTTTGAAGACTCTGGAAGCCCCGCCCACTCAACTCAAATTGTCCCCGTGAGGGCGTGACGGCAGACTGATAGATGGATAACAAGCTTGTAAACAAAGATCAATGATCAATTTTTCATCGCCTCCAGTCAGCGAGAATATAATGATAATTTCTCGGGAACAATTGAATTTAATAAAATGTACCGAAGTGGGAGACGAATAATAAGATCATACATCCAAACAGGATTTTGGGGGAACTTAAAACAAATGTTTTTAATGATATTGTTACGTGACTTGCTAAATATCTGTCGCCTGCGATCGAAAATCAAAACAACAAACAATTTGACAAGGATTGACGTGACCTGTTTGTGGCATACTTTCCTGAGTTTGACTGTTGTCTTTTGCGAAAATTAACAAAAGTTTTTCGTTCACGTACACATAGTTTTTATATTTTAATATTACAGCCGGATTAAATTATAAGAAATAACTGTTGTTTTCCTTCGGTTTATGCGATATAAACCGAAAAGTTTCAGCACAAGCTTAATCATAACTCGCTGAAACTTTTCGGTTTATATCGCATAAACCGAATTAAACAAAAGTTATTTCTTAAATAATAATAATAATAATAATTATATTAATAAATCGACCATTTGTTCTGACAAAACATTTCGCTCCTCCCCACCTACCACCAAGTCGACTCAGAAATAAGGAGATTTTGGCCCATAATCCTGAGGCTATCGATTTAAAGAATAACCATAATGGCCTATATGTTGGGAAAGTAATGTTCCCTTTCCATAGCTACAAACAAAATTCGGTTTTATCCACAGCAGGCCTATAAAGGGTCACCAAAATTGTCCATTTTGTGCAGTGCTAATTCGTCCAAATCCGTACTCTGTATATCCCTTACTTAAAAGGAAGATACTTAGAGATAAGTCTGTTAAGCTTTGCACTTGTGCCCAACTAAAAACGCCCCAAAACGTCCAAATCTTGATTGACCGATATTTCATGATCAAAAACTGTAGTTGACGTGAATCATTCACATGTGGTCAAGAATACAGTTCTCCATCCACAATCACAAACACATTTAGTCAGATTCATTTTTGTCTACCCAAATATCTAAAACTCTAACAACGGACTAACAAATTAACCTCTGCGGCATAGTTACAATAGACTACACACCAGTTTAGGATATTTCTTATGTACAAACACACTCCTTATAATAATGGTCCCGATCGACTGTTAATGTTCCCAATACACAGGAAAAGCCTGCGATTCTACAGAATCACTCCGTCTAGTTCGTGGGATATGATTGCGATCCATCGGGCCGCTATAACACTAACATAGGGAACATCCTCGATTCGTGTCAACAATATCGGTTTTTGTCAACTCTGTGTTTAACCGTTTATCAAACGAATCAGTTGTATCTCTCCACGCAGTTTACAAAATGAACAGCTGAAAAAGTATTGTTTTAAAACATTTCAACAAAATCATATCATGTGACCCCCTCAGTGGATGCTGAGGAGTAACATGATATGGTTTTGTTGTTTTATTTGAATTTGAAGACACTTTTGAAATATTGTGCATTGGACAGAGGATGAACTCAGTTCATGTACACGACACACAAAGAGCATTTAAGCCTGTGAAGACCGTTAGCGCGTTGATTTAAAAGTTTTCCCTGGCCCCTGTGCTCGTTGATGTCCACAGACAGCTGATGCCAATCCCAGAACAAACTAATCGATTATCAGAATTCCCTGAACAAACTAATCGATTATCAGAATATGAAATACTTAGTATCCAAACCAGAATGCTTACTCCGTGTCCAAATATAACTCAGTACTTCAGAGAAATAAATCAGGAGCATGTATTTCGTCAGCTCTATTGGCCTCGATGCCCGCCGGGGGAGCTTTTTCTCCCACCTACAACATTAGAGCGTCAGAAATGAGCTCCAACATAAATTCCTCAGTTTCTGTTGTGATAAAGTGTGAATAGGATTTAAAATGGTACAGTGAAGCGGGAGGTAATTCTGTAATGATATGGATGATAGAGAGCCTTTGTATAACTTCTCTCAAACATCTAGATTTTGTATGGTTATAATTTCTATTCTCCGCGGATTGATATTGGTATTGCCAACAGTGGGTTTTACTTTACGCAGGCTTCTGGGGAATAGTATCTTCATGCCCTTTTGAACTTCTGAGGACCTAATCATTGTGACAATAGGGTTGATAGCACTTGATAACGAAAGAGATATAGGAGTCACCAGAAACATGAATATATTGAAATTTATGTCTCCAACACCACATAATTCCCCGAATCCACATCTCTCATTGAACACGTATAAACTGAAAAACACTACGCCTAAAAAATCAATGATAGACACAATAAGAGCAGTTATGAAAATGTGTTTGTATTTTTGTCCTCCTGAACCGGACTTTCTTATCAATACGTATGTTATAATGTAGAATATCGAGGTCACTGCGGCCGGAACAACAACCAATGTTAACTGGAAAACAACGAGTTTGATTGTAGCTTTTTGTAATCGTTTGCAGACGTCCAACCCCATCGTTACGCCCGGAAGTAGTATTGCAAGAATAAAAGCCACAATCCAAATCAAAATGATCGCGCTGCAAGCTCTTTTTTTAGTGAATATCGTTTTGAACTTCGAGGCGTATTTTATCGCCAGAAATCGTTCAATAGACATGAGAACACCGCTCCCAATCATTCCAAAGCTAGCTATTCGAATTATAGCAGCCACAACATCACATATTACATAAGAAGAATCGTCATAAAATCCAGAAAACCAAGTGAAAGGCATAATGCACATCAATAGGTCAGAGACAACAAGTGATAGTAATGGTGGAGACATTGGCTGTTTCTTTTTCTTTTTACAAAGCAGAATACAAACCAGTAACAGTAGAGAGTTATTCACAAAAGCAAAGAATCCTGCGATAGAGGTAAAAATGTTGGAAACCAGGATAAGACCTGACTGTTTTGTTACGTCAATGAATAATTGTGTTGATAATGTGCCGTTTTCTTCTTTATAAATTCCTTCCATAATGGTGTCGTTAGTCTGTCAAGATTTCTCTTCAGTTAGATAGATCTATCACCGCACTGAAAAATACAAATATATATTGAATTTAACACATTTGTTCAGTATGGGTGTGATTACATTTTGATGCGAATCATTAGCCGTCACCTGCGTGCTAGAATGCCATATGTCCCCTATGGGAATATTCTGTCCCCTATGGGAGTATTCTGTTCCCTATGGGAGTGTTCTGTCCCCTATTGGAAATAGGACATTCTAGTACTCGGCCGACGTAGTGACTTACGATTTTTTGCACAAAAAGGCGCTTTCCCGACATTTATATCAGTATGAGAAAAAGGAGAACCGAAATGAGCTACTAAGCTCGAGTCGAGAGGATGAGAGCCAGTGGTGGCGACAAGGCCATTTGCCACTCAAACATAGACTTTGATCTTCCATTTGCCTCCTCCAACACACAAACCCATCAACACACATACTGATCCTCGCCGCCCCAAACTCTAATCCAGTGTTTGATTTTTATAACAAAAGGTTATATGCATCATGACGATCCTAGATGACCCCTTACTCCCTCAAAGGGTCGCAATGCCACACACCAGAGGAACAGAGTTAACAGCTTTTGAAATATCCCTAAGCCGAAAGACCAACTAGTTAGCCAAAATCAATACGACACGACAGATTGACAAATTGAGAACAAATTTCTGTTGCTGTAAGAGAAACTCCCCCACAGCCCACTCAGAATACATTCAACAGGTCTTCATGTGAATGCTACGCAATTGTACTCGAGCTTCTTGATTTTCGACGTCCTAAAAAGTATATATCTACTCCAAAATCCACCAGACGGCTTCACTTGAAATCACAATCCATTCCCTAATCTACACCCTCCCGAAAATGTCTAGGAGTTTTCATTGCATTCAGATACCTTAGACAGCTCCGTGTGTTTCTAACCCGAACAGATGTCTACAGTATTTGATTGCATTGCTATTTTTGTCTAAACAGTAATTGTATTTTCTTCTATGATAAAACAAAGTTTAGTGAACAGGCTGAGCCTATATAAACGCCACCCACTCCCCACCTACAATCTATGAACTGTAATACAGAACATTGAAACGGATGCGTGTGCTGATAAGGAGTGAAGTACGCATAGACTGGTCAAATATCTCAAATTTCTGCACATCAAAAGAATCATACAGTAGTTAATATGTGAAACCTAACTCCTTAGTAAGTTTTCCGTTTGGATAGGAATTTGCTCTGTCTTTTTCCAGCTATTGGAAAGGCCGGTATAGGCCTGAAAATTTCTTCCCAACGATCATTAGGGTACCTGTACGTCGCCTCAAGCTGTAGAAGAATGATATATGTTTTTTTTTTGTAAACGGGCTCCTGTCGGTACTTCAGCGTATCGTCGCCTAAGTGCTAGAATGTTCTACAGTTAAAACTAGAAGTACTGTCACGAATAGTGCGTTTATGTAGGCTTAATTGCGCGTTGGAATTGCGCGCAATTGTCATATCGAATGGCGCCCAAAGCACGGCAGGTTCTCCTGGTTACTCATAGCAAACACATGCAATGTTTCTGCCAATGGACCTCCGGGTTACCCGGAGGTCCATTGGCTGAAACATTGCTTGTGCACAGGCCAAATGTACAGAATTTGATAGCTTTACTTCGGCCATAACGCGCACATTAACGCGCATATCAACGTGTTATTTGTGCGCATTTCATGACAGGACTTTTAGTTTTAACTGTATGTCCCCTTTGGGACTATATATTATCTTCCCTATAGGACTTAGAACATTCTTGCACTCAGGCGACGATATGGCAAAATTTTTAGCCGAGGTGGGAATAATAAATTTTCGACAGCCTCGTTCGCAGAAGGTAGTGATAAAGTACAGGATGTGAAATGACATTGATAGGTTCACCATCCGAAATGTGGGATATTTGGAATGTTGCGGAACGCTTGATCTCATGACAAACGATCCTTGAATCTCCCTGTGTCAAGTATATATTGTTGAAAGGCCAAAAATAGGTACCTACTAGCCTCGTCCGAAGACTAAAAATCACCAAACAAAAGAGATTTAATGGTATGTTAACATTATAAAATTTGTTCACAAAGTAATTAAAGACGTAATGTTCTGTGCTTTCGTATCCAAAACCACATTCACATTTCGAATCATCCACTAGAAATCTGTCAACTTTGTGAGCGTTTAGATCACTGCACCCCAAACGCAACTTTACATGGAGAACTTGCCCTAATCTGGTGTCCAAAAGGTTGAACATTGGGACAACCCAACCATCCCGCTTTAATATACGTTTGAAAGATTCTACTGCTACAAAACTACGTGATTCAGAACGCAGACCATTCCACTGCCTAATTACTGGCGGCAAAAATGAATCTGAGAAATTTTTAGTTCTTCAAAATATAGTACAGAGTTGTTGATCGTTTCTGAGGGAGTAAGCGTGCCGTCGTGCAAATGATAGATAATTCGGTGCAAACTCATGTATCATTTTGTAACAAAATGTTACTTTGTGTCGTGTTCTTGTTTTTTTTTCAAAGGGACAAATCCAGTTTCTCCGTAAAGAAGTTCATGACTCATGCCACAAGGGGCACAGCAAATTGTGCGAAGGGCGTCCAAATACAGATTGTAACTATATCCCGATAAATTCTGTCTTTGTATTAGTCAGAATGCCTTGGACAAATAGCCATGGCAAAGGGTGCGCCCAACATCCAAGGTATATCAGAGCGTGCAACATCCAGGGCATAAGCCCGCGCGAAACACCGGGAGTATATAGTTTCAATGAAAGCCTTTCGCTTCTGCCCGCCTCATTATAAAACTCAAACCAAAAAAACCCGAAACTTGTCACAATTATCATCAGATTTCCGACAATACAATCACAAAAATAAAATAACAGCAAATAATTCGTCCCCTAAGTACCAATGTGCTCCATGTGCCAACAAAATACTGTTTTCTCGTTTCCTTAAGGACCCAAGAGATGTAACTCTATCTGTTGTCTTCTGCGATTATAAAAACATAATTATTATCGCGAATTTGGTCCAAAGAATTCTGAAGATGAGAAATGCGTCCACAAATTTATTTTCACTAAGTTGTATTGTGTTTCAAACGGGACAAAAACGTTATCTCCGCAAACATGTATGGTATATGGAGATTTAATACCTGGATGTCTCATTTAAACACCTCGCCTGTGGCTCGATGTTTGAAAGCCGACATCCCTGCTTTAAATCTCCATATACCATACATGTTGGCGGAGATAACGTATATTCTCTAAGATATATGCCTTCTCCTATGTAAAGTTCCCATATTACGTCGGCATAATCAGACAAAGGAAGTATAAAGTGTCTGTATAAGGTTTATAGTGACGATCGTGATAATCTATACTTTAAGCTCTGGAAACGGTTAATAATTGGGTTTACTTTGCTTATTATGTTATCGATATGCATGTCCCAGGAACCTGTACTTTGAACAATTAATCTCAAATGCTTGTGATGGGTGACTAATAGCTTTATTCAATATATATAGCTGGATGTTGGACGGTTTTACACACGCTGGTTAAGGCAACTGTTGCTTCAGGACTAAACTTAACCTGCCATTTTGTGGATGGATTTCTTATTTCTATTAGATCAGAGTTCATAATCTTACTAGCTATGCGCGGAGTTTCCACTATCAGAGACAATGAGGCATCGTCGGCGTATAGGAGAATGTTCGACTGTACATTATTAATAATGTCGTTACTATCTGTATTAAACAAGACAGGCCCAAGGACAGATCCCTGTGCACCCCTGCCTTGATAACTTCATTTCTTGAATTTCGCCCATCAACTACCAGTAACTGACTATCGCCTTTAGATCCCGTGGCGTTAAGTTTGCATATCACACTCTCACAAAACCCTTACTTATTATATTATGTTGGAGGGTCGTCAAGGAACTTTTGATATATTCTTGTTAATGAATCGGGTCCTCTGATGAAGTTATTTTGGAGTTCCAAACCTTGGTATTTAGGACATGATAAACGTTTTGTTGTCGAGTCCATTGTGACAGTTGGGGCGTAATGTTGTGTCATCAAATATCGATAATTAAGAATTTACTTTGAAATAAAACCTACTGTTTCTGTCATTGTCTTGTGGAGAGACTTTGTTGGAGTTTAGTTACTTGATCACATACACATATCTGCAAACTTAAAGTATACCTCTGAATATACCAATGTAAATGATCTGAGTTTGATTCTTAGTTAGAGGTTTTGGAACACAGCTGTACCCATTAGGTAACCCGTGTGTTATCGATCTTATTCAGTGAAATGTTTGTTTGTCTTTTCTTCCAACGACGTGTGAGTGTGAACTCTCAACTTCTGTAATGTCGCAAGTGATGGAGGATGTGATGGAAGGGATGATAGGAAGTGGGAGAGAGTAGTTGGGAAGACACTCTGTCCATTGGATCACAACAAAAATCTAGGCAGACAAGCACCGGTGATTATACTGACATTGACGCCAGTAGCGATATAACATATCAACTCCCTAGCGATGATGATGATGAACTTGCATTAATCCACTTATTTATACGCGCCCTCAGAATCCCTGCGGTTCAAGCCACCCTGCGGTGGATATTTATCGAAGCGCCACGGGAGCGTATAGAGCATCTGGAACATACGGTTAACCCTTTACCCAACGTAAAGGCCAAAATCGGTCAGCGCTATTCTCAAAAATCGCCAATTAATTTTCATTATTTTTTCGTTTTTTTCTCTCAAAAGCATAGCTTATGACCCCTCGTTGGAACGAGCTCGGCGAGGTCGTTCCAATGAGGGGTCATAACCTATGTTTTTGAGACAAAGAAAATGAAAAAAAAATAGTTATTCAATAATTTTTTTTGCAAGTGTGGTCTGCTTTCATGTTAGGTAAAGGGTTATAACTGAAGAGTGATTTGATATTAAAAGACAAGTCAATAACCGATCTACTTGATATAGTTGATGATCTAGAACTGTACGAGAGGCATATGAACCTAAGACTGTCCGGCGTCCCCGAGACTGCCAATGAAGAAACTGTTAAGATAATTATAGTCACTGCTGCAGCAATTGGCGTGTCCATTACCATTAACAATTCAGACCTTGGACCAAATTAAAGAAAATAAATCCTCGAGCTAGCCCACAGGTTACCGGCCGTGTCTATAATCATATATTTTTTAACGAAAATGTAACTAAAGCGCGTTCCAACGTAGCATGGAGTGCCAGGATATTAGCTCTGCAGCATAAAATTAAGGAGACATGGACATTTGATGGTGTAACATTTGCCAAGCTCTTAAATGAGAGTGTTAAGCGACTGTCAACAAACAACCATATTAGAGATCTAGATGATAACCTTAGGCTTCTTCTGATAGAAACCTAACTGAACCACACCTCGGCCAGAAATTTGCAGGCCTTTACATTTCTACGAGAACTTTCCAGTAATTTGTAAAACACCGGCAGAATGTGTTTGTGGAACAACCACTCCATAGATTGCATGTAGACTGACCGACAGTCTGTGTGGCAGTACAGGAGTCCAACAATGGCGACGACCAAGTCAGGGGACTTTCCTTAACTGTTTCGCTGTCTGGTAGTCACGTAATCAGGTCGTGCATTGGAAATCTGGTCGATATAAGCACCGATTTCTGGGTATTTATACAAGTTGTCGCTGGGCTCCCGATGGGCAGATAGCTACCTACAAGAAGTAAGATGGATGCCGCTACTGTTGCTCTAAGGTATGAACTTTGACAGAACTTTGAAAATTATACTTTATGCCAGAGATAACGACGGTAGTCGGGTTTTACTGTTAACCCTTTACCCAACGCAACGGCAAAAACCGGCCAGGGATATTCTCAAAAATCGCTAATTAATTTTCATTATTTTTTTGTCTCAAAAACATAGGTTATGACCCCTCGTTGGAACGAGCTCGTCGAGCTCGTTCCAACGAGAGGTCATAACCTATGTTTTTGAGACAAAAAAAATGAAAAAAAATTAGTTATTCGAGAATTTGTTTTGCAAGTGTCGTCTGCTTTTCATGAAAGGTAAAGGGTTAATACATATTAGATATCCTGTATCCAGTCTTCGTTATAATGAAGCACGACAAGGTTCCTGAGGTTACCAAGCTGAATCTGGAGCCTGTGTCTAATATCGTCTGGTAAGGAATAACGAAATGCCATGGGCTGATGGAACTTCACGGCTCTCTCAGTAATCACAACAAACTGAGTCCGAACTTACCACCGAAGATCGATACACTTGTCATGTAATTCCGCAACACCTAATGCCGCCCCCCCCCCCCCCTAATGTTTTCTTACCCCAAAACATACATTACGGAGACTTGACAATATTGATATCCAATCAGACTCTTTATTGTAGTATCAGGGAGACCCGTGCCAATATAAACCTATATCCGGATCCCAACCGCAATACCTTGCAGTGATTGGTCAATGCCTCGTTGATTTTATTTTATGTCGCCGGGCACGCGCATATGTCTACTGTCAGAGATTCTTATGTCCACTGTCAAGGGAAGCGTCTCGTTGGCATGAGCAACGGTTCATCGCAATGTGTTTTTTCACTTGAAATCAACTGAAACAAATACATTTAACTGAAAGAAAATACACACAAAAGTGTCGTTATTACGTACAAAAAGATTAGTTATGTAGTAAACACGGGTAATTATTTATGAAACCGATTAGATTATAAGGTCTCTTTTCATTAATTTACTGAAACATAAACTGAAACGAATCGAGAGCATCCCGCTCCGTTGATTGCGTACGTAAACATTGAATAAAGGGAAATCACTCCAGTCTGTTATGATAAAAGTTAACACCTTTCCGAAACAACCTCTGCTTTCTAAATTCCAATTCAGTTTTACTTGTGTAAGAACGGCTTACGCCTCGGTTGAATATAAATTTCATGCAGGTAACGTGAGCCCATGTCCTTTGTCAACAAACAGAATAACTTATAATGTTTCCAAAACAAGAAATGTTGTTCCTGAACATATTTAACCCTTTACCCAACGAATCGCCCGCATCCGCCCGCGTAATATGCAAATTCAGCAGCTGAAAAAATATTATTTTTTGAAAAATTTCAACAAAACAATATCATGTGACCCCTCTTTGAAACGAGCTCGTCGAGCTCGTTCCAAAGAGGGATCACATGATATGGTTTTGTTGAAATTTTTTGAAAAAGTTTAAAAAAAGATATTTAAAATAATAAATTTTGATACTGTCTGCGTTGGGTAAAGGGTTAACATATTAAAAAATATTCGCGCTCGTCATCTCAGAATCTTTCCTCCCCCATCACCTCATCTTGTTAATTTTTGTTCCTGCCGAATTGTCGTTAATCGGTTTGACGTCTCTATATTTTGAATCCAGAAAGCTACACTTGAACTTGATGTGAAAATTGATAATTATCTTAGAAGGATTGACCCGAAACATCAGCTTGAGTATGTGATTGTGTTTTCATTTTCATAAGATCTTATAACCACAGACCGAGAATATCAACTCTATTCACATTGATAAAAGCATCACATTCAGTCAGCATAAACATTTGTAGAATGAGGTGCAACATTACTGAAGCCCGAAGCCGAAATCACAATTGATGTGTGAAAGGGGTCTGGTCCCAACATCTTCCCTGTTCGCGAATTTCTCTTTTATCTCATCAGCAATGTTAATCGTATTTGAAATAAATACTGTTTAAACAGAACTGGTTCCATCTCAGGGACAAGATTAGAACCAGTTTTGGTTCTAAAGAGAACCTATATTTTTTGCAGTGTACTACGTAACACTAGGCGAAGCGATATTCTAGGTTGTTTAGAATAGTAGTAAAGGTTTAACGGACTGTTGTTATCTAATCCCCTAAGTTCTATTAACTGCGTTTCGGCATGGAAGGGTGGGGGGGGGGGGGGGGGGGGGGGTGGTGCTGATATTGGACTGGTGTGGTTTGGTTCCTGAATTCCCAAAAGCCTTCAGTTCCAAAACTCCCACACCGCGGCTTTATGGCTCCTATTCGGCTCCTATATGGTTTCTATGTCTATAGGGCTCCTATTTAGTGCCTAACTTTGACCCATGATTTGTGAAATGGCAGAGATCAAACGTGGAAGAGTTCCAGACAGGGAAAAAAGCTGGACGGGTATATAATAGATAACAGAAGGCCTTTCAACATCCAATACATTTTATTCTATACCACATAATAATATTACAATATACATTTATCTGAAAAAACGTGATTTGATTGCGGCTTTCAAATTGACACGACTTATTAATGACGTGTAATACACCTCCATGATTGTTTACAGTTGTCACATCAAGAGTGCAGCGACAAAACCGCTAAACGTCAGAATTCTATCTGTTCAATGGTTTGGTCGAGGTTCCATCTTCTTGAACTTTTCTTTTCGGATAAAAGTACGACAGTCCATCCTTGATCTGGCTATAAGTGTACATGCGATTATTGTTCACCACAGATCAACGTTTAACTCCTGTTCCACTCTGTTGTGTTTTCAACACTTGCAGATATTTGTTCTTCGTCAGATCGTTTTGACGTTTATTTATTCCTTTGGAACTAACCTATTATTCGAGTCGAAACAGTAGTAGGTTTTGCTACAGAGACCCACGATTCCATCTCCCCTCAATTCAACTTTGAAAAGGGCAGGTGTTCTTTTATCGAACGCTTTTCGGTCCCTGCAGCACGGCCCCTTAGCTGATCATATATCTCATCTAAGCTTGGTTTGAACAAAGTCTTCTCTGTGTTCATCGCATGATTCTGACGGCAGCCATTGATGATAATCTCTATAAAAAACTGTTCTTTCTTTTCCGGTTTTATTACTTCTTCCAGATGGGATTTGGAGAATGAGATGTATCCAGAATCTGCATCCATGAGACAGTACTGAAAATCACGTCTATCCACGAAGGTATCAATAAAATCATAGTAAAACTGTAACATCTTCATCTTTGCGTATTGGTACACGAAGAATTCGATATGAGGTGGTAAGTTCAGCTCGATCCGGTTCTTATTCATCTCCAACTCGTATAGTGTTTCGCTCAAAGGGTTCATTTGTCGGAAGTGCACGTTGTTTATTAAGCGAGCAGCTTCGTCGTCATTACAGTAAATGGCATTTCTGTTTCTGTTTTTCTTTGTTGGTTACTGTCTTTCCGTACCCGCTATTCCCAAGGAGTTTCATTGTGTCAGCAACTATTGCCTTATCTGGATTCCGATCACCGTCTCTTCTGGCCTGTGATACCTCTTCTCCAAATTTCCTGAAGCGCGCTTCTGGTTCGTACTGTATGACTTGGTGAATTTGTGTTACTTCGAGGCCGTGATCGAGGTTACATTTCAGGAGTGGCGTGGCAAGCAATATCGTTTTCGCTTGATAACTCCCGATCAAACTTCTTCTCGGCTGGCGCATGACGTTGTTTTTCACAGCACAGTGATCTATGTCTCCTGTACTAATGGTGATATTTTTAAAGATGGGTGTCATTTCTTCAAAGTGGTGCCTGAGGTGGTCTGGAACATGAATGTCACACTCAACTAATCCGAACAGATTGCCCGAAATCACATGCTGCGTTACTTCACTCTCGTCCATTGTCCCTGTTAAAGTATTGTTGTATTCAACTTTCTTTAGGTACCGTTTTACAATAGGATCCTTTCTCATTTTTAACCACTGACATTCCCAAATTTCAACAAGTTTGTATCATTCATCAGCAATGTATTTGGCGTTCTTGATAGTCTCTTTGTGAAGATCTTTCATTTGTTTTTCTCGAACATTGTTGAAAGGAATTGCTTCTCCATTTCTTTTTGTGTTCAGTCGACAGTTGTGGCCGTGGCAGAAGCAGCCGTGAAATTGGTACACCGTCTGCGTTACAATCTTTTTCTCTTCTCCGTTGCACTGATGCCGGATTTCAAGACTGTCTCCTGTGGAGATATAGTTTAACCACTGCTGCGCCGTTCTTCCATGCTTGTGAGAATACTTCTGTTTCAAGCCACATTCGTTGCGTCTTCTAATGTGCATTCCAGTTAGCATCTCTTGCATTAACGACCTGCTGTATCAATTCAACAAACAATACGATAGACACATGCGCACTAACAACGTATATGGAGGGCGGCCAGAAATTTATTCTAACATGATGTCCTCTCAATGTGAATAAGCTCACTGGCTTCATGTCTAGTTTGCTCCGCCTTATGTTCACCTAGGCCTGCAACGTCGCAGGTCTACCCCCCCCCCCCCCCCCCCCCCCCTATAATTGATATGGCCCGAAACAGCAGACTGAGTGCTTTTTGTACGACAACTTTTAAAAACAGAAATATAGTTGCAATCTGGAGGAAAACACTTCCATCCCTAAAAGTGCTTTGGGAGGGGATGGAAGTGTGTTGTGTCCTCTTTCTGGAGAACCTTTTTCTGGAAAAGCGTTGGGTCGACCCATGTTTCTCTTTTCTGGAAACTGTTCGAAATGTCCTATGCTCGTCTCAGGTTTTATTTTTAGAACCAAGCCAGGCCTTCACATTGATAACTGAATGGACTATGTCGAACACCTCACGTCGTTTTGTAGCCAGGACCAAGGATCTGTCGTAGATTCCGCTGGGGTACAAAACTCGTTATTAATAATCAAGTCGCCATTGACCATTGTAGCGCCGAAAAACACAAATATGGCGGCACGTCTGGCTAGGATACCTGCATCACGAACTGTCCGTTCATATACCGTTCGCGGTCCTGGAATTACTGATCCGTGGATGTTGCTGTTGTTAAACGTTCCCTCAAATAACGCAGCCGTATGAAACGATCCTGGGCAGCCTCAGTCACCCGGTGTCGGCCTGACTAGAGCCGGTCACCCGTCGTTCCTTGCAATTAATTCCGCCACCCAAGTCGACGGAATAGGTGCTCTGGGATACATTAAAGACCTGGGTCATATTCCATGCTCCGGCTTCCAATCGCCCCATAGAGTTGTTACATTGTGGATCGGTCAGTCGCGGCATAGCATTGCTGTTTAGCAGTTGCCAGCTGACAATGATTTGGCTACAGTGCACCCTCATTTTTTATAGGAATATGAATGGTGTGTCACGAGGGAAACATGCTCGGCTATCGGTCTCCCGATTCTCGTGTTGTTTTACTTTTGGCAGTTTTGCGTGCCGCGCGCGCATACGTGTCCATAGAGCGATTTTGTTATAACAGCATCTGCATGGTAACATCTGCACTGAATGACATAATTTTATGCCACATCTATCGCTTAGGTTCAAATGACTTCTAGTTATATTTGTTAATATCACCTGTGCGTTTCTTTTTGTTTTTAGAAGATTTTATTATATTAAGTTCTTCTAATGTGAAATTATAGGGACATACAAATAATATATCTGTCCCAATATCTCCCTAATTTGACATTGATGGGACATATTAAAGTTATATCCCATCCCAGTTTGTTGCGGTCCTTCTTCTGTAGAATCCTTCGCGAAATTTAGTCATGTTTGGTCATATATTATTTGCTGTTTCATGGGAATGCAAAGCTGGCATTGACTGCGATGATCAATGGCGAATCACAGTGACCGCGCTCTCTATCCCGAAATAATGAGGGGAGGCGATTAGTGAATATATGCCTCGGTCGTATTTCAGTGGCTTTTCGTCTTATTCTTACTGATCTAGAAAGTGACGCAACAGTCGTTGTGTATTCCTGTTGCCACGTGAGTTATCATCATTTCGCGCGTGAGCGTCCATGCTGTGAGCTATTAGCATGGTGGTGGGGTGTGTTACTGCGCATGTGCAGCATGTGTTGTGACAGTAATACATATTTCCGTAGTCCATTTTGATTGATGGGGTCCACCTCCTGGTTTCTATAATGGCAATACAGTGGAATGTGGTTGCCATGGCCCATAGTGCT
The DNA here is from genome assembly GCA_031216915.1 of Pictodentalium vernedei. Classification (NCBI taxonomy): domain Eukaryota; kingdom Metazoa; phylum Mollusca; class Scaphopoda; order Dentaliida; family Dentaliidae; genus Pictodentalium; species Pictodentalium vernedei. The sequence continues at coordinate 780,420,726 of CM062295.1, forward strand.
GGCAGCAGTGTGTTCTGTGTTCTGGGGGTGTCTTCTATTGTAGTGGAATTACCAAAAACGATCCAACAATCACTGAAATAGACCGGAAAAGTCAACAGAATAGGGTTTCCCCGCTCGAGGTTTGCTGGAAAGAGTTAAAATCATCTCTTCCGCCTGCACTGATCCTATGCTACCTTCGTCAACATCGTACTGAATGATGTTGAAGACACTGTTCTGGCTATCTTTCTTCCAGCTGCTTACTGTATTCTGTTTATTATTTACTGTGCATGATATTTGTACGATCCTCCAGGATCAAATGACCGGCCGGTTCGCTCCATTCACCTTTCCGAACCTACAATCTGTCCAAATATATGTATCTCCCTTGTCGGAAACCAAATATGTGAGTCGACTGTGATAAAGAGTTGTTAGAGCTGTCAGTTGAACAGGGCGACTTCTCGAAGTCGAGCCACCTAATCTGGGTATTTATGAGACCAATAGCGACCACTAAATGGGAACTAATGGGGACCATTGGTTGGAGACCAGTGGGTACTATTCGAGACTGCTGTTTGGGGACAAGTATTGAAGAAACCACTGTGGACGAATTACTACACGAGACACCCTACTACTATCAGTTATAGCTAACAGCGACTACTACCACTAACTCACACCATTACCTTACTAGTTACAACCATTACGGGTCCTATAGCTACCAGCCACTACTACCACTAACTCACACCATTACCTTACTAGTTACAAACATTACGGGTCCTATAGCTACCACCCACTACTACCACTAACTCACACCATTATCTTACTAGTTACAACCACTACGGGTCCTATAGCTACCACCCACTACTACCACTAACTCACACCATTATCTTACTAGTTACAACCACTACGGGTCCTATAGCTACCACCCACTACTACCACAAACTCACATCATTACCTCACTAGTTACAACCACTACGGGTCCTATAGCTACCACCCACTACTACCACTAACTCACACCATTACGTTACTAGTTACAACCATTACGGGTCCTATAGCTACCAGCCACTACTACCTCTAACTCACACCATTGCCTTACTAGTTACAACCATTGCGGGTCCTATAGCTACCAGCCACTACTACCACTCACCATTACCTTACTCGTTACAACCACTACCGGTCCCATTGCCCATTGTCGTACAGGTTCGCTGTCAGTATGTGCCTTGTGGCTGACTTCCACTACTACTTCTGCTGCCACTAGTCTTACCACTCATGCCTCCACCATTCCTACGCACGACTTTCACTCTCAGTCTTCCATTATTTATTCATTTATTGATGTTTAAGGTCACATATTTATGCACAATGGCTAATCATGACCGTGTCAGTTTTACGGGTGGAGGAAGTCGGAGTACCCGGAGAGAACCACCGAACAACGACGAGCAGCTGCCAGCTCCCCAACATCGTAACTCGCGTTAGATTGGTTGGAGACATGCGCACCATCGACGTGCAGTACGGCTTAGTACACGGCGTCATGGTGCCCCCACGCGGGCAATGGAGATGAAGTGAGTCTTCCATTACTACTCTCATTCCGAGATATGATTGTGTACTAGACCCAGGTGTATACCCAATATAATATTATGTCGTACGTGAGCACAATGCTAGAAGTGTCGACATGTACGTGCGCTAGTGCACAATGAGCGCACATCACAAACATCACATGGGCACACATGTGTCTATTACTCCTAGCCCTTAGACCATCTCGTAGCTTTTTAGCTTTACAATAATTGAACTTCGTGACTTCTATATAGCCATTGGCTTTTTGGTTCCCAAATCCTGGCAACGATTTCCCGGTTCCTACAATTCTTCATACTAATGGCTTGCAACACTGCTGCAACAACCTGTTCTACGGTTAGATCTACTACTGCAGTTGTCATCCAGAATTGCAGTCTTCTCCCACTACTACTGGCTTCTACTGGTAAAGTTTTCACCCTGAAATACAGCGTTCTACCAATACTGCAGTTAACATCTGACACTATCCCGCCACTACCACAAGATATTCCAACTGCTATCTCCTAATAGTCCTGGGTACTGGCTTCCTCCACTACTGCTGACTTGTACTGTGACTAGCTTCTAACACTACTCTCTCTCTCTCTCTCCTACCACAGAACTACTACTAGTTTTTTCCATGGCTACCGTTATCAGACCCGCTTCTAGCTTTCACTGCTAGTCTTGTTTTTTGTCCACGACTGCTATCTTCTACCATTATTAGCGTTTACCACTAGGCCTCTTACTAGCGGCTTCTTCTTCCTAGTAACTACTGCGAATTATCACTGTCGGAACGTGGATCTGTTATTAGATGTGATTCAGTTGTGTGATTGTACACAATGTGTGCATGCTGCATGCACCACATTAACATGTGTGGCCACTGGGCGCCGACAAGGGTGGGGCGGACATACCGGTTTACCATAAGAGGATTATGTCCACGGTTAGTCTGTGGCACTCCTATTTTTCACGGAGTCCTTGTGGGATAGTGGAAAAGGTTAAACACAATTGTGGTAGAACTGATTTCGAAACACGATATTGGATCGACATGAATCTTTAATCATACCTTAATCAACGATGAATAAGTAACTCTCTCTGTGGTTGTGTTATAAGTGCCTTTCCCGGCAAATATGCTTGGGCAACCTTTCTTTTACGAGTTCAGATTGAATCCTAAATATCTATTGGCCATGTGAACTGGTTAATGAGAATTTATTTTGTGCGTTTTTTTTTTTGTACTTTGGATTTACTCCTTTTTTGTGAAAACGAAATCGTGTTTCTAAATCAGTTCAACCAACACTAAACCGTAAAGCAAAATAATACGATATGCCCAGTCAGGATAATATTGTGACGACAGCTTGAAAGGAACAAGCGCCAAAACGAGATGAAATGGAATATCACTTTTATATGTCACTTTAATGTGACATTAGGGAGACTTAGGGCGAAATACGTGATTGATATATTCCCGTAACTAGACATTAGGAGGACTTCTCAATATATTTGAAATATATATGTCTTCTAAATATAACATTATGAGGACTTCGTATAAGATATACAGTTAAAACTAGAAGTCCTGTCATGAAATGCGCACAAATAGCACGTTAATCTGCGCGTTAATCTACGAGTTATGACCATAGTAAGGCTATCAAATTCTGTACATATGGCCTGGGCGCATGCAGTATTTCAGCCAATGGACCCCCGGGTAACCCGGGGGTCCATTGGCAGAAACATTGCCTGTGTTTGCTATGAGTAACCAGCAGAAACTGCCGTGCTTTAGATGCCAGTCGATATGGCATAAGCACGCAATTTCTACGCTCAATTAAGCCTAGATAAGCGCTCAGTTCGTGGCAGGACTTCTAGTTTTAACTGTAGTGTTAATTGCTGGCTGACTTTCATATATTAACATTTGGTGAAATGCGTAATGTGTTCCCTTAATTAGACATTACGGGGATTTTCTGCGATATATGAAAGGTATATGTCTTCCGAATGTAATTTTACGAGAACTTCGTATGAAATAGTTTGTGAATTGCGGACCGCCGTCCACATACTTTATAAGTGCACATGTGTCTACCGTATTGTTTGTTGAATTGATACAGGTGGCCCGTTACTATTTTTATCTGGGGTAATATAGTAAAATGTATCATGCAAGAGTCCCCCTTTGTTTTGTAATTATTGTGTTGAATCACCCTCACATGTCTATGCAGTTTGGTTGATAGGACTCCCTAATCACAACTTAATCTTCCAAGAATAACCATATTTGTTTTTTCGTAATAAGTCGTGAACAATGTTTGGACAATCTTTCTTTTGCATGTTAAGTCTGATGTCAAATGTTTATTTATTACTTAGGAGTAATTCCTGAGGGCAAACGACTCCTAGACTTTGCAAACACTATTATCGGTGTCCAGAATTAAATATTTTCGGTCTGAAAGACTTGGAAATCTCACAATCTTTGTTTTGTAATATCGCTGTTGACAATGGTGGTGTGTCCTGTGGGCCATAGCATGTTCGAATGCATGCATCTACGTAATATGTCACTGCCTTTTCGTCACTATTCCTATTTACCCAAATGTTGACCTAGGAAATTAGGCCATAGTGGCGGGCATAGTAGGCATCACATGGATTTTAGCGGTATCGCGCATAATCAGCCATGTTGGGACTGTATACCATGGTGATGGTGGTTTTACTGCGCTTATGCGGCACGTGTTGTAATGGTGATGCATATTTCCATCGTTCTTTTTCGATGATGGGGTACACATATTGTTTTCCAGAAACGTTCCAGCTACAACAGAAATTAACGAAACGCGCCATACAAACTCTCTGAAGTAGGTATTTCTCGAAATATATGACTGGTAGCATTTGTTTCCTGAATAGAACATTGAGAGGACATCGTGTGAGATATAGAGTAAATTTCTGGCCGCCCTCCATATATGGAGCACGGCCAGAAATGTATATACGTTGTTAGTGCACATGTGTCTACCGTGTTGTTTGTTGAATTGATGCAACTCACAACTTACTATTTTCATCTGGCCTGACATAATAACTGGCCCATACGAGATCATGCACTTTACATTTTATAACTGTGTTGACTCGGCGTCACATGTCCATGCTATTGGTTAATATTGCAACCCAAATATCTGTTCGCCGCGAGAACTTGTTCATAGGACTTTATTTTCAGCATTTTTTGTGCTTTTGGATTTTCTCGTTTCTTGTGAAAACAAAATCGTGTTTCGAAATCAGTTCAGCCAAAACTAAACCATCAAACACGATTCGATATCATCAGTCATGACCATATTGTGGCGAACGTTTGAAAGATACAAGCAACAAAGCGAGATGAAATGGAATATCACTTTCATGTGTCTCCTTAATGTGACATTAGGGAGACTTTTGGTGAAACACGTGATTGACATGGTCACGTAATTAGACATTAGGAGGACTTCTCAATATAATTAAAATATATATGTCTTATGAATATAACATTACGAGGACAGCGTCTGAGACGCCGTGTAAATTGCTGGCCGCCTATAATTAGTTACACAGTTTGTTGAGGGCCTAATATGGTATATATGGTGTCAGTTAATTCCATATTGGACTAACACCATATATACCATATTAGGCCACCAACAAACTCTGTAACAAATATATCTTACCGACTGCTGCATCGATGCAAGGAACTAATAACAACAGCGATCAATATTAAATGAGAGAATTCTCAAAATGTGTTCATGTGTCTTTGCCTTGTTACAATTTATGGGAGAGTGCCTACAGGCTTTCTCCCATAAATTGTAACAAGGCATATTCATACATACCAAACAGTTTCATTTCGAAGGAAACTTGACACACATCCACAGAATATGAAGCCTTTTAAGTTGCCTAACCCGCACTTCAGACCAAATATGGGCTTCCAACACTCAATCTTTCAACTTGAAGCGTTTATCGGCTGACCCCATTTTGAATAATCAATGAACAAAGCTGTATGCGTATATTGCTGTTGACAGGCAGTATATGGTTTTATATGCAGTCTGCATGTGACGTCGTTGAACCAATGGAATTCCCAGATACTTGTAGGAGATAAGATAGAATATATTATTAGCTTTTGGTGAAATAAGTAATAGACATGTTCCTGTAATTAGATATTAGGAGGACTTGTGACGATATATGAAATGTAAATATCTCCAGAATGTAACATTTGGAGGACTTCGTATGAGTTATTGAATGAATTGTTGGCTGCCCTCCATAAACGTTGTAAGTACATATACATGTGCCTTCCTTGTTGCTTGTTGAATTGATACAGCTGGCCCGCTACTGTTTTCATTTCGAGTGTCAAAAACTGGTCCATACACGAACCGGCCTTTATTTTTCATTGCCGTGTTGACTCGTCGTCACATGTCCATGCTATAGGGTCGACTAGGTTATTTAATCATAAATTAATCAATGATGAATAAATAACTCTATTTTTGGTTTTGTTATAAGTGCCTTTTCCCGACAAACATGCTTGGACAACCTTTCTTTTACAAGTGAAGATAAAAACCTAAATATATCTTCGTCACGTGACCTAGTTAATGAGAATTTATTGTGTGTGTGTTTTGTGCTTTGGATACGCAATTGATATGTTCCCGTATATAGACATTAGGAGAACCTATGACGATATATGAAATGTATATGTCTCCTGAATGTAACATTAGGAGGATTTCGTATGAGATATTGTGTAAATTTCTGGGCGCCGTCCATAAACTTTGTAAGTGCATATGTGTCTACCGTGTTGTTTGTTGAACTGATATAGCTTGCCCGCTGCTATGTTCATTTGGAGTGGCAAAAAAAACTAGCCCATACGAGATCCCGCCTTTATTTTTCATCACTGTGTTGACTCGCCGTCACATGTCCATACTATTGGATCGAGATGACTCCTTAACCATAACCAATCAACCACGAATAAGTAACTAACTGTGGTTTTGTTATAAGTGCTTTTTCGCGAGAAATATACTTGGACAACCTTTCTTTTACTAGTTAAGATTGCAACCCTAATATGTATTCGCCATGTGAAGTGGTTAATGAGAAATTTATTTTCTACGTTTTTTGTGTACTTTGGATATACTCCTTTTTTGTGAAAATGAAATCGTGTTTCAAAATCAGTTCAACCAACACTAAACCTGAAAGCAACATGATGCGATATGTCCAATCATGATAATATTGTGACGACAGCTTGAAAGGAACAAGCAACAAAACGAGATGAAATGGAATATCACTTTTATATGTCGCTTTAATGTGACATTAGCGAGACTTGGGGCAAAATACGTGATTTATATATTCCCGTAACTAGACATTAGGAGGACTTCTCAATATATTTGAAATATATAATAAATTAGTATCTCTTCTAAATATAACATTATGAGGACTTCGTATGAGATATACAGTTAAAACTAGAAGTCCTGTCATGAAATGCACACAAATAGCACGTCGATCTGCGCGTTAATCTACGAGTTATGACCATAGTAAGGCTATCAAACTCTGTACATATGGCCTGTACACAAGCAATGTGTCAGCCAATGGACCCGGAGGTCCATTTGCGTAAACATTGCCTGTGTTTGCTATGAGTATCATAAAACTGCCCCATACGAGTTACCGCCTTTATGTTTGATTACTGTGTTTCCTCAGCGCCACATGTTCATGCTGTTGGGTCGAGAAGACTCTTCAACCACAATTCAACCAGCCACGAATAAGTAACTCTATTTAAAAATCTAGCCCATACGAGATCCAGGCTTTACATTTTATAACTGTGTGAACTCGGCATCAGATGTCCATGCTATTGGTTAATATTGTAACGCAAATATCTGTTCGCCACATGAACTGGTTCATAGGACTTTATTTTGAGCGTTTTTGGGGCTTTTGGATATACTCGTTTCTTGTTAAAACAAAATCGTGTTTTGAAATCAGTTCAACCAACACTAAACCGTAAAACACGATATGATATGATCAGTTTTTGGGTCTTTTGGATATACTCGTTTCTTGTTAAAACAAAATCGTGTTTTGAAATCAGTTCAACCAACACTAAACCGTAAAACACGATATGATATGATCAGTCATAATCATATTGTGGTGAACGTTTGAAAGGTACAAACAACAAATCGAGAAGAAATAGAATTCATCACTTTTATATGTCGCTTTAATGTGACATTAGGGAGACTTTGGGTGAAATACGTGATTGGTATATTCTCGTAATTATACATTTCGAGTACTTCTCAATATAGTTGAAATATATATATCTTCTAAATATAACATTATGAGGACTTCGTATGAGATATAGTGTAAATTGCTGGCTTCCTTTCATATATTTACTTTTGGTGAAATGCGTAATGTGTTCCCATAATCAGACATTACCGGGATGTGCTAGGACATATGAAAGGTTTTTGTCTCCGGGAGGTGACATTACGAGGACTTCATAATATATTGTGTGAATTGCTGACCGCCGTTCGTGTACATTGTAAGTGCATATGTGTCTACCGTGTTGCTTGTTGAATTGATACAGCTGACCTGTTATTTATCCGGGTTGACATAAAAAATCTATCAAATGAGAGTCCGCCTTTATTTTTTGATTATTGTATGAATCACCCTCACACATCCATGCTGTTGCGTCGACGGGACTCTCAAATCACAACTTAAACTTCCCGGAATAAGCATATTTATGTTTTCGTAATAAGTCGTGAACAATGTTTGGACAATCTTTCTTTTACATGTTAAGTCTGAATGTCAAATATCCATTTAATACTTCGGATTAATTCCTGAGGGCAAACGACTTTGCAAACTCTATTATCATTTTCCGGAACTAAATATTTTTGGTCCGAAAGATTTGGAAATCTCACAATTTTTGTTTTGTACTACCGCGGTTGACAACGGTGTTGCATCCTGTGGATCATAGCATGTTCGAATGTATGTATCTACGTAATATTACACTGTCTTTCCGTTCCTATTCTTATTGACCCTACTGTTGACCCCACTGCTGACCTAGGAAATAACACCATAGGTGTTGTGCATAGTAGGCATCATATGGATTTTGGTGGTATCGCGTATAACCAGCCATGTTGCGACTATATACCGTGATGACGGTTGTTTTACTGCTCTTATGCGGCACGTGTTGTAATGCTAATATATTTCCTTCGTTCACATGGGGCACGCATATTGTTTTCTTTTGTGGTGCGTGTTGCTCTGGGGCCGAAGGCTTGCAATAGTTCGGGGTGTGTTCTAAGGGTGTTTGATTGTAGTTAATTTACCAGAAATGTCCCAGCAATAACAGACATTACCAACACGGACCATACAAAATCTTTAAAGTAGGGATTTCTTGCTCAAATTTGGCATTTGGCTAGGAGGTGTCAAATAAATTCCATATTTCAGCCTATACACAACCGCTTACCACCCATATATACCCTAGTCTACCTATCAAGGAAACCACCCAGGCTGTTGACTACCAGTCTACAGACCACTTGCCGTGACCTGTTGTTTCTAGGCTATGCTATGCGGCCCATACACTCGGCCTCAGTGTGATAAAATCGACCAATCAAATCGATCTGCCAAGATCAACAAGCCAATCAGCTCGCTTCATTCACCTTAGCCCTGCGCACCATCTGTCCAAACATATGTCATATTGCCTGGTATCAGAAGTGTGTTGTCCTAGTAGTCGAATGTGTTAAAGAGTTGTTACAGTTATCACATGATTCGAGTGACTTCTCCCTCATCCGGGCATTTAGGAAACTTTACAACCACTGTTATAGTGACCACGAGTTGGAAGCTTATGGCGACCAATAGTTGGAGGTGATTTTGCGACTGCTGATTGGGGATCAGTATCGAAGTGATCAGTGTCGGTGGACGATAAATCGAGAGCCCTCCTACTATCAGTCGCTTCCACCTACTACTACCGCCGTCTGATATCACTGCAATACTGTCTACAAGCACTACGGATCTTACTGTCCATGCCTCACAGGTCCAATGTCACTATATGTCCTGTTGTTGACTTCGACTAAAACTACTTTAAGTCTTTCCATCCATACTTCTACCATTCCGACGCCTGGCTTCCAGTCTAAGTATTATGCCTGGCTTCCAGTGGTATTGTCTTTGTGTGATGTGGTTATGTACAAGTCTACATTTTACACACGACGCATGCAACACATAGACACATGTCAGAAGTGTCTATAAGTGCTTGTGCGCCAGTGCAAAATGGATGCATGTTACTTGCAGGACATGGGCACATACGGTTGTTTTATTCCTAGACATCACATAGCTTCTTGGCTCCTAGCTGCTAGTTTATTGACCTTTTGGAGCCTAGCATTTCAGCTCCTATATCTTATGCATGGCATCCTGGTGTTTACTACCACCCTCCACCCCCCCCCCCCCCCCCTCCACTCCCTACTAATCGCTTGTAGCTTATCCAACACTATCTGTCCTATGATTTTCTTCTAATTTTACTATTTTCGATCAGTATTAAGTCTTCTACCACCACTACTAGCTTCTACCAGTGCAGTCTTCGTACTGCACTACAGTCTTCCGCCACTACTGATTTACTAATAACTTGCCCCTATCCCGCTATGTCGCAATCTATCCCCGTCCGCCATCGCCCAGTAGCCGCACGCTTTCATGTGCTGCATGCAGAATGCACACATTGTGTACTTTCACACAATTACATTACATGTAACACCAATCCCATGTTCCTACAGTGATAATTACCTGGTAGAAGAAACCAATAATAGGGGGCGTAGTTGTAAACACTAATTGTGGTAGATGATAGCAATCATGGGCGAAGACATTAGACTAGTAGTGGAAACAAGAAAAAGGCTTGATAACGGTAACCATGGACAAACCAGCAGTAGTGCGGCGGTAGGAGACAGTAGTGTTAGAAGCTAGTCCTAGTACAAGCCACAATAGTGGCCTAATGATGGAAGTCAATCGTAGTACTATTAGAAGATAGTAGAGGGAATATCTTGTAGTAGCAGCGGGATAGTGTCATAAGGTAATTGCAGTATTTGTAGAACGCTGTTCAGGGTGAAAACTGTACTGGTAGAAGCCAGTAGTTGGAGAAGACTGTAATACTGGATGAAGACATCAGTATGAGGTCTAGTCATAAGACAAGTTGTTGTACGGGGAACTGTATAAACCGGGAAACCATGGGCCAGGATTTGGGAATCAAAAAGCCAATGGTTATGTACGATCTTGGAGCCACGAAGTTCAATAATCTATGAGCTAAGAGGTAAGTAGCTATGAGGCGGTCTCGGGTCTACGAGTAAACGACCCGTATGTATCCATGTGCTGTATGTCATGTGCGCTCATTTTGCACTAGCACACAAGTACATCTCCGCACTCCTGGCATGTACTCACGTGCGGCATATATTGGGTATACACTTGGGTCTAGTACACAACAATATCCCGGAAAGAGAGTAGTATTGGACACCAAGGTTAAGAGTGGAAGTCACGCGTAGGAATTGCAGAAGCACGGGTAGTGAGACTTGTTGCATTCCTTTATTAGAAAGTAGTGTAACAATGCTTTAAGCGCAAACACGAGTCTGAACAAAAAGGGGGGGGGGGGGGGGGATCGGAAGAGAGATATCCACCTACGGTGGTATTTTTGTAAAGAAGTCATGTAACATTTATTTGAAAAAGATAACCTGAAGGCTCCAACGCAAGTGTATTCTGACCTGCGTCACTTCCTTTTGTCGTTGAGCAAGACACTTAACCCTTTACCCAACGTAACGGCCAAAACCGGCCAGCGCTATTCTCAAAAATCGCCAATTAATTTTCAAAATATTTTCATTTTTTGTCTCAAAAACATAGGTTATGACCCCTCGTTGGAACGAGCTCGCCGAGCTCGTTCCAACGAGGGGTCATAACTTATGTTTTTGAGACAAAAAATGAAAAAAAAATAGTTATTCAAGAATTTTTTTTGCAAGTGTCGTCTGCTTTTCATGTTAGGTAAAGGGTTAACATCGCTTGCTCATACGGTGGCGCGGTGGCACAAGTGCCTTCAACCAATGCAACTTGAATTCAAGACGGTTTGTGTCTGGTTAGTAGCTGCTTACCGCTGCTCGGTGGTTCTCTTTGAGTATTCCGGCTTCCTCCACCCAACTGTCCATCCGACAATCAAAATACAACCTACGGGGGTCGTAAAACCCCCACATCGTTCCCACACCCTTCCTTGCTCAGAGATTCGTACTTTATTCAACTTGCATCCAAGTCGAATTTTTTTGCGAGGATATCACTTTAATCGCCATTATTTTATAAGTAATGGATTTTGACACTCAGTGGAGATTCAAAATATGGGTCAAGGTCACGGAGGTCACCTATTATTATTATGATATGAACGTTGATCCCAGGTCCATACGTCATATTCCGCCTGAGATATGGTCGTGACGCACTTTCAAAAATCTTGGCCACGCCCACTTTTTTAATGTAAAAAATGCATGTGTATACGTCAGGAATGCTTTAGTAATTTACTTATATGCGTACATAGAAATGTCAATACAAAAAGAATTCCATTTACTTATGTCGGTGATTAACAGCGAGTTTGTGTAATAATAATATGCCTATGTCCATCAGCTGAATGGCCGCGGTTCTCAAGAAGGCAAGACAGTTCGGTTTAGATACTTAATATGTACCCTCCCACCCCCTCTTCTTTTTCCAACTATACGGAACAAATTATCTATAACACGCCGAATCCCTCCATTTTCTGTCTCTCTGACGGCTATACATACTTTGTGCTCAGTATTTCCATTTATCCATCTGTTACCAATGTCTTCTCCCATCACACCATCCGATTTTGAACACATTTGTCCGCCTCTTTTGTTTCTTGAACATTTTATTTAGAACTCTCCCAGGCAGTCCGACTTACTCACCCCTTCCTACATGGTCCCACCTATAGCCAATATCAGAAAGATGTTTTTCCCTGCAATACGACCAAATTATTTATAATACGCCAAACTCCACCATTCTCTATCTCCCCGATGGCTATAAGAAAGATCCTTATTCCAACAATACGGGACAAATTATTTATAATACCCTGGACCTCTCCATTTTATATATTCCTGGCGACTATACATGCTTTATCCCCCATATTTCCATTTACCCATCTGTCTACCATTCTCTTGTCACATCCCACCATCAGATACTCAAAACAATCTTGTTCTGCTTGCTTCGTATCTTGAGAATTGTATTACGAAATGTCCCAGTCTCCGATTCACTGCGTATAGAGGCAGGCTAAATTCACAGGGTATCACCTATAGTCAATATTAGAAAGATCAAAAGCATAACTCAACGTTCAGTATTAATAATGGCTATGCACAAGGTCTGACAAATTTATTTCGTGATTTTCGTTCAAAAATTTTCAGTTGGAGCAATCTTTTAACCACAGGTACTCGGCGTAAGCTGAGAAATCGAAAAAAAATAATATCCGATGGCATTTTGGGTTGGATGCTGTCGTTCCCCCATAAGAAAATATAAACATAGACAAGGTACACAACTCGTTTTTTTAAAACGATCGCATTCACCTTCATTATGTTCCCCTCAAATTTGATTTATCCAGCGCTACTCGGTGTCAATCGAAAGGGCACAGACCAACTTTACAATGGTGTATTACACGACCCTTGGGCGTTCCATGGTTGTTCATAATAACTCGTAGAAGTCATAGAAACGGCCAAAAAACATTAGTCGAACAAGTTGATGTTCAGTGGTAATAATGTTACGAGCGATACTTCTCAGATTTATTACAAAAATTCGAGGTCCCATCGTCTTTTGAGGGCAGATTATCCGTATGCCTTGGCCAATCTTTAATCTTGGATCGACATTAATCCATTTCTGGTGATTCCATTATCTTTTTCAGTTTATAAGTGAACTGTAAAACATTTACGGTTCTGTAATGTACGGTTCTAAACGGTCCCTTCTACATAAGCTGCAGCGTCCAAAACTGTGCGGCCAGATTGATTCTTAAAAGGAGGAAATCGTGTCATATAACACCCTTACTGTACCACCTTCATTGGCTACCCATTGAAAAACGCATTGATTTCAAAATCATCGTAACTGTCTATAAATGTCTAAATGGATTGGCCCCTACATATCTCAGTAAACTACTTCAACGATACGTTCCCACACGATCTCTGAGATCCTCCTTCACAAATAATCTTTGTCACAAGATCCGTACCCTTGTAACTGCTGGAAATCGGGCCTTCTCCGTTGCCGGACCTTTTCTCTGGAACAATCTGCCTGATCACTTGAAATCACCACAAACATATCAGTCCTTCAAAACTAACCTTAAGACGCACTTATTCGGTAAAACCTATACATAAAATGTCCTTCTAAATTTATAATTAACACAGAGCTGACTTTATTTATTTTTAATTTTGTAAAGCCTGAGAGCACATTTGCGTGGAATCATGGCTCTAAACTGTATTTATTATTATTATTATTATTATTATAAACGGTAAATGTGATCACCAGAAATGTTTTACAAAAATATCGCGTATTTAACCCTTTACCTAACGAATCGCCCGCATCCGCCCGCATCCGCCCGCGTAATATGCAAATTCAACAGTTGAAAAAATATTATTTTTCAAAAAAAATCAACAAACTCATATCATGTGACCCATCGTTGGAACGAGCTCGTCGAGCTCGTTCCAACGAGGGGTCACCTTATATGGTTTTGATGAATTTTGTTGAAAAATTAAAAAAAATTATATTTAAAATAATAAATTTTTATATCGTCTGCGTTGGGTAAGGGTTAAAGGTTTTTAACCAATGGAGATTAAGAATTCGGGAGAGTTTGACAAAAAAGGACCAACTAATCACATCTGGGCAGTAGCAATCAAGGGTATATAAAATAATATTTAACAATGGCTTATCTGGTCCACGACGGCTCAGATGATGCCTGATCCGGCCTGTCTATTGGATGCTTTGTCAAGAAAACTAATTTCCCAAGAAACAACATTGTGTCAGCGGGACAACTCGGTTTCGCGGCAAATAGCCTAAAGGCATATTGTCAGTAAGCCAGGTAGTCTACAACAATAGAGCTGTTGACGAGCCTATGACTCTCCATCGTCTTTAGGGACGTCTGTTCCTAAGCTGGTGTCGTTGGGTGGCAGGATGGGGGGGGGGGGGGGGGGGTTCATAGATGAATTGCGGCCAGCAGATACTTTGTCAGTCGTTAGGTTAGAAAGTTCCCTGACAGCAGCCACTGATGCATACGTCGAATCTGGCTGGCTCATTCCAATGAGAGGTCGAATGATAAGGTTTCGTGAAGTTATTCGGAAAGACTTATAGAGAAGCATGGTAAATAAGCTCAAATGTGTTTTGAGTCCGGACAACAGATCACCAACATATAACCTATCGTCGCCTCTAGGCACACATACAGAGATCTAAACTTCGTAATTCGCAAACTTTGCATCTAAAGTTTTAAACTGGTGCAATAAACCAGATCAAGTGTCCCCACTTTCCTACTGCAAGCAGCTTGGTTAGTTCATTCCAATGAGAGGTCTTATGATTCGTATGATAAGGGTTTGTTGAAGATATTTATAAAGACAAATAGACACGCATTGCAAACAAATCACACATGGGGGGGGGGGGGTCATGACTTCCAAAATATAACCCAATGACGTCTCTGGGCAATCATACCCATAATACTCACACATGAAGAAATGCAGAGAGCGAGAGAGAAGGGGGTGGGGGAAGGGGTAAAGAGGGCGAGATACAGATAGAGAGGAGAGATAAGAGAGAGGGGCAGAGAGAAACGCACAGAGAGAGAGAGAGAGAGAGAGAGAGAGAGAGAGAGAGAGAGAGAGAGAGAGAGAGAGAGAGAAATCTACACTCCGTAATTCATACGCAGGGTTTGAAAAAACATGATTTTATTAAACTGGTGCAATAATCCAGGTCATGACCCCCCCCCCCCACCCCGCCCCCTTCCATTGGAACGAGTTTGGTAAGCTCATTCCAATGAGAGATCTTATGATGATAAGGGTTTGCTGAAGATATTTATAAAGACAAAAAGATACGCATTGCAAAAAATCACTTTTTCGGGGGTGGGGAATCTTGACCACCAACATATAATCCAACGACGCCACTGGACAATCATACCAATATATACCCACACATGAAGAAAGGGAGAGAGCGAGAGAGGGTGGATGGTTTAAGAGGGTCGAGAGACAGAGAGAGGGGAAGAGATAGAGAGAGAGAGGGAGAGAGAGAAAAGTAGTGAGTGAGTGAGTGAGTGAGTGAGTGAGTGAGTGAGTGAGTGAGTGAGTGAGTGAGTGAGTGAGTGAGTGAGTGAGTGAGTGAGTGAGTGAGTGAGTGAGTGAGTGAGTGAGTGGGTTGGTGGGTGGGTGGGTGGGTGGGTGAGTAGCTTCGATTGATTGAAAGCTCCATACACTGTTTTAATAGCAAGTTATGAAAAATAAATAACTTAATACAAAAACAAAATAAGAAAAAAATGCGAAAGCATTGATCAACATGCATATAAATGGAAGTGCCCGTAAGGTACATTCTTTTACCACGTAAACTAACACCTCGACAATTTTATGAAAATGGACTCAAGAAAAACGATTATCAATATATCTTATGATTTTAACCCTTTACCCAATAAAATAGCATGTAATGGTATTTGTGTGGAAAATAGAATACACGAATCAACTTTGTCGATCTGTTTTGTACGTAATAGTTCACATACGATGGTGCGAACGAACATATATTTTAGGTCCTAAATTCCACATATTATTTTCCCAGATGATACCATAGTGCTTCATTTGATACTCATCATCGATCGCCAGTGTGTGCCCCCTCACGCAAAACTCCTGACTACGCACCCATATGTCCAACTCACCTCAGTACAGTTGGGCGACTGAAACTCTTCAATGGGAAAAGTGTTCCTTTTGACATAAAAACAGTTGGGAAAGCCCGTAATTTGTCCAACAAATTACAATTCTCTAGTTTTTATTTTTTTCGTCGTGAATTTTGTCTGTTGCACTGCTCAAAAACAAGCTCTACGGTTGTGACCAAATTTGGCATACTTATGTAATGTCATAAAATCTAGTGAAATGCGGTATCGTCATGTCAGTGAAAACGCGTATTTTCAAAATAGTCTGCCAAACCTTTCAATATTGTTTCAACATTTTTCGAAAGTCTCAAAATTGTTTACAGTTATTTAGCTCAAATTTTCAAAACAGTTAGAGCATAATATAATACACCACGAACACCACTCAAATCTTTTAACTTTAACCCCCATTGGCCAAAAATGACATGAATATAGATTGTTTCTTCAAAATTGACCAACTTCAAGGGCAAATTTCTCTAATTACAAGGTCGTTGTAACAATTATTTTGGTATGGATAGATGCAACAATGATCTTGGAAGAAAGTTACTGTTTACATTTTAATCTCAGATTTAACTCTCAAGCACAATGAGGGAGAGAATAAGAGCATCGTTTGAAAATGACATAATTTTTGGTTGTTGTTTCTATCATTTTGGAAAGGGTTAATTTTAAACACTTTTCATGTACGTATTCACAATTGACTACCGAGCAGATCTGCTATTGTAAGTTTGGTTGTAAAGTTTAACCCTATCCCATTCTGGTTGCATAAAAGTAGATACCGTCAAAAAAACTCCATTTTTTCAGAATTTGCTAAGTTTAGGTGACGATTTACTTATTTTTTGATTGATTGAGCTCTGAATGTTGTCTATAGCTGCATGCAGCAATCCAAGTATGACCAATTCTGTTCTATATATTATTATTAAAAGTTTAATCCTTAGCAGATTTTAGACTTCCCATAAGGGTACTGTCGAAATAATTGTTATTTTCGCCAAAATTTACATGCAATTTCGCAGCACTGGAGCCCTATTTTCTCAAAAAGTGTCCCATGAGAAGATAAGGCATTCATCCAAGAACAATTTTGCTGTTATATGTTTTATTCCAAGTTTTAACCCTCACCCAGTTGTCGTGCCTTGACCTGGAGTACCCTCAACTTGTACATGTTCATTCAAATACAAAGATTCAAGATTCCCTCATATCTCTTATCAGACACTCAGTCTGTGATTGATGTTCACGCATTGAGAGCATACTATGATACACTAAAATCACCACACAAATATTTTAAAATTAACCCTTATTGGTCACAAATGATATGAATATAGCATTTTATCTTCGAGATTGACAAAGTTCAAGCGCTAATTTCTCTAATTGCAATGTTGTTGTAACAATTATTTTTGTATGCATAGATGCAACAACGCTTGCAGAAGAAAGTTACTGTTTAGTTTTTAATCTCATCCATAACCCTCAAGCAAAATGAGGGTAAGAGTTCCATTCGAAAATGCTAAAATTAGCTAACTTCGGTTACATTTTCCTATCATTGTGGAATGGGTTATTTTGCTATAGGTAGAGATGCTTAATGGACAAATCCGCTGCTGTAAGTTAGGCTCTGAGGCTTAACCCACCACATGCTTTGGCCACGTAAATAATAGTATTGTCCGACAAAAATTGATTTTCAGTGAATTTTGCAAACATCTGTACTCATTTCCTCTAATTGTAAGGTTGTTGTAACAATTATTTTGGTATGAATAGATGTAACAATGATTGCAGAAAAAAGTTACTGTTTACTTTTTAATCTCAAGATTTAACCCAAAGGCACAATGAGGGTGAGAATAAGAGTACCGTTATAGAATGCCAAAAATAGCCAACTTTGGATGCTTTTTGTCTATCATTTTGGAGATGAATAATTTCAAACACTTTGCTATTGCTATATTTAGTCTGCATTTTCAAATTGGAAAGTTGGGAAAGCCCGTAATTTGTCCAACAAATTACAGTTCTCTGTTTTTGTTTTGTTATTGATTGGTTGGTAAGTTTTAAACTGGTGTCCAGATGGAGGTAAGTATATTTAGTACAGTTAAAACTAGAAGACCTGTCAAGAATAGTGCGCTTATCTAGGCTTAATTGCGCGTTGAATAGCGCGCAATTGCCATATCGAATGGCATCCAAATCACGGGAGGTTCTCCTGGTTACTCATGGCAAACACATGAAATGTTTCTGCCAATGGACCTCCGGGTTACCCGGAGGTCCATTGGCTGAAACCTTGCTTGTGCACAGGCCATATGTACATAATTTGATAGCTTTACCATGGCCATGACCATGGCCACACCGCGTAAATTAACGCGCAGATCAACGTGCTATTTGTGCGCATTTCATTACAGGACTTCTAGTTTTAACTGTAGAGGAGTCCAATGGTCGGGGTGAGTCGAGGTGTGGAGGTGGAGGAGGCGGGGAGTTTGTATAGTTGATAGAGGGATGCAGGTGATGGAGACATCGGCTTGCAGGCAGTGTAATAAAAAACATGGGGATGATCGGACAATGGGCAGTAGTGGGGTGTGTCAACATTTAAGGGATATCTTACAGTTGTTAGAGAAGTGTGTTTGGTTCCAGCGATAAATTGCGGAGTTGACAGGGAGGCTGGAAAAGGCTGGTATAACTGATTGCAATTGCTTGCGATGGTGAGGTGGAGGGTGGTTGGAAGGTGGTTTGGGACTCAAAAAGAAAACGGAGATGGTGAATCGCGGATCAAGGATGCTCCATGTGGAGGAATTAGGTGAGGAGGGTAGGTCTAGTAAGAAAATTCGGAGGATAGCGCCAGGTCTGGAAAGGTGGAGCAGGAGGTCAATACCAGGGTAAGACTGCGAAGGCAACTGAGTGGTGCTTAGAAAATAGATTCAGTGTCTAACATTCTGATGCATCCGGGGTAAAGGATGAGGATGCGGGAAAGGGAGAGAAGATGGTTTGTGGTGTTGTTAGGACAGATAGGTTAAGAAGAACGGTCAAAAAGAAAGAGAGTTCGGATGCCAATCAAACGATGCAAGTTGCTGGTGATATATGGTCTGATGAGAGAAGTTGGAAGGAGAACAAAGTGTAGTTAATTGTAGCAGGAAGCAGTATTCTACGCGGGATTGCTAAGATTGTCTGTGGTCCTGACAGCTGAAATCGGACTGTTTTGCCAAGGTCGAAAAGGGTAGGGTGGATGGTATTGTGGTCGGGTCAAGATCAGATCTGGTAGTGGTGGTTCATGTGGGATCACACAGCATCAGGGAGAGGAGATCAGTTAGACTGGAGGAGACCTACATGGATTTTGTCATTAAACTGCTCAGTACAAATGGAAGGGTGGCGGATTCGGGGTCTTCCCGTCCTGGGGGTGGGAATGAGCGAAGGCTGAAATTATGGCATTGAATGAGGAGTTGGAGTACTGTGCTGATTGGGGTATATCATTTATTGATCAAAATGACACGTTTTGGGGAAAAGGGGAACATGTACGGGAGAGGCGGACTGCATCTTATCAGGATGGAGACACAAGTGTTAGGAGAAAAAAATCTACAAGAGGAAGAACATAGTTCAGAGACGAGCGGGGTGGGAGGCTAGAGGCAATAGTAAGAGTGGACCCAGATGGAGCGAACAAGAGCAGGGGGGGGGGGTGGGGAGCGCAATTATCGAGGTTACTTCAGAAGTCAATAGAATCAAGAGGGGGGGGGGGGGTGGTAGTCAAGGAATTCCAGTACTCTGAAAGTGGGGTACAGCAACAGCCAGGGTCTCCACAGGAAGGTAAGCGAAATAGCTACACTGATCAAGGGAGAGGACTTAGACGTCATGAACGTAAACGATACGCTGTTTGGACATGAGGAACGGTTAGACCAAGTAAGAGGGTGCGTGTGGATAGGTGTAGGACGCACTAAAGTTCAGAAAAAAGGTCGAGGGGTGAGGGGGAGGGCATGTACATAAAAGAGGATTTGAAACTGTCGCTGATCACAAATCTGGCAGATGTCTGTACCTCGGCTGAAATAACTAAAGAAATTGGATGGGTAAAGGTTAATCTATAAAACAAAAGTGTTGCCCTCGGGATTGTGTACTCTGCGGTGGAGGGAAGCACACCTGGGTGGGACTCAAAATACCCAACACTTGGTCCAATATCACATAATTTCGAAAACAGGGGACTCGGTATAATTCTGGTGGGAGATTTAATGGGCACTTAGGTGATAAGGAAGAAGGCATCCAGGGCGGGAGAAGTCAGCCGGAATGGAAAGAAGCTGTTTGGAAATCACAAATGCGCTCGGTCTGAAGACCCTGAACAGATATGCGAGGTGTAAGGGGAATGGACCTGAGAGAGGAACGACAGAAGAACAATAATCAACTATATTGTCACATATATTGATTGATGGAGGCGGGTGATAGACGTAGAAGTTGACGATGTGGGTAAAAGGGGGTGGGATAGTGACCACAACTTAATTGCAGTTACTATCAGGGACGAAAACACTTTCATGGTGCAAATTACTTTTCACCATGGTGGAAACTAATTTTCACCATTGTGCAAATTAATTTTCACCATGTTATAGTGGGGGTGGGGGGGGGGGCATAGTAGCCACTAGGTTCGCCCTCAAGCTTCGGGTGCGGTCATCTAACAGCGGTGCGAGATGGGGAGGGCCATGGTAGCCCATCCCTATAAACCCTGCCGCGGGTGGGGTGGGGGGCGTTGTTGCTTGGTGATATGAGCTGGATATGAAGAGAGCGCCATCAGTTCGTGCCAAGATTGATCACGGAGTGCCATGTTCATAATAGCGTCGATTACACTGCTGGAAGCCCCACTTGGAGGACGGGGGGGGGGGGGGGGGCGGTTGCGTATAATCTCATATATCCCGTGTTTATGAAAGGTGGTGTGGAAACGGGATTAGGCTATCGATATGTGGTCACTGTAGATGGACCCTAGGTTGGCCCGAGGTTAAGGGCTCAGGATTGGAAATATAGCCTGCTGCGTTGCGCTCGAACTGATGGTGCTCTATTCAAATCCAGCTCATATCACCAAGCACCCCCCCCCCCCCCCCGGGGCCGGGCTTATCGGGATGGATTACCATGGTCCTCCCCATCTCGCACCGCTGCTAGATGATCGCACCCGATGCTTGAGGGCGAACCTAGTGGCTACTATGCCCCCCCCCCCCCCCCCCACTCCCACTCTCACATGGTGAAAATTAATTTGCAATCAATAATTCAAGATCGACGGAATCAAGAAGCAATGGTGAGTGGCTTTCTCAAAACACTTATCTTAATTGTAATAAAATGGAATATTTAAATGGCCTCTTTTTTAACACTCTTAATGCTTCAATGCGGGTCCAAATACTTTCAATTGACTCACGGCAGCAGAACGTTTTGTAGGTTTTCTGTCACATTGCCCTTCTGTTTACAACAGCCATTCTTAAATCCAACCATCTTCTTATTTCCCGTACGCCTTGTGTACGCCTAAATGCATTTAAGGTCTTTTAAATGGATCAGACAGGCGCGTGATGGCGATGAGGTTACGACGTTGGACTTTAAACTGAAAGGGTTCTCGGTTCCCACACCACCAGGGCGCATAATCCCGATTGCCTGCGAAGAGGCAATGTGGCGACGTGTACTTTTTAAATGCTTCATTTTAACCCTCTCAATAAAGCATTCATAACTCTTCACTCAACGTAACGGAGAAAACCGGACAGGGTTATTCACAGAAATTCCCATTCAATTTTCATTATTTTTTTTATTTTTGCTTGACAAAAAAACATAGCTTATGACCCCTGATTGGAATGAGGTCTTTTTTAAGGGTTAGATTGGAGTATTTGAAGCGGAGTATTCTAATCTTCTTCGGGTCGTATAATATGGGTCCAAAACATTTTATTTAATGCAGTGTGAGACTAATCTTAACCCTTTCCATTCTCACAGTGTTGTTCAAAACGCACATGGACATCGATGGGATCTCGGTACTTTGCAAATGCCAATAAGTTTCAGATAGACTCTCGGGGGCCTTTAAGACCTTTTGACGTCTACACACTAAAAACTAAAGTGTTAAAACTGACACTTTCAAGGTGTTAAACCCATTCTAACTCTTAGGGTTTGATTTTAACACTCAAAGTGCAATGTGTTAAGCACTTAGACATTACAATCGTCAGACATCTGAAACTTGAATGGATGGCACTTCCCATGTGTCTAGCATTGGTGGTTCTTCCAGAATCGTCCATAATTTGATTTGCGCTTGGTGGGTACATAATTAAAAGGACACAACGCAGATGACGCGGATCAGGCTCGAGAGTTTGAGCCTGATCCGCGTCATCTGCGTTGTTTCCTTTTAAGTGTCGCGACATTACACTTGTCAAGTGGTATTATTGTAACACCTGTCAAGTTCTGAGATATCTACACTTGAACAAAGTGCTAGTTCAGCACTTAGTAAGTGTTAAATACAGCACTTCAAGTGTAGTTTTTAACACTTTAGTTTTTAGCGTGTATATTCCAGCATTACTGAATTTATTTCACTTGCAATATTTTTTCCAGAGGTACTACGTACCTAAACATTTTTAGCTAATATGAATATTTGCTCTCCTCTACAAATATGGCAGATCCGGAGTTGGCGGAAACAAATATTTTGAAAGTAGTTTATGCCCATACTTCAGGCTTGCTATGACTTATGGACATCGGACCTACATCGAATGGGTTGAACTTGCTGGCGGTTCAAAATATGGTCCACCTCAATACGGTCAAGAGAGGTCATTAAGTGCGTATTTTTCAGAACTGTTAGAAATTGCATTTTATAAAAACTATAATGCAAATCTGAAAAATATATACGTGTATGTCTTCATTCAAATAAATGGCAGAACTAGTAACGTCAATTTCTGATTCCTTGATCGAACCCTTTAAATGCTGTGCACAGATATGCCTTTTCTGATTTCTTAGAAAAATTGTTCTGATTCCTTCACGGATACCTGACTTACCTGTAAATACTCTCAACAAAAATTATTTTCTGATTTGTTTAAAAAATATTTTACTCCTGAAAATAAGCCTTCATGAATTCTCTTTCTATACAGTTTTTTCCTGATACTTTAACCCTTTTCACACAGACTTAAATTTACTGGTGGCAGTAAATTATCATTCACTAGTTACACTTCTAATTTACCAATTAAACAGATCGCGTTTTTTTTCAAATTGAAATAGCAAACAGCACTTTTGTGAATTTTAGACATATAACTTATTATTAATTATTTATGATAATCGGCCCGTCGAGATAAATACATGGAGACCGCGGGCGGGGGGGGGGGGAGGGGGGGAGGGGGGCGGATAGGACGCATACACAGATACAGGGTCAGGACCGCCACGAGGATGACCAATTTGGAGGAGGGGATGGAAACTTGATTTACCGTACCAGCACTCCGTACTGGTCATGATGTTCCAGATTTTTCTCCACTGGTAAAGTCGTCGCCTGAGTGCTAGAATGTTCTATGTCCCTATGGGACATAGAACATTCTAGCACTCAGACGACGAAGTATTGCAACTTCGTCACCAGTGTTTGCCTTAGTCGAAGGCATGGCATGCCTTGATCATGAAGCTGGAATATTCATTAGTCGGAGTTATGGTTAATAAATTCAATAATTCTTGGAAGTCTACTTGTTGTGATACAGCTTCTTATTTCATTAACATGTACCGTACCAGAACCCCGAACTAGTGTTTTCACGGGCATTTAAGTTGTTCGAAACTTCATTTCTATTACATTGAAAGCAATTAAAATTTCTTAAGTCTGTTTTAAATTTAAAATCTCTACTTACAAATTTTCGACTCTGATCTCACCTGTAGACGTTGCTCATTGAATCACTGGTCTCATCATTGCTTATCTGACGTTGTGGACGAGCCGACAATTAAATAAAACACGTCTGTTTTGTCCAGAATTCAAGCATCATATATTGATGACACAAATGAAACTTCATCGACTCGGTGTTAACAAACCCATAATTGTTCCCCAAATTCTCTAATGGTATCAATTAATTGGTATCAATTAGGGTAAGCTTATATTCATTTCCTTCTTCTCTACCATTTTGGTTATTAATGGAAAACATAATGAACATGGAAGTGATTAATTCATTGTCCATATTTCTGCAGGTTATGGAATAAAAGTATGATGCTGGTGACGACGCTTCAGAGTCTATTAATTATGAATAGATTCTATGCTTTTACAGCTGGTTCCTTCCTCTCACAAGCTTTAAACTTAGTTCTAATACTTGCTTCTAATGTCAATATGCCGTAAACAGAGTGTATCGTTTATCTAATTTACTACATATTGCCCCGTGAGGGCAACAAAGCGTCATCTGCAATGCTAAAGCAGTGCCGACGAAGCACTGATGCACCCATGAGACGATATTTTTTCTACGTCAAGTGTATAAGGTGTAACAGATAAATCAACACGAACCCAACGATTGTTTGATTTTTTATCTCTCTCTCTCTCTCTCTCTCTCTCTCTCTCTCTCTCTCTCTCTCTCTCTCTCTGCGTCGGTCGTTGCGTTTGAGATTACACTGTGTCATGGATTCGCGTCCTCTCGGTGCAAACAACGACCACTCTATGTTATCATTTGTCCTCCAGGTACAAATCAGCCATTTCCGTAGAGGGTGGAGCCTGTTATTTCACATCAAATGCTTCAAACGTCAACAGGAATAGGTGTGTATGAACCGTTTTGCATTTATCAGAAGCATTATTCTATGAGGTCTAGTTTGTCTGTCAGCTGTATTTTTCGTGTGTTAAGCAGGACAATCGTGTGCACAAAACGAGGAAGAGTGGGCCACATTTCTGTCTTATAGATAATCTGGTTGGCTTTTACCCAGTTTGTGGGCATAACATATAGACTTTTCCTGGATACAATGTGAGTTTCAAAGTGTAAATATATACCACGTTGTATGCGTATTTCTCTGCAGTTCGGTATAGTGGTATTTAAAGTGTTTTATCAATCTAAACTGTAACATTTATATTAATATTATGCATATATGTGCAAATGTTATGTGTAGATAGCAATGAGTTTCCTCCTTATTATTTAGTGGAAACTGTATGAAAGCTATATTTATTTATTTATTAGGAGTTAACGACACTTTCGACAGCCAGAATCACCTCGTGGGTGGAGGAACCCGGGGTGCCCGGAGTGAACCAACGAGCAGCGGCGATCATCTGTGAGACTCGCCAACATACTAACTCCACACAGGCATGGCTAGCTTTGGGTGACGACAAGTCCACCGTCGAGGTGCAGTACGCCTTATTACACAACGCCACAGTGCCCCCACATGGCATTTCTTGTGATGTTATAGACTGATATTCAGTTCCAAGAAAGTTTACTAGTCTAGATATTATTTATTATTTATTAAGGCTTAACGACACTTTAACAGCCAATGTCATATTGAGTCGGTGACAGTTTTACGGGTGGAGGAAGCCGGAGCACCCGGAGACAACCACCTGATCAACGACGAGCAGATGCCAGCTCCCTAACATAGTAACTCCTTACTGCAGCACAGGTAGGGTTAAACTGGTTGAAATCATGCACACAATCGACGTGCTGTACGCCTTGTACACGGCGTGATCATGCCCCCATGTGGACAATAGGGTCCAAGTGCCTTGCCCAATGACACAACGCGGGAGTCCGAATCGGTCACACATCCAATGACTAAATTGTCTCGATGTTGCTTAACTTCTGTGATCTGACGATAACCGGTTACCGCCGCGCCCCCACTAGTCTAGATAAGTTAATTGGTACCTGTCAAACATGTAATTTGAGACTGTCAATGACTTGGCTACTTACTTACAGTCTTGTCTGAATATAACAGTGGTTGCTTTGAAATGTCTCAATATAATTACACCGAGTTTCAAGATTGCAGTGGTCATTATGCAGTGTACAAGTGAATTGATACCCGTTAAACCTACAGATGTGTCTGTCGTATATGTACTCCAAAATATTCGGCGATCTTGCGATGCGAGTAAACTCAACGTATCGGTCTTACATCGGTTTCCATGTTTTGGAGAATTTTAGGGAATTCATTGTGTAAAACCGCTGGTGATTTCTGAAACTTTTAATTACTACCCTGAAAGTTACTCCTGTACAGTTAAAACTAGAAGTCCTGTCATGAAATGCGCACAAATAGCACGTCGACTTGCGCGTTAATCCACGCGTTATAACCATAGTAAGGCTATCAAATTCTGTACATATGGCCTGTGCACAAGCAATGTTTCAGCCAATGGACCTCCGGGTAACCCGGAGGTCCATTGGCAGAATCATTGCCTGTGTTTGCTATGAGTAATCAGGAGAGCCTGCCGTGCTTTGGATGCCATTCGAGATGGTAATTGCGCGCAATTCCTACGCGCAATTAAGCCTAGATAAGCGCACAATTCGGGACAGGACTTCTAATTTTAACTTTAAGTGAAAGTAATGATATTCATCCCAGGCCTCGAAATAAAGGTGTTATATCGTAACCCGTTGGTAGGTTGCGCTATACAGTTTCGTGGTAACCCACAGGAAGAGGAGTGTTGTAGAGCTTTCCCGTCTTCTCTGTTTTACCACGCCAGTCAGGGTTTTTTAAGTTTTAGTGGGATTTCCACCTACGCAAATATCAACAACTAACACGCGATCTCGCCGAAGCGAGATAGCACGTCAGTTGCTGATATTTATTTTGGCAAAATTTCTTTTAAGATGGAAACAGCGTGTCATTCTATTCATTTGTCAATGCAATACTCAATCTTTGAGTCCAGATAATTCAAATTGATTGTCAACTCCTTCTATTGGAAGATTAGAAATTCAATAAAATAATGTTGTATTACTTTGTCGTAACCTGTATTTCGTTCGCGTATTTTACAATTGACGTCACTTAAACGGCCGTACGCGGGTTATTTCCAGGCCTGATTTTTTTGTATTTTTACAGACGTGTACGTTTGATGTTTGACGTTGCTGCGGAGAATAGCGTGTCTGACATTATGACACTTTGGAAAAACGTTTGAATGATGTGAGTCGCTAAAACTGTATGAACCATGTTGCCCCACCAATACAGAAGCGTCGCTTGGGTGATTATCTCTCCGTGTTCGAAATGGGGTAACTGAATTAAAACCTCCAGTTAATCATCCAGAGATATAAGAGACATCGAGTCCCGAGAAAAGAGAATGTCATATGATTGCCTCTTTGTTCAAAAAAATGTATTTCTTTCAGGACGTCGTTCATGCGCTGGAGAATCGTTGGGAAGAATGAAGCTTTCTTTTTCTTTTCTGCTCTAGCACAACGCTTCGAATTCTTGCCACCCGAGGGAGAGAATCTTCCAAATGTAGAAGCAGTCATCGGCGTTACACGTGCTCCAAAATATTTAAAGCTATAACGAGAAAACAATAATATCGCCCAGTCTGTAAGTTTCTTTTTAGACGTAAAATGTGTAAGTCATATCTTTGTGACGTAATCGAAGTAGGAAGGGAGCTGCATATCAAGTTTCACATGGACATTGTTTTTGTAATTAATAACAATAAAATCGGATTTTTACAATATCGTTTTGCTTTTATTGTTTTATATTTTGTCCAAATTAAATGAAATTGCCATCTTTGTGCCATTTAACGAATCAAATTTCCCTCGTACTTTGCACAGAATTTGACGCTCGGGGTTTATTGTTTTCTTAGATTTTATCTCAGAGTTACAGCTCATGATAGATGTGGTGGGACAAGCTCCTTGAACAGTGATAGAATTTTTCTCCTTATTTCAAAGACATCAAAAAACAAAGAGATGGGGCTCATGTTGTGATATTCCGGATATTCAGGAGTATGGTAGAGAAGATTAAAGAAGTGTGCAAGCTAATATTTTTGTGGGTGGGATAAGCTGATTTATCCGGTGTTGTCCAGCGGACTCAAACGCAACAATCGTTTCTCACCAAGCTAAAACCAAATCTTGCAACTATTGAGAACGAGCAACTGCATCGTTATTTTGATCGCTTTCAGAAGGAGTTGTCGCATCAATTTTCGGAACAAGCTAATACGGTTATACCTAGCTATTACAACTGCACTTCAATCATTTATGGAACTGCACATTGCGCACCTTAAAACATAACTCGAAAACGTAAATCGGAAAATGAGAACTTAACCGATCAGGTGTACTGGCTCACCGAGGTGAATATAGTAATTACAAATGACATTGATATCAGGGTAGGTGAGCAAGGGCAGTATAGTCATAGAGATTGTCTAGTATTTCGAAATATTCCGGTCGACACTAAGAGAAGAAGGAAGTCAACAAAAAGACTGATCAAATGTGTTTGGACATATGGAATGCTAATCTTGGCATTCCAATATTGGGGGCAGACATAAGTAGGACACGTATTATCGGGAAAATAAGAAGCCAACACTTTAGCCTCAGCATCGACCGCAGGCACAAGGACAGGTTCCCCGAATATATTTTATATTTTCTGTAAATATATATCATACAGAATTCGCCACCAAGACTATTCGAAAAAAATAGCTGAAGGAACATAACAGTGTGTTTATAACTGAATCACTTACGTTTCGGAAATCGAAACTTTTTTTGCGCCAGCCACTACCACCCGCCACCCCCTTTCCCTCCCCCTCCCACCACCCACACCCACGCCTGTTTTCCGATTGTCGGAACCCGATGCAGTCAGATAGAGAAATTATACGGCAGTTGTGACAGAGATATGGATTGTATTATGTTGCTATATATCAGTCCTGTTCGATTTACCTTACAGGTATGATAGGAATACAATATCTAGGGAGTTTGGCCAACCGATAACAGGTGAGTCCCCAGGTGGCGGATAGAGAACGGCCTGATCAGTTGGGCAGGTTGGCTGAATTGAAATTAGCGGGTTTGCTCAATTGAGCAGGTTTGCTGCGGAATATCCAAATACGCACCCCCGGCCACAATGGCTCTATCTTGTTATTATTTCTTACCCTGGTCTTAAATTGCGGAAGTTGAGTCACATCCACTCCGGGCATGAGCGACAAGCATATGTGCAGTTTTCTACCCTCGGCCGAGCATCTGTACAAGGTCAGCAATTCTGAGGACAACCGGTGTGTGTCCTGTGGAGTTTGGGGCTTCAGAAAATGAAATAAATGTCAGCCATCCTGGCATTCCAATGATAAATTAACAGCAATAGCAGGTCAGTATCATCGGCGACAACAGTCACAATTGATCCACGAGAGCCTATCTCAAGTGCACAAGACACTATCATTGTGTCTGCATCATCGCTACTGCACTGGACATTATGCCCTTCTTTCTCAAGCACGCCTGGAATCATCCTGATGAATTGAGCTTTATTTTTACTATAAGATAAAAATAGTCGTTGGTTGAGATTTAACTGGTTGAGTGTCATTAACCCTTTCATTTATCTGGCTGAGTTGAGCTGTAGTGTCATTAACCCTTTCATTTAACTGGTTGAGTTGAGTTGTAGTATCATTAACCCGTTCATTTAACTGGTTGAATTTACCTACAGTGTCATTATCCCTTTCATTTAACTGGTTGAGTTGAGCTGTAGTGTCATTAACAATTTAATTTAACAGGGTGAGTGTCATTAACCCTTTACTTTAACTGGTTGAGTTGAGCTGTAATGTCATTAACCCTTTCATTTAACTGGTTAAGTTGAGCTGTAGTGTCATTAACCCTTTCATTTAACTGGTTGAGTTGCTCTGTAGTGTCATTAACCCTTTCATTTAACTGGTTGAGTTGACCTGTAGTGTCATTAACCCTTTCATTTAACTGGTTGAGTTGAGCTGTAGTCCCATTAACCCTTTCATTCAACTGGATAAGTTCAGTTGTAGTGTCATTAACCCTTTCATTTAACTGGTTGAGTTAACTTGTAGTGTCATTAACCCTTTCATCTAACTGGTTGAGTTGAGATGTAGTGTCATTATCCCTTTCATTTAACTGGTTGAGTTGAGCTGTAGTCCCATTAACCCTTTCATTCAACTGGATAAGTTGAGTTGTAGTGTCATTAACCCTTTCGTGTAACTGGTTGAGTTGAGCTGTAGTCCCATTCACCCTTTCATTTAACTGGTTGAGTTAAGCTGTAGTGTCATTAATCCTTTCATTTAACTGGTTGAGTTGACCTACAGTGTCATTAACCCTTTCATTTAACTGGTTGAATTGACCTGTAGTGTCATTAACCCTTTAATTTAACTGGTTTAGTTGACCTGCAGTGTCATTGACCCTTTCATTTAAATGGTTGAGTTGATCTGTAATGTCATTAAGGCTTTCATTTAACTGGTTGAGTTGACCTGTAGTGTCACCAACCCTTTCATTTAACTGGTTGAGTTGAGCTGTAGTGTCATTAACCCTTTCATTTTACTGGTTGAGTTGAACTGTAGTGTCATTTACCCTTTCATTTAACAGGTTGAGCTGAGCTGTAGTGTTATTAACTCTCTCATTTAAGTGGTTGAGTTGATCTGTAGTGTCATTATCTCTTCCATTTAACTGGTTGAGTTGACCTGTAGTGTCATTAACCCTTTCATTTAACTGGTTGAGTTGACTTGTAGTGTCATTAACCCTTTCATTTTACTGGTTGAGTTGAACTGTAGAGTCATTAACCCTTTCATTTAACTGGTTGAGCTGAGCTGTAGTGTCATTAACTCTCTCATTTGAGTGGTTGAGTTGATCTGTAGTGTCATTATCCCTTCCATTTAACTGGTTGAGTTGACCTGTAGAGTCATTATCCCTTCCATTTAACTGGTTGAGTTGACCTGCAGTGTCATTAACCCTTTCATTTTACTGGTTGAGTTGATCTGTAGTGTCATTATCCCTTCCATTTAACTGGTTGAGTTGACCTGTAGTGTCATTAACCTTTCATTTAACAGGTTGAGTTGACTTGTAGTGTCATTGACCCTTTCATTTAAATGGTTGAGTTGATCTGTAATGTCATTAAGGCTTTCATTTAACTGGTTGAGTTGACCTGTAGTGTCACCAACCTTTTCATTTAACTGGTTCAGTTGAGCTGTAGTACCACTAACCCTTTCATTTAACTGATTGAGTTGAACTGTAGTGCCATTAACCCTTTCATTTAACTGGTTGAGTGCTCTAGTTATTTTTTCTAAAAACATGTGTTGGGAGCAGTGGCTCAGTGGTTAGAGTATTGACGTTCAAATCGAAAGATTGACGGTTCGGTCATAACTATCAGTAACTTCGTTGTGTCCTTAGGCAAGGTACTCAATCCCATTTGCCCACGCAAGGGCACGGTGGCACTGTACTAAGATCTATTATATGACTACCACAAATAGCCCCCCCCCCCCCCAATACCACTGTAGTTTACCCATCAAATCCAGCTCTCCAGCAAACAAGAGTGTCAAGTTTTCCAGATCGTTATCATGACTGTCTCAAACGAGGCGCACGTGAACGAGCTAATTATACCAGTGACCTATCAATAAATATAGAGCATAAGCATAGAACATAAACACGACCGTCCCCTCATTAAACTCCATTGACAAACATTCCAGTCGAGATCTATTTGTAAATGCCGTGCTGAACAATTGCAAAATAACAATTAACAACTATTTTCTAGGTGCGAATCAAACAAAACTTAGGAGAATCTCTGTCACCGAAAGCGATTCCGATCGAAATTTCAAGTCTTGAATCCATTGTTTTGATTTTCAAGTTTCATTTCCGATACGAACGTTCGTTATTACTACGCGTTTGGAATTCCCTAATTCTCTAAATTGTTAATGGTTATTTGGCTGATATAATTCTTGTTGTATTTGATTTTTCAGATACTGTGATCAGTTTAAAACACTTATTGTCATAAAATAAAGAAATTATTACAAAGTCACTTGATTTGTGTTGCTGCATTCCGTCTCGTTGACGAGATGAGATCGGCCAGATCAAACTTGACGCCTGTGGCGTCTCGTTTGATCTGGCCGATCTATTCTCGTCAACTCGACGGAATACAAAATACAGAACAATTGACTATTGTAATAATCTATATGTATCGAATCTGGAAACTGATTTGCAAATCGATTTTTTTTTTCGAATCGAATCCTAACGTTATTAGTTTTCATTACTTCATGCTTGGTGTGCGATGACGCGTTCATTGTTTAGAAATGGACCCGACTGCAGCTCTTTCTTCAGGAATAATTTACCCCCTCCTTTGCTCTGGATATTGTGATGAAAAATGTCTGTCGACTCGCAAGTGCTAAAACTCCCATCCGCACTGAATTAGCATAGCAGACGGCGCCTTGTTGTGCTCAAAAGGCAATGTATTCCATTTGGCGAAAACTTCGGGAATATTCCGTGTTTTCAACTTTAAGTAATGCTTAAGATAATGACATAGCAGCATAACTATAGAGTTCAATATATATATATATTTTGCGAACTATGCGGAAATCGAACAATTGTGTGAATTACGTGACTTGATCGTTAATTCAATCGCATGTCCGTCGGTAACGAATCGAATCGAATCGGGAATCTGAGACTCAATTCGAATAATTCAAAAGTCCTACTAATGGTGGATTCATATAAGGGTACCTGGTGCAGGTCCTACTAATGGTGCAGGTCCTACTAATGGTGGATTCATGTAAGGGCACCTGGTGCAGGTCCTACTAATGGTGCAGGTCCTACTAATGGTGGATTCATATAAGGGCACCTAGTGCAGGTCCTACTAATGGTGGATTCATGTAAGGGCACCTAGTGCAGGTCCTACTAATGGTGGATTCATGTAAGGGCACCTGGCGCAGGTCCTACTAATGGTGCAGGTCCTACTAATGGTGCAGGTCCTACTAATGGTGGATTCATGTAAGGGCACCTGGTGCAGGTCCTACTAATGGTGCAGGTCCTACTAATGGTGGATTCACATAAGGGCACCTGGTGCAGGTCCTACTAATGGTGCAGGTCCTACTAATCGTGCAGGTCCTACTAATGGTGGATTCATATAAGGGCACCTGATGCAGGTTCTACTAATGGTGCAGGTCCTACCAATGGTGCCGGTCCTATTAATGGTGCAGGTCCTACTAATGGTGGATTCATATAAGGGCACCTGGTGCAGGTCCTACTAATGGTGCAGGTCCTACTAATGGTGGATTCATATAAGGGCACCTGGTGCAGGTCCTACTAATGGTGCAGGTCCTACTAATGGTGGATTCATGTAAGGGCACCTGGTGCAGGTCCTACTAATGGTGGATTCATGTAAGGGCACCTGGTGCAGGTCCTACTAATGGTGGATTCATATAAGGGCACCTGGTGCAGGTCCTACTAATGGTGCTGGTCCTACTAATGGTGCAGGTCCTACTAATGGTGCAGGTTCTACTAATGGTGGATTCATATAAGGGCACCTGGTGCAGGTCCTACTAATGGTGCAGGTCCTACTAATGGTGGATTCATGTAAGGGCACCTGGTGCAGTCCTACTGATGGTGAATTCATATAAGGGCACCTGGTGCAGGTCCTACTAATGGTGCAGGTCCTACTAATGGTGGATTCATGTAAGGGCACCTGGTGCAGGTCCTACTAATGGTGGATTCATGTAAGGGCACCTGGTGCAGGTCCTACTAATGGTGGATTCATATAAGGGCACCTGGTGCAGGTCCTACTAATGGTGCAGGTCCTACTAATGGTGCAGGTCCTACTAATGGTGCAGGTCCTACTAATGGTAGATTCATATAAGGGCATCTGGTGCAGGTCATATTAATGGTGCAGGTCCTACTAATGATGAAGGTCCTACTAATGGTGCTGGTCCTATTAATGGTAGATTCATATAAGGGCACCTGGTGCAGGTCCTACTAATGGTGCAGGTCCTACTAATGGTGGATTCATATAAGGGCACCTGGTGCAGGTCCTTCCTAGAAATGTTTGATACATGCATACAGTACGTGGAGAGTGTATTATCACTAAATCACCCGCAGAGTGGAGATTCCACCCGAGCAATAATTGCAAATTTGTTGCAAAGCATAACCAGCAGAAGCAAAGTTTCAGCCAATGGACCTCCGGGTTAAACCCGGAGGTCCATTGGCTGAAACATTGCTTGTGTTTTTTGTCGATATGTACAAAAATTGAAAGTTATAGTTTGGGTGATAACTCCACTCCGCGGGTGATTTAGTTACAATTCACTCTCCACGTACTGTACATGTGGACACAACCAATTTTACTTATTATTAATTGTATTAGTTATTGTTTTGCAGTAATTTATTAGAATCTTGATAATTAGCTTTACAAACAGATTCAATTTGTATTACCTCCCAATTTTAGTACCGAAGAAATGATATTTATTTATTTATTTATTTATTTATTTATTTATTTATTATTATTTATTATTTGTTTATTTATTTATTAAGGTCACTTACTTATGCACAATTGCTAATAGTAACCGTGACAGGTTTTCGGGTGGAGGAAGCCCGAGACCCGGAGAGAACCACCGAGCATCGACGAGCTACTGTCAGCTCCTCAAAATTCTAACTCTGTTCAATCTCCGCTCAAGCAGGGTTACAGCGGTTGAAGACATGTACACCATCGACGTGTTGTACACCTTAGTACACGGCGTCATTGTGCCCCCATGTAGGCAACCGGGATACAGTGCCTTGCCCAAGGACACAACGCGCGTCGTCCCGGACGGGGATCGAACTCGGGACCTCTAGCATAGAAGATGAGAAGAACGATCTTCCCAAGTTCGGGGGTGGGGGCATTAGAGGCACCACATCCGTCGACGATTCAGATTTACCTCTCTTTCCACCAATCACTAGATCCCCCTTGATTACCACCAATTATAACTGGAACACTAACCTATTGGAATGTTTTCTGTGCTTCTGTGTGACAAGACTGTCTTGTTACTCCGAGCGTTTTACCACCGTGGCTTATGGTTTACTCACCCAAAAACAAATGTCATTATACTTCCAGTATAAGATAATGTCACTACGTCAGTTCTATCACACGTGGTGCCAAACAGTTGTGAGCGTGCGTCATTATGGTCCTTCTGTTTGATATTTGATATGTATAATAATAAGTCAAAACATGTTAATAAGCCGCTTGTCTCGCTAAACGCATGAAAACGCGTTCCCTTGTGAAATCACAGGTGTATTTCAACTCTTGTTAAATGTAACAACGTCAGTTTCTTCAATACAATATTTCACACCTTGCGTTTATGTTTCCGGAGAGACATCGTGGACAACGATCATCCTTTCACGGTATATTTTTGGAATAAATTGACCACAGAGGGAATAGTTGTCGCCCTCCACCAGCTCCAGATACTGACTAATTATCTAATTTAATTGGAGGACGTGATTAATTTAGGGTTCGGATTTGGTTATTATCGGTAGCAAGACACAAGCAGCATGCGAATTATGAATAATGTGTATAGGCCTAATATAGGCCTAATTAAATGTATTTGTATTTGCTATTCGAACAAAGCAGATTGGGGTATATCAGCTATAACAATTCTGTCACCATGATAATAACCTCACAACTCAGCCACACACGCACAATACCATGACAACCACCATGGCGTAATTGGTTACTGGCGGCACTGACCGGGTTCTGTGCGGATCCTGGTAATATGGCTATGCGATATACTACACGCGTGAAATATGTTGTGAAATGATTCTTCTGTTCTCGCGAGTGTCTTAAACAATTTATTAATCAGGTAAATAACCTTTCAAAAAAAGTTTTTACTAGTCAGTTTATCCAACAGTTCTTCCAACACACCCCAGGAGACTGTCGGAGACCTTTGTGGCGGCACACTTCTCGGAACTTGACGTCAATATACCCTTTAGTCGTTCGATGGCCAAATTAGGTGTGTAGAAAGAGGGAGCTGCGACCAGCGCGAACGCTCCTCCTTACAAAATTGAAGTTCCACTTGTGGGACTATCTCCCATTTGTGATTTGAAAATTTTGATCAAATGGATGTGACCTAACTTACCGCGATACATCGTACTCTCGGTGGCTAAGCCACAGAGAGTACGATGTATCGCGGCAGTTAGGTTGGCCGTAGAGAGTACGATGTATCTAGGTAAATTAGGTTGGTCGCAGTGAGTACGATGTATCGCGGTAAATTAGGTCGGCCGCAGAGAGTACGATGTATCGCGGTAAATTAGGTTGGTCGCAGAGAGTACGATGTATCGCGGTAAATAGGTCGGCGGCAGAGAGTACGATGTATCGCGCTAAATTAGGTTGGTCGCAGAGAGTACGATGTATCGCGGTAGGTTAGGTCGGCCACAGAGAGTACGATGTATCGTGGTAGGTTAGGTCGGCCACAGAGAGTACGATGTATCGCGGTAGGTTAGGTCGGCCACAGAGAGTACGATGTATCGCGGTAAGTTAGGTCGGCCACAGAGTGTACGATGTATCGAGTTAAGTTGTTTTAAAATATAAATGTTCTCGTTTTCATTCAGTTTCTGTAAAACGTTTAGGCTCTTCTTTGATATTTTTATAGCCTAGGTTTTAAAATATTGCCAAAGTGACTAGGCGTTCCACACAAACTAGATGTATATTTCTGGGTTTACAAGCCCTATATGTTACATCAAGCTTATAGCTGTTAATTTCGGTCAGAATCATATATCAATAAAATAGCATGTAATGGTATTTGTGTGGAAAATAGAATATACATATCAACTTTGTCGATCTGTTTTGTACGTAATATTTCACATACGATGGTGCGAACGACCATATATTTTAGGTCCTAAATTCCACATATTATTTTCCCAGATGATACCATAGTGCTTCATTTGATACTCATCATCGATCGCCAGTGTGTGCCCCATCCCCTCCCCTCACGCAAAACTCCTGACTACGCACCCATATGTCCAACTCACCTCAGTACAGTTGGGCGACTGAAACTCTTCAATGGGAAAAGTGTTCCTTTTGACATGAAAAAAAGTTGGGAAAGCCCGTAATTTGTCCAACAAATTACAATTCTCTAGTTTTTATTTTTTTCGTCGTGAATTTTGTCTGTTGCACTGCTCAAAAACAAGCTCTACGGTTGTGACCAAATTTGGCATACTTATGTAATGTCATAAAATCTAGTGAAATGCGGTATCGTCATGTCAGTGAAAACGCGTATTTTCAAAATAGTCTGCCAAAACTTTCAATATTGTTTCAACATTTTTCGAAAGTCTCAAAATTGTTTACAGTTATTTAGCTCAAATTTTCAAAACAGTTAGAGCATAATATGATACATCACAATCACCACTCAGATCTTTTAACTTTAACCCCCATTGGCCAAAAATGACATGAATATAGATTGTTTCTTCAAAATTGACCAACTTCAAGGGCAAATTTCTCTAATTATTCTAACAATTATTTTGGTATGGATAGATGCAACAATGATCTTGGAAGAAAGTTACTGTTTACATTTTAATCTCAGATTTAACTCTCAAGCACAATGAGGGAGAGAATAAGAGCATCGTTTGAAAATGACATAATTTTTGGTTGTTGTTTCTATCATTTTGGAAAGGGTTAATTTTAAACACTTTTCATGTACGTATTCACAATTGACTACCGAGCAGATCTGCTATTGTAAGTTTGGTTGTAAAGTTTAACCCTATCCCATTCTGGTTGCATAAAAGTAGATACCGTCAAAAAAACTCCATTTTTTCAGAATTTGCTAAGTTTAGGTGACGATTTACTTCTTTTTTGATTGATTGAGCTCTGAATGTTGTCTATAGCTGCATGCAGCAATCCAAGTATGACCAATTCTGTTCTATATATTATTATTAAAAGTTTAATCCTTAGCAGATTTTAGACTTCCCATAAGGGTACTGTCGAAATAATTGTTATTTTCGCCAAAATTTACATGCAATTTCTCAGCACTGGAGCCCTATTTTCTCAAAAAGTGTCCCATGAGAAGATAAGGCATTCATCCAAGAACAATTTTGCTGTTATATGTTTTATTCCAAATTTTAACCCTTACCCAGTTGTCGTGCCTTGACCTGGAGTACCCTCAACTTGTACATGTTCATTCAAATACAAAGATTCAAGATTCCTTCATATCTCTTATCAGACACTCAGTCTGTGATTGATGTTCACGCATTGAGAGCATACTATGATAACCTAAAATCACCACACAAATATTTTAAAATTAACCCTTATTGGTCACAAATGATATGAATATAGCATTTTATCTTCGAGATTGACAAAGTTCAAGCGCTAATTTCTCTAATTGCAATGTTGTTGTAACAATTATTTTTGTATGCATAGATGCAACAACGCTTGCAGAAGAAAGTTCCTGTTTAGTTTTTAATCTCATCCATAACCCTCAAGCAAAATGAGGGTAAGAGTTCCATTCGAAAATGCTAAAATTAGCTAACTTCGGTTACATTTTCCTATCATTGTGGAATGGGTTATTTTGCTATAGGTAGAGATGCTTAATGGACAAATCCGCTGCTGTAAGTTAGGCTCTGAGGCTTAACCCACCACATGCTTTGGCCACGTAAATAATAGTATTGTCCGACAAAAATTGATTTTCAGTGAATTTTGCAAACATCTGTACTCATTTCCTCTAATTGTAAGGTTGTTGTAACAATTATTTTGGTATGAATAGATGTAACAATGATTGCAGAAAAAAGTTACTGTTTACTTTTTAATCTCAAGATTTAACCCAAAGGCACAATGAGGGTGAGAATAAGAGTACCGTTATAGAATGCCAAAAATAGCCAACTTTGGATGCTTTTTGTCTGTCATTTTGGAGATGAATAATTTCAAACACTTTGCTATTGCTATATTTAGTCTGCATTTTCACATTGGAAAGTTGGGAAAGCCCGTAATTTGTCCAACAAATTACAGTTCTCTGTTTTTGTTTTGTTATTGATTGGTTGGTAAGTTTTAAACTGGTGTCCAGATGGAGGTAAGTATATTTAGTACAGTTAAAACTAGAAGTCCTGTCAAGAATAGTGCGCTTATCTAGGCTTAATTGCGCGTTGAATAGCGCGCAATTGCCATATCGAATGGCATCCAAATCACGGGAGGTTCTCCTGGTTACTCATGGCAAACACATGAAATGTTTCTGCCAATGGACCTCCGGGTTACCCGGAGGTCCATTGGCTGAAACCTTGCTTGTGCACAGGCCATATGTACATAATTTGATAGCTTTACCATGACCATGACCATGGCCATACCGCGTAAATTAACGCGCAGATCAACGTGCTATTTGTGCGCATTTCATTACAGGACTTCTAGTTTTAACTGTAGAGGAGTCCAATGGTCGGGGTGAGTCGAGGTGTGGAGGTGGAGGAGGCGGGGAGTTTGTATAGTTGATAGAGGGATGCAGGTGATGGAGACATCGGCTTGCAGGCAGTGTAATAAAAAACATGGGGATGATCGGACAATGGGCAGTAGTGGGGTGTGTCAACATTTAAGGGTAATCTTACAGTTGTTAGAGAAGTGTGTTTGGTTCCAGCGATAAATTGCGGAGTTGACAGGGAGGCTGGAAAAGGCTGGTATAACTGAGGTGACCTCAATGAAAATTGCTTGCGATGGTGAGGTGGAGGGTGGTTGGAAGGTGGTTTGGGACTCAAAAAGAAAACGGGGATGGTGAATCGCGGATCGAGGATGCTCCATGTGGAGGAATCAGGTGAGGAGGGTAGGTCTAGTAAGAAAATTCGGAGGATAGCGCAAGGTCTGGAAAGGTGGAGCAGGAGGTCAATACCAGGGTAAGGCTGCGAAGGCTACTGAGTGGTGCTTAGAAAATAGATTCAGTGTCTAACATTCTGATGCATCCGGGGTAAAGGATGAGGATGCGGGAAAGGGAGAGAAGATGGTTTGTGGTGTTGTTAGGACAGATAGGTTAAGAAGAACGGTCAAAAAGAAAGAGAGTTCGGATGCCAATCAAACGATGCAAGTTGCTGGTGATATATGGTCTGATGAGAGAAGTTGGAAGGAGAACAAAGTGTAGTTAATTGTAGCAGGAAGCAGTATTCTACGCGGGATTGCTAAGATTGTCTGTGGTCCTGACAGCTGAAATCGGACTGTTTTGCCAATGGCGAAAAGGGTAGGATGGATGGTATTGTGGTCGGGTCAAGATCAGATCTGGTAGTGGTGGTTCATGTGGGATCACACAGCATCAGGGAGAGGAGATCAGTTAGACTGGTGGAGACCTACATGGATTTTGTCATTAAACTGCTCAGTACAAATGGAAGGGTGGCGGATTCGGGGTCTTCCCGTCCTGGGGGTGGGAATGAGCGAAGGCTGAAATTATGGCATTGAATGAGGAGTTGGAGTACTGTGCTGATTGGGGTATATCATTTATTGATCAAAATGACACGTTTTGGGGAAAAGGGGAACATGTACGGGAGAGGCGGACTGCATCTTATCAGGATGGAGACACAAGTGTTAGGAGAAGAAATTCTACAAGAGGAAGAACATAGTTCAGAGACGAGCGGGGTGGGAGGCTAGAGGCAATAGTAAGAGTGGACCCAGATGGAGCGAACAAGAGCAGGGGGGGGGGGGGAGCGCAATTATCGAGGTTACTTCAGAAGTCAATAGAATCAAGAGGGGGGGGGGGGTGGTAGTTAAGGAATTCCAGTACTCTGAAAGTGGGGTACAGCAACAGCCAAGGTCTCCACAGGAAGGTAAGCGAAATAGCTACACTGATCAAGGGAGAGGACTTAGACGGCATGAACGTAAACGCTGTTTGGACATGAG
The DNA here is from genome assembly GCA_031216915.1 of Pictodentalium vernedei. Taxonomy (NCBI): domain Eukaryota; kingdom Metazoa; phylum Mollusca; class Scaphopoda; order Dentaliida; family Dentaliidae; genus Pictodentalium; species Pictodentalium vernedei. The sequence goes on from CM062295.1 coordinate 780,461,626, forward strand.
GAACGGTTAGACCAAGTAAGAGGGTGCGTGTGGATAGGTGTAGGACGCACTAAAGTTCAGAAAAAAGGTCGAGGGGTGAGGGGGAGGGCATGTACATAAAAGAGGATTTGAAACTGTCGCTGATCACAAATCTGGCAGATGTCTGTACCTCGGCTGAAATAACTAAAGAAATTGGATGGGTAAAGGTTAATCTATAAAACAAAAGTGTTGCCCTCGGGATTGTGTACTCTGCGGTGGAGGGAAGCACACCTGGGTGGGACTCAAAATACCCAACACTTGGTCCAATATCACATAATTTCGAAAACAGGGGACTCGGTATAATTCTGGTGGGAGATTTAATGAGCACTTAGGTGATAAGGAAGAAGGCATCCAGGGCGGGAGAAGTCAGCCGGAATGGAAAGAAGCTGTTTGGAAATCACAAATGCGCTCGGTCTGAAGACCCTGAACAGATATGCGAGGTGTAAGGGGAATGGACCTGAGAGAGGAACGACAGAAGAACAATAATCAACTATATTGTCACATATATTGATTGATGGAGGCGGGTGATAGACGTAGAAGTTGACGATGTGGGTAAAAGGGGGTGGGATAGTGACCACAACTTAATTGCAGTTACTATCAGGGGCGAAAACACTTTCATGGTGCAAATTACTTTTCACCATGGTGGAAACTAATTTTCACCATTGTGCAAATTAATTTTCACCATGTTATAGTGGGGGTGGGGGGGGGGGGGGCATAGTAGCCACTAGGTTCGCCCTCAAGCTTCGGGTGCGGTCATCTAACAGCGGTGCGAGATGGGGAGGGCCATGGTAGCCCATCCCTATAAACCCTGCCGCGGGTGGGGTGGGGGGCGTTGTTGCTTGGTGATATGAGCTGGATATGAAGAGAGCGCCATCAGTTCGTGTCAAGATTGATCACGGAGTGCCATGTTCATAATAGCGTCGATTACACTGCTGGAAGCCCCACTTGGAGGACGGGGGGGGGGGGGGGGGGGGGCGGTTGCGTATAATCTCATATATCCCGTGTTTATGAAAGGTGGTGTGGAAACGGGATTAGGCTATCGATATGTGGTCACTGTAGATGGACCCTAGGTTGGCCCGAGGTTAAGGGCTCAGGATTGGAAATATAGCCTGCTGCGTTGCGCTCGAACTGATGGTGCTCTATTCAAATCCAGCTCATATCACCAAGCACCCCCCCCCCCCCCCCCCCGGGGCCGGGCTTATCGGGATGGATTACCATGGTCCTCCCCATCTCGCACCGCTGCTAGATGATCGCACCCGATGCTTGAGGGCGAACCTAGTGGCTACTATGCCCCCCCCCCCCCCCACTCCCACTATCACATGGTGAAAATTAATTTGCAATCAATAATTCAAGATCGACGGAATCAAGAAGCAATGGTGAGTGGCTTTCTCAAAACACTTATCTTAATTGTAATAAAATGGAATATTTAAATGGCCTCTTTTTTAACACTCTTAATGCTTCAATGCGGGTCCAAATACTTTCAATTGACTCACGGCAGCAGAACGTTTTGTAGGTTTTCTGTCACATTGCCCTTCTGTTTACAACAGCCATTCTTAAATCCAACCATCTTCTTATTTCCCGTACGCCTTGTGTACGCCTAAATGCATTTAAGGTCTTTTAAATGGATCAGACAGGCGCGTGATGGCGATGAGGTTACGACGTTGGACTTTAAACTGAAAAGGTTCTCGGTTCCCACACCACCAGGGCGCATAATCCCGATTGCCTGCGAAGAGGCAATGTGGCGACGTGTACTTTTTAAATGCTTCATTTTAACCCTCTCAATAAAGCATTCATAACTCTTCACTCAACGTAACGGAGAAAACCGGACAGGGTTATTCACAGAAATTCCCATTCAATTTTCATTATTTTTTTTATTTTTGCTTGACAAAAAAACATAGCTTATGACCCCTGATTGGAATGAGGTCATTTTTAAGGGTTAGAATGGAGTATTTGAAGCGGAGTATTCTAATCTTCTTCGGGTCGTATAATATGGGTCCAAAACATTTTATTTAATGCAGTGTGAGACTAATCTTAACCCTTTCCATTCTCACAGTGTTGTTCAAAACGCACATGGACATCGATGGGATCTCGGTACTTTGCAAATGCCAATAAGTTTCAGATAGACTCTCGGGGGCCTTTAAGACCTTTTGACGTCTACACACTAAAAACTAAAGTGTTAAAACTGACACTTTCAAGGTGTTAAACCCATTCTAACTCTTAGGGTTTGATTTTAACACTCAAAGTGCAATGTGTTAAGCACTTAGACATTACAATCGTCAGACATCTGAAACTTGAATGGATGGCACTTCCCATGTGTCTAGCATTGGTGGTTCTTCCATAATCGTCCATAATTTGATTTGCGCTTGGTGGGTACATAATTAAAAGGACACAACGCAGATGACGCGGATCAGGCTCGAGAGTTTGAGCCTGATCCGCGTCATCTGCGTTGTTTCCTTTTAAGTGTCGCGACATTACACTTGTCAAGTGGTATTATTGTAACACCTGTCAAGTTCTGAGATATCTACACTTGAACAAAGTGCTAGTTCAGCACTTAGTAAGTGTTAAATACAGCACTTCAAGTGTAGTTTTTAACACTTTAGTTTTTAGCTTGTATATTCCAGCATTACTGAATTTATTTCACTTGCAATATTTTTTCCAGAGGTACTACGTACCTAAACATTTTTAGCTAATATGAATATTTGCTCTCCTCTACAAATATGGCAGATCCGGAGTTGGCGGAAACAAATATTTTGAAAGTAGTTTATGCCCATACTTCAGGCTTGCTATGACTTATGGACATCGGACCTACATCGAATGGGTTGAACTTGCTGGCGGTTCAAAATATGGTCCACCTCAATACGGTCAAGAGAGGTCATTAAGTGCGTATTTTTCAGAACTGTTAGAAATTGCATTTTATAAAAACTATAATGCAAATCTGAAAAATATATACGTGTATGTCTTCATTCAAATAAATGGCAGAACTAGTAACGTCAATTTCTGATTCCTTGATCGAACCCTTTAAATGCTGTGCACAGATATGCCTTTTCTGATTTCTTAGAAAAATTGTTCTGATTCCTTCACGGATACCTGACTTACCTGTAAATACTCTCAACAAAAATTATTTTCTGATTTGTTTAAAAAATATTTTACTCCTGAAAATAAGCCTTCATGAATTCTCTTTCTATACAGTTTTTTCCTGATACTTTAACCCTTTTCACACAGACTTAAATTTACTGGTGGCAGTAAATTATCATTCACTAGTTACACTTCTAATTTACCAATTAAACAGATCGCGTTTTTTTTTCAAATTGAAATAGCAAAGAGCACTTTTGTGAATTTTAGACATATAACTTATTATTAATTATTTATGATAATCGGCCCGTCGAGATAAATACATGGAGACCGCGGGCGGGGGGGGGGAGGAGGGGGGGGGGCGGATAGGACGCATACACAGATACAGGGTCAGGACCGCCACGAGGATGACCAATTTGGAGGAGGGGATGGAAACTTGATTTACCGTACCAGCACTCCGTACTGGTCATGATGTTCCAGATTTTTCTCCACTGGTAAAGTCGTCGCCTGAGTGCTAGAATGTTCTATGTCCCTATGGGACATAGAACATTCTAGCACTCAGACGACGAAGTATTGCAACTTCGTCACCAGTGTTTGCCTTAGTCGAAGGCATGGCATGCCTTGATCATGTAGCTGGAATATTCATTAGTCGGAGTTATGGTTAATAAATTCAATAATTCTTGGAAGTCTACTTGTTGTGATACAGCTTCTTATTTCATTAACATGTACCGTACCAGAACCCCGAACTAGTGTTTTCACGGGCATTTAAGTTGTTCGAAACTTCATTTCTATTACATTGAAAGCAATTAAAATTTCTTAAGTCTGTTTTAAATTTAAAATCTCTGCTTACAAATTTTCGACTCTGATCTCGCCTGTAGACGTTGCTCATTGAATCACTGGTCTCATCATTGCTTATCTGACGTTGTGGACGAGCCGACAATTAAATAAAACACGTCTGTTTTGTCCAGAATTCAAGCATCATATATTGATGACACAAATGAAACTTCATCGACTCGGTGTTAACAAACCCATAATTGTTCCCCAAATTCTCTAATGGTATCAATTAATTGGTATCAATTAGGGTAAGCTTATATTCATTTCCTTCTTCTCTACCATTTTGGTTATTAATGGAAAACATAATGAACATGGAAGTGATTAATTCATTGTCCATATTTCTGCAGGTTATGGAATAAAAGTATGATGCTGGTGACGACGCTTCAGAGTCTATTAATTATGAATAGATTCTATGCTTTTACAGCTGGTTCCTTCCTCTCACCAGCTTTAAACTTAGTTCTAATACTTGCTTCTAATGTCAATATGCCGTAAACAGAGTGTATCGTTTATCTAATTTACTACATATTGCCCCGTGAGGGCAACAAAGCGTCATCTGCAATGCTAAAGCAGTGCCGACGAAGCACTGATGCACCCATGAGACGATATTTTTTCTACGTCAAGTGTATAAGGTGTAACAGATAAATCAACACGAACCCAACGATTGTTTGATTTTTTATCTCTCTCTCTCTCTCTCTCTCTCTCTCTCTCTCTCTCTCTCTCTCTCTCTCTCTGCGTCGGTCGTTGCGTTTGAGATTACACTGTGTCATGGATTCGCGTCCTCTCGGTGCAAACAACGACCACTCTATGTTATCATTTGTCCTCCAGGTACAAATCAGCCATTTCCGTAGAGGGTGGAGCCTGTTATTTCACATCAAATGCTTCAAACGTCAACAGGAATAGGTGTGTATGAACCGTTTTGCATTTATCAGAAGCATTATTCTATGAGGTCTAGTTTGTCTGTCAGCTGTATTTTTCGTGTGTTAAGCAGGACAATCGTGTGCACAAAACGAGGAAGAGTGGGCCACATTTCTGTCTTATAGATAATCTGGTTGGCTTTTACCCAGTTTGTGGGCATAACATATAGACTTTTTCTGGATACAATGTGAGTTTCAAAGTGTAAATATATACCACGTTGTATGCGTATTTCTCTGCAGTTCGGTATAGTGGTATTTAAAGTGTTTTATCAATCTAAACTGTAACACTTATATTAATATTATGCATATATGTGCAAATGTTATGTGTAGATCGCAATGAGTTTCCTCCTTATTATTTAGTGGAAACTGTATGAAAGCTATATTTATTTATGTATTAGGAGTTAACGACACTTTCGACAGCCAGAATCACCTCGTGGGTGGAGGAACCCGGGGTGCCCGGAGTGAACTAACGAGCAGCGGCGATCAACTGTGAGACTCGCCAACATACTAACTCCACACAGGCATGGCTAGCTTTGGGTGACGACAAGTCCACCATCGAGGTGCAGTACGCCTTATTACACAACGCCACAGTGCCCCCACATGGCATTTCTTGTGATGTTATAGACTGATATTCAGTTCCAAGAAAGTTTACTAGTCTAGATATTATTTATTATTTATTAAGGCTTAACGACACTTTAACAGCCAATGTCATATTGAGTCGGTGACAGTTTTACGGGTGGAGGAAGCCGGAGCACCCGGAGACAACCACCTGATCAACGACGAGCAGATGCCAGCTCCCTAACATAGTAACTCCTTACTGCAGCACAGGTAGGGTTAAACTGGTTGAAATCATGCACACAATCGACGTGCTGTACGCCTTGTACACGGCGTGATCATGCCCCCATGTGGACAATAGGGTCCAAGTGCCTTGCCCAATGACACAACGCGGGAGTCCGAATCGGTCACACATCCAATGACTAAATTGTCTCGATGTTGCTTAACTTCTGTGATCTGACGATAACCGATTACCGCCGCGCCCCCACTAGTCTAGATAAGTTAATTGGTACCTGTCAAACATGCAATTTGAGACTGTCAATGACCAGGCTACTTACTTACAGTCTTGTCTGAATATAACAGTGGTTGCTTTGAAATGTCTCAATATAATTACACCGAGTTTCAAGATTGCAGTGGTCATTATGCAGTGTACAAGTGAATTGATACCCATTAAACCTACAGATGTGTCTGTCGTATATGTACTCCAAAATATTCGGCGATCTTGCGATGCGAGTAAACTCAACGTATCGGTCTTACATCGGTTTCCATGTTTTGGAGAATTTTAGGGAATTCATTGTGTAAAACCGCTGGTGTTTTCTGAAACTTTTAATTACTACCCTGAAAGTTACTCCTGTACAGTTAAAGCTAGAAGTCCTGTCATGAAATGCGCACAAATAGCACGTCGACTTGCGCGTTAATCCACGCGTTATAACCATAGTAGGGCTATCAAATTCTGTACATATGGCCTGTGCACAAGCAATGTTTCAGCCAATGGACCTCCGGGTAACCCGGAGGTCCATTGGCAGAAACATTGCCTGTGTTTGCTATGAGTAATCAGGAGAGCCTGCCGTGCTTTGGATGCCATTCGAGATGGTAATTGCGCGCAATTCCTACGCGCAATTAAGCCTAGATAAGCGCACAATTCGGGACAGGACTTCTAATTTTAACTGTAAGTGAAAGTAATGATATTCATCCCAGGCCTCGAAATAAAGGTGTTATATCGTAACCCGTTGGTAGGTTGCGCTATACAGTTTCGTGGTAACCCACAGGAAGAGAAGTGTTGTAGAGCTTTCCCGTCTTCTCTGTTTTACCACGCCAGTCAGGGTTTTTTAAGTTTTAGTGGGATTTCCACCTACGCAAATATCAACAACTAACACGCGATCTCGCCGAAGCGAGATAGCAGGTCAGTTGCTGATATTTATTTTGGCAAAATTTCTTTTAAGATGGAAACAGCGTGTCATTCTATTCATTTGTCAATGCAATACTCAATCTTTGAGTCCAGATAATTCAAATTGTTTGTCAACTCCTTCTATTGGAAGATTAGAAATTCAATAAAATAATGTTGTATTACTTTGTCGTAACCTGTATTTCGTTCGCGTATTTTACAATTGACGTCACTTAAACGGCCGTACGCGGGTTATTTCCAGGCCTGATTTTTTTTGTATTTTTACAGACGTGTAAGTTTGATGTTTGACGTTGCTGCGGAGAATAGCGTGTCTGACATTATGACACTTTGGAAAAACGTTTGAATAATGTGAGTCGCTAAAACTGTATGGACCATGTTGCCCCACCAATACAGAAGCGTCGCTTGGGTGATTATCTCTCCGTGTTCGAAATGGGGTAACTGAATTAAAACCTCCAGTTAATCATCCAGAGATATAAGAGACATCGAGTCCCGAGAAAAGAGAATGTCATATGATTGCCTCTTTGTTCAAAAAAATGTATTTCTTTCAGGACGTCGTTCATGCGCTGGAGAATCGTTGGGAAGAATGAAGCTTTCTTTTTCTTTTCTGCTCTAGCACAACGCTTCGAATTCTTGCCACCCGAGGGAGAGAATCTTCCAAATGTAGAAGCAGTCATCGGCGTTACACGTGCTCCAAAATATTTAAAGCTATAACGAGAAAACAATAATATCGCCCAGTCTGTAAGTTTCCTTTTAGACGTAAATGTGTAAGTCATATCTTTGTGACGTAATCGAAGTAGGAAGGGAGCTGCATATCAAGTTACACATGTACATTGTTTTTGTAATTAATAAAAATAAAATCGGATTTATACATTATCGTTTTGCTTTTATTGTTTTATATTTTGTCCAAATTAAATGAAATTGCCATCTTTGTACCATTCAAGGAATCAAATTTCCCCCGTACTTTGCACAGAATTTGACGCTCGGGGTTTATTGTTTTCTTAGATTTTATCTCAGAGTTACAGCTCATGATAGATGTGGTGGGACAAGCTCCTTGAACAGTGATAGAATTTTTCTCCTTATTTCAAAGACATCAAAAAACAAAGAGATGGGGCTCATGTTGTGATATTCCGGATATTCAGGAGTATGGTAGAGAAGATTAAAGAAGTGTGCAAGCTAATATTGTTGTGGGTGGGATAAGCTGATTTATCCGGTGTTGTCCAGAGGACTCAAACGCAACAATCGTTTCTCACCAAGCTAAAACCAAATCTTGCAACTATTGAGAACGAGCAACTGCATCGTTATTTTGATCGCTTTCAGAAGGAGTTGTCGCATCAATTTTCGGAACAAGCTAATACGGTTATACCTAGCTATTACAACTGCACTTCAATCATTTATGGAACTGCACATTGCGCACCTTAAAACAGAACTCGAAAAACGTAAATCGGAAAATGAGAACTTAACCGATCAGGTGTACTGGGTCACCGAGGTGAATATAGTAATTACAAATGACATTGATATTAGGGTAGATGAGCAAGGGCAGTATAGTCGTAGAGATTGTCTAGTATTTCGAAATATTCCGGTCGACACTAAGAGAAGAAGGAAGTCAACAAAAAGACTGATCAAATGTGTTTGGACATATGGAATGGTAATCTTGGCATTCCAATATTGGGGGCAGACATAAGTAGGACACGTATTATCGGGAAAATAAGAAGCCAACACTTTAGCCTCAGCATCGACCGCAGGCACAAGGACAGGTTCCCCGAATATATTTTATATTTTCTGTAAATTTATATCATACAGAATTCGCCACCAAGACTATTCGAAAAAATAGCTGAAGGAACATAACAGTGTGTTTATAACTGAATCACTTACGTCTCGGAAATCGGAACTTTTTTTTGCGCCAGCCACTAACACCGGCCACCCCCTCCCCTCCCCCTCCCACCACCCACACCCACGCCTGTTTTCCGATTGTCGAAACCCGATGCAGTCAGATAGAGAAATTATACGGCAGTTGTGACAGAGATATGGATTGTATTATGTTGCTATATATTAGTCCTGGCCGATTTACCTTACAGGTATGATAGGAATACAATATCTAGGGAGTTTGGCCATCCCATAACAGGTGAGTCCCCAGGTGGCGGATAGAGAACGGCCTGCTCAGTTGGGCAGGTTGGCTGAATTGAAATTAGCGGGTTTGCGCGATTGAGCAGGTTTGCTGCGGAATATCCAAATACGCACCCCGACCACAATGGCTCTATCTTGTTATTATTTCTTACCCTGGTCTTAAATTGCGGAAGTTGAGTCACATCCACTCCAGGCATGAGCGACAAGCATATGTGCAGTTTTCTACCCTCGGCCGAGCCTCTATACAAGGTCAGCAATTTTGAGGACAACCGGTGTGTGTCCTGTGGAGTTTGGGGCTTCAGAAAATGAAATAAATGTCAGCCATCCTGGCATTCCAATGATAAATTAACAGCAATAGCAGGTCAGTATCATCGGCGACAACAGTCACAATTGATCCACGAGAGCCTATCTCAAGTGCACAAGACACGATCATTGTGTCTGCATCATCGCTACTACACTGGACATTATGCCATTCATTCTCTAGCACGCCTGGAATCATCCTGATGAATTGATCTTTATTTTTACTATAAGATAAAAATAGTCGTTGGTTGAGATTTAACTGGTTGAGTGTCATTAACCCTTTCATTTATCTGGCTGAGTTGAGCTGTAGTGTCATTAACCCTTTCATTTAACTGGTTGAGTTGAGCTGTAGTGTCATTAACCCTTTCATTTAACTGGTTGAATTGACCTACAGTGTCATTATCCCTTTCATTTAACTGGTTTAGTTGAGCTGTAGTGTCATTAACCCTTTCATTTAACTGGTTGAGTTGACCTGCAGTGCCACTAACCCTTTCATTTAACTGGTTGAGTGTCATTAACCCTTTCATTTAACTGGTTGAGTTGAGCTATAGTATCATTAACAATTTCATTTAACAGGGTGAGTGTCATTAACCCATTAATTTAACTGGTTGCGTTGAGCTGTAATGTCATTAACCCTTTCATTTAACTGGTTAAGTTGAGCTGTAATGTCATTTTCCCTTTCATTTAACTGGTTAAGTAGAGTTGTGGTGTCATTAACCCTTTCATTTAACTGGTTAAGTTGAGCTGTAGAGTCATTAACCACTTCATTTGACTGGTTGCGTGTTATTAACCCCTTCATTAAACTGGTTGAGTTGAGCTGTAGTGTCATTAACCATTTCATTTAACTGGTTGAGTTGAGCTGTAATGTCATTAACCCTTTCATTTAACTGGATAAGTAGAGTTGTGGTGTCATTAACCCCTTCATTTAACTGGATGAGTTGAGCTACAGTGTCATTAAACCTTTCATTTAACTGGTTGAGTTGAGCGGTAGTGTCATTAACCCTTTCATTTAACTGGCTGAGTTGACCTACAGTGTAATTAACCTTTCATTTAACTGGTTGAGTTGAGCAGTAGTCCCATTCACCCTTTCATTTAACTGGTTGAGTTAAGCTGTAGTGTCATTAACCCTTTAATTTAACTGGTTGAGTTGATCTCTAGTGTTGGTTGAGTGTTGGTTGGTTGAGATTTAACTGGTTGAGTGTCATTAACCCTTTCATTTATCTTGCTCAGTTGAGCTGTAGTGTCATTAACCCTTTCATTTAACTGGTTGAGTTGAGCTGTAGTGTCATTAACCCTTTCATATAACTGGTTGAATTGACCTACAGTGTCATTATCCCTTTCATTTAACTGGTTGAGTTGAGCTGTAGTGTCATTAACCCTTTCATTTATCTGGTTGAGTTGACCTGCAGTGCCACTAACCCTTTCATTTAACTGGTTGAGTGTCATTAACCCTTTCATTTAACTGGTTGAGTTGAGCTGTAGTGTCATTCACAATTTCATTTAACAGGGTGAGTGTCATTAACCCATTAATTTAACTGGTTGAGTTGAGCTGTAATGTCATTAACCCTTTCATTTAACTGGTTGAGTTGAGCTGTAGTGTCATTAACCATTTCATTTAACTGCTTGCGTGTTATTAACCCCTTCATTAAACTGGTTGAGTTGAGCTGTATTGTCATTAACCATTTCATTTAACTGGTTGAGTTGAGCTGTAATGTCATTAACCCTTTCATTTAACTGGTTAAGTTGAGCTGTAGTGTCATTAACCCTTTCATTTAACTGGTTAAGTAGAGGTGTGGTGTCATTAACCCCTTCATTTAACTGGTTGAGTTGAGCTGCAGTGTCATTAAACCTTTCATTTAACTGGTTAAGTAGAGTTGTGGTGTCATTAACCCCTTCATTTAACTGGTTGAGTTGAGCTGTAGTGTCATTAACCATTTCATTTAACTGCTTGCATGTTATTAACCTCTTCATTAAACTGGTTGAGTTGAGCTGTATTGTCATTAACCATTTCATTTAACTGGTTGAGTTGAGCTGTAATGTCATTAACCCTTTCATTTAACTGGTTAAGTTGAGCTGTAGTGTCATTAACCCTTTCATTTAACTGGTTAAGTAGAGTTGTGGTGTCATTAACCCCTTCATTTAACTGGTTGAGTTGAGCTGCAGTGTCATTAAACCTTTCATTTAACTGGTTGAGTTGAGCTGTAGTGTCATTAACCATTTCATTTAACTGGTTGCGTGGTATTAACCCCTTCATTAAACTGGTTGAGTTGAGCTGTAGTGTCATTAACCATTTAATTTAACTGGTTGCGTGGTATTAACCCCTTCATTAGACTGGTCGAGTTGAGCTGTAGTGTCATTAACCATTTCATTTAACTGGTTGAGTTGAGCTGTAATGTCATTAACCCTTTCATTTAACTGGTTAAGTTGAGCTGTAGTGTCATTAACCCTTTCATTTAACTGGTTGAGTTAAGCTGTAGTGTCATTAACCCTTTCATTTAACTGGTTGAGTTGAGCGGCAGTGTCATTAACCCTTTTCATTTAACTGGCTGAGTTGACCTACAGTGTAATTAACCTTTCATTTAACTGGTTGAGTTGAGCCGTAGTCCCATTCACCCTTTCATTTAACTGGTTGAGTTAAGCTGTAGTGTCATTAACCCTTTCATTTAACTGGTTGAGTCGAGATGTAGTGTCATTATCCCTTCCATTTAACTGGTTGAATTGCTATGTAGTGTCATTAACCCTTTCATTTAACTGGTTGAGTGTCATTAACCCTTTCATTTAACTGGTTGAGTTGAACCATAGTCCCATTCACCCTTTCATTTAACTGGTTGAGTTAAGCTGTAGTGTCATTAACCCTTTCATTTAACTGGTTGAGTTGAGCTGTAGTGTCATTAACCCTTTCATTTAACTGGTTGAGTTGAGATGTAGTGTCATTATCCCTTTCATTTAACTGGTTGAATTGCTCTGTAGTGTCATTAACCCTTTCATTTAACTGGTTGAGTGTCATTAACCCTTTCATTTAACTGGTTGAGTGTCATTAACCCTTTCATTCAACTGGATGAGTTGAGTTGTAGTGTCATTAACCCTTTCATTTAACTGGTTGAGATGACCTGTAGTATCATTATCCATTTCATAAACTGGTTGAGTTGAGCTGTAGTGTCATTGACCCTTTCATTTAACTTGTTGAGTTGAGCTGTAGTGTCATTAACCCTTTCATTTAACTGGTTGAGTTGACGTGTAGTGTCATTAACACTTTCATATAACTGGTTGAGTTGAGTTGTAGTGTCATTAACCCTTTCATTTAACTGGTTGAATTGTCCTGTAGTGTCATTAACCCTTTCATTTAAATGGTTGATTTGACCTGTAGTGTCACTAACCCTTTCATTGTACTGGTTGAGTTGAACTGTAGTGTCATTAACCCTTTCATTTAACTGGTTGAGCTCAGCTGTAGTGTCATTAACTCTCTCATTTAAGTGGATGAGTTGATCTGTAGTGTCATTAACCCTTTCATTTAACTGGTTGAGTTGACCTGTAGTGTCATTAACCCTTTCATTTAAATGGTTGAGTTGACCTGTAGTGTCACTAACCCTTTCATTTTACTGGTTGAGTTGAACTGTAGTGTCATTATCCCTTCCATTTAACTGGTTGAGTTGACCTGTAGTGTCATTAACCCTTCCATTGGTGGAGGTCCTACTATTATACTCCCAGTATAAGATAATGTCACAACGTCAGTTCTATCACACGTGGTGCCAAACAGTTGTGAGCGTGCGTCATTATGGTCCTTCTGTTGGATATTTGATATGTATAATAATAAGTCAAAACATGTTAATAAGCCGCTAGTCTCGATAAACGCATGAAAACGCGTTCCCTTGAGAAATCACAGGTGTATTTCAACTCTTGTTAAATGTAACAACGTCACTTTCTTCAATATAATATTTCACACCTAGAGTTTATGTTTCCGGAGAGACATCGTTAGCAACGATCATCCTTTCACGGTATATTTTTGGAATAAATTGACCACAGAGGGAATAGTTATAGCCCTCCACCAGCTCCAGATACTGACTAATTATCTAATTTAATTGGAGGACGTGATTAATTTAGGGTTCGGATTTGGTTATTCTCGGTAGCAAGACACAAGCAGCATGCAAATTATGAATAACGTGTGAAGGCCTAATATAGGCCTAATTAAATATATTTGTATTTGCTATTCGAACAAAGCAAATGGGGGTATGTCAGCTCTAACAATTCTATCACCATGATAATAACCTCACAACTCAGCCACACACGCACAATACCATGACAACCACCATGGCGTAATTGGTTACTTGCGGCACTGACCGGGTTCTGTGCGGATCCTGGTAATATGGCTATGCGATATACTACACGCGTGAAATATGTTGTGAAATGATTCTGCTGTTCTCGCGAGTGTCTTAAACAATTTATTAATCAGGTAGATAACCTTTTAAAAACAAGTTTTTACTAGTCAGTTTATCCAACAGTTCTTCCAACACACCCCAGGAGACTGTCGCAGACCTTTGTGGCAGCACACTTCTCGGAACTTGACGTCAATATACCCTTTAGTCGTTCGATGGCCAAATTAGGTGTGTAGAAAGAGGGAGCTGCGACCAGTGCGAACGCTCCTCCTTACAAAATTGAAGTTCCACTTGTGGGACTATCTCCCATTTGTGATTTGAAAATTTTGATCAAATGGATGTGACCTAACTTACCGCGATACATCGTACTCTCGGTGGCTAAGCCACAGAGAGTACGATGTATCGCGGCAGTTAGGTTGGCCGCAGAGAGTACGATGTATCGCGGTAAATTAGGTCGGCCACAGAGAGTACGATGTATCGCGGTAAGTTAGGTTGGCCGCAGAGAGTACGATGTATCGCGGTAAATTAGGTCGACCACAGAGAGTACGATGTATCGAGGTAAGTTACGTCGGCCGCAGAGAGTACGATGTATCGCGGTAAATTAGGTCGGCCGCAGAGAGTACGATGTATCGCGGTAAATTAGGTCGGTCGCAGAGAGTACGATGTATCGCGGTAAATTAGGTCGGCCGCAGAGAGTACGATGTATCGCGGTAAATTAGGTCGGTCGCAGAGAGTACGATGTATCGCGGTAAATTAGGTCGGCCGCAGAGAGTACGATGTATCGCGGTAAATTAGGTTGGTCGCAGAGAGTACGATGTATCGCGGTAAATTAGGTCGGCCGCAGAGAGTACGATGTATCGCGGTAAATTAGGTTGGTCGCAGAGAGTACGATGTATCGCGGTAAATTAGGTCGGCGGCAGAGAGTACGATGTATCGCGGTAAATTAGGTTGGTCGCAGAGAGTACGATGTATCGCGGTAGGTTAGGTCGGCCACAGAGAGTACGATGTATCGCGATAGGTTAGGTCGGCCACAGAGAGTACGATGTATCGCGGTAAGTTAGGTCGGCCACAGAGTGTACGATGTATCGAGTTAAGTTGTTTTAAAATATAAATGTTCTCGTTTTCATGCAGTTTATGTAAAACGTTTAGGCTCTTCTTTGATATTTGTATAGCCTAGGTTTTAAAATATTGCCAAAGTGCCTAGGCGTTCCACACAAACTAGATGTATAGTTCTGGGTTTACAAGCCCTATATGTTACATCAAGCTTATAGCTGTTAATTTCGGTCAGAATCATATATCAATAAAATAGCATGTAATGGTATTTGTGTGGAAAATAGAATACACGAATCAACTTTGTCGATCTGTTTTGTAGGTAATATTTCACATACGATGGTGCGAACGAACATATATTTTAGGTCCTAAATTCCACATATTATTTTCCCAGATGATACCATAGTGCTTCATTTGATACTCATCATCGATCGCCAGTGTGTGCTCCATCCCCTCCCCTCACGCAAAACTCCTGACTACGTACCCGCATGTCCAACTCACCTCAGTACAGTTGTGCGACTAAAGCTCTTCAATGGTAAAAGTGTGTTCGCTATTACCACATAACTAAAAAATGGAGACTTCTAGGTCACTGTACTAACCGCGGAATACAGGCATTGACAGTATTACTGACAAAGCACCTGCATGTCCAACCGAACTCAGTACAAATAGGTGGCTAAAGCTCCTCCATAGTAAAAGTGTTTCTGTGATTACCACATAAGTAAACAATGGAGGCTAAGAACTACGCTATTACACTAACAGCAGAATATAAGCGTTGGCGGCATTCCCGACTACGCACCTACCTGTGCAACCCGGCACAGTGCGTTTGGGTGACTGAAGCTCCTCCATGGTAAAATGTTTTACCGATTTATTTATTTATTGGTGTTTTAAGGTCACATATTTCTGCACAATGGCTAATAATGACCGCGACGGTTTTATGGGTGGAGGAAGCCGGAGTACCCGGAGAGAACCACCGAGCAACAGCGAGCAACTGTCAGCTCCCCAACATACTGACTCCACACAAGCAGGGTTAGTATTGGTTGAAGACAGGTGCACCATCGACGTGCTGTACGCCTTAGTACACAACGTCACCGTGCCCCTATGTGGGCAATGGGGGTGAAGTGTCTTGCCCAAAGACACAACGCGGTTTCCGCAGGTGGGATACGAACCAAGGACCTCTCGACTCGCTGCCTCAGCCTCTACCAACTGAGCCACAACGCCCCCGTTTTACCGATTACTACATAACTAAAAAGTATAGGTTTCTTAGACCACTCTAAATTCCATTGGGTTGGAAATTGACCCAAAAATTAGGTATGGCCGAATTGTGTTGTTTATTGGGTTGTTCTGACGCAGAAGTAATTTTTTCACTGGGTTGAAATTTTGGGATCTACAAATTAAACCCAGAATTGTGTTAATTACGCAAAATAAGCATTGGTCGTTCCGTATAAAAAACAAATATTTTTTTTAGGGTCAGTAAATTAATTAGAACCCTATAATAACTTTATATTACTTTTCAAATATGAAAGTAGATAAGATGTAATCTAGAAGAATATTTGTATAGAATTGGCTCATTAAGTTTCCAAATTCGAAAATTGCGACGAATATGAGTACTTTGTCTACTGCTTCAACCACGTGGAGCTCCATATATCATTTATCAGTGATGGTAAGCGCATACCGGTGGAGTTGCATGTACACTTAAAACTACAAGTCCTGTCACGAATAGTGCGCTTATCTAGGCTTAATTGGGCGATGGAATTGCGACCGGAGGTCCACTGGCCCGAAACATTGCTTGTGCACAGGCCATATGTACAGAATTTGATAGCTTTACTATGGCCATAACGCGTACATTAACGCGCAGATCAACGTGCTATTTGTGCGCATTTCGTGACAGGACTTCTAGTTTTAACTGTACATTTTTACCAGCATCATGTCCGTCAATGAACAATTGATAGAATGGAGTTTGGTCTAACTTATTAAACATTGGAAGGTAGTACCTACAATAATTCTACAATCCTGGCTGTTTGGTGTGCGTGATATTGAAATTATTACCATTATATGGATGTACAAAATATTTATCTCACAATCGGGGCGTTTCTGCGCTGTTACGCAACTAAAGTTTAATGTATCTGGACCCTTGTTCCGTATCCGTATCAAGGGCCCCTGATACAAGCGCGTGATTCTGCTATTGCCAAAGACAACGGCATGAATATCATTTTTCGATCGCTTCGCGTTTTTCCCTTCAGAGAAAACAATATTAGGTGAGGCGAAGCCGAACCTAATATTGTTTTCTCTGAGCTGTATATGACACTGTATCTGCCAACTAAACGCCATGTAACGTATTTATTATGCACGGTATGCTAAAATGTCACTGGGAAAGTTAACTCAACGAACAGTTAAATTATGCGCACTTTTTCGGCATCTTCGGCTGGTTTGTAGCCTATTATTGGGATTCTCCTTAAGTTGAACACTCAAGTCGAGGCTTCTCTCTTGAAGTTAAAGGATTAGCTTTCGCTATGAAATGTGGAAAACTGCACCCCAATAAACGATGAACGGCATATTTTAAAATATAATAAACCTTTACACCAAGAGGGATATTTAATTCACCGGTAATTATTGCAAAAGTAACAACCAAATTCACGTTGACGAAACACATAGTTGCTCCACTTCGCAAGACTGTATTCTGTAAAGTGAATCCCAGTGACGTAATTTTCTTTGAAGTGTAACGTCATCACTGACCTCAATATGGAGATCAATGAACGCTATTCTATTTTTCAATTTGCGTCTTTCCATCGACAAGGCAAATGAAAAAGTTCCTCTTGAAATAGTTTTATAACACATTTTGTGGTCAATATTGTGAGATAAATGTATCATCACCACAGTGTGTGTCTCCGGAAATCCTGATCAAGTCTCGTTGTAGGCACAGGATCGCATTTCGACTCGCCCTGACGGGCTCGTCGAATTACTGTTCTGTACATACATCTCGACTTGATCTGAATTCCCGGAGACACACACTATGGTGATAATCTGTATGTATCCGAGTCGAGCTCCGGGTTCTAAGGGCAGATCACGACGAGTCGAAGACGAGTCGTGATCTACCCTTAGAACCCTGAGCGAGACTCGGATACATATTTTGTACATCCACATAATGGTAATAATCATTTTATCTTACAATATATTGGGGATAAGTCAAGAATGTAGATGAATATATAACGAACTATTTATTCGTACGGATGAACAAAAAGAAAAGAAAAATAGAACCCACGCGAAAGGAACGTGCTTGTATCTGAACCCCTGATACAAATATCTGTATCAGGGGGTCGTACACACGAGAGGTGCGGAGTTAATACAGACAAAATACATGTTGATTGTAAGATAAAATTCATTATTAAGTTAAATGACCCGTTTCTTCACCATGTATTTTACTGGTCAAATGAACAGTGTTTGAGCTAGAATAATATTCCAGTCAAAGTCACCATCACTTGGGCAAGAATAATTTTCCAGGCCAAATTTGGGTCATTCTGATCCCATTTTGATTTATTTTCTTCATTCCAGTATAAATGTCCCAGCAAAATAGATTATTTTTAACCCAGAATAGGTGGAGTGAAATCGAAACCGATTTGGGTTGAAATTTCTGTTTGACTGACGACCGGGTTAAATATTTTAAACCGACAGTTCAAATGGAGATTTCAACACAAATTCATATTGGTTTGGAAAGTCAACTTTTTCAACCCAACTACCAAAATAA
This sequence comes from Pictodentalium vernedei, assembly GCA_031216915.1. Taxonomy (NCBI): domain Eukaryota; kingdom Metazoa; phylum Mollusca; class Scaphopoda; order Dentaliida; family Dentaliidae; genus Pictodentalium; species Pictodentalium vernedei. The sequence goes on from CM062295.1 coordinate 780,480,013, forward strand.
TTTAACTGCATTTATGGGTTGTTTATTTAACTTTAAATCTGGGTTGAACATATTGACTAACCTTGGGTTATTTTGACTCCACATTTGGGTTAAAGCATCCACTTTTGGGTATTTTTTGTAACCAAATTTCCAGCCCAAAAGCCAGTAAGTGTTGACGAAATTATGCGGTTGTTTATTTTAACCCAACTTTGGGTTGAAAATTGACCACAAAATTAGGTTACTTCAACCACTCTTTTAGGTTGAGAACAACAGCTTTTGTGTAGATTCTTCAAACCTAATTTTCAACCAAAAATGACAACTATATTATGGGGTGTTTTTTCAACGCAGATTATGGCTTAAATTTGGTAACCTTGTGCGTTGGGTTGTTTCAACCAAGTGTTGGGTGGAGTGAAGTCGAAACCAATTGTTGAGTTACAAAACAACCCATTTAGGTTATTTTTCAATCCAGTCCAATTTAGAGTGACATTACACTGACCGCAGAATTCAAGCGACATTATTACATATGGGAAGGGAGCATTTACAGTACAGTCACCACAAAAAAATGTTACTCAGCACACTTCCTATGCAACATTTCTGATCACGCACCTACATGAAGCTTCTCCTTGGTAATAGTGTTTTCGCGCCTACCGCATAACAAAAAAAAATTAGAGGCTTATATGCCATTACACTGGCCATGGAATACAGGCGTTGACTACATTACATATGAAAAGGGAGTATTTACTGTACAGTCATCATAAAGGTGTTACTTTGTGCGCTTCCCTGCAAAATTTCTCATCACGCGCTTGGATGTCCAAGTCAACTATGTACAGTAAATATGTTTGAAACTTCTCCTTCGTAATTGGGTTTTCGTGACGACCACATAATTAAAAAATGGAGATTTCTGAGCCATTATACTGATAACAGAATACAGGCGTTGATATTATTACATTATGTGAGGGGAGCATTTAATAAGTCATCACAACGGTGTTACTTTTCGCGAATGGATCGCGATCGGATCGCGGTACACTTATAAACCCCGCCGTAGTGTGTATGTGTGTGTGTGTGTGTGTGGGGGGGGGGGGGGATTAATAAAATAATGCGAAATCAAGACCGAATTACGAAAAATGAAAAGTCATCTCACATTCAATGTTCTCGCATGTCTTCCCAACGGATGAGATTCTGCTGTACTTTGAGGAGAAATGGGGAATGATTGTTTCGACCTATCGTAATTCTCCGACTTTGTGGCCACAGAACACTACACACTAAAAACTAAAGTGTTAAAACTGACACTTTCAAGGTGTTAAACCCATTCTAACTCTTATGGTTTGATTTTAACACTCAAAGTGCAATGCTTTAAGCACTTAGACATTACAATCGTCAGACATCTGAAACTTGAATGGATGGCACTTGCCATGTGTCTAGCATTGGTGGTTCTACCAGAATCGTCCATAATTTGATTTGCGCTTGGTGGGCACATAATTGAAAGGACACAACGCAGATGACGCGGATCGGGCTCGAGAGTTCGAGCCTGATCCGCGTCATCTGCGTTGTTTCCTTTTAAGTGTCGCGACATTACACTTGTCAAGTGGTATTATTGTAACACCTGTCAAGTTCTGGGATATCTACACTTGAACAAAGTGCTAGTTCAGCACTTAGTAAGTGTTAAATACAGCACTTCAAGTGTAGTTTTTAACACTTTAGTTTTTAGCGTGTACAGGCAAGGGAAAGAAGATTTGTTGGAAATTAATATTTGTGTTGCACAATGCAGTCGCCATAGGCAGTGATGTTCTCGCGTGCGTTTACCAGGTAAAACAGATCAACAGCAAAACTTTAATTAATGAAGCACAGGGTTGTGCCTGGCGCTTCATTAATCAATATTTTGATGATTATTCCTATAATTAGTGTTTGTAATCAATTCATTGACGCTAACTAATTTTGAATTGGGGAATGCTGAAAGATAAATCGTGTTATTAACACTAAGTGAGTTTCCGAGATCGTAAGATAAATATCTGCACTGTGTGTTGATCGAAAAACTTGTATCAAGCCTCGATGATGTTCCTATAACCAGGGACGTGACAACAGGTGGGTGTGTAACCCCCAATCCTGGCCAAAATTTCCTATAGTTGGAAATTCGGTGGGCAAGTCATGAAAATTCCATCAATCTGGATTTTAGAGCTTCATTGGTGATGCTGATGTCTCCTTTACTTCCCAAAATTCCAACTGCGTTTCAAATCCTAACTGTAACTATTTAGAACTGAAGTGTATGTGATTTCGAACTTCGAAAGTATGTGTGATGTCAATCGGTACGAGATGTCTATAGTACGTTACTTATCGTAATAAAAAAATCCTAGCAATGCACTCAAATAAAATCACATCATGTAAAATCGTTATCCGGATTTACTTCCATCACCCACAGTTACAAAATGATGAAACATTGAAAATTGATCATTCCTGCATAAGATCTGATTTAATGCTAGGACAGTGCCAATTGTTCAAAGTTCTCAGCTTGAGCATTTGTTTAGCACATATTCAATTCCCAAAAGAATACCAAATAATAATAACCTGATAATTTATCATAAATGTGTTGGCATTTCAGTTACTAGAATCAATGTTATGCCCCCTTTCATGGCTTCATTTTCAAAATTTTTCTTAGTAGTGAATTTCTATCTAGGGTTGGGACCGGGAGGTGGTTTCCCCTCCCGGCCCCTTCCCCTAGTTGGAAATTCACTACCCTACACCCCCCAATCGGGAGCCACTAGCCACGTCCCTGCCTATAACCAATCACTATTCGCCCTGAAGAATTCACAGGGATACCTAATATGAACACCATCTCGGCTTAATACAAGTTTCTTGATCAACCCAGACTGGTGATAACATATCCCACGCCGAGAGTGTTTCCTACGGCACCAACCGCCTAGCGAAACTGCAATGAACTACGCACACCACTCGGCCACCGACATACCCCCAAAAAGGTACGCTAGTTAACCAAATATGTACGAGATCAGTATCGATCACACGGAATTCTCTCTCAGTAACTTTTAAGTTAAGTTATTATTTTATGTAGAATCGATCAATTACTTGATAAAAAGATAATAACTTAACTTAATGCGCATTGATATATATATTTATCATATGACTCGTCCGTTTTGTTCACTTTAAAACATTTGATATTTTGCTTTCATATTAATCTTTGATAAATAAAGCCTTCCGTTGATTTCATTGGTCAATTTCAAAACTAGACAATTTGATTGGCTGAACAAAATACAACTGGGCCATATTTTCATAATTTGCATAATTGGGCCTGAAAGATGTCATTGGTCAATTTCAAATATGGACAGTTTGATTGGCTAAACAAAATACAACTGGGTCACATTTGCATAATTTCAGTAGGGAGAATTTACGTTATCTGTCCTCTTTAGGGTGGGTTATATTGTATTAATCTTTTACCTACAAGAAAAACGCCATTCATTTTTTTTTTATATTTTCACTTTTTGCTTCCAAAACATAGGTTATGACCCCTCATTGGAACGAGCTCGACGATCTCGTTCCAATGAGGGGTCATAACCTATGTTTTGGAAGCAAAAAATGAAAATTTGTAGTTATACGAGGATGATTTTCCAAGTGCCGTCTGTAACTCAAGTTAGGTGATGGGTTAAAAAGTCATACTGAGTGGCTAATTTGTGCGTGTGTGTGTCATATGATAAATAGAATATGAAATGGGTGTTTTTCTCATATAATATTTATGAAACTCGTCCAAATTTTCCATTTGGGCTCGCCAGAGGCTGGCCAAAATGGAAATTTCTTAGACTCGTTTCATAAATATTATATGAGAAAAACACTCATTCCATATCCTCTATATATAGGCTGATTATTCTTAACAGACCTTCCTGATTTGAGATATGACCATGCGCTGGAATGCACTAAACCAAGCAGAGGTCAATGGATAGGTACTAAGAATTTATATTATTTATTGAGGTTTAACGGCACCTTTACAGGGATGCCTTGTGCAGGGCAATTTCACTGGTAGAGGAAGACTGAGTAACGGAGAGAACTACTGAGAAGCGGCGAACAACTTTCAGACTTCCCAATGTGTTAACTCCACACACGCGGGAGCCAGCATTTGTTGACGACAAGTGCACCATCGACGTGCAGTTCGCCGTAGTACACAGCACTTCCGTGCCCCCACGTGTGCATTCGGGATGAAATGCCTTGCCCAAGTACACAACACAGTTTCCCCCGGGCGGGGATCAAATCCTCGACCTTTCGGTTTGAAGCCCAATGCCGTAACCACTGAGATAACGCGCTCCCAGGTACTTCAAATTAATGAAAGACATTGGTGTTAGACTGATAATTTATTGAAACTTCAAAATGTTTCCAACAAAAACAAAAATTAAAATATATAAATATAGAATTAAAAAAGAAATGTAGATTGGAATATTTAAATAATGATGAGTAGTTTGAGATGTGTATAATTGAACCTTTTTTTCTGTTCATGCATTTACCTGCAAAATGATTGGCTAAAGTATTTCTTTTCTTTCTTTTCATGACATAATGAACCGAAAAAAATGCCACTAGACCCGTCCTAAACCACGCCCCCATATCTGTCTTAAAATTACGTCGCACAGTGTGAATGGAAAAGAACCCCTGCACGTTCATATTGTTTCAACATGAAAAGTAATTAATATTTATCTCATCATATTAAAAAGACTTTCAAAATAAAATTTAATAAACAATGAAATCCTTATCATTCTTTTTATTCCATGTTCAATTTGTTTATATGCATTATATGATCGTCGGCGTTCATCGTTTTCCCCAAATCAAACGTAAATAATGGCCGGTCATAATCATTCACAAAAGAGACTCACGCGAACAAAAACTTTCCATATTCCAAATAGCCTGAATGAACTCTTTCTGAAACAATGTTCAACGAACTTCATGTCATCTGGGTTTATATCGAACTCCTCATTTATAAACTGTGTTTTTAGTTTCTCGGGAAATGGACAAAATCAGAATTAAATTTAGAAGTGGAAAAGGAGATCAAAATTTTGTGTGGACGTGGCCTATGACGTTCCTTTTAACTTTCGCAATTCATTGGTCAATATTTTTTTAATGACACAAGAATATGTTTCAGTGAAATGTATCGCTTTTTCAAGCATATTTTTAGAAAACTATGCCTTTTTGTTCAGTTATCACGCGGAAGCATTGACGCGACTGGGCTTTTATTTTAACTCCGCAAAGTAGAGAGTGTTTTAATTTATTGCCTCGCAAGTTTAATTATAAGGAATGATCGTTTCATTCTGTTTATTTCTTGAGTTATGACCCCCCCCCCCCAAAAAAAAAAAACACAAACAAAAAACAATGGGTAAACATAATGTAAATGGGCTAGGTTTGTTTCTATTTCTTTATGAACCCCAAAAAACAAAGGCCAAACAGAGTGTATATGGGATACGCCCATTTACACAGTTTGACTTTTATTTTTTGGGGTTCATAAATCAAGAAATAGACAGAAACAAACGATCATCCTATTGTATAATTATGTCAGTGAAAATAAGTTGCCAACAATGACCCAGTGAGCTGCGTTCACAGTAATACTCTATGATTACGTAATAGTTACTGACTGAGCTGGAGGTATTCATGAAATTGAATTGAACAACTTGCCAACGAGCGGTACGCGACGCCGAGCCGCGAAGCGGCGAGGTGTTTCAGAACGTTGGCAGGTTGTTCAAATTCATGAATACCGACAGCGATGTTAGTAACTTACTAACACGCCAATCCACAGAACACACGGACTCAGGTATGGTAAGTGAGTACAGGTGTGCAAGTGACGTCACTTGAACATCTAGTCTTTTGTTCTATTGGATATTTCAAGTCTCTTACCCACCTGGAGAAGACAAATGAATTGGTGTGTAATGTGTGTGATTGAGATGTGAGTTTGGGTACAATTTCAGTTAGTTTTGTGAATGTTCAGCTTTAAGCTCCTATTTTGTTGACTGTGTGTTTAGATATTTTGTGCGATATTTACTGTTGTGTGCGGTATTTATTGCTCTATGTGGTAAACTTGGATTTCGTCGTATATTTTTGTCACACAGTTTCATATTTAAAATGTCAATTCATTCATGCTATTTTTCTTGTTCGAAATATCCTTAAAATACAACATTCCCTTATATGTTAAAAGTCATCATGTGTCCCTGGAGATTTTTAAAACACACCCCTGATACAATCATTATAAAGCGACACATTTCTATTCACTGCAAAGCAAATTGTTTTGCAAAAATTTAGAAGAAAGTTAATACCCTGCCGATTCGAAGTGCTAATATCACCTCGACATAAGGACACGTGAATTGAATTGACTGTATTAATAAAGACAAAAATAACAAAGTAATATGGCTCCCACACACATCAATGAAATGTCCTCGCACGCCTGCATTTATAACGTTATATCTAATCAATACGTTTCTTTGAAAATTCTAAAAAGGAAAACCAGAGGTAAAAATATTTAGTGGAATGGAAAACACACCGGTAATTTTAGTATGGGGAGTATGGCCGAAATGAGGCTTCCCAGTTCGACATTACAGACAATAGGCCATAATCATTACTACACAATATTACCTGTATTCATTCAAGGAAACATGATAAATGCATGTTATGTGCACATTGTGTTTGTACAGAATTGTTTTTTAATTGCGACGAGACTAGTTTTGGGGACGTATAGAAACTCGTCGCGCTCGCGCGACGAGTAGTCATACCCCCCCCCCCCCACCCCCCCCCTCCCCCAAAAAAAAAAAAACGGGTCGAGCTTTACCTCCCCCAATACCTTGAATCAAGCATGTTTTTTGTCGGGCGATGATATTTCTAACCAAATTCAGTTCAGTTCACGAGGTTACCCAACGGATAGGTGGATGGTTTGCGAAAACAACTGGGGAATTATATTTTGTAGTGCGCAGTAACATCTTTAAATACATGACGTCACTTCAATCATAATATTCAGAAGCGAGCAAACCACATCGAGATTGATGTTACGTTTCAAACATTTCTCGCTTTAACTTTCTATTTTTTTCGATTCACCTTAATGTTTTTTGTTTTGGTGTTTTGCATGGTGGATTGTTTATGTACTGGGACGTACAGCTCCTTCCAACATGGAATGCATGATGAGTAAAGCTGGATGCATCGTTAATAGCAGCATTGCAAGCGTTTGAGGGAAATGACTTGTAATGCTAGTATCACTACAATAGTTCGTGAGGCGTTCTTGCGTTCGTTTCTTGTGAAATCATGTGACTTTTATCAATACTTTAATGGAGATGCAAGATCGTTTATCGCCGATTTTTTATCACTACCGATATAGTGGTTTGCGATTGTGTTTTTAGGTAAATGGTAGATAATACAGTGCCTCCGCCGTGGACTAGTCGTAATGAACGTGCACACTAAAAACTAAAGTGTTAAAACTAACACTTTCAAGGTGTTAAACCCATTCTAACTCTTAGGGTTTGATTTTAACATTCAAAGTGCAATGCTTTAAGCACTTAGACATTACAATCGTCAGACATCCGAAACTTTAATGGATGGCACTTCCCATGTGTCTTGCATTGGTGGTTCCTCCAGAATCGTCCATAATTTGATCTGCGCTTGGTGGGTACATAATTAAAAGGACACAACGCAGATGACACGGATCAGGCTCGAGAGTTCGAGCCTGATCCGCGTCATCTGCGTTGTTTCCTTTTAAGTGTCGCGTCATTACACTTGTCAAGTGGTATTATTGTAACACCTGTCAGGTTCTGGGATATCTACACTTGAAGAAAGTGCTATTTCAGCACTTAGTAAGTGTTAAATACAGCACTTCAAGTGTAGTTTTTAACACTTTAGTTTTTAGCCTGTGTAGGCAGTGATGCAAACGCATGCCGTTACCGGATAATAGAAATCATCTGCAAAACTTTAATTAATGAAGCACCGAGTTGATCACATTTGTTTTATAATTATTAAATTATAATTATTATTAAAATTATTCCTATAATTAGTGCTTGTAATCTAATATTATCGCGTTCGTGGAAATATCGCCCACCCGTGGAAACTGACAAGTCCACGGCAACCGTACTGTTAATATGACACAATAAACATACTGTCACAAAAACATCAAACAAATGTCGATGACACAAAGCTACTGCAGTATGATTCTGGCAGGTCCAACATGTAAAATTTAGTTGTCAGTTGTTTAATTAGGAAGAAGCAACTCGTCAGAAGGTTTCTGTGTGCAGGATGACATCACTGGTATCTCACATCTACTTCTAACTTGCAACAACCACGTTGATTTCATGCAGATTTCCAAACCAGGTGTCAGATTATAATGGGGTCCGTTGTCACGAGTCTAATTTTATCTATCCACGCAGTGATTCTTTAGAAATACACAGACAAAGCAGCATTCTGAAAGGACAATGAATAAGATACTGTTAAAACTAGAAGTCCTGTCACGAACCGTGCGCTTATCTCGGTTTAATTGTGCGTAGGAATTGCGTGCAATTGCCATATCGAATGGCACCCAAAGCACGACAGGTTCTCCTGGTTACTCATAGCAAACACAGGCAATGTTTCTGACAATGGACCTCCGGGTTACCCGGAGGTCCATTGGCTGGAACATTGCTTGTGCACAGACCATATGTACAGAATTTGACAACCTTACTATGGTCATAACGCGTAGATTAATGCGCAGCTCGACGTGCTATTTGTGCGCATTTCATGACAGGACTTCTAGTTTTAACTGTAACAACATCTCAGTGAACGAAGAGATAACGATATTTGTACACAACTACAATAATAACACTAACACTATTAATAGCATCAGACATATTTGCTTTCGAAAGCATTGTTATCAATAATATCGGTAATACATGGGCATTTCAGCAAAGTATATATATTATTTATTTATTTATTTATTGGTGTTTAAGGTCACATACTTATGCACAATGGCTAATCATGACCGTGACAGTTTTACGGGTGGAGGAAGCCGGAGTACCCGGAGAGAACCACCGAGCAACGGCGAGCAACTGTCAGCTCCCCAACATACTAACTCCACACAAGCAGGGTTATCATTGGTTGACGACAAGTGCACCATCGACGTGCTGTACGCCCTAGTAGACAACGCCACCGTGCCCCACGTGGGCAATGGAGATGAAGTGTCTTTTCCAAGGACACAACGCTGTTGCCGCAGGTGGGATTCGAACCGAGGACCTCTCGGCTTGCAGCCTGCGCCTCTACCTACTGAGCCACCGCGCTCCCTACACTGTATATAGAATACGTTTACAGTAAATAATGTAGGTACTCCCTAAGGTCACACCTGAAGAATAAACAGTAAGGAGACCGACGATCGACGGACGGTAGACAGACGGACGGATATAAAATGAGATAATATACTCTACCTTTACATCCAATCTTAATGGTAAGTGGGGGAGTGGGAGGGACAGGCTCGGGCAATGACGTCAAATATAGCCAATTATTTATGACTTTTTCGCCTCCTTTCACGAAACATGCCCGAAGCAGTCAATACACTGAAACCTGCCAGTAACTGAGTACAACTCTACCACCGGTAGAGTAGCACCGGGTTACTCCGTACCAACTGGAACTAACTTGGTAAGAGCTGCATTTGTGAAATACATAAACAGAACCACACTGATATTTGAATGGGTTAGCGATTACTGGACGAGAGTGAAATGCGCGGATATGCCACGAGAGCCGTAAGGCTCGAGTGGTATCCCCCGCCACTCACTCGAGTATTACATACCCAACCCTGAAAAATAATTCACTGTAGTTAATCGCTAATTGAATTAAATAGTCGACGATTTGAACGGTTCAAATGATTTGACTGGTAAACGGGCAATTTTGTCAGAGAACCAGTCTTGAGTCTTTGACCTTGCCACCTGCAGAATCGATATTGATTCATTTTGTTCCGGAAAAATTATCCGAACAGCCAAAACCCCAAAGCTTACACTTCAAATCAGACATCGGAGAGTATAAACTCTGAAATTTGTTTTGAAAAGCGTGTATCTGCAGGCATCATTATATCTGGAGGATGGAAAATATTCAAGGATTTTAATTCAAATACGATGTGAATTGGTCGCTCTCTTTAATTTTCGTGCTTTTTGAACTGAAACTGAAGTTGTACATGGATTGGCTTGGCTGTGCTGTGTCAGTGTGTGTGCATCAGGCTATTGTTTGTAGACATCTAGCAGTGACTGCCGGAAAGAAATTAGAAAATGCAGGCGAGTGAAAAATCATTCTCCTCATTTTGATTCTGCGAGAGTGACAAATTCAGGAGAGTGATTTTAACACCTCACCTAAAATGACTGGCCAGCACTGTACACGAAAATGACCATACAATGTCTTTTTCATTTTTGCGCTAAAAACATAGCTTATGACCCCTCATTTGAACGCACTCATTGGGCTCATTCCAGTGAGGCGCCATAAGCTATATTTTAAGCAAAAACTGAAAGATTTTAGTTATGTGAGATAATGTTTTGCAAGTGTTGTCTCCTAGTTGGGTCAAGAACAGGTGGTTGAAATGAAATATATAACTTTATCATATGACTCGTCCATTTTGTTCACTTCAAAACATTTGATATTTTGTTTTCATATTAATCAGTGATAAATAAAGCAATTTCATTGACAATTTCAAAACTACACAGTTTGATTGGCTGAACAAAATACAACTGGTCCACATTTTCATAATTTGCATAATTAGAGTTGGGAGCTTTCATTGGCCAATTTCAAAACTGGACGATTTGATTAGCTGAACAAAATACAACTGGGTCACATTTGCATAATTTCAGTAGGAAGAATTTACGTTATATTGGTAAGTGTTATTTCTCACTATAATTTAAAGTTTCTGATTTGAAATTTAGCCGTCTTTTTATTTGGACTGCACTAACAAGATGGACTTTAGGTACAGTACGTGGAGAGTGTATTATCACAAAATCACCCGCAGAGTGGAGATTCCACCCAAGCAATAATTGCAAATTTGTTGCAAAGCATAACCAGCACAAGCAAAGGTTCAGCCAATGGACCTCCGGGATAAACCCGGAGGTCCATTGGCTGAAACATTGCTTGTGCTTTTTGTCGATATGTACACAATTTGATAGTTATAGCTTGGGTGACAACTCTACTCCGCGGGTGATTTAGTCACAAACCACTCTCCACGTACTGTATGCCACATTTACTACATACACAGCGAGAAACAAATTTCAGGATAACTGCAAGAAAATGTCAGATATTTTGTTCTCCACCAGTTTTACACAATTATCCCCCCCCCCCCCCCCCCCCACGCACACACATTACTTGCCAAACAGACTTTCCTCAAAGGCTCTCGAAATGAGTTCCACCGAAGCCATTGTCAGATGCTGAAAGAGATATAAAGGGAGCGAGGTTGTTCACACCTGTTAGCTCCATTTTATTTTCTATTGATAATATATTTAAATACTGATGTATATTTTCATTATTTGGTACATATATACTTGACCAAGTCACCAACTTGTTTCCTGAATTGCTCAATCAATATTATTTTTCTTGGTATCGGGTTTAAAACAAAAATAATTGTTTAGGTTTGTGGTCCTATATCCTCTCAATTTTAAATTTTGAATTATTTTGAATTTGCATTTAGTAAGTACTCTAGTGTTCCAAATAATCATACCCATACTATTATTATTTGTTCAACATTTTTCCACCTCTATGAACCTTATTTGGGCTAGTATATTTTCTCACAGCTAGACAGCAGAAATGATTATTTAGAAGTTACGCTTCTTAATTGATTCAATGGATTCATCCAGCTGAAGTTTTCTGAACTTCCTGGGCTAATATATTCTGTGTATGGCTAATTTCATATCTGGAGATTCATAAATATCACATCTTGAAAGTTATAATACATATAGGATATGGAATGAGCGTTTTGCTCATATAATATTTATGAAACGAGTCTAAGAATTTTCCGTTTTGGCGAGCCTCTGGCGAGCCCAAATGGAAAATTTTGGACGAGTTTCATAAATATTATATGAGAAAAACACTCATTTCATATTCTATTTATCATATGACACACACACGCACAAATTAGCCACTTAGTATGACGTTTTAACCCATCACCTAACTTGAGTTGCAGACGGCACTTGGAAAAAAACATCCTTGTATAACTAAAAATTTTCATTTTTTGCTTCCAAAACATAGGTTATGACCCCCTCATTGGAACAAGCTCGTCAGGCTGCCTACAAAGTCTCCCATCTCATATACCTATGTAGCTGTTACGTGTAGATGGCATTAGATTTAAGTTTTGATGCTGGGAGTTTAATCAAAATAAAAATATTCAGAATTATATCTTGTACCAAACATAAGTATCAGGAGAAAAATTCTTAAATTTTAGTCATTTAAAAATTCGCATCAATCTTTGTTTCGAAAACTATTGCAATACTGTCTATGTTTTAAACATCCAAATAATTGTTTTTCATCGGAGTCGTCTCATAAAATTGTCCCTGTGATGCATCAGGCCATTTGTATTGACCGCCCCTTCCCTCTTCATGGTCTCACTCCCACCTTAATCAAGACTTTCAGCAATGGGCGGGTGGTAATTTAGTTTTATTTCCCCAGTACAGAGTACAAGAAGTCATTTCAGCAATACTACATTGGCACCAATAGCAACACCCCCATCCCCCCCCCCCCCCCACCTCAAAGAAAAAAAAAATTGGTTCTACAAATGTAAACTGCTGAGCAGAATGTTTTTTTTTCTTAAACAGGTCTTATCATTCCTCCACATTATTTTCTTTCTAATCGGGGGGGGGGGGGGGGGCACCCAGTAAGTGTGGAATCGGTGATACTGATAGTTAATCAGTAACCACTAGCTGTCAGTCATCATCAAGCACTACCGACAATATCACCTTTCCGCTTCGCGATAACCAGTTTCCCCGATTGATTTAATCCTGCTTCTAGATGACATGCGCTGCAACATTGCCGAAGTGTGAATCGAGGAGGATTACACAGTAGGTCATGTATCAGACCTGTCGGCAGCAATCAGGCATAATTTGGAATCAAGGGGTACATGCTTTCCATGACTGTCACGAAAAATCTGCCTGTCAAGAGAACTAATGTAAACACTGGGGACCATCTCAATAAATTCCTCAACCATATCCACCAAAAATATCGCAAATATGTCACAAGCAAATTTCACAATGATGTGTCAAATATTTGGTGCTCAGCAAACTTTGAGTAGTATAGTTTCGCCCTTGTGAATACCTGGTTTATCATCGCGCTGCCATTAACTACTTCGCGACCTTGCTGAGATGTATAGTTAGAAAAAAATATTAAATGTCGCAAAGGCATAATTAAATGGACAGAAGAAAAGTAAGTATTTTATATACAGGTCGGTCGACTTTATAAATAGTTATTAACTTGATTTATTTGCTAGTCATTTTAATTCATTTTATTACTTATGCTGCTCGCCAACCGTACCCCGAACACATTATTCATATTCTTTAGTTAAGAGAAATTCCAGGGACGTTAGTAATTTTTATCTCTCAGAGCTCGGTCAATCAAGATATAAATAGACAGAACTGCACAAGTGTTTGAATGGGCTTATGTTTATCGCACTTGTTTGGTTTGGCGCAGAATACCAAACGAGTGCGATAAACATTGACCCATTCAAACTGTTGTGCGGTTCTGTATTTAATATGACAATACGCAAGGCGTAAGAAGGAACCCCAAAGTATCCAACGTATTGAAATATTTCATTCCGCAACCATTACTCCAAAAACATTTTGGTTTATTCAGTCGAATTCCTGCAATTGTTTAATTTCAGCCAAACAAGAATACGTTTCACAGTACTAAATATTTTCCCATAGGCGACCATTATAACGTTCAGGCGAAAAAAAATATGGTCGCATCATTTTAAATTTAGCATTCAAATATTTTTTGTCAACTATAGCCCTTCAGACAACCTTTTAATGATTTTTAAACAGGGGTCATGCAACAAATAAAAGAAAAACTAACAGAAAGGGAAGTGCTGGTCACATGTTCATATTTCTCAGGGAATTCCCAAACAAAACACACCAATAGTCAAACAAATTTTTAGGTTCTAAAAGTCCTCAAATCATCCACTTTATTCATCTGGAACATTCAAAAGTAATGCAAAATGTCAGTAGACTTCTTCAAATGTTTATTGAAACAATATATTTCCCCAAGACTGCTTAGTTTTGGGAATTACATAATTTCCGAGCGCAACTTTTCGAGGCATGTAAATCTAATTAAAATATTTACAACAGTTATACCTATGAGCAAATCCAACCCTACCAAAGATACAGTTACCTCTTCCATGTGATGAAAGAGTCATTTCTGCAATAGAATTCAACTTTTGGCTTCTGTCTAGTCCAAAGCATGGGAAATTTGTTCTTTTGAAGAGAACTGTCCAATCTGTGTCAAATAGGCTTAAAAACTGTTAATGCCTCTGACAGAATTTCTACTCTATTACCCAATAAGTTGGGAGGGATAAGAATTCACAGCTTTCTTTGAAACTACCCAAATCCCAAAATAAAACTAAAATCTGCATCAGCACACAAAACCTTTTCACAAAATCTGTTTTAATTAATCATACAGCAAGATAAATAGGGCCCCACCACCACGAAACAATATGTCAATTTTGTTTCAAAATTGGGGTTGTGCAGGGCTTATAGTTCCTCTAAATTTGGGAGAATCCATTTGGATTCTTGCGGAAATCGTTCCGAGAATTCAGACCTGCTATGGGCCAGGATCCTATTAGGTCAGTATGATTGAACCCCTGTTGCATACTGATAATACATGTTAACCCTTTACCCAATACAGCTTTTTTAATTTTTACAACACCAACTACAGGTTTTTACCCCTCCCCCTGGGCCCTTAATCGCTCACCTGACGAGGTGGTTCAGAGAAGTATTTTGGGTCAGATTCAGTTAGTCAAGGTTCATGGACACTACATAGGAATAATGTTATGAAATTATTCATAATTCTATTGTCCATGTTAGATGATTATTAGCATAGGTCTTCCTGATTGCTTCCAATTCTGACAGCTGTAGACAAGTACTGCCAAACTTCCAAGGGTTGTTGTGTCACTGCACTTTGAAAGGCAAATGTTATGGAAAAGCTCTAAGGAATGGATTTGAACATTTATGAACAACCTCGAACCTAACCCACCCCTGCCCAAATATTAAGCCACAGACCTGAAATGAACAAACTCAAAACTGCACCCCCCCCCCTGCGATACCAAATATGAAAGGGTTCTGACTGGCAGGAACCAAACTGGAACAAATTTACATCTGACCTCCCTAGAGATGTTGTACACCAAATATTAAAGCATTAAACTAGTGGGTCTGAAGAAAAAGATTTTTAAAGAAATTTTCTCATGTTGCTTTGAGTTAATTTGCACTCCCATAATGAGCCCATATATTAACCCATAGATTTGGCTTGAACAAACATGAATCTGACCCCCCTTAGAGATGCTGTAAGCCAAATACGAAAGGATTCTGACTGGTGGATCTGAAAAAACAGGTTTTAAAGAAATTTCCTCATACTGCACTGAGTTAAACTTTGGGCTTCAATAGATAGACCAAATATTAACCCAGAGACCCGATTCAAACAAACTTCAATCTACCCTCCCCCCTGCCCCCTACCCCACTAGAAATGTTGCATTCCAAATATGAAAGCATTCTGACTGGTGGATCTGAAGGAGGTTTTCAAAGAAATTTCCTCATGTTGCACTGTTGATATTTGGGTGCCCATAGGGAGCCCAAATATCAACTCAGGGACTTGATTTGAACAAACCTGAACCTATCCCTCCCACCCCTAGAGATGCTGTATACCAAG
Source organism: Pictodentalium vernedei (assembly GCA_031216915.1). Classification (NCBI taxonomy): domain Eukaryota; kingdom Metazoa; phylum Mollusca; class Scaphopoda; order Dentaliida; family Dentaliidae; genus Pictodentalium; species Pictodentalium vernedei. The sequence continues at coordinate 780,495,847 of CM062295.1, forward strand.
TATCAAAAGATTCTTATACATGGTTCTGGAGAAGATTTTTTTTCAATTTTGGAAAGCAATTTATGCATGCTATCAGAGAAATGCTTGGGGCCCCCTGTTGGTGTGGCAACGTTATTTGAACAAACTGGAATTCATATATGATAAAGAACATGAATATCAAATTTGGTTCAATACGGCTCAGTTGTTTATGAGGAGAGGTTAGTAATGTAAAGTTCACACCGGACAGGATGGACTGATGGTGGACAGACCGAAAGTCATCATTTAAGCGCCCCCTGACTTACAGTCAGGTGAGCTAAAAATAAACAATATTCATCAAGCGTAATAATTATGGATGTTACTAGAACCGGCTGATGAGAGCCGGTTCCAATGACAGCCATATTTGTACAAATTTTATTGCCAGTGTCACAATATTTCAGGTCATGTTAGTGTTGTATTGGTTAATTTGCTGCCTTTGTGTTAGGTAAAGGGTTAAACTGACTCAGTTCTTTTCATGTGAATCCTAGCAGCAATGTTACGAGAAGCTACATGGTTTCTCACTGGTTTTGTTGCACGGATATCTACGGGAATCGATTCTCAGATTCTTATAAGCCCTGGCTGAGGCTATATAATCCACCAATATCAATAGAAAGTGCCATTTTATCTCAACAAATGATGTCAAATATTCTTTTACCTAGTGATGAGGTAAATTATAGCCCTGGATGTACCCCTCCCTGCCCCCAAGCTCTCAGTATGCATTTTTTCCTAAAACAAGAGACCCCGGGGGGCCTGAGGGCGCCCACCTGTACATGGTAACCTAAATATCAACCCAGAGAATTGATTTCAACAAGTTGCATCTACTCCTCCTAAGAAAAGCTTATACCAAATATCCAAAGATTCTGACAAGTGGATCTAAAGAAATGATTTTTAAAGAATATTCCTCATATTGAACAGAGTTATAATTTGGGCTCTCACAGGGAGCCCATATATGAACCCAGGGACTTGGCTTTAACAAACTTGAATCTCACCCCCCCCCCCCTTCCCCTAAGGATGCCGCACACCAAATATCAAAACATTTCAAGTGCTGGATCTGAAGAAGAAGATTTTTAAAGAAAATTCCTCATTTTGAACTAAGTTACAATTCGAGCTCCCACAGTGAGCCTAAACATGGACCTAGGGAGATGGCTTGAACAAACTTGAATCTAGCCTCCTAAGGATGCTGCATAAAAAATATCAAAAGCATTCATCTGCTGGACCTGAAGAAGATTTTTAAAAAAAATTCCTCATTTCGAACTAAGTTACAATTCAAGCTTCCACAGTGAGCCCAAATATGGACCTAGGGACATGGCTTTAACAAACTTGAATCTCACCCCCCTAAGGATGCCGCACACCAAATATCAAAACATTCCAACTGCTGGATCTGAAGAAGAAGATTTTTAAAGAAAATTCCTCATTTTGAACTAAGTTACAATTCGAGCTCCCACAGTGAGCCTAAACATGGACCTAGGGAGATGGCTTGAACAAACTTGAATCTTGCCTCCTAAGGATGCTGCATAAAAAATATCAAAAGCATTCATCTGCTGGATCTGAAGAAGATTTTTTAAGAAAATTCCTCATTTCGAACTAAGTTACAATTCAAGCTCCCACAGTGAGTCCAAATATGGACCTAGGGACATGGCTTGAACAAACTTGAAACTCACCCCCCTAAGAATTCTGCATACCAAATATTAAAACATTCTGACTGCTGGATCTGAAGAAGAAGATTTTTAAAGAAAATTCCTCATTTTGACCTACATGTAAGTTATCATTCAGGCTCCCACAGTGAACCCAAATATGGACCTAGGGACATAGCTTGAACAAACTTGAATCTCACCCCCCTAAGGATGCTGCATACCAAATATCGAAACTTTCTGACTGCTGGATCTGAAGAAGATTTTTAAAGAAAATTTCTCATTTTGAACTTAGTTATAATTCGGGTTACCACAGTGAGCCCAAATATGAACCCAGGGACTTGGCTTGAACAACTTGAATCTCACCCCCTAAGCATGCTTCATACCCAGTGTCAAAAGATTCTGCTGCTGGATCTTGAGAAGAAGATTTTCAAAGAAATTTGCCTGAAATGCACTAAGTTCAAATTTGTTCTCCTATACTGAGCCCAAATATGAACCCAGGGGGCTGATTTGAACAAACTTGAATCAGATCCACCCCACAATGTTGCATATCAAATATCAAAAGATTCTGCCTGCTGGATCTGGAGAAGAAGATTTTTTAAGAAATTTGCCTGAAATGCACTAAGTTCGAATTCGGGCTTCTATAGTGAGCCCAAATATGAATCCAGGGGGCTGATTTGAACAAACTTGAATCAGATCCACCCCACAATGTCGCATACCAAATATCAAAAGATTCTGCCTGCTGGATCTGGAGAAGAATATTTTTAAAGAAATTTGCCTGAAATGCTTCTATAGTGAGCCCAAATATGAATCCAGGGGGCCGATTTGAACAAACTTGAATCAGATCCACCCCACAATGTTGCATACCAAATATCAGAAGATTCTGCCAGGTGAATCTGGTGAAGAAGATTTTTTAAGAAATTTGCCTGAAATGCACTAAGTTTGAATTCGGGCTCCTATACTGAGCCCAAATATAAACCCAGGTGATATGGCGTTTTACTTTTTTCGATTTTTAGCTCCTGTGGTTTCCATGGGGCTACAGAAAAAGAAAATTTGGCATAAATTAGGTACTTATGACCCAATAAGCCCTCACATAAAATTTGATTCAAATCAGCCTCTCGGTTCGGAAAATAGAAATTTTGGGCGGGGCCAAAAATTTTGCCCCTCCCATAACGACGCAAAATATAGCCCATCAAACTTCGCTTAAAGAAATCCAAGTCTACACCTTAAAAGGAAGCTGCATACCATATATCAAGTCTCTGCTACTGCTGGTTGATGAGAAGATTTTGGTGCCCCTTGGGGGCATGGCACCACCCAGGAGAAGGGGGCAACTTCATTTGAACAAATCTGAATTGGCATTAGGTAATAAACATTTACCCAACATCTGAATAATGTAAAGTTAACGCCGGACGGACGGCGGACAGAATGTGATCAGTAAAGCTCCCACTGAGCTTTGCTCAGGTGAGCTAAAAAACTTTATTAATTTATAAATAAATTGATGGTGACATGAATTTCCCATTATTTTTTAATCACATTCTTGCTTCTGAACACATTTCACATTGTGTTTGATATTCTGCAATCTTTGTAAGAAAAAGCCTAAGTTTTCCCAGTTAAGGCACCTCGAGTCATAAAACAGTGATTTTTTCCAACAGAATGGCCAATACCTGCTACTATGGTGTCTCATGACACTGTTAAAATTCCTAAAATCATCAAATATTGATTCATTAGTGCTGTGCTTGTGCTGCAAATATCCACAAGTGCACTTTCACTATTTTGGTTTTAATCCCCACAGGCATGCATTCTGTCAAAAGGAGTGAAATTGTAGAAAATATGTTCACAAAGAGGACAAGTTACAGTACAGTCGCCGTGGACGGGTTGTAATACACGCGTGGGCAGTGATGTCCACTCATGCATTTACCAGTCAACAAAAATCATCATCTACAAAATTTTAATTGATGAAGCATCGGTTTGTACCTGGTGCTTCATTATTTAAATTTTTGATGATTATACCTATAGTTAGTGTTTGGCATCAAATATTATTGTATGAATTTGTATCCGTGGAAATATTGCCCATCCATGGGAAGTGAGCAGTACACTGCCACTGAATTGTATTTGTTTCATAGACAATAAACATACAGTGTGTTTTTATATCTGTGTTATACAACGAGTTGAAATATGGTTTATTTTTTCGAGGCTTCGCCGAGAAAAAATAAACCATATTTCAACGAGTTGTATAACACAGATATAAAAAACACACTATATGTTTATTGTTTTTATCTGATAACAAACAGACACCCGTCTCGTGCGTCTACCCGACTTATATATGCTTCGCACGGGCCTCCAAAGAAAACCAGTCTACGAGACAAAAGAAATAGGACAAGATGCATAGAGTTGTGTCCCTTACATTACAAAATCGATGATGGCGATTGTAAAGTGCGATTGCACTTCTTGCATCATGTAACTGCGCTGGAACAAAATAAATTTCAACTATTTTATTAACAGTAACAAAACGGTGTTTCAGTAGAGTTATTCTTTTTTTGACATAGTTCCAGTTTTCTTCCGTGTTTTATGCTGTAGTCCCAATATAACAAATATTTTGCGTTTGTTTACAATTTTTACGAAGTGTTTTTTTTTCAGGTAGAGCAGACAAACTTTTAATTAGCGCAGTTCCGCGAGTACTTTTGATCGAGGCCGTGACTATAAATAGTTCGTAGTCGCCGCATACTAATTACTATTAACATTCAAGTAATTTCTACAATGTTTTGAAGCAAAATTTTAGGTTGCCTTTATTGAAGCAAAATAAATAAGAAATGACACCATCAGAGGATTTTGACAAAGTGCAATAAGCGTACAATTAAAACCTGCCCTGTGATATAACGATGTTTCATGAATGAATGAATGAAAATGGAATTGAAAGAGGTCAGAGGTCGTTCGCATAAATTATAATTATATACAACACCCGTTGTATATACTTCAAGTATATACAACGGTTGTTATACTCTATGGTTATCAGATAAAAGTATATAATATACTCTTTGATGTTTAATATACTTGTGATAGGCTGGGTCCAAAGTACTCAGTACTCGTAGTACTCGAGTACCACTTTTTTGATAAAATACTCAATACTTGCCAGCCCAGATTTTTGTATGTGTGTGTGTGTGTTTGTGTGTGTGTGTGTGTGTGGGGAGGGGGGGGGGGAGGTTGGAGGGTGAAAGATAGCTGCAAATTATTTAAAATGTTGACCCAGGCAAATGAAAAGCAAAGAAACATTTCATCCGAAGGACAGACAGACAGACATGCAGTAACAAATTTGGGAAGCCTAAATAAAAGTAGTGACTAACTTAAAATGAAAAATATAGATAGAAGAGCCAGGGCAATGTTGTCAAACAGAAAACAAACAAGAGCCCCCAGAGGGCCTGATGGCATTCACCTGACATGGTAGCCTAAATATCAACCCAGGGAATTTATTTGAACATTTAGGTGCATCTGCCCCCATAAGAAAAGCTTATACAAAATATCCAAAGATTCTGACCGGTGGATCTCAAAAAAAAAAGATTTTTAAAGAATATTCCTCATATTGAACTAAGTTATAATTCAGGCTCCCACCGAGAGCCCAAATATGAACCCAAGGACTTGGCTTGAACAAATTTGAATCTCACATCCCTAAGGATGCTTCTATATACTAATATCAAAAGATTCTGACTACTGGATTTTAAAGAATATTCCTCTTATTGAACTAAGTTGTAATTTGCACTCTCACAGGGAGCCCAAATATGAACCCGGGGACTTGGCTCAAACAAACTTGAATCTCACCCCTCTAAGGATGCAGCATCCCAAATATCAAAATATTCTGAAGAGTGGATCAGAAGAAGATTTTTAAAAAATATTCCTCATATTACACTAATCTAATCATAGAGAGTCCAAATATGGACCCAGGGATTTGATTTCAACAAACATGTGAATAAATCTTCCAAAGATGTTATATGCAAAATATGAAAGCCTTTGGAGCAGTGGTATGGGAGAAGAAGATTCTTTAATGTTTTTCCCATTACTAAAATGATGACTCTGCATAAGTCCTGGAAAACTTCCCTATGATAAAACTGATGGCAATTTTTTTTTGACCATTCTTTTCGGCTGTTCGTAAGGAAGCGTCACACAAAATAAAAATTCTCAGTGCCATGTAGTTTTGAAGATATGGGCGTTTTAAATTTTTTCTATGTTTAGATCCTGCAGTTCCCACAGAGCCACAGGAAAATGTTTTGGCATAAATTAGGTACTTACGACCCAATAAGCCCATCATATCAAATTTGCTTCAAATCAGCCTCTCAATTTGGAAAATAGAAATTTTGGTACAATTCGGGCTCCTACAGGAAGACCAAATATGAACCCAGGGACTTGGCTTTAACAAACTTATATCTCACCTCCCTAAGGATACTGTATATATCAAAACATTCTGACTGCTGAATGTGAAGAATACTTTTGAAGAATATTCCTCATTTTGAACTAAGTTATAATTCAGGCTCCCACAGTGAGCCCAAATATGATCCCAGGGACTTGGCGTAAACAAACTCGAATCTCCCACAGTGAGCCCAAATATGAACCCAGGGACTTGGCATAAACAAACTTGAATCTCACACTGGCTCACACCGATTAATCGACTAACCAATGATCAATATCTTGATTGATAAAAAAAAGTAATTGATCGGTTAACCGTTACTTTTGAAGTACGGTACTATATGGCAGGGTATTTGATGGCTGGATTCACATCGCAAAATACTATACAAAAATGTCCAATTGCTAACCATTTTTCTTTCATATTGGGTAAGCTTATATTCACTATTTATCATCACTTTTTGAAACCAAGATGGAAACTGTTAATCAAATTTTTAAAAACAAAAAATACCCTGTATGGGTTAACTATGGAACAAACTTGCTCCAAAACAGGCAAACATTGTCACACTGGCTCACATCAATTGCATGAGACAGAGAAATGCATGCCAGTTACGTGCCAAAATACTTGTTCACCTGCATGATCATTATACTGTATCAGTAGCTGAAAACGGTCATTCTCAACCATTCACCAAATGCAGGTAGCAGACGATACTTGCACAAGAAATTCTAAAGATTTTCAATGTTTGTCTCAAAAACGTAGCTTATGCCCCCCCCCCCCCTTATTGGAACAAGCTCAATGAGCTTGTTCCAATGAGGGGTCATAAGCTATGTTTTGAAACAAAAATTGAAAATATAATAAAATTTGAATGGACATGTTTGTATATGGCGCTGCCCGGTTTTGTCCATTATGCTGAGTAAAGTTTTAATTATATAAATGGTCAACGGTACAGCAATTATTCAGCTACCTATTGGGGCAAGTGATTAATCGGTTAACCAAGGTTAACCCATGCGATTAATCAATCACGAAAACCCTTTAATCGTTTCAGCTCTAAAATTAATTTAATTTTATTAAATTTTATCTCATGAAAAAATGCTTATAATTTTGGGGGAATGGTAAATATGGATCTTCTTAACAAGCATTTGCAAGAACATCAGAGGAATGAAATCACCGTTCTCGCAATTTGCAAAACCCTGGTGAGCCAAAATATAGGCTTGGCTTGAAGAAACTTAAATCTCACCCGCCTAATGATGGTGCATAGCAAATATCAAAAGATTCTGATTGGTGGGTCTGAAGAAAAAGATTTTTAAAGAATATTCCTCATACTGCACTAATTTCAACATTTGGACTCCCATAGAGGCCAAATATGGACCCAGGGATTTGATTTCAATAAACGTGTAAAAAATCTTGCAAAGATGGTATATGTGAAATCTGAAAGGTTTTGGAGGAGTGAATTGGGTGAAGAAGAGTCTTAAATGCTTTCTTCATTACCCACAGTGTTACAGAACGCTGACTAAGCATTTTTTCAAAGTCACGAAAAAGTACCCCATGATTGACCTGACAGAAATTTGCTTAGACCATTCCATTCTGTTGGTCCCAAGGAAGCTTCACACCAAATAAGAATTCTCAGTGCCATTGTAGTTTTGGAGATATGTGCATTTTGAATTTTGTTCTATTTTTAGCTCCTGCGGTTCCCATGGGGGTATGGGAAAATATTTTGGGGCATAAATTAATTACTTATGATCAAATAAAACCAAAAATTAAATCTGGTTCAAATCAGCCTCTTGGTTCGAAAAACAGAAATTTTGGGCAGGGCAAAAATACATGCCCTCCAATAATGAAGGCAAATAAAGACCCACAAACTTCTCTTGAACAAAACTGAGTCTACACCTCAAAAGGAAGCAGCACACCACATATCGAATCTCTGCTACTCCTGGTTCACGAGAAGATTTTTTTAAGATTTAGGCAAAATTTTGGGGCATGGCCCTACTGGGGGCAAGGCAACTTGATTTAAGCAAAATCAAAATGCAATGTCATAACAAACAAGCATCTCACATTTGACTTAAATGATTAATCAGTTCAGCAGTTTTGGAGGAGAAGACGCAAACACTATGTTCACGGACGACGGACGACAGACGGCAAGTGATCACTACACCTCACCCTGACTGAAAGTCAGGTGAGCTAAAAACTTGTAGCTGCTGGCTTTCGAAAGTGTTGTTAAAACCCAATAAATAAATAAATAAACAAGAGGCCCCACAGGGCCTGAAGCGCTCACCTTGAACAGAACACAATATAAACAGAGAACAGAACACGATATAAGAGTCCAAGAATGAATCTACATTAAGCAGTCCATCTCCATAGGGTACACTGCAAATCTTTGAGCCCCTCAGGAGTGACAAAAACAGTCCAAGCATCATGCCTTTTCTTTAGTTGATTATGATGTAAAATGTGGAGCTCCCCTCTCAAGCACCTTGATACAACCTATATAGATTACTCTTCACCTCTTGAGGGTACTGAATAAAAAATGTCTAATTCTTCAGCTACTTGGCCAATTCCGGCTCCCATAGGGAGCTCAAATATCAACCCAGGCACTTGATTTGAACAAAGTTGAATCTGATCTCCTTAGAGATGCTGTGTACCAAATATGAAAGCATTCTGACTGGTGGATCTGAAGAACAAAATTTTAAAGAAATTTCCTCATATTGCACAAAGTTAAAATTTGGGCTACCATAGTGAGCCCAAACTTTAACCTACAGACCCGATTTGAACAAACTTGAATCTCACCCCCACCCCCACCCCTCCCCCTTAGAGATGTTGTATACCAAATACGAAAGCATTCTGACTGGTGGATCTGAAGAAGAAGATTTTTTAAAAAAACTTCCCCATACAGCCCTAAGTTAAATTTGGGCTACCAAAGGAAGCCCAAATATTAACATAGGGACTTGGTTTGAACAATCTTGAATCTGACCATCATAACAATGAGGGTACCAAACATTAAAAAATTCTGACTCGTGGTTCTGAAGAAGATTTTTAAAGAAAATTCCCCATAAAATTTGGGCTCCTGCATTGAGTCCAAATATGAACGAATGGGCTTCATTTTAACAAACTTGTATCTGACCCCTCTATGGATGCTGTATACCAAATATCAAAAGATTCTGAACATTGGTTCTTGAGAAAAGATTTTCTAAAATGTTTGCAAAAATGCTGCACCAACATTATTCTGATGCCCTCTGCAGAACTCTCTAACAACAACAGAGGGCATTTATTTTTTACCATTCAATTCTACTGGTTCTAAGGATGCTTCATACCACATAACAGTTCTCTGTTCCAAGTGGTTTGGGAAACATGGGAGTTTGAAAACATTTCTATTTTTTGCTCCTGGGGTTCCCATGGGGATGCAGGGTTTTTTTTGCATGAGGTAAGTACTTATGACCCAATATTACCACGATACTGAATTTCATTCAAATCAGACCATCGGTTCAGAAAATAGAAATTTTGGGTGGTACCAAAAATCTAACCACTGCCATTACAAAGCCAAATATTGCTTCACAAAGTACGTTTGAACAAGCGTGATTCTACACCTCAAAAGGTAGTTCCATAACGAATATAAAGTCACTGTACCCACTGGTTCATAAGATTTTAAAAATATTTTGGGAGCATTTTACCCCACCCCCTCCCTATGGGGCTGGGCATGTTGAGTTAAACAAAAATGTAATACCCATTTGGTACCATTACTCACACAAACTTTAACTTGAATTTACCAAAACATGGTGTTGATGGATGACAGATGGATGGACAATGGATGGAGAGTGATTAGATAAGCCCTGCTTGACTTTGTCGAAGTGAGCTAAAAAAAACAAACAATTAAACGGTTCATGTCCGATATTTTACCCATGTTATTAAAATTGATAAATTTGTCCCTGGAGTGCAACAAGGTTTATGCTATACATGTAGCATTGCAAAGCCTTCTTGCACTCAAGTGATGGAATACACCTCCATCCAAGCTATTCTGTAGATTATGAGGCCTAAAACAAACCAAGAACATGAACTTATGCATGAATATTATTACAATGAATACACTGTCTTACACAAAGGAATACCACACAATCCAGTGTAGACTGATTTCAAAAAGTCCTCCGTAGTGGAAGGGCAATTTTAACAAACATACAGGCCCAAATAAGCTTCATACACAGTGTAAAAATTCCACAAAATTAATAAACATTCATATATGTTTAATAGGAATTAGGAGTATTGTAATTAAAAGTCAATTGTGTGGTTGTTTATAAACTTATATTACTTTGTTATCAGGTGTTAAAAAATATTAATATTTGTAAACACACCCACCCATTTAGATTAGTCCCTGCTCATAGCAGTGACACAGACATACAGTACAGTTGCTGGTCATAATCCTTGCATGGGCAGTGCATGATGTCCATGCATGTTTTTTCCAGGTAATAGAAAATCATCATCAATAAAATTTTAATTAATGAAGCACCGAATTGTATCCTGTGGTTCATTAATTAAATTTTTGATGATTATTGCTGTAAACAATGTTTGAAAACTAATATCATTGCATCCGCAGAAATATTGCCCACCCACAGAAAGTGACCAGTACACAGCAGCACAGAGTCAAGGTAATTGTGTTTTACTGTCTTGAATTTCAAATTTTGTTGTTTTTTTTTGTTTTTTTTTGTTTTTTTTTTGGGGGGGGGGGGTGTACCAGACCCCTCCACTGATGAGAGGGTCACACACCCTCTTGTCCTCACCCCTATCTCACTGCTATGTGGCTCAGGTGATTCTGTGCATCATATTCTTTATGACTCTCACTAGATACATGTATTACTCTTGCCCCAACATGTAACTTAGATATCCTGGCTTAGCACCAGTATAATGGTAAACTAACATCAAATTGTGTGCTTATGTACAGTAGCTAACATATTGGAATAGTATAATGAGCTTTGTCAGAAACTTGATCAAGTATTGATGACAAACAACAATTTTCATTACCAGTACCTGGAGCCAGTAATAAAATAAGATTTGCAAATATCACGCTGCATTTTTATCAGCTATTAACTAACATAAAATTGTGCGCTTCATGAAAATTATTTCGTAATTACCTGTTAAAAATTACCGTTTCTTGTTTTGCTCTTTTAGAAAAAGAAATCACTCCTTTTCTGGCGGGCATACTAAACACCGAGGCAACCGAGGGATACCAAGGTGAAGGAAAACAGGAGAGAAACGGGTATGAGGTGGTGTGTTCTTTTTATTATTTATTTATTGGTGTTTAAGGTCACATTTATCTGCAGAACAGCTTATTGTGACCATGGCAGTTTTATGGATGGAGGAAACTAGAGTACCCAGGAGAACCACTGAGCAATGGCAAGCAACTGTAAGCTCCCCAACATACTACACAAGCACGGTTAGCCTTGTTCGAAGACAGGTGCACCAAGAACATGCTGTATGCCTTAGTACACAGCATACCTTGCCCCCACATGGGTAGTGGGGGTGAAGTGTCTTGCCCAAGGACACAAAGCTGTTGCTGCAGGTGGGATTCGAACCGAGGATCTCTCGGCTTGCAGTCTGCACCTCTACCTACTGAGCTAATGCACCCCTGATGGTGTATTCTGATTATGTAAATAGATTTAAGCAGTACTAGTATGTGATTGGTTCTAATGCCATATTTGAGAATTATGGGTGCTGAAGTAATAAGAGTGCACTGAAAAATCTTCCCTTTGGTATTTAGTAGGTAGCTTGGTAATGGTAAAGTGACTTCACCTCAGTAAGCAACAGTGTGAAAGCTGGCAGCCATCTTTAATATCGGGCCGCCACACCCAAAAAACACTTGTTCTCATCCCAAGGTGATAACAAAGGTACCCAAGAAGTTTCATGAAGATCGGTTCATAAATACAGCCTCCAGACTTAGCGTATTGACATGTGCACTTACAGTGTATATGTAGCACTGATAAATTAAAGGTCATCTAATTTGCATAATTTCTGCAAGAGAAAAAAACCTGTATTATACAGTATTTTTTGTGATGTACAGTTAAAACTAGAAGTCCTGTCATGAACTGTGCGCTTATCTAGGCTTAATTGCACGTATGAATTGTGCGCAATTGTCATATCGAATGGCATCCAAAGCACGGCAAGTTCTCCTGGTTACTTATAGCAAACACGGGCAATGTTTCTGCCAATGGACCTCCGGGTTACCCGGAGGTCCATTGGCTGAAACATTGCTTGTGCACAGGCCATATTTACAGAATTTGATTGCCTTACTATGGTCATATCGCGTAGATTAACACGCATATCGACGTGCTATTTGTGCGCATTTCAGGACAGGACTTTTAGTTTTAACTGTATTCCATGTTACTAAACATTCATACAAAAATTTATTCAAATCAGAACTTTCATACAGAAGTTCTGTACAAAAAACTGATCGCACTAATTTTAGTACAAATTGGCTGCTAGTGGCCGTCTTGAATTTCGAACTGCACCCAAAAACACTCGCTCTCATCCCACGGTGATAACAAAAGTATCCAAGACGTTTTGTAAAGATCGGTTCATAAATACGGCCACTAGCCTGAGCCGTATAGAAGTTGTGTACAAAAAACTGATTGGACCTAATTTTGGTACAAAATGGCCACTGGCAGCCATCTTGAATTTTGGATTGCACCCCAAAACACTCGTTCTCATCCCCAGGTGATAACAAAGGTATGCATGAAGCTTGGTGAAGATCCGTTCATAAATACAGCCCCTAGCCCAATCCGTATTGACATGTGTACTTACTGTGTATAAGTAGCACTGAATAAATCAAAGTTCATCTAATTTGCATAATTTCTGTACAAGAAAAAAAAACAGTATTTTATGTGATGTATTCCATGTTACTAAACAATCATACAAAAATTTATTCAAATCAAAACTTTCATACAGAAGTTCCGTACAAAAAACTGATTGTAGTAATTTCAGTACAAAATAGCTGCCGGCGGCCACCTAGAATTTTGGACTCCCCCCAAAAACACTCATTCTAACATCATGGTGATAACAAAGGTACCCAAGAAATTTTGTAAAGATCGGTTCATAAATACGGCCTCTGGCCCAAGTTGTATAGAAGTTCTGTACAAAAAACTGATTGTACCTAATTTCAGTACAAAATGGCCACTGGTAGCCATCTTGAATTTTGGACTGCACCCAAAAACACTCATTCTCATCCCAAGGTGATAACAAAGGTACCCAAGAAGTTTCATGAAGGTCAGTTCATAAATACTGTACAGCCTAGCCCGAGCCATATCGACATGTGCACTTACTGGGTATACATGTAAGTAGCAGTGAATAAATTAAAGTTCATCTAATTTGCATAATTTCACGACGAGAAAAAAACCTGTATTATATGTGATGTACTCCATGTTATTAAACATTCATACAAAAATTTATTCAAATCAGACCTTTCATACAGAAGTTCTGTACAAAAACGCTGATTACACTAATTTCTGTACAAAATGGCTGCTGGAGGCCATCTTGAATTTTGGACTGCACCCAAAAACACTCGTTCTCGTCCCACATGATAACAAAGGTACTCAAGAAGTTTCGTAAAGATCGGTTCATAAATACAGCCTCTAGCCCGAGTCGTATTGAATTGCTGTTACCGAACAGATGGACAATGGGCCATGACATAACCTTAAATTTGACTTTGTCAAAGTTGAGCTAAAAATGGAGAGTATCCAGAGTATCACAAAACAAAAACCTATTTGTAAAGGACTCCTCCTTTAAAGGACAATGGGGCAGTGTTGGCATTCACCACCATGCTGCCTTGAGGCTGCATTTTGAATTCCTGTGTTTGTTGTTCTAATGAAATATTATTTTATTATTATCAGTTATGGTACAAATATGGTACCGATAGCACACTTTCAGGAACCGCTGATGTCGACTGTGTGTCAGTGCGTGAGGTGCACACATACTTTTGGGGTTCTATACACCACATCCTTCATTTTGCTATATAATTTGTGTAAATTTATTTGGAATTTATAGAATTTCAGACTTGTAAATTTCATAGTATTGTTTTTGCCTTAGTTATGGTGCTTTATAAGTAATGGGCAATTTAGTTTGAAAAAAGGGGTTCATGAATATTCAGTCACAGGAAGATTCAGCCCTCATACTTTTTCTGAGAATATTCGGTCCCCAATTTCATTCATGCCCCCACCCCTCTCTCATGTTAACCCATATAATGAACATCCCAAAAGACATTTTAATATCTAGATGTTTATGCTTGTTCGCAACTTATTATGGACACAAATGGACACAGAGTCAAGGTAATTGTGTTTTACTGTCTTGAATTTCAAATTTTTTTTTTTTTGGGGGGGGGGGGTTGGGGGGTCGTGGGAAGGTGCACCCGACCCCTCCACTGATGAGACGGTCACACACACCCTTGTCCTCGCCCCTATCTCACTGCTATGTGGCTCAGGTGATTCTGTGCATCATATTCTTTATTACCCGGGCCCACTCCCACTAGATATTACTCTTGCCCCTACATGTAACTTAGATTTCCTGGCTAAGCACCAGTATATAGTGGTAAACCAACATCAAATTGTGCGCTTATGTCCAGTCGCTAACATACTAGAATAGTATAATGTGCTTTGTCAGAAACTTGATCAAGTATTGATGACAAACAGCAATTTTCATTACCAGTACCTGGTGCCAGTAATAAAATAAGATTTGCAAATATCACCCTGCGTTTTTTCAGCTATTAACTAAGATAAAATTGTGCGCTTCATGAAAATTATTTTGTTACTACCTGTTAAAAATTACTGTTTCTTGTTTTGCTCTTTTAGAAAAAGAAATCACTCCTTTTCTGGCGGGCATACTAAACACCAAGGCAAACCGAGGGATACCAAGGTGAATGAAAACTGGAGAGTCTAAACGGGTATGAGGTGGTGTTTCTTTTTATTATTTATTTATTGGTGTTTAAGGTCACATTTATCTGCACAACAGCTTATTTTGACCATGGCAGTTTTATGGATGGAGGAAACTAGAGTACCCCAGGAGAACCACTGAGCAATGGCAAGCAACTGTGAGCTCCCCAACATACTACACAAGCTGGGTTAGCCTTGTTCGAAGACAGGTGCACCAAGAACATGCAGTATGCCTTAGTACATAGCATACCTTGCCCCCACATGGGTAGTGGGGGTGAAGTGTCTTGCCCAAGGACACAAAGCTGTTGCCGCAGGTGGATTCGTACTGAGGATCTCTCGGCTTGCAGTCTGCACCTCTACCTACTGAGCTAATGCACCCCTGGCACCACCATGCTGCCTTGAGGCTGCATTTTGAATTCCTGTGTTTGTTGTTCTTATGAAATATTATTTTATTATTATCAATTATGGTACAAATATGGTACCGATAGCACACTTTCAGGATCCGCTGATGTCTGATGGCGACTGTGTGTCAGTGTATGCACACATACTATACACCACATCCTTCATTTTGCTATATACTTTGTGTAAATTTATTTGGAATTTATAGAAGTTCAGACTTGGAAATTTCATAGTATTGTTTTTGCCTTAGTTATGGTGCTTTATAAGTAATGGGCAATTTAGTTTGAAAAAAGGGGTTCATGAAGATTCAGTCACAGGAAGATTCAGCCCTCATACTTTTTCTTAGAATATTCGGTCTCAGTCGTGGTCGAATGTCATCACCTCTTGAGGTCAAATCCTAACAGAATATTTTTTTTTAAAATATTCTATGCATTTTTTCTATTGTTTTATGTTAAGGATTTATGATTACTAATTATGACAAAATTACAAGTGCGATATGAAACAAACCTTAATGAAGCTGGAACAAAAAAAACCTTCCCAAAACAAGCTGTGAGAGGTTCTCAGCTCGAATCCCAATTGCGGCAACTGAAATAAGGCGTACTGCACATCAATGGTACACTTGTCTTCAACCAGTGCTAACCCTGCTTGCTTGGAGTTACAATGTTGAGAAGCTGACAGTTGCTTGTCATTGTTGCTCGGTAGTTCTCTCTGAGTGCTCTGGCTGGGTTCCTCCCCCAGTAAAACTGTTGGGTGGCCCTGGCTGTAAAAATTGTTGTTAAACCCAATAAATAAAGAAATCATATTTGCTGAATCCAAGACCTTTGAATGATGGTTTTGATTGGGGTGTGTGTGTGGGGGGTGGGGGTGGGTGGGGGGTGGGGTTATACAGTTGTGCCCACTTAATTGGATATATCTTAATTGTATACAGTTGAAACTAGAAGTCCTGTCCCGAATTGTGCGCTTATCTAGGCTTAATTGCGCGTAGGAATTGTGCGCAATTGCCATATCGAATGGCATCCTAAGCATGGCAGGTTCTCCTGATTACTCATAGTAAACACAGGCAATGTTTCTGCCAATGGACCTCTGGGTTAACCGGAGGTCCATTGGCTGAAACATTGCTTGTGCACAGGCCATATGTACAGAATATGATAGCCTTACTATGGTCATAACGCATAGATTAACGCGCAAATCGACGTGCTATTTGTGCGCATTTCATGTTAGGACTTCTAGTTTTAACTGTATCCCTGTTAACAGAATATAATTTCCCAACACAAAACCATTTACCTCCAGTACAAATTTGACCTGGTAATTGAATATAGGTTATAGAGTAATCTCCTGTTAATTGAATAAAAAATCTTGTAACATGTTGAGAAATTGCCCTGACTCTTCCCAGTTTTCCTTTGGTTGTAGACCAATTTGGCCTCAGTACATTCAATACAGGCATTTAATCTATTATATCTTGTTTGACAGAGCTCATGGAGCTCTGTCAAACAAAATATAATAGAATAAATGCTAAGTTTATCTCTGGAATACAGGAAAGTGACACAATCCCTGTTAATTGAATACTCCTGCTAATTGAATAATGTTATTGGCAAAGTGGCTCTTCAATTAACAGGGTTCCACTGTACAGCAAAAACAAATATCACAAACTAATAATGAAACTATGTACTTGTGAAATATTCATGTGGTCATTCTACAAAATGTTTTAGCTGGTACGATACAGTTTTGAAGGTTAAAGGGCTCAGTACTTAGAGGTGGAGGCTGCAAGTCAAAGGGTCCTCTATCAAATACCACCTGTGGCAACCACTTTGTTTCCTTGGGCAATACACTTCATTCCCACTGCCCACGTAGTGCCATTGCGTACCAAGGCATACTGCATGTCAATCGTACACTTGTCTTCAACCAATGCTAACCCAGCGTGTGTGCTGTTTGTATGTTAGATGTTTGTAATTGCTCTGTGGTTCTCTCTGGCTTTTCCCACCTGTAAAACTGTCCGACATGAAATGACCCTCGCTATCGAAGCGTCATTAAACCCCAATAAATAAATCAATAAGAATCATGTGTCCCTATTCTGGAGAACAGTTTGGGGCAAATTGCCAAAGGATGGTTTGGGTTAGATTAGTATCCAGTTTGGGTCAAATTGTTGGAGGACAGTTTGGATGCAATTCTCACGAATTCCAGTCACTTTGGCCCCAAGTCATTTTGGCCCCAGTCATTACAGCCTCAGGTCAATTCAGCCCCAATATACCAGGTCATTTCGGCCTCTTTAAATATTTTCAAATATTGTTTGAATTTTAACATTTTTCTATTTAATTTTTTTTCAACATATATATCTCTCAATTAGATATTCAGGTATACATGATATATGTCTAGTAGATTTTCTTTCATGATGAATAAATAAAAGAAAAGTTTCAGCATGTCGAAGATGCACATGGACTATGTGGGATTTGAAATCACTTGTGACCTGAATAATTTTATTTGCTTATGAATCTATGAGAGCCGGAAGCGAGGGTAAGTAATGTGATTTGGTTTGAGTGTACGCCTTGGAAGTGGGGCACTGGGATCAGACCCCCGTGGACATCGAACTGGAAGGGGACTAGGAATTGCACATAACTACAAGGATTCTGCTCTGTGTTTTAGAAAATGTGGACATATTTATGGTAGTATCAAAATCGCAGTTTGGTGGTTGTTTCAGAAAAAAAAAGAAAAAGAAACCCTGTGAACCTCAAACTGGAAGGTGACTAGGAATTGTGCATAACAATATGAACTAGATGGTGTCACTTGTGTGCAAAGCACACTATAGTGTATCCCCGCATTTGCATCCTTGACTTTGTATGAATGCTTGATACAAAGAAGAAATGTATTATATGACACACTAAAATCATATTGAGTGGCACAGGTGACACAGCTTCATGCGCACCTACAGACTCCACTGCAACATTTGGGCATGGTTTTAGCGTTTCGAATTACATACATGTACCCTGGGAGCCATTCGCCGGAAATGGTCTAAGAAAACATGAAAGTGGCAACGGTGGCACCCCCAAAATCTGAAACCTTCATGCACATCTACAGACCCTACTGCAACTACAAGCATAGTTTTAGCATTTCAAATTACATACTCTGGGAGCTTTTTGCCGGAAATGATCTAAGAAAACACGAAAGAAAAACGGTGGCACCGCCACGTGGCATCTGAAAAATCTGAAACCTTTGTACGCATCTACAGACCTTACTGCAACATTTGAGCATGTGTTAAGCATTTCGAATTACTTACCCTAGGAGCCTTTCGCTGGAAACGGTCTAAGAAAACACAAAAGTGGCAACGGTGACACAGCCACTTGGCACCCAAAAAATCCAAAACCTTCCTACGCATTTACAGACTCTACTGCAACATCTCAGCATGGTTTTAGCGTTTCGAATTACATACTCTAGGAGACTTTTGCCGGAAACGGTCTAAGAAAACACGAAAGTGGCAATGGTGGCACAGCCAAGTGGCACCTGAACAATCCGAAATCTTTGTGCACATCCACAGACCCTACTGCAACATTTGAGCATGGTTTTACCATTTTGAAATACATACTGTAGGAGCCTTTCGCCTGAAATGGTCTAAGAGAACATGAAAGAGGCAACGGTAGCACAGCCACGTGGCACCCCAAAAATCCAAAACCTTTGTGCGCATCTACAGACCCTACTGCAACATTTGAGCATGGTTTTAGGATTTCGAATTACATACCCTAGGAGCCTTTCACCGGAAACGGTCTAAGAAAATGTGAAAGTGGCAACAGCACAACCACTAGGCAGCTGAAAAATCTGAAACCTTCGTGCACATCTACAGACCCCACTGAAACATTTGAGCATGGTTTTAGCGTTTTGAATTACATACCCTAGGAGCCTTTCGCCGGAAACGGTCTAAGAAAACACAAAAGTGGCAACGGTGGCACAGCCACGTGGCACCTGAAAAATCCGAAACCTTCGTGCGCATCTACAGACCCCACTGCAACATTTGAGCATGGTTTTAGCGTTTCGAATTACATGTACATACCCTAGGAGCCTTTCGCCGGAAACTGTCTAAGAAAACACAAAAGTGGCAATGGTGGCACAGCCACGTGGCACCTGAAAAATCGGAAACCTTCGTGCACATCTACAGACCCTACTGCAACATTTGAGCATGGTTTTAGCATTTCGAATTACATACCCTTGCAGCCTTTCGCCGGAAACGGTCTAAGAAAACACAAAAGTGGCAATGGTGGCACAGCCACGTGGCACCTGAAAAATCGGAAACCTTCGTGCACATCTACAGACCCTACTGCAACATTTGAGCATGGTTTTAGCATTTCGAATTACATACCCTTGCAGCCTTTCGCCGGAAACGGTCTAAGAAAACACAAAAGTGGCAATGGTGTCATGCCAGGTGGCAGCTGAAAAATCCAAAATCTCCGTGTGCATCTACAGACCACCCTGCAACCTTTGAGCATGGTTTTAGCATTTCAAATTACATACCCCAGGAGCCTTTCGCCGGAAACGGTCTAAGAAAACACAAAAGTGGCAACGGTGGCACAGCCACGTGGCACCTGAAAAATCCAAAACCTTCGTGCGCATCTACAGACCCCACTGCAACATTGCAACGCATGGTTTTAGCGTTTCGAATTACATACCCTAGGAGCCTTTCGCCAGAAACGGTCTAAGAAAACACAAAAGTGGCAACGGTGGCACAGCCACGTGGCACCTGAAAAATCCGAAACCTTCATGCGCATCTACAGACCCTACTGCAACATCTGAGCGTGCTTTTAGCATTTCGAATTACATACCCTAGGAGCCTTTCGCCGGCAACGGTCTAAGAAAACACGAAAGTGGCAATGGTGGCGCAGCCACATGGCAGCTGAAAAATCTGAAACCTTCGTGCGCATCTACAGACTCCAATGCAACATTTGAGAATGGTTTTAGCGTTTCGAATTACATACCCTATGAGCCTTTCGCCGGAAACGGTCTAAGAAAACACAAAAGTGGCAACGGTGGCACAGCCACGTGGTACCTGAAAAATCGGAAACCTTCGTGCGCATCTACAGACCCCACTACATCATTTGAGCATGGTTTTAGTGTTTCGAATTACATACCCTAGGAGCCTTTCGACGGAAACGGTCTAAGAAAACACAAAAGTGGCAATCGTGGCGCAGCCACATGGCAGCTGAAAAATCCAAAACCTTCGTGCGCATCTACAGACCCTACTGCAACATTTGAGCATGGTTTTAGCATTTCGAATTACATACCCTAGGAGCCTTTCGTCGGAAACGGTCTAAGAAAACACAAAAGCGGCAACGGTGGCACAGCCACGTGGCACCTGAAAAATCTGAAACCTTTGTGCGCATCTACAGACCCCACTGCAACATTTGAGCATGGTTTTAGCATTTCGAATTACATACCCTAGGAGCCTTTCGCCGGAAACGGTCTAAGAAAACACAAAAGTGGCAACGGTGGCACAGCGACGTGGTACCTGCAAAATCCGAAACCTTTGTGCGCATCTACAGACCCTACTGCAACATTTGAGCATGGTTTTAGCATTTCGAATTACATACCCTAGGAGCCTTTTGCTGCAAACGGGCTAAGAAAACACAAAAGTGGCAATGGTGGCACAGCTATGTGGCACCTGAAAAATCGGAAACCTTTGTGCACATCTACAGACCCTACTGCAACATTTGAGCATGATTTTAGCGTTTCGAATTACATACCCTAGGAGCCTTTCGCCGGAAACGGTCTAAGAAAACCCGAAAGTGGCAACGGTGGCACAGCCACGTGGCACCTGAAAAATTCGAAACCTTCGTGCGCATCTACAGACCCCACTGCAACATTTGAGCATGGTTTTGGCGTTTCGAATTACATACCCTAGGAGCCTTTCACCGGAAACGGTCTAAGAAAACACAAAAGTGGCAATTGTGGCACAGCCACGTGGCACCTGAAAAATCTGAAACCTTCGTGCACATCTACAGACCCTACTGCAACATTTGAGCATGGTTTTAGTGTTTCGAATTACATACCCTAGGAGCCTTTTGCCGGAAACGGTCTAAGAAAACACGAAAGTGGCTACGGTGGCACAGCCACGTGGCGCCCGAAAAATCCGAAACCTTCGTGCACATCTATAGACCCTACTGCAACATCTGAGCATGGATTTAGCATTTCGAATTACATATCCTACGAGCCTTTTGCCGGAAACGGTCTAAGAAAACACAAAAGTGGCTACGGTGGCACAGCCACGTGGCACCCGAAAAATCCGAAACCTTCCTACATATCTACAGATCATTTAGCAACACCCTAGTGTAATTTTAGAACTCCGAATTACATAGGTTGGGACTATTCAGCAAAAAAGTGAAAAAATAACGCATTTTTTAAGTGGCTCCACAGAAGCCACCTGGTGGCACAAAAATTTAAAAGTTGTATTTTTGGGTTGCACAGACCCTATCGAACAACTGTAGAAAGTTACAGTGTTTCGAATTACAAAACCGGACGTACGGAAGTACGGATGTACGGACATACGGACGGAGATCATGACAATATCCCCGCATTTTTTAAAATGCGGGGATAATAAATGACTGCATATTCCGGTACTTTGCAAAATTTCAAAGTAAAATAATTTCTTTTACTTATACAGATAGCATCTTAAATGTATGTAAAATTGAACACATGGATAATTTTTAATGTCATGTATAACTGTTCTGTACACTGTGGAAATACAAATAACTGAACATTACTTAATAAAGGTAATTACCCATTATTTCTAAACATGAACTATGCACTGATCTTTATAGATCTCAGCACTTAAAATGGTGCCGAAATGACCAGGGGACCAAAGTGACTAGGACAGAGATGACTTTGAGGTCGAATTGACCAGAGGACGAAATGACTTGGAGCCGAAGTGATTGGATATCATTCTAACAGATGAGAGACGTTAATTAGGCCCTAATACAGAACACATTGAATGTGAATTTACTGCAGAGATAATTGCTCGACGATATATTATATTAATATTTTTTCAATAAATATCGAACAATCTATTAATATTTTTTTGAAGAATTATTTTCAGGAGTTAAAACGAATATTGTAGCGTATCTAAAATATCCTAACAGATGTGTACTGCTTTTCTTTTGGATGATTCTTCCCTGGGCCTAGTTCTCCCCAGGCTGAAGATTCCCCCAGTTCCCGAAAAAAGATGACATGCCATTTTCAATGGCGGTAAATATCCAAAAGGGTTATTATTTTCCATTTTTTAGTTTTTGAAACTACGAAGCACTGTTCAGAAATACAGATGCACCAAAAAGTAACACATTATTACTTTGTTTTGGTTTCTAACGGGACTGAAAGCAAGCTATCAGTATCACTTTTTCAAATTACACCCATTTCGTCTGCTGCAATTTTACCCAAGTCGTCCTCTACAATTATACCCAACACGTCCGAAACTCGTTCGCTGGGGGAAAGTATTCAAGTATTGCATTTTGAATCATTTTTTATTTATATAATAATTTTAGTGTATAATTTATTGTATATTACCTATTGTAATATATCTTAATGTACCTCCATTGTAATATATCTTAATGTACCTCCTTGCATTAAATTTCATATATGTGTATGAAATTCTGAAAACAGAAATGTCAGAACAAAATAAACTATCCAGCCATCTAATAAATTTTAATTACTGTTTATTCAATGGATTACCAATAAAAATTATATTATTACAGTAAAAGTTCTTAAAGTATATGTACGTTATATTAAGTTCCACAACATAATCTTATAATTTTGCAATTTTTCATTGAAGAGCTCCACCGGCACCTTACAGTGAATAATTGCAAAATTATTAGCATAAGTATTATAAGAAATAATTATATTAAGAAATGCAACAAAATTTGTTATATTAAGTTCTGCAACATAATCTTATAATTTTGCAAGTATTCATCGAGGCGCACCGTCGCTTTACAATGAATAATAGCAAAATTATTAGTAAATGTATTATAAGAATTAATTATATTAAGAAACGCATCAAAATTTATGGTTTATTAAATTCTGCAACATAATCTTATACTTTTGCAATTATTCTTGGAAGAGCATCACCGGCGCTTTACAATGAATAATCACAAAATTATTAGCAAATGTATTATAGGAATTAATAATATTAAGAAACGCATCAAAACGTGTTATAATTATATTAAGAAATGCATCAAAACTTGTTATATTAAGTTCCGTAACATAATCTTATAATTTTGCAATTATTCCAGGGGGAGGGGAGGCCTGGGGGGGGGGGGGGGGGGACCAAAAATTTGCAAGACGTGATGTGTGGGTGGGTGAGTCTCTTGAGTGCATCAAAAATGTGCATTTCCAACTTGTGCAATTTTTTAAAAACATATCAATATATCAGCCAATATATGACATCATTTGTGTTTCAAACCTGAAAGATGATGTTGTACATCACACTCTTAACATAAATACAACATCAGGAGGCTTTATATGTGAGAATATTGGGCTTAATCTGGGGAAATGTCACACGTTAGTAGGGAGTGGGTGTCTTGTTCGAAATGTAGAAAATGTGCAGACAATATTTTCCTTGACAAGCGGACGACTCGGCTTGCGGACGAAACGTCCGTATACCCTTTTTTCAAGCAAACTTTTCCTTACTTTTACAACACCTTAACAATAACATTCGGATAATTCAACAACTGAGTTTCTGTTCATCTTGATATTTCACGAGGTACGTGTCAATGCATATCTGTATACAATCGCACCAATATAACAACAATTATCAGTTATATTATCGGTTATATGTACGTTTTTTTTCGATTGAGGTTATCACTGGCAGACAAGCTGCAACGAAATCAGGACTGAGAGTTCGATCTGAAATGACGAGATCATCAGCTGAGCATATTGACAAACCTCCAGAAGGACAGAACTCGAGTAATAATAGTAACACTTTGGCCGGCCGCTGATTTGTCGCGGTTCTCGGTTGAGAAGGCCTGGTTACCCCTGAAGTGTACATATGTAGGCAAATGTATCACGCAAAGCTTTGAGGCGAAACAAAAAACATTTGATTCCCAGAGGGGGACAGGCCAATTGCAATTGCATGGGCAATTCGACACCGGAAGTTACGTGTTTTTTTCACTGAAATTTACTGTCCACTTCAAAAATCACATTGACGGCTATAGAGAATTCTGTTCTGGAACACATTTATCTGACTGGGTATGTGGAACCCTTTGCGGGCCTACGGCCCGCTTGGGGTTCCTATTACACACGTCTGGACTTTTTAAAACAGATCGTTTTCTCCAACATAAAATGAGAAGTAAACCACATTTCGGAAGCGTTGATGAAATGAAATCGCCCTATCTGAAACATTAAAAAGAGAAAGCCACACAAACTGGGGTCCAGTCTAAAACATCACCTCCAAGAACGATTTCGAAGCGTTGCCACTTCGAGGAGTAAACTTGCTGTGAAATACGCGTTTTTAGTGCATTTTTTCGATTATTGAAATGCTTTCATGTATCTAATTTTCATGGAGACAAACGTGCTGTGACATTGGAGATATAAGTATGTTTCAAGAATAACGAGTTTAGCCAGAAATGCAGAACTTGAGATTGGGAGTGACGTTCTAAATATAGCAAATTGTAAATCCCAGAATTTTGTTTTAACAAGTCAGTCAACATGCAGGCCATTTTCAAACATGTATGGTCTGACCACGACAGAGACATCGTTGCCCAACACAGTGGCCGCAGAACCAGGCAGAGAACAAAAACATGTTGGTCAGTTACCGTTGTTGCGAAAATCAGAAAGAATTCATTTTAATGAAACTAAATGATAAATCCACGTGAAAGTGGATGTTTCTTTCTTTCCTTGCTTTGAAGTTTTGTGGTTCAAGCATCTATAGGTAGTAGTGGTACGTGGAGAGTGGATTGGCACTAAATCATCCATGGAGTGGAGACATCTCCAAGGAATCACTCAAATTCCACACACATAAATGATAAATTACAAGTGTACAAAAAGCACAAGTAATGTTTCAGGTAATGGACTTCCGGTCCAGGCTTAAGCCGGAGATTCATTGGTTGAAACTTTGCTTGTGACATGTATAATTTAATCCACTTCCCAGTGCATGTATAAATATTACTTAAGAATATTAATAACCAACACATAAATAGAGGGCCATCATTAATAAAATCGAGGAAGTGAGGGACACTATTAAACCGTTCATTCCGGTGCGGGGAGGAATGGAGAGGGGGTGGGGTGCTGGGGGAATGATGGCCTTCTTTTATGAGAACAACGACAAATCAGCGGCTGGCCGAGGAGTTATTAATATTAATAACGTTATTATTTGGATTTCAACCACAAATTTCTGCAATTTAATGGTACAAGTATTAAAGATTCACACTAAAACCCAAATATGAACTGGAAATGATAACTTTCATCAACTGAGTGGATACATTCATTGCTGGAACTTGCTTATTTTTTATAACTGTTCAGTTTGTTGGTGAAATTTTATTTGATGTCTGTGATGTGATATTAAAAGAAATGTTAAATGTACCACCACTAATATTGGCACCAGAAAATAAACCGTTAGCTAAATTTTCATATCCAGCCAACTTTTGCTCACTATCACTTTGTGCTACTTTCACACTTTTCTCATTCGACACACATGATACAGAATTGGCTTTATTTGATGCATGTATGCTGGGGGCAGACTTTGTTTCCTCTGGATGTGGGTGAGGGTTAATTTCATGCTGAGGCGCTTCCTGTAAATTACAACACATTTCTTTCTGTTGCTGTAGAGATGCTGTTGCATAATTATTTATACTGTTCACATTTTTATGACCAGAAAGTTGCATTATTGTTGTGGGGGGCACCCCGGCATGGAGCAGGTTTGTGCACATTGTTTTCCGCAAAGAATGGTTAGTTTTAACCCGGCTTGGGTAGCCATAGTTTTCATCATGGTGCGCAGTCTGTTTATCCCGACAGGTTGTGACTTTTACCAGTGAGCCTTTTCATTTTTTTTGTAGTTGTAATTTACAGCTATATAGAAAGGTGATCCAGTGTGCTTCATATTATCCGCTCTCTGAAAAGCATATTTTTTATAAGCTTCTATTGGGCATAGTGTTTTGTCATCATTGGGGAATATTTTAGGATCAAATGCCCTGGTAGTTGTATTTCCGTATCTTGTTTTTGTTGAACGCTCCCTGAATTCTAAAAACTCTTTTCCATTACTGTCAGATTTTAGTTCAATGTCCCCCCATTTTAACTGGCGGTTTTCATCACATCACATAAATCCCATAAGTTTTGTTATGTTAACCCTTTACCCAACGTAACGGCCAAAACCGGCCAGTGCTATTCTCAAAAATCGCCAGTTAATTTTCATTATTTTTTTCATTTTTTGTCTCAAAAACCTAGGTTATGACCCCTCGTTGGAACGATCTCGTCGAGCTCGTTCCAACGAGGGGTCATAACCTATGTTTTTGAGACAAAAAATGAAAAAAATTAGTTATTCAAGAATTTTTTTTGGCAAGTGTCGTCTGCTTTTCATGTTAGGTAAAGGGTTAAACCACATCAAATTCAAAAGAGCATTAGGGTCATGAAGTCCAATAACTTTAGTATCTCTTCATTTTTGTCCCTCTGAAGCTGTCAATGTCTCAGCTTTATTTTCTTTATTTCCCATTCCCTTTTGTTTGAGCTCCTTCCTTCTCGCTTTCAAAACCTCACGGATCATCTTAAAAAAATCTTTAAAAAATCAGATTTCAGAATACTGTGTTCATAATTTTGGTCACACAGGTATCTTTCTATAGATTTATGATAACTTGTTAATGAATATGGTTCATAATCTGTCCCATCATCCTTTTTCAATGTTAAAATGAATGTTCCTATTAAGGCATCAAGTTCTTTGGGTGGTATCAAATAAACATCCCTTTTTCATGAGGAGCCACTTCTCCCAGCCAGTTTTTGAATTTTCGCATTGAGGATTCTGTTTTTCTTAACAGTATTGGGATTTTTCTTATCATCAATGTATTTTTTTAGATCTTTAATATTTGCTGACACTTGAAACTCAGTTGTCTGAGAATGTTTTGGACTTTTCTCAGTAGAATGACACTGGAATTTGGATGGTAATTTTGGGGCACAGTGTGTGTCATTGGCAGTGCTACTGCTCGAGTTATTGTCACTCTTATCTCAGTTTCAAAGCTTTCATCGAATATCTCATTTGTAAAGTCGAATTCCATGAGAGTATCTTCATCATTGAATTCTAACATATAGCTATCTACATTACTGTCATTTACCCAATTTTCATCATCAGAATTCATTAAATTTAAATTAAAATTTCCATATTCACTTTTTTGCGATGCAAACTCGGCCATTGTTTTTTGTGTCGGAACTGTATTTGCAGACGACAAATCATCGCCTCGGTAATTTCGACGCTGAAATACGGGGCACTGAAGAACCCGTAATTTGATGAAAATAAACGAATGAGAGATAATCATTCTTTTATTGAAAGAATGAAAGGGTAACACCATTATTTGAATTTTGAATGTTTAAATCCGATTTTTTAACATTTGGCTCTGTTGATTTACGAAGCAATTGCGTCACTCAAACTCTGACCTATTTTATTCTTAGATTTCCCAGCAGCTAAAAATACATGACCGGGTCAACCGCAACGACGAGATATGACTCGAGATATGATTGGTCAACTTTGCAGAAAAGAGAACCCCAGAATTTACGACTGGTTCTCTTTCTGAATTTGTTGTTCAGAAAAAGTGCGAAAAGCTGTGTTGCAGACGTGTGCAATAAAACTTATTATTATTTCACAATCTGGAATGTCGGAAACGAGCGGTAATTTTACATACAGTACGTGGAGAGTGTATTATCACTAAATCACTCGCAGAGTGGAGATTCCACCCAAGCAATAATTGCAAATTTGTTGCAAAGCATAACCAGCACAAACAAAGTTTCAGCCAATGGACCTCCGGGTTAAACCCGGAGGTCCATTGGCTGAAACATTGCTTGTGTTTTTTGTCGATATGTACACAATTTGAAAGTTATAGCTTGGGTGATAACTCCACTCCGCGGGTGATTTAGTTACAATCCACTCTCCACGTACTGTAGGTGTGTAATAAATTACATGATATAACACTGTACATTATGTTTAATATTTTGACGCATTCAATAAACATCTTGGTGTAAAACCGTATTTTCATGTAAATTTGATCACACCTAAAAATATGACCAAGCTCCATCCTTGACCCGCCGAAATCGTGGACCTCTCGGCCTGCAGCCTGCACCTTTATATCTAATGAGCCACCGCACCCCCCCCCCCCCCCCCCCCCCCCCCGGGAGAGGAGATTGGCAGTAATAGTTAGTAGTATGTCTCGTATGTTTGAGGGAACATTTGCCGGACCCCGGTGCCGGACCCCGGAAGTGACGTCATGTCACGTGACGTAGTGGCGCCATGTTGTGTTGTCATGGTAACCCGCGTGAGCGGCCATGTTGTGACGTCATCTCCATAGTGATACGTGGTGTGAGTGCGCATGCGCAGCGCGTGTTGTTAGGGTGATACGTGTTTCCGTCGTCCATTTTGTATACTGCAGGCCGCCATCTTGGTTTCTATGGTAGCACGTGATTGCTATGTTACCCAATTGTTCTGTAATAAGACGGGGTATGTTCGGAGGGTATGTTCCTTTGTAGAAGAGTAAATCTAATTACCACAAACAACCCGACAATCCTTCCAAATCACCAAAATCCACCCGAACTTTTACTATTTCGAATTCTTCCAGAATTCTCTGTTTCTATCTATATATGTAATAGTTTTCCTCTACCTAGGCATGTTCCTTTGTTCTAGTGTATACTCCAGTAGCGTAGAAGAGCCTATTAATTGGAACAGCTTTACTTATTATTACTATATTTAGCAATTTCTGGTCTATTCTTGTTAGTTCTGACCCTATTCCAAGTACTCTTGTTGTTTCATTTATCTAGATTATAACCAACCAACCAGATTGCTTGATTTCCCATAGTCTGTATGCAGGGTTATCTCCCTTGTGTATAACAAAAGCAGTCCCAAAGCCAATAAGCTATCGAGCAGTTACTGATAAGTCATTGCTCGAACGACTCTAAGCCCATCGAGCAAATGAGCTATCGAGCAATTGCTCGATCGAGTGACTCCTCGAACGACTCTTCGACTCATTTCAGTATTTGAGGATACCCATGACCCGGTATTGTATTATTTGAGGATACCTATACCAAATATCCCTTATAAGCTAAAGAGCCAAGAGAGTAATTGCTCCATGAGCAATTGCTCGAACAACTCGAAGCTCATCGAGCAAATGAGCCTTAGAGCAACTGCTCGTTCGAGTGACTCCTCGAACGACTCTACGACTCATTTCAGAAAAAAGGGATTCTAGGGCCTAAAGGGATTCCGTAAGTAGGGCTTTTTCTCAAATAAGCCAAAGAGCCAAGAGAGTAATTGCTCCATGAGCAATTGCTCGAACGACTCGAAGCTCATCGAGCAAATGAGCCTTAGAGCAAATGCTCGATCGAGTGACTCCTCGAACGACTCTTAGACTCATTTCAGTATTGGGGATACTTATTGGACTTTACATCCGGGTACTTCATGCTACATCCGGGTACTTCTGTTGGGAAAGGTATAAAAGGGGTGTTGGTACGAAAATAAATTCATTTGTGTTCTGACCGTCGTCGAGTGAAGACATGTTACCAATTCGTTGCAGATACTGTTCCAAGTTATTTTCAAGATCGGATAATGCTCGAAGACACGAGAAGAACCATCATCAGCTCCACTGCAGATATTGTGATAAAGAATTCTCCAGGAGCTTCACACGTAAGAGGCATGAAGAACATTATTGTCCAAGAAGAACAGAAGAGGAGAGAGATACTGGACTGACTGGCCAGAATAAAGCACTTTTAGAATTTTTACGGGATGCTGACAAAGTGGAAATCGATGCCGTTCTACGTGCTGCTGATGAAGATTTGATTACCTGTTTATGTAAATGTGCTCCCAACATCATCGAAGATAAGATACCGCTGAATTTAGCTGAATTTGATGACCTGCGAAAATACGAACATGTATTGAAGCTGCTAGCAGATGATGGAATTTCTCCAGATATAAAAAGATGTATACTACGAAAGAGTTGCTTTCTCTCGGCGCTTATCAACCCAGTCCTAGCTCTGAAAAAAGTATAAAAGGAGTGTTGGTGTGAAAATAAATTCATTTGTTCTACGACCACGAAAGAGTAAAGACATGGCGATACATAACTGCGAGTACTGTGGAAAAACATTTTCTCGAAAATTTAACATGAAGAGGCACAAAGAAGAAGTTTGCCCAAACCGACAAACGGAAAAATCGAGCAACACTACAAGATTAGAAAGAAATCTAGATACACTGCGAATCCTATCTGATGCGGATCGATATGAAGCCAAGACTATGCTGAAGATGGCTAGTGATGATTTGATACAATGTATATGTGATTGTGCTTCAAACATCTTGACGGGCGCAGTACCTATAACCAAATCTGAGAGAGCTAAGCTGATTCCACACAAGTACGAAATAAGGAGAATTGCCTCACCAACGAGAGAACTATCTTATCAGAAAAGAAGACGGATCATACAGAAAGGAGGATTTTTAGGAAAGTTGATCAGACCCGTCATCAGTGCACTGTCCGATATCCTATAAAAGGGTCGTGCTCATAAGAAATTTGCTATTTGTAATCTGACCTTCGAAGAGAGCGGACACAATGCAATCCAGCTGTGCACCAAAACACTGGTCAAGAGATTCGGACTCTGATGAATCGTCGGAACTATCAGAAGATATGGAATATGAAGAAGAAGAAGACGAAGAAGAAGACGTTTCTATGATGGGAGGTATCGTTCAAAGTGCCTTTGACAAATACCAAAACGATTTTGACAACCTCATGAACAAATATATCGAAGATGGAATGGATAGTGAAGATGCAGTTGAAACAGCATATAGAGCACTTCAAAAGAATGTTAGAGAAGCCATTAGTGAGAAATACATTCATACCCTTGTGTACATTCGAAATTTTTGCAACGACGCAATTCACAAGAAAATTCAAGAAACTGTCAAGCGTCTTCGTGAAGAAGAGGACTTTGACTTTGAAGAATCCCAGAAATATGCATTTGGAAAAGCGAAGATTTCTGTTCGACAACCTTATGACAAACTACTCATTCCGAGTAGATGATGATGAAGAAGAAGAAGACGATTAGAAAAGTATAAAAGGAGTGTTTGTATAAAAATAAATTCATTTCCGTTTTGAACGTCGAAGAGTGAAGATGTCTGTGTCAACAACGGTGCTCAGATTCAAAGATGACTTACATATACAGATCTTCAAGAATGATGCTGGATTAAAGCTGACTTCCCAGGAACCAAGTGAATCGTGTGGTAAATGCAGCCAAGAGAAAAAATCTAGACATGGATGCTGATGGAAAGAAACAAAGATGTGTGGATACTGGCCGATCAGTAAACAAAAGAATAAAGACAGAAGAACTGACTCCCAATACAAACAGGAACGAAGTTACTACTGCGAACAAAGTTTCTACAGAAACAAAGAAAGATGTTTCCATTAAGAACGAAGTTTCTAGTGAAGACAAGAAAAAGATGCCAGCTCCCACAAAGAAAGAAGTTTCCACTAAGAACGAAGTTTCTACTGGAGTCAAGAAAAAGATTCCAGCTCCCATAAAGAATGAAGTTACCACTAAGAATGAAGTTTCTACTGAAGTCAAGAAAGATGTTTCCACTCAAACCACGAATGAAGTTACTACTAAGAAGACTGAAGTTACTACTATGAAACAGCTTGAGAAAGAGGAACCAAAAGATGCCAGACAGGAAATTAAAGCAACCAACAAAGCCAAGTTATCAAATGAGAGAATGTGTTTTATCAAGAACCTAGCCATGCGATGGGAAGAAGCTCCAACCCACAAGAAGATGAAATGGTTAGCCCATGCAAGAAGAACTACAAAGAGAAATGCATTGAGACATTGAATTGTATACTTGAATAAAAATGAAATGTTATATATATTGTTGTTTGTTTTTTTTATCTACTACCCCAACAGAAGTACCCGGATGTAAAGTCCAACAAGTATCCCCAATACTGAAATGAGTCTAAGAGTCGTTCGAGGAGTCACTCGATCGAGCATTTGCTCTAAGGCTCATTTGCTCGATGAGCTTCGAGTCGTTCGAGCAATTGCTCATGGAGCAATTACTCTCTTGGCTCTTTGGCTTATTTGAGAAAAAGCCCTACTTACGGAATCCCTTTAGGTCCTAGAATCCCTTTTTTCTGAAATGAGTCGTAGAGTCGTTCGAGGAGTCACTCGAACGAGCAGTTGCTCTAAGGCTCATTTGCTCGATGAGCTTCGAGTTGTTCGAGCAATTGCTCATGGAGCAATTACTCTCTTGGCTCTTTAGCTTATAAGGGATATTTGGTATAGGTATCCTCAAATAATACAATACCGGGTCATGGGTATCCTCAAATACTGAAATGAGTCGAAGAGTCGTTCGAGGAGTCACTCGATCGAGCAATTGCTCGATAGCTCATTTGCTCGATGGGCTTAGAGTCGTTCGAGCAATGACTTATCAGTAACTGCTCGATAGCTTATTGGCTTTGGGACTGCTTTTGTTATACACATGGGAGATAACCCTGCATACAGACTATGGGAAATCAAGCAATCTGGTTGGTTGGTTATAATCTATATAAATGAAACAACAAGAGTACTTGGAATAGGGTCAGAACTAACAAGAATAGACCAGAAATTGCTAAATATAGTAATAATAAGTAAAGCTGTTCCAATTAATATGCTCTTCTACGCTACTGGAGTATACACTAGAACAAAGGAACATGCCTAGGTAGAGGAAAACTATTACATATATAGATAGAAACAGAGAATTCTGGAAGAATTCGAAATAGTAAAAGTTCGGGTGGATTTTGGTGATTTGGAAGGATTGTCGGGTTGTTTGTGGTAATTAGATTTACTCTTCTACAAAGGAACACACCCTCCGAACATACCCCGTCCTAGTACAGAACAATTGGGTAACATAGCAATCACGTGCTACCATAGAAACCAAGATGGCGGCCTGCAGTATACAAAATGGACGACGGAAACACGTATCACCCTAACAACACGCGCTGCGCATGCGCACTCACACCACGTATCACTATGGAGATGACGTCACAACATGGCCGCTCACGCGGGTTACCATGACAACACAACATGGCGCCGCTACGTCACGTGACTATGACGTCACATGAGATCCTGCAATGAGATCCTGCCAATGTTCCCTCAAACGTGCGAGACATACTACTATAGTTTAATTTCACTTGTGGAATTAATCCTTTGAATTGTAGTGATATCTTTCATGCCAGTTCAATTCAATTAGAAGAGTCCATATTCATTATTTGGGGTAGATCAATCAGGCTACACGTTGATAATACTGATTGGTCAACATCACAATACTTTCTGAACAGCTATCCTATATAAGGACGTGATGACGTGTCATGTTCCTGGCCAGAAAAGCGTCCGCTGGGGTTCAAAGGGTTAACCCTTTACCCAACGAATCGCCCGCATCCGCCCGCATTCGTAATATGCAAATTCAGCAGTTGAAAAAATAATATATTTAAAAAAAATTCTACAAAACCATATCATGTGACCCCTCGTTGGAACGAGCTCGTTCCAACGAGGCGTCACATGATATGGTTTTGTTGAATTGTTTTGAAAAATGTAAAAACATAATATTTAAAATAATAAATTTTGATATCCTCTGCGTTGGGTAAAGGGTTAAAGTATTACTAAATATTCCAAAAATACACAACAGCTAAAGCTCATTTTATTTTACTCTGTTGTACAATCCCGAAACTGAATTGAAATTGTTTCCATCTTAAATGATTAATATCTGAAAGGTGTATGCCATCCATGGGCTGGAAATTCGATTAAACTCATGGAGAGGTATTAAAATGAAAAATGTTTTCCAACTTTCTAAATATGTCAGGGTAAGTGTAGAAGGGGTGAGGGGGTTTGTGTGTGTGTGGGGGGGGGGGGGTGGTGGCACATCTCCAACAGAACTCTGATCCCTTTGGTAAATATGTTAGGGTAAGTTTAGGAGGAGTGGAGGGGCACCTCTCCAATAGAACACTGTTCTCTATGTTAGGGTAATTGGAGGGTGGAGCACCTCTCCAGCACAACACTGATCTCCAGGATAAATCTAACCTGTCCGTCTAAAAGGGGTTAATGTTGAACTGTAGTTTTTGCATTTAAATATCGCACATAATTTGTATCTTTATTAATGTGATTACAAAAACTGACACAGAGATTCTGATTGCATCCTCTCAGTGTCGCGATAGAGTCGGAATTATCATTCCGTGTTTCTCCCCATCACACTGTTGAATCTCATTAGTCGGACAGAAAGACAAGACCATTGAAACTGAAAAGCTATTTCTTTTGATTTTCGGGATTCGGTTGTAATTTCAAAGTACTAATTAATAAAATCTAGACGCAATATATAATTGCATCGCGATCCGATTACAATTTGATCAAGAAAAAACGCGAGGCAAAAAAAAAAGACGTGGGACCAAAAACAACACGTTCATTGACTTGTGCATTTTGGGTTTGCAGCGCATAATCTAATTCACAAATGATAGATGCTAGGAGTCAGTTCAGTATTACTCACTTTGCCCTTACCGTCCCTCCATGGCCATCACTTGACGCAGTTGTGTATATATTTTAAAGAGAATTCACCACCAGGAACGGATAGAAACCCGGAGTGCTGTAATTAGTTCTTTAGGGCGTTATCAGTACAAGATGGAAACATGTGTAAATCTCATTTCGAGGACAATAGACCACCACCTATGTAATAAGACTGTTACCTGACTTGTGAGATACTTTACAGTAATTAATTATGGGCGAAGTTGAAAACAAAAACAAAAAATTATATAACATAAAACGTTTTCTAATATACGTAATATATTAACCCTCTGAAGAACAAAACCCACCTTTCACTAAAAGGATTCTTATACGACATGTAATCATAAAGTGGGTGGGAGCTTAGTAAATGTGCATATGGTAGACCAATTAATATTTTCAACGTGCAGCCTTTGGGCTGCACGTTGAAAATATTAATTGGGCTAGTCCAAATAATGAATATAGACTCTTCAAATTGATGACACTGAAGTGAAATAACCAAACCCACACCTCCCCAAAGTTACGGGGTTACTACCATGGACTTCCTACCTCTCCCCGGCCCTGGATAACATAGGGTATATTCACCCTTTGAAAACGCATTTTCCTCCAAGGATTGTTATACGACTATACTCATAAAATAGAAGGCCAATTAGTGAATGTGTGTGCTCAGTCTCCCGTTCCTCTTAACACTGAGTTTCCCATTCACACCAATGGAAGGCAGTATGGCGTACTATCTCCTGTGGGTGTCAATGGAGAATTCAGTGTTAAGAGGAGAGGAACACCATTTTACGCCATTCAGTCCTGAAGATATCTTGTTTCTACTTCTCTGCTGTTTAGAAAATAACTATATTCTACCTGTAAGAATGTGTCTGTATTATGGAAGCTGCACTCCGACAGTTGGTCTCAAATAATAATAATAAAAAAAACAGCTACCCCACCCCACCCCCTTCCTCACCCAATAACAGCTCGCAAAAACAGGAATCTCCGATGCTGACAAAGCCAAACAAATGGCGATTCAATCTGTTAACCCCTACTGTAAAGACTCGAGAGTAAGACTACCACACCCTAACACCCTAATACTTTACTAAAACTATATAGTCGTGGGGACTAACCTGTATCCCAGAACAGAAAGAATGGGCATTGACAGTGCCACACTTGACTGCCAATGGGAACGATGCGTCCTAAAAACCCACAGGAGGTCAAACTTGGTAGCCCTTTGCAGGTTTAGTACCCTAAAGAGGGACCGTCAAACCCGGAGCGGAAGGGGCGTTGTCGTCTTAATTAAACAGAATAGTAGTAGAGATGTGTTCCACCTTCCCTTTTTCTCACGCGGCAGGAGGCGATGGCGTCATTTCAATTGTTTTATTTTTTTAATTGTTTTTAGAGTTTTTTTATTTGTTTTTTTTTATCTGATGTGTTAATTGGTTTTAAATTAGCTTCAGTTAGATTCAATCGTTTGTTAGAGAAATGTTAGCTCGCGTTCATCTAAGGTCGGCCGGTCTATATTATATAAAGGTCATAACTCATGATGTGCTCGAACACGAGTTTTCTCAGTTATATTATAGCAGATAAGTACCATCACCAAAATCACCGTGCGTCCCCACCCAAGAGTACCCCATTTTGCTCACCCAAGGCGCCACCCAAACCTAAACGAAGGCTGCCATGTCTCCCAATACCTGTGTTGACAATATCGCGACCGTGTCACCCAGACCCTCATCTCCCTATCAAAGACTCCCGCCCTTCTATTGACGCTGCTCTAAACGCAGACCTTCACGCGCCATGGTCCCCTCGGTGACATAATCGTGTCGCCCAGATCATCGTGTACGCATCCAAGCGTCCCCCATATCTCCACTCCGAATGGAGACACCAATGTGTCGTAAAACCTCGAATGACCATCTCGTGACGCTGTCAACATACGCATCTCACCGTATCACTAATTCAAGTGTCCCCACCGCACCCAGACGCATGCTCCAATCCAATTTTAACCACAAAAGGCAGTAGCTGGTTTCTCCATTGAATTATGAATGACATATCCACATACCGACATTGTGACAATGTTCCAATTTCTCTCGTCTCATGGGATACGGCTGGCTTCGGGTAGGTAAAAACCCGTACCACGTGATCAGACACGGGGTAACGAATTTATCTATTGACTTTCCGTTTTAGAAGTACAATCTATTTCATGTGTGAACACACACAGCATGAGATCTTTTATCTTCCATTGTTGAGACATACAGGTTTCTGTGGAATTTTTGTGCAAAAGAGTTTTTGTGAAAATATGCCGATATGACTAGTATAAAAACAATTATTGAGTTTCTTTTTGTCTCTTTTGTCTCAAAAACAAAGCTTATGAACCCCACATTGGAGGGTACTCGACACGCTCATTCCAATAAGGGGTCATGAGCTATATTTTGGAGATAAAAAATTAAATATAATACATGTACACTGTAAAACTGGAATGACGCGTCTTCTACGGGGTATGGACAATTTGTAGATTTCGGAACGAGGCTTCCACTGGGTATGGGAAATTTGTCAGTGGCTGGGCGGACGAATCGTGGGTTTCAATGAATATGGTCTCATACCACGTATCTATCAACCAATCAAATCAAAAAATTCACTTTAGTCAATAGATAATGTTGCTTCTTTCATCAGTTCTTTCAGGTTTCTTCATTAATTCTAATACGAACTTTGAATTGCACCACTATCGGCGACATAGACCGACACACCCACTTTCACACGTGGTGGACTTAACCCCCATCCGGACATTGACCGACCTTAACCCAACACCCTTAACTCTCTGATGGTAAAACTTTCAACACCCAAAACTATATCGTGACTACAGTTCAAGCTAAAAAATACGCCACTTTCGTGCGATTTATTCCTAGAAATGAGGAAAGATACTCAAAACCCTCACAGATATTTCTCAGTCACTCAAAACCTTTCTTCAACACACTCCGATGCATTTTTTGACATCCTCAAAAGGGTGTTTTCGGGATTTTTCAATCGTCTTGTTTCCCCCTAGTTTAACCCCGTCATGGCCGAATCCGGTTAACCACCGTGGATATCAAACCTTATTTCACTCCCTGGACGACGTCAGCTCGACAAACCGTTTCCATTTTGCTTTGTTTTTTTAACACTGTGGAAGTTATTGTCGATGCGCGGTGGTTCCTCACTAACACCACGACAAGATTTGATGCGACACCCCAAATGCTGCACATTCGATAGATATATAATAGACGTGAACGAAAACAATAATTCACATGTATTTTTTATTACTTTCCAAAGTGTGATTTACTTGGATTTTTGGGTTTGATTATAAACGATAACTTCACAAGTGAATCATGCAATCAACAATTATGTCATGTATCCGTGCGCGCAAACGAAGACGCTTTACCATGGGTGTAATGGGGACTTCATTGTTATTTTTGGTTTTTTTTAACTCTTTACCTAACATGAAAAGTAGACGACACTTGCCAAAAACATTCTTGAATAACAATTATTTTCATTTTTTATCTCAAAAACATAGGTTATGACCCCTCATTGGAACGAGCTCGACGAGCTCGTTCCAATGAGGTGTTATAACCTATGTTTTAGAGACTAATTGAAAAAAATAATGAAAATTAATTGGCGAGTTTTGAGAGTTGCGCTGGCCGGTTTTGGCTGTTACGTCAGGTAAAGGGTTAAATAATATAATTGTCGTTAATAATGAAAAGTAATAAACAGAGTAATCGCTTGACTGGACTGGTTACGTGAAATAATTCATTCGTGGCGAGGGACTATATTGTACAACGTCCCTCACCTCTCATGAATTATTTCACTTATCCAGCCCAGTCAAGCGATTTCTCTCTATTTAGTTCATACATTTTACATTTTACATTTTTAGTGATTCTGTGAAATGTATTCCATTACTGGAATTCCGTAAGTGGGATTCCAAGCGTACTGCGCATAAGAACACAAGCACTCAGGCACATATGACGAAAATGGGATTCTGTAACCACATACATACCCTAAAATAGGATTCTCATCCGACTCCGTGCAATGGGATTCCGTGAATTTGACAAAGTTAGGGAGAGGCATCTCATTTTATACCCTCTAGTATTTATGTCAAATCGGAATCCCATTTCACGTAGTCGGATAAGAATCCCACTTACGGAATCTCACTTATGCCGGCATCTTCGTTGCAGGTTGTCATGCGCTGTTTGGCTCTGCCCGCACGGTTCAACAAATCGCTGGAAACCACATCAATAGACTGAGCTACATTCAACCCACAAACACACTTTTTTTGTTGTACTTTTTGAGGAGTTGAGGGCTTCAAACACGACATCCTATCCTCCCTAAAGGATTTGTGCCTGAACCCCGGACTTTAAAAATATTATAAGTGTTTTCTCTAATCCTAGTTTTGTAACCGTTAAAGAATTTCACGACGGGACCACACCCACTCTGGCGTTACTATTGGGGTTTCTTTTTTTCTTCTCTTCAGTCCTACCAGTCTCCTCCGTTTGGCTTGTCCTGTCCTGGTGGAGTCAAAATCACCCTCCGACGCTCGGCCTAAACTAACGGATGCGTCAGGTAATCCTGGAACCTCGACCACTGTAGGGAGTGTCTGATCATTCTCACTTATGACCCTCTCGCGTTCTGGATGTGAAGGTGTGTCTCGCAGTCAGCGGATACGACCGAGCCGGAGACAAACTTCACTTGTCTAGGAATGCTCAATCTGAGATAACAGCAAGTAGCAGACTATACTTGCCTGAATAACAAGGACAACCCCTACAATCATCACCATCTTCAACTTCCGGAAACAGGATAAACTTATTAATGAAGGAAACGATCCATATAATATACATAGTAGACTTCACATTCCCGAAAAACAGACTACAACCACATAATATATCCGGCGGGGTGTAGGACTGGGTCCTGATGGCTTTTTTTTAAATCTTTACTTCTCCTCTTGTGTGGCTGCTGGATGTCGCAAGTCCCACTGCACCATTAAGGACACTCTCCAATAAGTAGGAATATAGGACATTTGTATAAACATAACAATTAGGTGAATGCGAAACATGGGTAAAAAAAATGTTACTTTTGTACTGGTACCCGCACTTTTACACTGGTACCCCCACTTTTACACTGGTACTACACTGGTACCCTCACTTTTACACTGGTACCCTCATTTTTATGAAAGGCCTGATCGTGGATTCTAGAACTCAAACAGTTAACCCTTTACCCAACGCAGACGATATCAAAATTTATTATTTTAAATAACATTTTTTTAAATTTTTAAAAAAATGTCAACAAAACCATATCATGTGACCCCTCGTTGGAACGAGCTCAATGAGCTCGTTCCAATGAGGGGTCACATGATATGGTTTTGTTGAAATATTTTGAAAAATTTAATTTTTTCAACTGCTCAATTTGCATTTTAAGCGGGCGATTCGCTAGGTAAAGGGTTATAAAAACTCCTTATTATTTCTTCATCTCCATTTTAGTTGCTCTCTATTGATTCCGTGTTGTGTGATCGTTGTTACAAACAAAACCTTACAGAAATCAACATGGAAGCTCTATAAATTACTTTTAGGCTCTCACATCGACGGCCGTTCCATCCGGATTAAAAATTAAAAACCACCCACCCTCATTCGTTTTAAAAAAAGATGCTCGGGAATCAAGTATTTAATTTTCTTTGGCCCTTCTGACGTGCCTTGATTCTTATGCCGAGCGTCGAATTTTTTATTTTTTCCTTTTGAAATGCGCAGAAACCCGTTTTCGAAAATTCATCTTATCTCAACGTTTTGGATATCATGTCGCAAACGGAATGGAGTTTCAGAGTGTAGGAGAAAATCCCTGAGGAGAAAAGCCCTGAGTTTTTTTTTTTTTTTTTTTTTTTGCAACATAGGAGAAAGCCCTGGTCCATTTTTGCGGGAGGTGGATTCTACTATTTTATGACCAGAAGGAAATTGATAAACTGGAAAAATACGAATTAGGAAAAAAAAATAAAAATGGATAATTTGGGGTTCTTTTCATTTGAAAAAAAAACAACTTCAGAACATCAAGTACAGAAGTACTTTATATCATGGAAATTTTTATCCTCAAAATGCTTCATTACTAATGCAATTATAACTGAATGTGTATGCAATGTCCAACACCTTGCACAAACTCAGACACAGTCTTTTTACCACAAGAATGATCCACACACAAGTTTCTTAGCTTTTCTTGAAGTGTCCATGTTTGTAAAATTATTAATTAATTGAAACAAAATTAAAGAATTAAAAATATCTAATATTTAAAACAAATCAGATCAAAAAGATAAAAAAAGAAAAGAAAATTAAAAAGTTTTTTTTTTAAATTAAATAAAGTAAAAAAATAAATAAAAGTAAAAAAAAATAAATTAACTAAAATTAAAAGAATAAGTCTAAAAAATAAATCAAGGCTTTTCTCTCCCCCCACTCCCCCAGCCCCCCCCCCCCCCCCCCCCCCGAAAGAATGGACCAGGGCTTTTCTCCACAGAAGCAATTTCAGGCATTTTCTCCTTAGGGCTTTTCTCCACCAGGACTTTTCTCCACCAGGGCTTTTCTCCGTCCCCGGAGTTTCACATTGGCAAACCGATTTGATCTTTTCATTTTTGTCGGTTTTCGACGATAATTATTAAAAATGAATTTTCTTACAACCTTTGAGAGAAATATAGGAAAATAAATTAATATTAAAAATTACAATAATGAGACAATGGTTATTTTAGGCATCTAATATTCTATGAACAGTTGTTGGTGTGTTTAGTTAGACTGTGTTTTCTGTCCCATTTACTGCTGGAGAAGAGTTAGCTCATGAGCTGGACTTCAAGAAAACCCATCGCTTGTCATGATCAATGGCTGACCTAACGTGAATGTTTGACTGCTACAAGTTCACATGTGCCAGGACATTATTTTTTTAAACATTTTGTGAAAGTATACTTAAACATTTCAAAACCATAAATGACCTGTTTTATTATTTGTAATTCAGAAGCTGAGCATTTTTAGGAGACTTCACTAAACTCTTGACTTGTTAACATTTATTAGTAAGCTTTTTTTTTATAGAAAACGTTCCTATAAATGATAACAAGTCAAGGTTTGTATCAAATCTTTGTGTGTTAATACATTTAATCTTAGAATTTACGGAAACAGTGTAACAACCTGAATTTGATTGAAACGTTATTGTGGTGAATTGACGGTAACATGGTCTGAGGTTTGCGGCTCGGAGCTTATGTCCAACCGAGACGCGTTGCATCGAGGTTGAACATATGCTCCGAGCCGCAAACCTCAGGCCATGTTACCGTCAACTCATCACAATAATGTATATGTTCCAATAGACACTATCCATTAGCCCCAAACCTACATCGTAAAACACGAGAGGTTTATTTATTGACTTGTGGTCGTTAAAAGTTACCTTGTTCAAGGCAACTTTTCACGATCACAGGTTTAGTAAATAAACGTCTCGTGTACCTCACCACTGGATAAATAATCAATAAATCAGATAAACTCATTCTGTCTCAGGTGAAATCGTAAATCTATTTGTAATTTTAACAACACTTCACCCGCAGCACCGTTTGCTGCACGTGGGAAAAATCCAGAAAAATGAAGCGGCTTGCTTATCACTCCATTGATGAAGCTATTACGCAACGGGTGACGTCATTTCAAATATTTCGAGTACGACGCCAGACGGTAACATTTGCAACTGGAGCCGTAAACATAAAAGAACCTAAGCCAGCTCTCATCCAATCAGAGGGGAAGGATTTTATTCCTATTGAAACATAAAGTATTGTTTGCCTTTTATGGTGACAATCCAAGGGAGCGCGGTGGCTCAGTAGGTAGAAGTGCAAGCCGAGAGGTCCTCGGTTCGAATCCCACCTGCGGTAACCGCGTTGTGTCCTTGGGCAAGACACTTCATCTCCATTGCCCGCGTGAGGGCACGATGACGCAGTGTACTAAGGCGTACAGCACGTCGAGGTACGCATGTCTTCAATCAATCTAACCCTGCCTGTACTGCAGTGCGGAGTTACGGTGTTGGGGAGCTGGCAGCTGCTCGTCATTGCTCGGTGGTTCTCTCCGGGTACTCCGGCTTCCTCCACCCTTAAAACTGCCACGGTCGTGATTAGCCATTGTGCATAAATATGTGACCTTAAACATCAATAAATAAATAAATATGGTGACAATCAAACATTTAAGACTTGGGTGAACAAATCAAAGCACACTTCATATGTGTTTGATAGTGTAATGTACGTACATGTACCTGTACAGAAAATAGATACTATTTACATTGTGGAATCCTCATGTAACGTACCAAGTTCAGCTTGATATGCCCAAAACTGTCACTGTGACAGGAACCAAACAAAAGAACATTTGTAGGTTTGCGTCTGAGATAATTATGAGAATGCATGCAATAACTCCTTCAAGGTAATGGCTGTGCCAGAAAATGGTTTGGGAATGGGTGGAGAGGGGAACAGGCCCTTTCAGATACCGGGGTGGCTCGGAAGGGAGGAGTGAAGGCTGCAAGCCGAGAAGTTTACGGTTCGAATCCCACCTGCTGCAACCGCGTTGTGTCCCTGGGCAAGTCTCGTCACCTCCATTGCCCACGGGCACGGTGTCCTTGTGTACTAAGGCGCACTGCACGGCGGTGGTGCACATTTATTCAACCCATGCTAACCCCGCTTGTGTGGAGTTAGTATGTTGGGGAGCATGAAAAACTGTCCGACACGAGGTGACCCTGCTGTCGAAAATGTCGTTAAACTCCAATAAATAAATACAGTTCCTCTCCGTGTCGAGTGTGTCTTGTCACTTAATCGTTTAACAACCATTTTTCACAAAAATTACATCTTGCCATTTTGTAAGGATTCAACGTTCAACGGCTTTTTCTGACAATAAGCTGGCCAAGTTTTACCAGCACTGCAATAGGCCAAAATTTACTACTCAAAGTTTGCTAAGCACCAAATATTTGACACATGATTGTGAAATTGTCTTGTGACATATTTGCGATATTTTTGGTGGATATGATTGAGGAATGCTTTGAGATGGTCCCCAGTGTTTACATTAGCTCGCTTGACAGGCAGACTTTTCGTGACAGTCATGGAAAGCATGTACCTCTTGATTTTCATGATGTTTTCGTGTACTCTCTATGTCTATGTACATGACATGTGTAGGGTATTCAGTCTTCATTTCAACACATACCCTTGTGATTTAATGATTGAATATGGCAAATGCAAATGTAAGAAGATATTTATCTGAAGCAGAAATGTGGCGGGCTGTAGGGATGGTGGAGCACGGGGCTACCCATTGTCGGGTTAGTGAAGCCATTGGTGTGCACCATACGGTGATCACCAGAGCCTGGGCAAGATTTCAGCAGTCAGTATGGTAAACCAGTAAGACGGCATGGTGGTGGCAGAGACAGGGCAACAT
The DNA here is from genome assembly GCA_031216915.1 of Pictodentalium vernedei. Classification (NCBI taxonomy): domain Eukaryota; kingdom Metazoa; phylum Mollusca; class Scaphopoda; order Dentaliida; family Dentaliidae; genus Pictodentalium; species Pictodentalium vernedei. Next base: position 780,540,302 of record CM062295.1, read on the forward strand.
CTGCAGCTGAAAACCGTTTTTTTATCATTCAGGCTTTGTCACAGCAACCCAGCTACGCAGTGACCTTCAGAATGCATCCGGGATAAATGTTTCGACGCAGACTATCCGGGCAAGGTTGCACGAATGTGGTCTTCGATCGAAAAGACCATGTTTTCGCATTCCGCTGCCCCAGAACCACCGCCAAGCACGATATGAATGGGTCATGAACCACGTTGGATGTACCAGAGAAGATTGGCGACCTGTCCTTTTTACAGATGAGTCAAGATACTGCCTAGACCACACAGATAGGCGTTCTAGGGCGCGGAGAAGACCAGGAGAGCGATTCCATGCAGCCAACACTGCTGAGCATGGCCGCTATGGAGGAGGGTCAATCATGGTCTTGGGTGGCATCAGCAAGGATGTACGTACAGCGCTCTCTCTGTGTCCTTGAACGTGGTACATTGACTGCACAGCGGTATATTGATGAGATCCTGGATGTTCACGTCAGATTGTATGTAGGTGCAGTGGGTGATAGATTCATTCTGATTGACAATAATGACCTTCCTCATGTTGCCCATGCTGCCGGCGAGTACCGATAGAGAAGGGGGGGGGGGGGAGGATTGACCGTATGGACTGGCCAGCAAGATCCCCTGATATCAGTCCAATCGAACATGTCTGGAATAAGTTGCAGCTTGCAATTTCAGCCCGTCCAGTCCCGCCAAGAAGTGTCCAGGAGCTTGGTGCCATGCTGGTCCAAGAATGGAACAACATCCCACAAAGGGCCACCAGGAACCTGATTGGGAGCATGAGAAGGCGTTTTTCAAACTGCAACTAACAGTAATGGGTCTCATACTCGATATTGAACCCATACCAGTTCGCTCCGTCAACTTTTTTGGCAAATTGAAAAAGTTCCTCTTTTTCCAATTATATCCATTTTCCATGATTATCGTATTCAAAAGCTAAAAAATAAGGTCAAACACAAATAAAATCTTAATTTCTGTACTTAAATCATTAAAGATATAATTAAATAAAAAATATATACACGTTTCATTACAATATTTTAACTAAAACGTAAAACAGGTTGTTGGATATACTTGGTGCTTAGCAAACTTTGAGTAGTATATTAACGGAACACAGCGATTACCATTCTGGTCAATCATACCTGCACTCTGTGATCGCCTCACTGTTAAAGTGGAACACAACAGACAGTGGCGAATCCAGGACGGTGGGGGTGAGATAGAGAGGTCATGGACCATCCTAACAAGAACAGTGCCCCCTCCCTCATACTGGGAGACATAAGCAACAAAGGACACCAGATTCACTCTCGGGGCGTCAAATTTTCTATATTTTCTCAGGTACCCCACACCCAGAACCCCCCAAAGAGGGGAATATTGTAGGCCTGGGTGGGGTAGGTATGGCCTTCTCATTGGTGAGGGTTTGGTGAGTCCCAAATTCCCACCTATGGGAGAGCCATACCTACCCTGCCTCAGGTCTAAGGCCTTCGAATATGCCTGTGACAAATAATATATCGACATGGCACCCCCCCCCCCCTCCCATCCCAACAAGTTATGCTCTCTTCCTGGGGCGCGTTGGTGTTGCGGTCACCGTGTCTCGTCAGATCAACGAAGTTAAGCCCGGTTAGTCCTTGGATGGGTGACCGTCGGACTCCCGCGTTGTGTCCTTGGAAAAAGGCACTTAACCCCGATTGTCCACAAAGGGGCTGGATCGCCGTGTATTGAGGCGTACTGCACGCCAATGATGCGCATGCACTCAACCAATCTAGCTCTGTCTATGCTGAGATAGGGATTTAAGATGTTGGGGAGCTGGTAGCTGCTCGTGGTTGCTCTGTGGTTCTCTCCGGGTACTCCGGCTTCCTCCATCCGTAAAACTGTCACCGACACATGATATGACATTGGCTGTTAAATAAATGCCCTCCTCCCTTCTCAGTTTTCTCAATAGTAAATCCTAGCTACTTCTTTGACAACAGAACAATAATCAGCGAGAAAATTAATTAATAATTATAGATGATGGGTAAAACATCAATAAATTCATCTTCCAAATATAATTACTTAACATTTCTTATAGCGAAACGATCAGCTATTTGATCGAAATGTCCCAAACCATCTTTTTGTTTCATTTTGATAATATTTTGTTCGGTCTACAGTACGTGGAGAGTGTATTATCACTAAATCACCCGCAGAGTAGAGAAGAGATTCCACCCAAACAATAATTGCAAATTTGCTGCAAGGCATAACAAGCACAAGCAAAGTTTCAGCCAATGGACCTCCGGGTTAAACCCGGAGGTCCATTGGCTGAAACATTGCTTATATTTTTTGTCGATATGTACAAAATTTGAAAATTATAGTTTCACTGGGGGGAAGCGTGACCGTGAACATTTGGTTGATTGCGCCGGTGTCCGGTTGATTGCCCTTTCTCTTCGACATCGAATTGTGGTAAGTGTACGATTTATCGTAGATTTCTCTAAATATCAATAACTTGGGAACCCAGGAATATACGCATAGGTTGTGTGAATGTATCCTGAACACGTACATATATTTTTTATACTTAGATACCCGAGTATTGCCTGCTAGTGACTTCATATTCAATCCATCAGCGGGTCGTTTTCGTCAAATGTTGACAAAAATGGCTCGTACGCCTCAAACACTTTAACTACCTAATTTCTTTTTACCCTGAATGTAGATAAGGGCACCGGCGCAATCAACCACATTTTCACGGTCACGCTTCCCCCCAGTGAGTTTGGGTGATGACTCCACTCCGCGGGTGATTTAATTACAATCCACTCTCCATGTATTGTAAATTATGAATATTTATTCAGTTGAGCCCGTTCGGCTCATTCTGACAAGGGTTAATGTAAATATCAACAGTGTGTTCCATAAGCCTTCGGCAGCTAAAGTGTTTCAAGTGTCATGTGACCAGCTGAGAAGCACACAGCTTGCTTTTTCTGTGACTAATGTTTTTGACACATGTCAGTCGTTGCATTATATAAGAATCCACCTGACAGAAACTTCGCATCCGTTCTGGAGACTCAAAGATATTGAGTGATCATACGAAAGCATACAGATATGGCTGCTTGGAACGCAACGCTGCTGCTGATTGTACTGTCCGTTGTTGTCCTGGCTGTGCTCCCGGTAAGTCACTCTATAATTTTCCTATCTAATCTTTACCGTATATACATACAGGTAGAATAATGTCACTTGTAGAATAATGAGAAGCATATCTACGGAATGGGAAACATTTAAGTTGTGTCACATTCCCTTCAGAGTAATGCCAAAATATGGGTTCCCAGCACTCTACTAGGAAATAAAAAATAAATCTCGATTTCTTGTGAACAGGTCTGGTAAATTCTGATCGTCACATTTACATTATTATTATGTATGTGAAAGTGCCTATAGGCGGAGGAGGAGATGGGGAGGGGGCTGCCTATAGGCACTCACCCATAAATTATAACAAGGTCAAGATAGGGCAGCACATTTCGATAATCAAATACAACTTAGATCTCTACCAGTTAACTGGTAGAGCGCTGGAAGCCCATATTTGGGCTTTACTAAATACAACAGGCTGTGACTGTACGATCTTTTCTCTACTGATGGTGGGTTTATATTGACCCTGGCAAGTATCAAATTTTATTGTCGACACCTTGCTCAGTTACATTTGATTGGATAGTGCCTCTTGGCATTATCCAATCAAATGTAACGAAGCAATATAGAGTGGAAGGAAATTTGTGGTAACAAAAAATGTAGCACTCTTCCAGTTAAAAAAGACATTAATATTATTACTCAATTTTCAGTCTTGCGCCTCAGAAACTTATTTGTTTGACCATCGACACTCACTTGGAAGAACGTGGTGAATGTCATCATCCCACCTGTGTATGAGTAGGGACCCCGTTCCCCTACATCTTTAATGCCACGAATGACTTGATCTTTGTGAATATTCAACACAGCGTGCAATCACTCGTCTTAAATGTCACACTAAACACACTTTAGCTGCGCATCTTGCGCAGTCATACCATAGACAACTCTCTTTTGAAGATTCTGGGGTACTAAATAGAATACAGTCAAGAATGGTAGACCCCCGGACCCCTACTACAAGAGATAGACACCCCCTTGAGAGATCATCCCAAATGGCGCGCCCAGTGTCGGCCATCAATGCTCGACGAGCGCCATTCGGAACAGGCGCTCAACGCACAGCGTTCCCCCATTTCGGAAAGTATCACTGCTTTTAACCTCTCGTTGGAACGATCGCGTTATGCTCATACCAAAGAGGATCATAAGCTGTCTTTTAGAAGCAAACAATCAAATGTTAAATCTGTATTAACTCCGCAACTGTCGTGTATCCGACCTCCTGATACAGATGTTTGTATCAGGGGGTCGGATACAAGTACGTTCCTTTCGCGTGAGTTCCATTTTTTTTTTGTTCATCTGTACGAATAAATAGTTCGTTATATCTTCGTCTACATTCTTGACTTATCTCCAATATATTGTAAGATAAAATGATTATTACCATTATGTTGATGTACAAAATATGTATCCAAGTCTCGCTCCGGGTTCTAAGGATAGATCACGACGAGTCGAAGACGAGTCGTGATCTGCCCTTAGAACCCGGAGCTCGACTCGGATGCATATTTTGTACATCCACATAATGGTAATAATCATTTCTATGTATCTGCTTGAAACAAGAGATAGTTTTCCAACTGAAAGCTGTGTTTTATGCTGCTGTAGAACTGAAGCTTTGATGAAGAATTTATTTTTTTTTGCCACCAGCTGATGAAGAGCTGTTGAACTTTCTTCGTCAAAGCGCTAATTAGTCGAAGTTAACCAAACGCTGTCCTATTTGTTCACAAGTGTTCGAAATATGTGTATTTCAACACGTTATGCAAACCTCGAGCCCAAGTAGAATCGGTCTGAAGCAACAAATCATACATGCATGAACTAGCTGTACTGGAGCTGGGTAACTCCGGGAGGTTGAGCCAAAATTGCACTCTTTGTGTAATGATAAAAACATCCAAGGGGAATACGACAAGTTCGCAAAGTACGGCCAGTTTGCTTCTATATAGAGATTATTACCATTATATGGATGTACAAAATATGTATCCGAGTCGTGTAAGGCTCGTTGGAGTCCGGCTTTACTTTCTCAAAGAATGATCATATCGTCCGCGTACCTTAAACAATTCACAATGCGTTTCTGAAGTTTAATCGGGTAGCAGTGGAAATCGAAAATATCCGGTAGATCTTTTATATAGAGGTTAAAAACTTTTGAGCTTAACACACAGCCTTGTTTTACGCCAACATTTGTAAGGAAACAATTGGTTGTGCCGTTAGGTTGTTTAACTGCAAATTTTACTTCCTCATATTTTTAATCGTTTTGACAAATGTTCCGTTGATTGTATTTCTGAAGTTTTTTTAAATAAACCAGCGTGCCAAACGGTGTCCAATGCTTTGCGATGGTCGACGAAACAGGAATAGACCTTCTTGGCGTTTAAGTATTTTTCTACAACCGATTGTAGCATAAAAATGTGGTCAGTAGTCCTGCGATCCGGATTAAAGCCAATTTGACACCCGTGCATGATGTCATTGTCTTCAAGAAAATTGGACAGCCTGTTGTCCATTATTTTACAGAAAAGTTTGCTCACACGGCTGTATATAGCTATTCCGCGATTATTTGAGGGATCGTCAGATAGGCCATCCTAATACAGCGGTTTGATTAAGTTTTCACGCCATAACATGATTTGTTTAAGATACTGTTGAACAGCCTAAGATAATATTTGTCGAGATAAGGAAAGGCTTCATTCGATATCAGATCTAATCGAACAGCTTTGTTATTCTTAACCCTTTACCCAACGAATCGCCCGCACCCGCCCGCGTAATATGCAAATTCAGCAGCCGAAAAATATTATTCTTCGAAAAAGTTCAACAAAACCATATCATGTGACCTCTCTTTGGAACGAGCTCGTCGGGTTCGTTCCAAAAAGGGGTCAAATGATATGGTTTTGTTAAAAATTTTTGGAAAAATTTAAAAAATGATATTTAAAATAATAATAAATTTTGATATCGCCTGCGATGAGTAAAGGGTTAAGGGACGTAACAGCCTTTTTAATTTCGTCGAATGATATATGGCCATCAAGTGTGCTGCAGTCAAATTTGATGGGCGATCTATCATCGGATGTGGGAATGAGTTCATCAAGGTCTAGAAGTGGTCTGCCCATTCCGATGGTGATATGTTTAGTAATGTATCGTCCCCACAATTTCCCACGTGTTCGCTACAGCTGTTCATATAGTCCCAAAAGGGTTTCGGATCCTCTTGGTCAATATTGTCAAGCTTTGAAATTAATTGGTCACGAAATTTTCTTTGCTTGTATCGAACAAGTTTCTTGTATTGTTTTTTGACGGAATAAAATTTGACAATAGCGTCGGTGCTTCCATTATTTCCCATTAACTGTCGCGCTGTTTTTAACATAACTCTCTTTAATTCAATGCAGCTTTGATCAAACCATGTTTTTAGATTTGTTGTGTCTGTGGGATACACTGTTCTTTCAACTTTTACTGTTGCAATTGTTCAATGCAGACTGCAGATGCTTATTAAATACTGAACACCATTCATCGACAGAAACACTATTTTGATTAAAAACTGAATGTGTAATTATTTGATTCAAGTGATTCAATATTTCTCCGAAATTGGTGGTCTATTTTATGTCCCCATTTAATGAGGTGGTGCACTGAACGAAGCTGTTGGCTATTGGCTGTTTGTTTACTTAACCCTTTACCCAATGCAGACGATATCAAAATTTATTATTTTAAATATCATTTATTTAAATTTTTAAAAAAAGATTCAACAAAACCATATAATGTGACCCCTCGTTGGAACGAGCTCGTCGAGCTCGTTCCAACGAGGGGTCACATGATATGGTTTTGTTGACATTTTTCGAAAAATAATATTTTTTCAGCTGCTGAATTTGCACATTTTGCGGGCGGATGCGGACGATTCGTTGGGTAAAGGGTTAAATAGAATCCTGTTTTGATTGAAACAGATATGTGACAGTAATCGGAGATGCTGCAAAATTCCTGTACCTGAAAGGAAATTATGTTGTGTAGCAGTGTGCTACTTGTGGCGCACCAGTCAACAACTGACGAACCGTTGTACCTAAAGCATGTTAATTCGCCTTGAGAATCTCCAAAAGTTCTGCCATTCAAAATTTTGCGTCCCGTAGCTATACACAAATCCAGTAAATGGAGCCCATGTTCATCAGTTTTACAATTATCTTTATAATTTCGTGTTTCAAAAACTGAATCACTTCTATATTGTGTGGGGAGGTCCCTGAATCAATGTGAACAACTAGGAATATAAACCTTATCATCTGAGTGTACCCGTGAGTGTACCCTCGTATTGAGATCTCCAAAAATGACGATTTCACCCTTACAACTATAGTTATAATATCAGCTTCGATAACATCAAATGAACTGGAAGGATTACCCTTTTTATAGACAACTGAGTGTTTTGGAGGCACATAAGCTACGCAGACAAAAAATATCGTCTATCAGCTAAAAGAATGGCTTTTCTAGTTTAAACCAGAAATGGTGTTTGGAATTATTTTGAACAAACGTCATCCTCTGTTGAATATTCTTTCTAACCAAAACAGCGAGGCCTCCCATTTTGTTCTTGTTTAGTTGATAGCAGTCTTTGTCGTATACGTGGAAGTCGGGTAAACTAAGGCTTTTTTTACCTCCAGGGCAGTGCGTTTAACCCAAGCAGATAATCTCAGCCGAAAGGTCGTCGCCTGAGTGCTAGAATGTTCTATGTCCCCATGGGACATAGAACATTCTAGCACTCAGGCGACGAGGTATCTTTGGAAGTTCTGCTCATTGAACTAATTATGACGTGTGTTATTAATACTCTCATACAGGCCATTGAAGATAAGGTAACTGATATTTACTATTGAATTACCAATAGTCATATTGATAGTATATAAGTAAACATGTAATAAAAAAGAAACTATATGGATATCTTAGTCATTTAAGATTTTCTTTAACAATTCTAATTTCTCATTAATGTCTATTCGGCTATAGGTGGGGCGTGATCCATCCTCGTGTTTACAGATCCTTGGGTGGTAGTTATTATGTGATTTACCACTGCCACTCAGCCAATGACCACTAGTCATATTGCAGTAAGGATTATATTTACCTCTCCCTATGTTGCCGTCTGTGCGACGGTGGTGAAAGGTGTGTCTTTGATTTTGTCCCGTTGGACATCGACCATGTTGATAACGCCTTCCATTAACATGTGGTCTCGAGTTGCTGCCCTGATCACGATTCCTCCTCGGCAAGGAAGGCATTCGTTGTATTAAATTAGATGCTAACTTAGCTGTACCGCGTCGGTTTAAATGAATGCCATCTCTATCATATAACTGTACCATGGTTTCTCTTTTGTAAAGCGAGAGATTGGAACGTTTGCAAATTTTTCACTCTAGTGTCTTCATAATAAATCTCACATAATAAGCCATTGAAAATCTGGGCTCTTTCATTCAGGTGTGGTTCACTCTCCATAACACTAGGTGTTATTAGTGACACGATGACATTATATGCGGCCCGGGAAAGCAAACTTTTGACAGCTTTTGTAAATTCATGGACATGGTAATTTTCTGATTTGAAGTTATTTGATTTTAGGTCGTTTATGCCCACGTGTATAACCGCTGTGTGACACCTTGGCACAGATAACGCTTTCTCCGAAAGGGCAGAACAAGTGTTAACCCAATCACTAGATATTGTGTCTATCTGAAATCCTTCCACTAGTTTTGTCCAATCAATATTACGGCATATTTAGTCATGTAGAACATGTGCACCAACTTTCTTCGAATCCTGCACTTCAGGCCTACTGTAGCGTGAATTATGCGAATCAAAGCTGGTCTCTCTTCGGGAGCTGCCTGGAGTCTCAGGAAACATGGAGGGATTGTTTGATTTTTTTCCACAGTCAGACCTTACAGTTAGGACCGGATGATGCTGTGAATTGAAATCCGTGTGTAATACATCATATTCAGTATGCAACTTTGAGATATAGTCATCCTTTTAACCGAGAACAGTTTGGAAGTGGGCGTTACGACCTTCAGCATCTAATTTTTTTTGGTGATCACACACCTGAGTTATAGCCTAGTTCAATTCAAACCTTAGTTGGTTATTGTTAGTCAGTTGTTCATTACATTGGCGTTTCAACTATTCCACATAAATGTTATGTTGTACACGAATAGCCTCCATTGTTTTAACATGTTCAATTTTCATATCTTCTGTTGCACATTTCAGAGGAATAATGTTTCCTTGGTCTCTGAATTCACGATTTGTATCGGAATTGTTGAGTGATGACACCATTCCAAAGAGGTTTATCAGTTTTCTTTGGAAGCTCATCTGTTCCATATGCCATCTTATTTGGAGAGATTGTATTTAGTACTTTCCAAAAGTTGCCGAGCTCACTTCGCACCAGTATCACTCTATGTTCTATTACGCAGATACGGTTATTAATAGACAGCAAAGTTTCTCTTAAGTCACTTAACCCTTTACCTAAGGTAACGGCCAAACCGGCCAGCGCTATTCTCAAAAATCGCCAATTAATTTTCATTATTGTTTCATTTTCTGTCTCAAAAACATAGGTTATGACCCCTCGTTGGAACGAGCTCGTCGAGCTCGTTCCAACGAGGGGTCATAACCTATGCTTTTGAGACAAAAAATAAAAAAAAATAGTTATTCAAGAATTTCTGTTTGCAAGTGTCGTCTGCTGTTCAGGTTAGGTGAAGGGTTAAAACGGTATCGTCACCTATTGACAGTCTTTTCTGGTGGTACCGCAGATTTAGGTTTATTTGCTTTAAGCTGAACGCCCCTCGCGGGTATTTGTTCACTGAATGATGTGTTTTGGCTTTGTCGTCGGCAGTGATGAAATCTGGTCGGACGGGCACGTGTCATATACTTTTACAACTATATTCTCGGGGGCGCGGTGGCTCAGTTGGTAGAGGTGCAGGCTGCAAGCCGAGACGTCCTCGGTTCGAATCCCACCTGCGGCAACCGCGTTGTGTCCTTTGGCAAGACACTTCACCCCGATTGCCACCATGGGGGCACGATGACGCTGTGTACTGAGGCGTACTGCACGTCGATGGTGCGCATGTCTTCAACCAATCTAACCCTGCCTGTGCTGCGGTGCAGAGTTCAGAGTTACGATGTTGGAGAGCTGACAGCTGCTCGTCGTTGCTCGGTGGTTCTCTCCGGGTACTCCGGCTTCCTCCACCCGTAAAACTGTCACGGTCACGATTGGCCATTGTGCATAAATATGTGACCTTAAACACCAATAAATAAATAAATAACTGTATTCTCAATTTCTTTTCCGTCTTTAATCAGTTTTCCGATTTCTTGTAGTAAAGGATATACGTCAGAACACCAACGACTGAACTGGTTCCGTTGAACAGGTATTAGGTGCGTTTATAAGCACAGACGAATGGTAAAAAGCACACCAAGCTCGAGGCTTCGAACCTGAACATATATACTCACAATGTCAGTGTCATCATCCTTGCTAGGTTCGTCAAGCCTTTCGCGCTCGAAATTTGAGAGCTGACCCACCTGAACCAAATATCTGATACACAAAGCTTGTATCCATGCCATATTGTTAGCACATCCATCGTTATGTCTAAAAGAGACCATTTTTGCTGCCAGCTTATAAAACTCGGTGTCAATATCCTCATGTAATGCGTTTTTACTTTTTCCTGTAGAGTTGTTTACTGGAAATCTGTGATATTGAAGCTGCCTAAATGTTTAAGGGATTCCATAATGTCATGTCTGGCTGGTAGGTCTGCTGGTAATAAGGAATTGTCCGCGGTCGCTATCTTGGATTGCACGAATTAAGGAGAGATGACTCAAAACAAACAAAATCTCCTTGATAAATAAAACTATCACATAGATACTCCCGGTGTCAGTTGATACATGTATGTGTGTAAAGAAGTAAATCCCTTTTAGATATCCATACTCTACTTTCTGATACTCATAATTCATCTTATTTCTTGTCAGAGATCTTATGTCTTGCCGTGCTCGTCAAGGATCAGTTAGGAACTGTACATTCACTCGGCAGCCGTTATACTTGCAATGGAGTAAATCAAACAAATCATTCATGATGTAAGGGAAGTAACTCTATTCCTTCTATCTCAATGCTCAGTAAATAATAACATTACAATCTTTGTATTGGGTTTTTGCGAATTTTCTGTTTCGCCAACCTAATCGACAGTACGGGTACAGTTAAAACTAGAAGTCCTGTCACGAATATTGCGCTTATGTAGGCTTAATTGCGCGTTAGAATTGCGCGCAATTGCCATATCGAATGGCCTCCAAAGCACGGCAGGTTCTCCTGGTTACTCATAGCAAAGAATATGATAAAACTTGAGGCCCACGATAGGTGCGATAAATTAAATTTGTTCATACCTCCACTTGCTTTATTTTATTATTCACAAATACCAAATGCGTGTGTGTTGGGATGGGGGGGGGGGGGGGGGGTGGGTGTCGGAACATATACGTTATTGTGGTGTATTGACGGTAACATGGTGTGATGTTTGCTGTCAGGAACTTGTATCTTCAACCTCACCGCTAAAGATATAAATTAAATCCATTCGCATTTAAAAAAAACAACAGCACAAAACAGGCAATTTGGGAAATCACTTGGACTGATAATACAACTTAGAAACTTCGGAAGTGTTTGTTATTCTTTGTCTGTCCTAGGTAATTTCTTTTCGTATTTCTTCCCCAAATATATAGAAATTGTGAATGATCTAAGAAGGTCCAACGGCCAAGTGATATATATCGGTTTATACCTTGCTTGCCCTTGTTATTACCAGTGGAAAGGGCTGTATGTTAAATTTGAGCTTTCAACCCAACTACCGATGTAAAGCTTCTGCTATGGTTAAAAAAAATTACACCTATAGTCGGAAGTTCATACAACTTGACCTTTGGCATGACGCAATTTGCCAACTTCGAAACATTCTCACTTCGCGATATTTCATTCAAACATACGACATTTTGGTATTATATACTACGTGGGATGACTTATTAAGTTTAAAATACTTACAATTAAATATTTAAAATACAATTTAAGAATTGTTAATAATAATTAAAAAAAGGAAGGTAAATTCAATCAACTTTGACGATGGACAAGCTGTCAATCAAGCATTCATATACAGCTGGAACGTGTACAGTACGTGGAGAGTGTATTATCACTAAATCACCCGCAGAGTGGAGATTCCACCCAAGCAATAATTGCGAATTTGTTGCAAAGCACAACCAACACCAGCAATGTTTCAGCCAATGGACCTCCGGGTTAAACCCGGAGGTCCATTGGCTGAAACATTGCTTGTGTTTTTTTATCGATATGAACAAAATTTGAAAGTTATAGCTTGGGTGATAACTCCACTCCGTGGGTGATTTCCTTACAATCCACTCTCCACGTACTGTAGTACAGCCCACCGGCGCAGATGTAAACAAAACAAAACAAACCGGCGTGTTTGCGATGGAAAGATTCGGTTTTTTCTTCATTTTAAACGTCAAAGTCGATAATTGATTAACTCTTTGACCCATGGTGGTATCTTCCATGTCAGTTCATATGCAGCAATCAGAGGAGTCCATATTCATTATTTGGGGGTAGACAGCCTTAGGGATGCACGTTGAAAATATTGATTGGTCTACCCCACCCTTAACTTAGCAGGCACCCTACTTAATGAAAGTATGACGTACCATGTCTCTGGGCCGGTAAAGGGGTCTCTGGTGTTCAAAGGGTTAAGGGCATTGTATACATAAAACAAACAGACACTAGAGCTTTAAACCACTCGTAGAATAAGGGTTTTAAGAAGTCGGCAAGCCGAGTGGTTAAAACTGTTATCCTACACGTAGTTTAAGTCTGATTACCGGCCCCAGTATCCATTTATTCTACATGTAAACATTTGTGGTATGTTTGTTTACATGTACAATGTATTGAACGCACTGAGGTAAAATTTAGTCTAATGTTTTTTTATACGGTTTCTTTTTCCTTTTTTCTCGTTCTTCTTCCCCTTCGTCTTCTTCTTCTTCTTCTTCTTCTTCTTCTTCTGTCCTCTAAGCACTTCCTTGTCCGCACGATAACTCAAAAACGAATTGTTCTGTTTCATTGATTTTTGGCGTACTCACAGATAGTGACGAGGTCTCGGCACCCTGTGTTGTTTTCAGATTCCTGGGGCATTAGGGCTGCCCTTAGTGGTGTTTTGAAAGGGGGTTCATGTACATATCTATCTCAGGCGTGGTATGACCTATGGGCGTGCGAACCACACATGTGAGTCTACACTCAATGTAGGTTCAAAATTTGGGTCAAGGTCACTGAGATAACCCAGGGCTCATTGAGTGCATTTTTCACTGGAAATCACCTTTTTTTTACCCCCACCCCCCCCCCCCCCCACACACACCCAATGCATTCCAAAAGTTTATACATGCATAAAATAAAAAAAAAAAATAAACTCGGAGTGGGATCGAATGAGACGATTTTCTTCAATGTTAAATCTCCATAGAAAATTGCAAAAGTGTCAAGATCGCTGGCCAAGGATATTTGCGAAACCAAACTTTTCCGCGCACCACTCAGTGAAATTTTCCCATAGGGATTTGTAAGATTTGTAATGGCCCCTTCGTGAACTCAGTCCAAGTGGGCTCGAACGGAAGAAGCCAAAAACAGTCTCTTCCAGTGGAAAATTCCCATTGGAAATTGTAATGTGCGACTTTTACACAAAACATAACGACGAGTTCCCACACATGTCTGTTTTGCTCTGTGTTATTCCAATGGGGATTTTGTTATATTTGCAGTGAAAGTTTCATTTTTCACCTGGCTCGTATTTCGGTTAAGGTTAATCCAATTGGGGGAGAATAACGAAGCCAAAAAAGCCTCTTCCAGTGGAAAATTCACTTTGGAATTTTGAATGTACTGTCATTTGGAGACTTTTAGTCATGACGCATTTCCGTTTTGGTTCATGTTATTCCAATGGGTATTTTGTTATATTTGCAATTGGGGTTTCATCACCGTTACCTGAAATATGGACAGGACGCTCGATTATTATTTTTTTATCTTTTTTAATAGAATAAGAAGGGAAAAAAAATTAATTTCTAAAAAAAAAACAAAAAATAAAAAAAAAAAAAAATGGATAGAGTCATTGACGAAATGAAATAAACGAAAAGGAACACAGCTTCGCGTATTTCTCCAAGAAGTGTTTTACAGAACGTTTGTCCATCTCGTGAAAGAAAACATTCCTAGATCGTACAAGGAAAGATGTCCCGGTTGCAAGTTCAGGTGAGACTGCGGTCACGACTGTCAAGACACTGAATGCGAAGACGTGATCATCATCATGTGTTTTGTGCCGGCATTAACCCCCTGCACACTGATGTCAAAATACCAAAATTTCAAGTAGCCATTATTCCCATAATGCAACTAGAAATTTAATCAATTCACTCTTGTTTGACAGAGCTCAATGAGCTCTGTCAAACAAGACTGAATTTATTAAATTTCTAGTTGCATCATGGGAAAAATTAGCAGCCTGAAGATTTGAGATTTTTACATCAGTGTGCAGGGGGTTAAATGTGGTCAGTAAGCGAGACTTGGTGAGAATTTGAATGGAGACGGTATTGCGTATAGGAGATCCGAGACTCGATGAATCAGAATGTTCGGATTTTCGATTGAGAGCGAGTCAGCGGTATAATCCCCACTAGGGGCAACTGCATTGTGTCCTTGGGCAAGGTACTTAATCCTGATTGCCCCAGTGGGTGCACGGTGGCGCTGTGTACTTAGGTGTACATGTACTGCACATCAATGGTGAACTTGCCTTCAACCAATGCTAAGCCTGCTTGTGAGGAGTTGGTATGTTGACGACCATGACTGTACTCCCCACTGATTGGGCTGTAAAAAGTCTCATTAACTCTTAACTCGCTGAGTATTTTCAAACTATTTTTCATCATATCTAGACATGGCTACTTTGAAGCAGCCATGACTAGATTTGATGAAAAATTCATCTAAATATATCTAAATAAATTAGTAAATTATTATTAAATAGGATATAAATGATTGGTCAAAAAGCTTCAACCAAAGATCAAGGGCGTATTTTGCATCATTTACTGGAACAGAAAGAATATCCGATTCTGTGTGGAGGAGGAGAACAAAAAATCACTAAATTGAAAAAAAAAACAACTAAAAATAGAGAGAGAGTAATCGCCTGACTGGACTGGTCACGTGAAATAATTCATGAAAGGTGAGGGATGTTGTACAAACACGGGTGTGCGAATGCGCACGAGTGTTTTACAATATAGTCCCTCGCCTCGAATGAATTATTTCACGTTACCAGTCCAGTCAGGCGATTACTCTGTTTATTACTTTTCATCATTAACGATAATTATATTATTTAACCCTTTACCTAACGTAACGGTCAAATTCGGCCAGCGCTATTATCAAAAATCGCCAATTAATTTTTATTATTTTTTTTATTTTTTGTCTCTAAAGCATAGGTTTGGAACGAGCTCGACAAAAAATGAAAATGAAAATAATGGTTATTCAAGAATTTTTTTTGCAAGTGTCGTCTGCTTTTCATTTTTCATGCTAGGTAAATGGTTAAAAAAACACAATGAAGTCCCCATTACACCCACGGCAAAGCGTCTTCGTTTGCGCGCACGGATACATGACACAATTGTTGATTGCATAATTCACTTGTGAAGTTATCGTTTATAATCAAACCCGGAAATCCCAGTTCATCACACTTTGGAAAGTAATAAAAATATATATTTATGAAAAATAACCTTTAGTGTTTCTTTTCAGAAAGTCACATTTTTTATCTGTACAGTTAAAACTAGAAGTCCTGTCATGAAATGAAAAAGTCACATTTTTTATCTGTACAGTTAAAACTAGAAGTCCTGTCATGAAATGAAAAAGTCACATTTTTTATCTGTACAGTTAAAACTAGAAGTCCTGTCATGACATGCGCCCAAATAGCACGTCGATCTGCGCGTTAATTTACGCGTTATGACCAGAGTAAGGCTATCAAATTATGTACATATGGCCATGTGTTTGCTATGAGTAACCAGGAGAACCTGCCGTGCTTTGGATGCCAATCGATATGGCAATTGCGCGCAATTCCTACGCGCAATTGAGACTAGACAGGCGAACAGTTCGTGACAGGACTTCTAGTTTTAACTGTATGCGAACTATCACTTTCCTCTCTTCATTTTTGTGCAAGTGTGGAATGATCATGTCTAATTTAGTCAATTGTGTTCACATTGTTTAGAGTTTCTTCGAGTTGAGTTGATCCACGACACCTTTATCGATTTCAGAATATATTTTGTTTTTGCCATAGATCAGGCTGAAGTGTTTCATCCTTTTTTCTCCCTCTTCTTTCAATAGTTTGCGACACGAATTTTCTAAATCAGAAAATAAATTTTCTTGGTCATCGTTCAGTATTAACCCCATGCTATTTATTTATTGGTGTTTAAGGTCACATACTTTCGCATAATGGCTAGTCATGACCGTCACAGTTTTACGAGTGGGGGAAGCCGAGGGACCCGGAGAGAACCACCGAGCCACGACGAGCAGGTGCCAGCACCCCAACGTCGTAACTTCGCTGAATTAGCACACGCAGGGTTAGATTGGTTAAAGACATGCGTACCATCCACGTGCAGTACGCCATTAGTACACGGCGTCACCGTGCCCCCATGTAGACAATCGTGGTTAAGTGCCTTGCCCAAGAACACAGCGCGGGAGTCCGAATCGATCGCTCAGACGGTCACCCATCCGAGGACTAACCGGGATCGACGTTGCTTAACTTCGGTGATCTGACGAGAACCGACTCCAGTGCTATAAGTTTCGTATTAATAATCAAACTTTGTTACTTCGACATCATTCAACTTGATTGGATTAGGTTTCAAATAAAACGTGTTTGTATTATCGCTGTGGAAAGCGATTCTTTTCAATTCGATTTTGTTTTCCATTGCCCGTTTTTAAATTAGATTTAATTTCTTTTCTAGTTATCTATAAAATAAAAAAAAAGTTTTTGATTAATTAATTTTTTTTTTTACTTTTTATTATATATATATACTATTTAAAAACAGTAGGGGATATTTGATGAAAGTGAGATATATGAAGAAATATATTTATATCTTCATCAAAAAGACAGTTGAGGTATTTCTCTGTGGCATCTGGTGAATGATTTCAGCGATAGTTGTGCGTCTGGCAAGCACACATTCCACGCACTGAGCTGAAGAAAACACTGGCGGTCAGTCAGAGAATTTACCATATTTACCATGTTTTGGAAGCAAAAAATGAAAATTTTTAGTTGTACGAGGATGTTTTTTCCAAGTGCCGTCTGCAACTCAAGTTAGGTGATGGATTAAATAGTCATACTTAGTGGCTAATTTGTGCGTGTGTGTGTCATATGATAAATAGAATATGAAATGAGTGTTTTTCTCATATAATATTTATGAAACTCGTCCGAATTTTCCGCTTGGGCTCTCCAGAGGCTCGCCAAAACGGAAAATTCTTAGACTCGATTCATAAATATTATATGAGAAAAACACTCATTCCATATCCTCTATTTTTTAGACGGAAATATTTACAGTTGTTGTGGATGTCATACTGAAGATCATACATCTCGTTTTGACCTCTTATCTATCAATTTCGCCATACAAATATGAATGGAACAGAACAATTCGAAGTCTGTTTATTTTAAGGTTCAAAAGTTTTAACGGTGATTAGTTCTATACCACTTTAGAATCCGTTGCTTACCAATAGAGCCATACAAATGATAAGAGTGTCAGAGGTATTTATCATTTCCACTTCTTCGAGCTGGTTCATCCAATCATGCTGAAATTTAAACCTGCTGCGGCGGCTGTTATTCGATGATCCCTTTAAATACAGCCATACATATATAGATTACCAGAAGATATATCTGATACTGCTCTTTTCGTCTATGTGACAAATTCTCCTGAAAGCGGATAAGCCCCCCCCCCCCCACACACACACACACCCTGGAGAGATGGGTGGGGGAGGGGGGGGGGCATTTGTACTATTTCAATTTTTAATAATTCGCTTTGGCCAAATCGTGTTACCACCAGGAATTCGCCCCTATCTGGTTTACTCTTTTTCCAGACTATATGAAACTGGGGCATTTTGATAGCGCAATCGTTTAATTGGACAATTCACCGCCACCAAGAGAAGTGTTTAGTGGTCTGGTCGAGTGGTATAGTCAGGATCGAATACTGGGCCGAATGGGCAGTGGGATTTTATCTTGAGATCACATAAACGAATGAGTGGTGGAACAGTGGCGGGGTCATGGGGAGCATGTGGCGTTGTGCCCCCTAAAACATCATAATCACCCTCCCTTCCCAACTTATAATGTATATTAAGTTATAAAAGCATATTAAGCATATTAAGATTCCTATCACGACTCAGATAGCGCGATTTTAGTGTATATTTTAAGAAAAAAACATTTCCCTCAGAGGACCCCCAACGATTAGTCTCGGTAAGACTACTTACCATCTTAGACATACCCGTGCAGCGTGCCCAGGTAGTCCTATGCTCGTACGTAGCCTTAATGACTTGGGGTGTATGGTCAACCCGAACGATATAACGTTTGAAAGGTGCTATACTATATATAGCAAGCAAGTGGCTCTTGGATCCTTCATTTCCTTCCGCGCTTCCGCGCTTCCGTTTTTGTCCTTTCAGTCATTTTCTGGACTCCTCCCCTCAGAAGGTACCTGTACCTCTTACCTTTGAATTTCTGGCTCCGCCACTCGTGTAATGGGGTGTTGGGCAACTAAGTCGCGAAGTGTGATTGGAACGGGGAAGGGGGTGGCGTATTTGGGTAGGGTCGCGACCGAAATATGTGGGTAGTGGCTCACCAAACCGCGACAAGTCGGGTCAAGTGGTAATGTCGGGTCGCTGGTCAAGTGCTGGGTCGAATGCGTAGTTTGGGTTGGGCAATACGTGAAATGTGGAAAACAAATCTTGTGGGATGGGGTGGGGGTGGGGGGGGGGGTTGGCCACCAGATTGTTAGAGTTGTGTGTTGACGTCACTTGATCGTTGTGGGGTATAGGTTTTGGGTGGGTAACATAGATGCGGCAGAGGGGGATCAAGATCAATGGGTGGGTATGTAGAGATAGTGGAACACTTAGTCATGGAGGGATTCGATGGCTTACGGGAACAGGTCGGGCGACTGTGTCGCTCATGGAATGAATGATTGGGGCGGTGCATCGTGTATGAAGGTAGGTGTTTTATGTTACTGAGACGTGTTGGGTCAGTGAACTGAATCGGAAGATAGGGGTGTTAACTCACCAGGACAGGACGGGCGACTCGGTCGGTGTGGAGGTAGGTCTCCAAGTTCGTAGATATGGGTGTTGACAGCCGGGTTGTGAAGTGTCTTTGGGATGTAGGTGACTGTGTCATCAGGCCCGAAGCTAATAGAACCGCCCATGGCCACCCCGGTCGGAAATTTTGGCCTCTCTTTTCTAGAATGTGGATGCATTTTTCATACAAAATTTAGGTTTTTAGGTCATTTCCTCAATATTTTCGGAAATTTTCAAAAGTCACCACACTCCTTTCTCAGTCAGTCGTCGGGAACAGTTCACCGTCGGGCTCGCGTATCATACTTGGGTTGGGATGGAATCAGTGAAAAGGGTCAATGCAACTGACCAGTGGTTCAGGAAGATGATGTGATCGGGTCAGTTTGATTGGATTTTTGTTTTGGGGACATCGTTTGTATGTTGGATCAACTACTGCGTGAATCAAACTTCTTACTCAATAAACACATGAGAAGAATGGTAGGGTCGTGTCGTGTTGAACTACAGGGTTGATTGAGTTGAGTGGTGAGATCACTTTGTTACGGAGAAGACCCATCGGGTCGAACCACCTGTAAGAGCCACTATGTCGATTGGGTGAGCGGGGCAGGGTAGGAACATCGAGTTGGAAAGTAGATGTCTTGTGCACTTCATCGTGGTAATCTGTGGACTGTGTCGACCTCGAAAAGTGCGATGGGGTAGAGTTTCTGGGCAAAGCTGTGGCTGTTAGGTTACCGCTTCCAGGCAGTTATCAGGAACGGTCATTTTGCGATCAGAATTTGTCTCGACGTTGCAAGGTATCATCTCTCCACAGCGCGATTAATTAATTCGACGCGGAGGGATAATTCATTCGCCATGACGAGATATATATTGGAAACCTTATGTACCTTCCATGTCAGACATTCATTCATTCATTTTTCGCCATTTCACACCTTCACCTAGATAGCCATGGAACTTCCAGATAGACTAGTGAAAGCCATTTCAGCTCTGGGCGTCTCGTGCCCTGTCTCCTGGACTATCCAGGAAATTGGCTTGAGCGTCCACCTGAAAGTGGAGTTTGAAATTGAAAAGACCACTACAACACCAAACCCTTCGGGGAGAGGTAGTACCTTTGGAGAGAGGATCCCCTCTCCCACTGGTCCTCACCCGAAGAGGCACGGAGGGCCTGAAAAGGAAAAGAGACAGATCAAGAGAAAGAAGAAGAGCCCATCGACCAAGCGCATGGACGCCCGCGCTTGGAGGCCTTCCGGAATAGGAAGAAAGAGTTGAGTGAGAGGGTGGAGGCTCTGGAGGCAGCCGCCAGTTCCCATCCCAGTCCCACTGGTACACCCAATCAACTGCCGGCTCCTGAGCCGGTACAGTTGGATGAGGAACGTCCAGTGGAGACTGAGGAGGAACTGGAAGTTGTTTTTTTCACCGCCTCCCACCCCTCTCTCTCCTCTTCCTTCACTACCGGAAAGCCCGGGAGCCACAGCAGAACAGCCACCTCAGTCCTCACTCGCCATCGTGATAGAGACGGCCAAGAAAGCATTAGAGGAGGGAAGAAGAACAATAGAGCGAACTCAATATCTAGTTCCAACATCGCCACCCAAATCACCATCTCAACCATCACCATTTCAACCACCTCCCAAGAAAAAGAGCCGAAAGAAACACAGACGGGGATAAGCTACCTCCTTCCTACCTTTTCCTCCTTTGACACGCCTAGACATACGAAAACCAATCATTTACAGCCACTGAGGGTAGAAAGGGGCTTGTCCCCCAAATCGTCTCTGCGCGCCTTCGGCGCTTGAAACCATTTCCTTTGTCTTCCATGTCAGTAATTAACTTGCCTCGGTAAGTTATTATTCTCTTGTAGAGGCGAGATGTCTCGCCTCGTCGAAATAATTATCTCACCGCGGCAAGTTATCTTGCCGTAGCGAAATAAATATCTCGCCGCGGAGAGATATTATTTTGCAGAAGCGAGATATTATCCAGCCGTGGCGAGATAATATCGCGCCCAGGCGAGATAAATATTGGCAACCTGTGTGCCTTCCATGCTTCCGTACTAACTGACACGTGCAAGATAAAAAATATATTAAATTGTCTTGGTTTAAACGCATATCCAACCGTTCTGTCATTTATTTTTTTTATTTTTTTAATAACAATCGAACATTTTCGATATTCAACAAGTCCTACAGCCAGGAGAAAAGAGAAATCTTTTTTTCTTTCAAAACTGGTCAAATATTACTTCAAAAGTGGTGACCTTGTTTTTTTACTTCAAAAGTGGGCGATGGCTACTGCAAAAGTGGAGACCTCTTTTTACTTCAAAAGTGGGCGAAAAAGTGGTAAGCTGCTTCAAAAGCTTACTACAAAAGCGGTAAGCTACTTCAAAAGTGGTCGATTTTTACTTCAAAAGTGGTGAGCTACTACAAAAGTGGTCAGTCACTTCAAAAGTGAGCGTAACATTGCCCCAGCGCTGTCGTCCTCCACACCAATTACGCCTTTCTGCGATGTGGCGTTCAGTCAACCGTGGAATTATTGAGATCGTCGAACGTACAAATTTCAGCTGTGAAGGGGATTTTGGTTAGTATGTCAACTGACTCTCACATCTGTCGCCCGGTGCAGCTGATTTCCAATTTCAGAGGCACTTTGGTGGCGGTTATGTAATGGTGTGTTTCGGATGAAATGACTCTGGTTAGCAGTTGTCACCCTTGAACGACCTGACCGATGTCTATCATCAACAATGCCTGTCTGGCGGTAGCGTGACCACAACCTGCTAATCAGCGATTGAGATTTAGTGCCACTGCAGTCTGTTTGTTGTCAGCTTCCAACATTTCAACGGCACGTGAACGATCGTCCATTGTCAGTCTTCGCATACATCAAAAGTTACGTTTCGACCAGAAACTACTGATGAACGAGTTTATACCAAGAAAAGAACGATGAAAACTCCGAAAAAGCCCGTCCATTACAAATGAAAATTTATTTCAAAACGTACCCCACACACATTAACGTGGCGGGTCTTGCGAAAAACCTGCTCGAATTTTTTGTGGTCTGGTGACATTCATGATCCACACTAAACTTGGTGACATATTAATGTGTCCAATCACGCGTATCCAATACCATTTTCCGAACATATCAACATCAGTTTGGATATCCCCAACTCAATTTGAATAGTATATATGACATTTGTTTTGCCGATTTTAATTTCTTTAACTAAAAAAATCATTTTTTTTAATCAATTTCTTTTCAGAAAAATTTCTTTTAAAAAAAAAATCCAATACAAATTGTTTAAAAGAATGATTTTCCTGAAAAAAAGATTGATTTTAAAAAACAATATTTAAAAAAAAATGATTTTCATAAAAAAATGATTCTCACGAAAGAAGAAAACAAAAAACAATTGATTAAACAAATTAATTTTCCTGAAAAATGATTCTCCAAAAAAAATATTTTCCACAAAAAATGATTAACAAAATGGATTTTCAAAAAAATTATTTTCAAAAAAAAAAAAATTGATTTTCATGGAAAAAATTGATCTTCCTGAAGGAAAAAAAAATGATCATCAAAAAAATATTATTTTTCCGTAAAAAAAAATGATTTTCATGAAAGGAACAAAATTGATTTTCATGAAAAAAATTCATTTCCAAAAAAATGTTTTCTCCAAAAAATTGACTAAAAAAAGAAAACAAATATTCATCAGATTAAAAAAAAATAATTTAAATAAAAAATGAATTTTTTTTTATATAGAAAAAAATCGAATTTTTCTATATCTGAAAAATAACATAATAAACTATTTTTAATTTTTAAAACAAATTTTTACTAAACTTAGAAAAACAAATTTTTACTAAACTTAGAAAAACATGTCATTATTATTATTAGAAGTGTGCAGTTTAGCTCAATAGAAAACATATATGAAGAATCTCGGCATCGCGAATTTGTTGAGTTATAGAACTAAACTACAAATGAACAGAGTCATAAAGGCTGAGACTGGTGAGAAAAAAGGTGTCAGAATTGAGATATAAATAACGTCGGATAGGTTTGAAAAGTGTGAGGTTGCAAAATAAAAATAAGTTGATAAAACGGATGCTTGGGGGAGGGAGTGGTGGTGAGACGAGAAAAATAACAACGCATAGAAAGAGGAAACAAAATCAAAACAACATCTCAATTAGTCAATCTGCAGAAATAAAAAAAGAAAAAAAGAGAAGATCACATATCAAACATCGTAAAAATACCGATGATTGAAGTCAGGAAAGAAGTGATGGTGACTTTGACTTGAGAGAAATTCTCGTTAAAGTCATGCGCGAACTACCGTTGCGCACTCCTGTAGAACGAGAGCAGGCTATCAAGGGATTTTTCAAAACGTTCGATGTCAAAGGTATAAAAAGATTTCACTCCCAAATTTCTCGAGCGAGATAAAAAACTAGCATGTTTGATTTATTTCGTCGAATGCAAGAAATGGAATTGGTATTGAAGAAGTGTCTGTGTCGAAAGAAACTGTTTATTTTCACTCTCACACAAAAACTGTGAATGAAGGCTCTTCTTTATCCGATATCTTCGACTGATATATTCGACCCAAAACGTATAACCACATTAACAATGTAATTGTATTTAAATGGCAAACGTAAATATATAGTCTACAGTGAAAATCTGAAACTTTACATAGATTTAGGCATGAAATTAATGAACATGCATCGCATCATCCAATTTAATGAAGAACCTTGGATGAAGAAGTATATAGAGCTTAACACGATTTGGAAATGCAGGATGTGACCGAATTCGAGAAGATTTGTTCAAACTCATGAATAATTGTGTATATGGAAAATGGATGGAAAACATCAAGAAAATGACTGGCACTCGTCTAATGGCGATGGATAGTTAGGCTAGAAAATACATTTCTTTGATGAAATCCAGTGGCTGTTCACTTGAAACAGACGTGTCTCACATTCAACAAACTGATTTATTTGAGAACGTGTATCTAAGACTTCAGCAAACAGTTGATGCATCGATTTCATTATGAATACATCAAGAAGAAATACGATTTGAAAGCCACACTGTTGTTTACTAGATTATGAGGTAGAGACCGAGGATATTTACCGATATATATATATATGGATGTCGAAGCTTGGTTCGACATGAGCAATTATCCCAGCAATCACAAATGTAATATTCCTTTCTGTGAATAAAAAGGTGGTTGGAAACTTCAAGGAGGAAGACAGATCATAGAATTCGTGGGTTTAATTTACCACTATTGTATAAACAATTTGTCAACAGGGAAACAGTTTGCCTGTTAATAAACTCTATCAGTAAGACAGAGAGTTTCCACTGTCAATAAACCCTCTATCAATAAAATATAATGGCCTGGCTATTTGATAGTTCAACCTTTTCCAACAGTATATAACAAATTGAAGGGAGTTGATTTTAACCCTTTACCCAACGAATCGGCCGCATCCGCCAGCGTAATATGCGAATTCAGTAGTAGAAAAAATATTATTTTTCAAACAATTTCAACAAAACCATATCATGTGACCCCTCGTTGGAACGAGCTCGTCGAGCTCGTTCCAACGAGGGCTCCCATGATATGGTTTTGTTGAAATTTTTTGAAAAATTTGAAAAAATGATATTTAAAATAATAAATTTTGATATTGTCTGCGTTGGGTAAAGGGTTAAAGGTGCCCACTAAGCCTAGGTCTTGGATGAGCAGTAACAACCCTGCATTTTTCTCATACATGTTTATGACAGAAATTGACAATTACGTAATGAGTCTGCGAAAGTAGTCAGTTGCATTGAGAAATGGTATCTGGCAACTGCACGATATATACTCTTCATGGTGAGAAAAGTTATTTTTATTGTCAGATCAGGTTGGATTACATTTATGTTAGATTACATAAATGATAATTTAATTACCACTTAATTAGGAGGCAATTAAGAAATGTAAAGGCGTCAAAAGAAATATCGCGAATAATGATATCACATTCAAAGAGTATAAAAAATGTCTGTTCGAAAATCGATATGGCTACAAGACGATGAACACGATTCAAAGTGACAAGCACATTCTCTACCTGGAAATAATCAATAAAATAGCTTTATCGGCTGAAGACAATTTATTATTTATTTATTTATTGGTGTTTAAGGTCACATACTTATGCACTATGGCTAATCATGACCGTGTCAGTTTTACGGGTGGAGGAAGCCGGACTAACCGGAGAGAACAACCGAGCAACGACGAGCAGCTGCCAGCTCCCCAACATCGCAACTCCGCACTGCAGCACCGGCATGGTTGGATTGGTTGAAGACATGCGCACCATGTGCCCCCATCGTGTCCTCATGTGGACAATCGGGGTTAAGTGCCTTGCCCAAGGACACAACGCGGGAGTCCGAATCGATCGCTCAGACGGTCACCCATCCGAAGACTAACCGGGCTCGACGTTGCTTAACTTCGGTGATCTGACTAGAACCGGTTGTCGCAACGCCACCGCGCCCCCTGGCTGAAGACAATGAGAGAATCGTGCAATCGGATGGAATAAACATGTTAGCTTACGATAATTATTCTACAAAATCGACGATTCCTCAAAATAAAGAGGCATGGCATTGGATTGTTACACGACACGGAAGATTGATCAAAACGCAGAAAATCTAGAGGATAGGAAAATATAAATGAGACAATTGATAGCCAAGAAAAGTAAATAAATAATAAAAAAAAATTATAACAAATTAAACTCTAAAATAAATGGGAAAATGGAAAAAAAACAGACATATCGATAAAAGGTGTTATCTTACCTAATAAACCTCTATCTAACCTCAATCTATTGGATGCAGCCAAAGCGTTAAAAATAAAACATTTTCGGGGTGTTTTTTCAAGAGATGCATTGCCCAGAAAACTGCGAGATGGTGACAAATGCGGAATTTTAACCTGGACGAAAATTGTTCACATAAATAATAGGAAACAGAAAAAAAAATAAATTAAAATAATAAAAAAAAATAAATTAGATAGGAAATATAATGAAAAATGACAATTGATAAACATGGAAGAATTGATAATGATGAAATTGTGAAAAAAACAGAAAGATTAAAAGTGATGGTGGAGTGTCTGTTAGATATTTGAACAAACATTTCCTGAGGAGATACGAACCGCAAAAGGAACCGCTAAACATGAATAATCAGGAGCTTTATAATGTTCCAGAACTGGTGAATCTCAGCGACGGTGTTACTAAAAAATATGTAGATCACGTGGGAGATAACTGCCTGGATAAAAAACATGGCTGATGATCTAGACTTAAAATCTAAATGATTGGTGAATGTGGCAGATCCTGTGGATACGAGTGATGCTGCCATCAGACAATGCGTAAATGTCACAGAACGAAAGAAACTTTGAACTAAAAAAATGAAATGACAACCGATATGAACGCTGGGTTAAAACCAGAAGTCCTGTCATGAACTGCGCACAAATAGTACGTTGATCTGCGCGTTAATATACGCGTTATGACCATAGCAAGGCTATCAAATTCTGTATGGCCTGTGCACAACCCGGAGGTCCATTGGCAGAAACATTGTCTGTGTTTGCTATGAGTAACTAGGAAGGAGAACCTGTCGTTCTTTGGATGCCATTCGATATGGCAATTGCGCGCAATTCCTATGCGCAATTAAGCCTAGATGTGCGCACAGTTCGTGACGGGACTTCTAATTTTAACTGCAGCACAAATCATCGATACCGAATGGACCACAGCCAACAAAGGCTACACGGATTCTGCTCTCACCAAATCTCAAACCTATCTCAAAGAGCATGTTAACAAACACTCGAGAGGGATTATGAAATCAGTCATCGACATGAACGATAAATAACTATTCGGTCTTGAGTACAATTGAGTACAATCCAGAATACGATTCAAGCACAGTCAGCAAAAAATACTTGAACGACACTAAAGTCGCGAAAACCGGCGATGTGATGGAAGGCGATCTGGACATGGGTGGTAATCGAATCACGTATCAGTTGATAACTGAAGCCTGCACCATGATTTAGGTCATGGAAAAAATCAATACTCGACAAAGTTAATAACTGTGTGGGCCAAGGAAAATGGTGCACTGGATTCTGATGAATCAGAATGTTTCTTTGGAAATAGACAAAGTGGATCACTAAATGGTCAGGAAGGATATCCTATGCCAATAGATGAAGGCATCGTTCAAATGAGTCTGACTACCAGCGATTCGAAAAATAGAGCCATTGTCAACTTGGTGGTAAATGGTATAGAAAACGTTGGATATAAAGTCGTTAAGAAGGCGAGTCAATAGTGCAATACGGGCAAATTTAAAAAGCCTTTGAGAGTTGAAGAGGGAGACATAATTAATTTCAAGATGAAGACAACTGATCCTGAAGCTATTTGTTCAGTAGTATCTGTGCTGATCGAAGGCGATCCTTTCAATGCACATACTTTTTTTTCATTCGAATTGAACATGTGTGAAAAATTTGAAGAAAACAAAAATGACCAGGACGAAGCACAGTTTCTATTTCTTGACCTGAAAGTTTATACGATATACTGTTGAAAAGATGCATTATCCCGTTACGAGCTAATGTGATGACGTCATCATCAGCGTCATCGCTGCCATCCTTTTTTTTATCCATCGTCGTTCTATCTGGAGATAACTTTCGCTCGGATGGCATTTCAATATTGAGTCTTATCTCTCCTTCATTATTGAGACTAGTTCCATCTACAGGTAAATATTAATGCACTCTTGAATACTTTCGTTTCTCATTATACCTTCCGTTTTGCCTAATATGTTTCTAATTTTTTATTGTTTGCTCATTTTTTTTATCTTATTGTTTTACTTGCATAATATGCAAGAAAAAATAAATGTTCCCCTCCTCGTTTTTTTTTATTAAAATGCTGTCTTTTTGCAATTTCTGTTCATAAAACTTTCTCGTGCTTTATTCACCATCTAATGTTTCTATCGCATAAGTAATGGTATCGGTGTAGAACTTCTCAAACAACCACAAAAATGTCTTCCATCTATCTAGGCATATAACCTTCTTCAATCTGTTTTTTCCACTTGTATATTCTCACTCGTTCACCCATGCCAAATTTCGGTCGACGTTTTGTCACCGCCGCCTTCTTTAATGGATAGAGATTCACGTAGACTTCTCTTTCGTTTCGAGGATCGCCAGCTGCCACAGGTGTCATCTTGATGGAACTGTGGTGCATATTATTATTAGCCCAAGAACATTAGGTTTCACTAGGGAAAAAAATCGGAGAAAGCTGATTTTTTCAGGGAATGTCGAGTACATGTCACTGAACGTTTAGACAAAAGTCCCCTAAAATCCCAGTTGAGTTTTTTTTTCTACAGCCTTTTTTCGAAAACGCGTTTGAAAAAAATAAAAAAAAATCGCACGAACTTTGTAACCTCGAATTGATCCAACTGTATTTTTTGTTTACGCTTATTTCGAGCTACATAATGTCTAATATACATTTACCTAGAAGAAAATGTGCATTCTGTGACAATTTCTGCGAAAAATTATTGAAAATTCACAAAAAAGTATCGGATTTACGCAAAAATGACGATTTTCCTAACGGATTTGCCCAAAGGGTCGTAGTACAGAACGGGATGTTAGTTGGACAGACGATAAAAAATCCACCACCATTTGAAGACTTTTATCATTGCTTACAAAATAGACATTATGGAAGACCCCCTCAGCTTCTGGCCGAGTTCCCCTTTTGGCATAAAATTCGTCAGCATGAGAACTCAACTATTTTCGGGCTTGGGACCGAACAGACACGTCTGTGTCTGGCAGCATTAGATCAATAAATAATATTTACAGAAT
The DNA here is from genome assembly GCA_031216915.1 of Pictodentalium vernedei. Lineage (NCBI taxonomy): Eukaryota > Metazoa > Mollusca > Scaphopoda > Dentaliida > Dentaliidae > Pictodentalium > Pictodentalium vernedei. The sequence continues at coordinate 780,569,427 of CM062295.1, forward strand.
GTACAAAAATCAATAAATAATATTTACAGAATGTACAAATCAATCAACATGGATTAAGTTACATTGACTATTATCAACGCTATATACAGAAATGACATGACCTATATACATATTATTCATCGAACTCAGAAATTTCCGACAGGACAGTGTTTCTGTGGTTGTTACAAGAATTCGAACTGCAATTACACAAACCTGAGCAAGAGAGTCCTGCCTTCTTACACCCACACCTTTTTGTACAAGCACTCTTGCAACCACAACTGATCAGATTCAGTAGGTTATCGGGGGCACATGGCTTTGTGGCTGCAGTCGGTACAAGAAGTCCATTGTCTAGCGACCACCCCCAATCCGTCGGAGGAAGCGAAGTGCCCAGCCATTGTTGGACCTGGAGATAACATCTGTTGACATGTTGTTGTGCAGCATCGCTGCTTGGTGGGGTGAGGCTAGGTCGATGGGTTTATTCAGTTTAGATTTTGCTACATAACGCTTGTAAGTGACATATCTCTATTGGTAGAGAGAGGAAACAGTTTTACTCACGTATAAGATCAGGAGAAGTTGTTCCCCGGCAGCGGCTACTGCACTTGGTGTACTGTCATCCGCCAAAATTGTGTTGACATACTGTTGTGAGTCGCTAGTAACATCGGAGACAATTGTACTGAATACTTTCTTCTTACCAACTCGAAAGAGTGCAGAAGTAGTGTCACAACCACTTATAGAATGTGCTACAAGGAGGTTGCTTCTATGGTCACCCATTTTGGTTGCTATTTCACTAACTGAAACTAGTAAGTTTGGGGTAATGGAATACATCATGTGAATATTACATCCCGGTTGAACTCGAGAGGTAAGAATGACTAACAAGTCTGTGTCTGTTCCCACAACGACAACATTGTTGTTATCTTGAGCGATGTCAAGTGCCGTTTCGGCTATCAGTACATCAGCATCAGCCTCGGCCTGCTTGGACTGAATATTGATAGCAGATAGCTCCTGCATTTGAAGATCGATCAGTTGGGTTTTGTTCTTGGCATTTGCAAGGAAATCGGATTGGGGTGTGGTGGCTGGTAACTCGGGTGAGATATTGATATCAATGGAATACCTGTCTTTAGATCTACGGGCTTGTTCCATTCCCTTTGTCGACATTGTACAAGCATAACTACCAAAAACAACCACGACGTTCGCCCCAAAATGTCTCACTAGATAATTGGAATATGATGTACATATGTCCTTATATGACGACTGTTTAGGCCATACAACTGCCCTCAATAAAAATCCACCATCTACAACAAACAGAGAATGTTCTGGGATTTTAGTTTGCTCGGAACCGTATGTTTTGAGGATCTTACCGAGCGTGCTTTTCTGTGTCTTCCTCATTCCAGCAGAATCAAACAATGCTGGTGGTTTCGGGGAGATTTCATATTTGAGATACTCTTCCATCTCTGCTTGTGACTGAATAACATATGTGATGCGGTTGAACAGAATTGTGGGGTCAATCACTACCTTACTTCCACGGACTTTGATGCTATTTGCCATCGATGCGAAAGACTCCACAGTGTCAACACGTCGTAGTTTGATGATGTTGAACGTTTTGCTTACAACATTCGATACTCAACATTCACCAATTTTGCGAACTTGGTCACAGTTCACAGTTTCGTCGGCCACAAGCCCGGTCGCTATAGAGACTAATTGTAGTGGATCTCTAGTCTGAAAGGGGGAATGCACTCTGAGCCAGTTCAATAATTTGGTGATATCATTGGCATCAGTCAATTGTGAACTTTGACGGAGATCCCGATGTTGTTCGCCATGACCAGTGTGAACATGAACAAAATTTTCGAGAGCATTACATATCGGAAGGCAAAGAGGTAGTCCATGTACCCATTTCGCAACAGTGCTATCGGTTATTCCCCTGCCATGTGTGAGACCACCAGGGAGCTTGAACATTCTCATTAAACACTGCTCTGTGGTCTGATCAGAATATATCCCGTCCCAGAATTTATCTGAGCGCCTTATGGTAAAGTAACCTTTCTCAGTGAACAACTTCAAATCATCCTGTTGCATTATTTTTGTTAGCTCATTCATCTGCTGCAAATAGAGATGAGAACTTTTTGCGTATGCAAAATGACCACCTGCGTGAAATACTGGAATCATATTGCGAACACAATATGTGTGGAGTTCCCAGTCGCCTGTGCGCTCTGCTCTCAAGAACAGCTGGAGAAGACCTATTTGCTCGTAGTATTGTACCCAAAGCTTTCCTGTGCGTCCTACGGACGCATTCTGGAGCAGTTCGTGTAATTTTGACAGTCGATGGTTGAAACTTTCTTGATTGACAGCGTCAGCTGTTGTACAGTCACCTCTGGCAAGTCCACAGAATATTTCATTGACTTCTATGCAGTCTATGTTATCTAGTGTTCGGCTTTCTTCAAACACAAGTTTTGTAATGGCAATTTGTGTTAGCAAATGGGCACGAACTGCTCTTGAATATGCATGACCACTGATCAAATGATGGATTGACCCACCAGCATAAACAGTCCTCCAAAGTTCATCCAAGCCGCTACCAGCCATGATCGAACCAATTGCCCCTAAATATGACGTTGTCTGTACAATACAAATTTGTTTATGAGTACACATCAAGGGCGTGCACACATTACATGCCAATGCATCTTGAGTGTAGGCGAACACCACATTATGTGATTTAATCGAACATGGAAATTGAAACAATGATGCTATAATACGGTATTTGAATGAGAAAAGTCGATGCCGTTTGAATTTGAGTTTAGGGGGTATGGTTAATATTTCACACGTTTCACCAGTTCATTATGGAATAAATGACTATTGTTATATATCATTATAAAGCCACTGCTTTTCTGCAATTTTTGATATATAATTTAACTCCCAAAGTAGTCGTAGAGTTGATTTAATGGACGTTGTGTACCGTTGTGTGTATGAAAACAATAAACATTTTTTCGTAATTTTGTACATTTTCGTGAATATTTCACCATTGAGAGTGAGGATTGGTACAAAGTTGGCATTTTCTGTTGGGGATATGTATTCTCAATATAATTCAGCACGATATTTATGATTCTCACCCTACTAAGGCGAATAAGAATGAGAAATATGGAGCTGGGTCGAATTTTTTTTAAAAAAAATTTTTTCATCCAAAAAACGCTATAACTAAAAAAGCTCAACTCGGATTCGCGGGGACTTTTCACACTTTATCCGCAATGTGTGTCCCGGAAACATATAAAAAAAATCAGCTTTCTCCGATCTTTTTCCTTACTTTCTCATTTTTATGTCTAATGTGCCTGGACTGCAGAGACCTTTTTAATCTGACACCCTCTCGCCAATTTGGCCCAAGATCTCAATGAGTAGTTTTCTATTGGCTCCCTCACTTGGACCATCCACCCTGTCTTGGTATTTGAGTTGAAAATACTCTGGAACATTACTTTACACCATCAGCTGCCGGGTGTGTGTCTGTGTGGGTGGGGTGGGTGGGTTGGGTTACTGGGGGGTGCCTGGGGGGGGGGGGGGTACCAAATAATTAAGATAACCGAATTTCAATAAGTCTATCCTGTCCTTAATCCTCATCCACCCATGGTCCCCACTGATTGCATCTTGTGGCGCGGCATTACTGGGCCCGGTTATCCATCGCAGATCATTGCTAAATTATATGCATGGAAAAATGCCCACCCACAGATTTTGACATGTCCACGATAGCTGTACTGTGTTCATACTACACATTATTATTAGTAGTATATGAAGACTACACAGAGTTGCGATATTCCTTCAAAAGCATCCTGACACCTGTTTGAATTTCTTAGAATAACGCGTTTGTTTTTCGATAGAAATTGGTGATATCGCATGATATGCGCATGTCCGTCGGTCATGGCTTCCATATTCAATACAAATACAGACAGTGTTGTCTCTGCTCGAAATGCAGTCCCGTCACTGCATCGTAAAATCTTTTGAATGCCCAGCTTTGTTCTGGGTTATCTAAAGCACATTTTGCAGCGAGTTGTTCCCCGAAAATATTATTTTATTATCAGTTCTGGTACGAATGCGGTAGCAGACTTCCAGGAAACATTGGATCCTGCTGCCAACTCTGTGAGTTGACAGCATATTTTTTGTGTCTTCGTTAAATCACACTCTCCATTTTCTTGAATAATAGGTGTGTTTTTTTTATTTGAATTAATGTGATATCAGAGGTAGGGACTTCAATGTAAACAAATTCACCTGATTTATATCGCATCGTAAGGAGATCCAGCTTTCCAATAAATCTCTTCCCATGACGAGAATTGTCAGTTATGGATGCGTCTTATTTCTGATTTACAGAGAACGGTAGGATTCATTTTTATTTTGTGTTTCCTTGTACTCACCCAATTAATAAATTTTACATTTACAGGTCAGCTCATTGAGGTTCAGAGCACATAAGCACAACCGATACGCTGGTAAGCCATAGGTTTTTATTAATTATTATTTCAGTATTACAGTAAGTGGAGAGTGTATTATCACTAAATCACCCGCAGGGTGGAGATTCCACCCAAGCAATAATTGTGAATTTGTTGCAAAGCACAACCAGCACAGCAATGTTTCAGCCAATGGACCTCCGGGTTAAACCCGGAGGTCCATTGGCTGAAACATTGATTGTGCTTTTTGTCGATATGAACAAAGTTTGAAAGTTATAGCTTGGGAGATAACCCCACTCCGCGGGTGATTTACTTACAATCCACTCTCCACGTACTGTAGATATTATCAAACCAAATCTGAAATCTACTATTTGTCATTAATTAGAAATTGCAGTATGCCTGTTACAGTCATTCCTCGATAACCCATTTGCTCAATAAGATTCGAGTCGTTAGACCATTTCCCGTTCCAGTTACCACTCGAATGTCGGTTAGACTGAATCGGAATGATGTCAGGGTGGGCGGGGCTCAGATGATAAAGTGATGTGACTTGTCGAAGTCGGAGGTTGAGACCACGGAGCTCTATGAGTTGGTTGGACAGATCAAACACTATGATAAACACCAGGCAAAACAGTGACTGGGATAGAGTTAAATCGAGAATTCAGGGAAACTACAAGTCAAATAAAGTCTGTTTCGCTAATTATTTTACCGCGTTTGGCGTTTTTTGTAGTTGTGGCGTCGATTTTAATAGTTAGATTTACTCCAGTCCAATTGAACGCATTTGTGGATGACACATTCACTCCATCAGAAGCCTTTAATACTCATAGCAAATAACGTGACATCATTATCAAAGGTGAATACAATATAAGCTTATCATAACATAGATGGTGATGATTAAGGACAAGTTAACGAACAAAGGAGTGTTCTTGGCGAATTCGAAATAAAGAAACAGTTTCTAGGTTCATTTGTGATGCGCAAGTGGAGATATCGGGGAGTGAGACGGCGGCTCTTGTTAGTCGTGATGTGCAGAGTGGACAGATAGAAGTTACAGATTTCGCTATACCACAGATTGGTCAAATATACCTCTTCCTCTTGAATGTATCGGAAAACATGGAATTGTACGCTATCAAAAATCGTTGTACCCAGGGCAGATGGAAAATGTATCAGGCACAGAGTTGTTTATTAAATGTACGAAACGTGTCGGGTAGAGAACTTCAAGTTGCTTCATATGGTCAAAGCTCTGTACAGTTGTGTGCTGCTATCAACATGATGAATTCATTGTGGCCATCCACCATAAACAATTCCAAGTGTGAACACAAATTTGGGATGTTTTATGTTGCGAACATTAAATGAACATTTGGTAATCGAACATGACAAGCTATGTTTAATTTAACACTGATAGAAAAGATGTAACCTATGTCATATCGACGAACTTATTTTATGTTTGACCATGTAAAAAGGAATGTAAAACGAGCTCCAAATTTAAATTCGCTTATCGGAATGTGTGTAATGATCAAATGGGATTATGTGGAGCACGGTGGCTCAGTGATCACGGCATTGAGCCTCAAAATGATAGATTCACGGTTCGATCCCCACCAGGTGTAACTACACTGTGTCCCTGGGCAAAGCGTTTAATCCCGATTGTCAACGCGGAGGCACGGTGGCGCTGTGTAATAAAGTGTACTGTACGTCGATGATGCACCTGTCTTCAACCGATGCTAACACTGATTGTGTGGAATTAGTACACTACGGAGTATGACAGTTGCTCGCCGTTGGTCGGTGGTTCTTTTCGGGTACACCGGCTCCTCCACCCGTAAAACTGTCGACACGACGAGGTGACCTTGGCTGTCAAAAGTGTCGTTAAAACCCAAATGAACGAATAACTAAATAAGTGATTTTGTGTTTACGTTGTAGGGAATCAGAATGAAGCTTTTCATCTGCTATTCCTTATTGTTTTATTTATTGGAGAATGTGTCGAGATGCCACAACGTCCAATAAACAGAGACCGAAATGCAACGGCAGTGGTTAATGCTGAATATTGTCGTAAACAATCCCATGCCAAGAAATATCTGTGTATTGGCTCCAAGCGCATGTCCAGGATGATTCTCGATAGAATTTGATCTGGGGCATCATTTGGTTAGGAATTTCTAGTCACCGGAACGTTTTATGTAAACAACCGATTATGCTGCACACTTCCCATGTTCAATATTTCCCTGTTTGAAAATATTTTATTTGTGCCACATTATTGTTTATTTTATATTGTTTTTTTATTTTACTTGATAACGTTTATCATCCTGGTGCCTTTCGTATCTGTAAAATAAAATGAATACCTGCTGTTCACCCTCAATATAGAACAACTAAAATGGAGATAAAAAATAATAAGGAGTTTTTATCAAGTTGAGAACTAGAAGCTAGAATCAGACCTTTTAAAAAAAAACAGTACAAACGCAAACGAATGCGCCACTGCCTGTGAGACAAAAATTCATTTTCTTTAGCCATCTTGTTGTTTATCCTGTAACACAACACATACTCTTGTCAATTATAAGCAATACATTAAACGGTAAGAACATTGGTTAAATTCATGTAGAATTGACTGGTAAATAAACCTGTTTCAGTACATTATATAGACGATATGGAATGAGTGTTTTTCTCATATAATATTTATGAAACGAGTCTAAGAATTTTCCGTTTCGGGCGAGCCTCTGGCGAGCCCAAACGGGAAATTCGGACGAGTTTCATAAATATTATATGAGAAAAACAATAATTTCATATTCCTTTTTTCATATGACACACGCACACACAAACTTAGCCACTTAGTATTACTTTTTAACCCATCACCTAACTTGAGTTGCAGACGGCATTTGGAAAAAAACATCCTCGTATATCTAACAAATTTCATTTTTTGTTTCCAAAACATAGGTTATGACCCCTCATTGGAACGAGCGCGACACGCTAGTTCCAATGAGGGGTCATAACCTACGTTTTGGAAGCAAAAAGTGAAAATATAAAAAAAAATGAATGGCGTTTTTCTTGTATTGCCCGAGACGGTTTTTGCCGTTACGTTAGGTAAAATATTAAAACAATATAACCCACCCTAAATAGGACAGATAACGTAAATTCTCCCTACTGAAATTATGCAAATGTAACAACAGTTGTATTTTGTTTAGCCAATCAAAAAGTCCAGTTTTGAAATATACCAAATGAAAGCTCCCAACCCTAATTATGCAAATTATGAAAAAGTGGCCCAGTTGTATTTTGTTTAGCCAATCAAATTCTCCAGTTTTGAAATTGACCAATGAAAGCTCCCAACCCTAATTATGCAAATTATGAAAATGTGGCCCAGTTGTATTTTGTTCAGCCAATCAAATTGTCTAGTTTTGAAATTGACCAATGAAATTGACGGGAAGGCTTTATTTATCACTGATTAATATGAAAATAAAATATCAAATGTTTAAAGTGAACAAAACGGACGAATCATATGATAAATATAATCTGTAACCAAAACACCCTAAATCACTTTATTTGTACCAGTACGGATTCTCCCATCCTACATATAGAGCAGTTGTTCGAAACTGTTCATTGAGAAACTGCTTTGGCGACTCTTCGACTCATTTCGATAAGAAGAGATTCAGAAAGTGGGCTACCGAGAAACAGGATTGATGTTTTCATCACATGAAGCATTGAGCAGTGTCTGGAAAAGACATTGATCGAACGACTCCAATCTTATGAAGCAAATGAGCTATACAGCAATTGCTCGAACGAATGACTATATACAAGACTCTTTGGCTCGACGATTGAATCCATGTACGACTCTTTGGCTCGAACGAGTGACTCCATCATGTACGACTATTTGGATCAAACGAGTAACTCCACGCACGACGCTTTGTCTCGAATGAGTGACTCCATGTACGACTTTTTGGCTAGAACGAGTGACTCCATGTACGACTCTTTGAACGAGTGACTCCATGTACGACTCTTTGGCTCGAACGAGTGACTCCACGTAGGACGCTTTGGCTCGAACGAGGAACTCCATGTACTAGTCTTTGGCTCGAACGAGAGACTCCATGCACGACTCTTTGGCTCGAACAAGTGACTCCATGTACGAATCTTTGGCTTGAACGAGTGACTCCATGTACGAGTCTTTGGCTCGAACGAGTGACTCCATGTACGACTCTTTGGCTCGAACGAATAACTTCACGTACGACTCTTTGGCTCGAACGAGTGACTCCAAGTACGAATATTTGGCTCGAACGAGTGACTCCATGCACGACTCTTTCGCTCGACCGAGTGACTCCACGTTCGACGCTTTGGCTCGAACGGGTGACTCCATGTACGAGTCTTTGGCTCGAACGAGTGACTCCACGTACGACACTTTGGCTCGAACGAGTGACTCCATGTACGACTCTTTGGCTCGAACGAGTGACACCAAGTTCGACGCTTTGGCTCGAACGAGAGACTCCATGTACAACTCTTTGGCTCGAAGGAGTGACTCCATGTACGACTCTTTGGCTCGAAAGAGTGACTACATGTACGACTATTTGACTGGAACGAGTGACTACATGCACGACTCTTTCGCTCGAACGAGTGACTCCACGTACGACGCTTTGGCTCGAACGAGTGACTCCATGTACGACTCTTTGGCTCGACCGAGTGACACCAAGTTCGACGCTTTGGCTCGAACGAGTGACTCCATGTACGACTCTTTGGCTAGAACGAGTGACTCCACGTACGACGCTTTGGCTCGAACGAGTGACTCCATGTACGGCTCTTTGGCTCGAATAAGTGACTCCATGCACGACTCTTTGGCTAGAACGAGTGACTCCACGTACGACGCTTTGGCTCGAACGAATGACTCCCTTTACGACTCTTTGACTCGAATGAGTGACTCCACGTACGACGCTTTGGCTCGAACGAGTGACTCCATGTACAACTCTTTGGCTCGAACGATTGACACCAAGTTCGATGGTTTGGCTCGAAGGAGTGACTCCATGTACGACTCTTTGGCTAGAACGAGTGACTCCACGTACGACGCTTTGGCTCGAACGAGTGACTCCATGTACGACTCTTTGGCTCGAACGAGTGACTCAATGAACGACTCTTTCGCTCGACGGAGTGACTCCATGGACAACTCTTTGGCTCGAACGAGTGACTCCACGTACGACCCTTTGGCTCGAACGAGTGACTCCATGTACGACTCTTTGGTTCGAACGAGTGTCTCCATGTACGATCCTTTGGCTCGAATGAGTAACTCCATGTGCGACTCTTTGGCTCAAACGAGTGACTCCCTGTACGAATCATTGGCACGAACCAGTGACTCCACGTACGACTTTTTCGCTCAAACGAGTGACTCCATGTACGACTCTTTGGTTACTCTTGTACAAAAATGGCGCCGAAAGTGAGGCGCTGTCAAAATGAGATCCCATGATTCGTCAAGGCAGTTTTTTTTTTTGGTGATTTGGAATGATAATAGGGTCTATTTGAGTAATTATGTTGCTCTTATAGAAACGAACGCACCTATTATTGGGAAAAGATGATACTTGTGAAACGGCGATGTACTACTCTAGGATACCTTTTGAGAATACTTTTTGGGGATGCTTTTTTGAGGAAACTTTTGGGGTTACCTTTAAGAGAATATCTATCTGGAGATAGTTATGGCTACTAACCCTATTCAGCACCTGGCTTCCGGATCACCCCAACACCCTCCATAGCTCCAATGTCTCCCGTGTCCTCAGTCACCACCATTTGTCCTATGATCATCCTGTATTGTGTTCACCTTTAGTATAGTGTTCTCCGACATAGTCACCACCATCTGTCCTATGATCATCTTGTATTGTGTTCACCTTTAGTATAGTGTTCTCCGACATAGTCACCACCATCTGTCCTATGATCATCCTGTATTGTGTTCACCTTTAGTATAGTGTTCTCCGACGTAGTCACCACCATTTGACCTATGAACAGCCTGTATTGTGTTCACCTTTAGTATAGTGTTCTCCGACGTAGGCACCACCATTTGTCCTATGATCATCCTGTATTGTGTTCACCTTTAGTATAGTGTTCTCCGACGTAGTCACCACCATTTGTCCTATGATCATCCTGCAATGTGTTCACCTTTAGTATAGTGTTCTCCGACATAGTCACCACCATTTGTCCTATGATCATCCTGTATTGTGTTCACCTTTAATATAGTGTTCTCCAACATAGTCACCACCATTTGTCCTATGATCATCCTGTATTGTGTTCACCTTTAGTATAGTGTTCCCCGACATAGTCACCACCATTTGTCCTATGATCATCCTGTATTGTGTTCACCTTTAGTATAGTGTTCTCCGACATAGTCACCACCATTTGTCCTATGATCATCCTGTATTGTGTTCACCTTTAGTATAGTGTTCTCCGACATAGTCACCACCATTTGTACTATGATCAGCCTGTATTGTGTTCATCTTTAGTATAGTGTTCTCCGACATAGTCACCACCATTTGTCCTATGATCATCCTGTATTGTGTTCACCTTTAGTATAGTGTTCTCCAACATAGTCACCACCATTTGTTCTATGATCAGCCTGTATTGTGTTCATCTTTAGTATAGTGTTCTCCGACATAGTCACCACCATTTGACCTATGTTCATCCTGTATTGTGTTCACCTTTAGTATAGTGTTCTCCGACATAGTCACCGCCATTTGACCTATGATCATCCTGTATTGTGTTCACCTTTAGTATGGTGTTCTCCGACATAGTCACCACCATTTGTCCTATGATCATCCTGTATTGTGTTCATCTTTAGTATAGTGTTCTCCGACATAGTCCCCACCATTTGACCTATGATCATCCTGTATTGTGTTCATCTTTAGTATAGTGTTCTCCGACATAGTCACCACCATTTGTCCTATGATCATCCTGTATTGTGTTCACCTTTAGTATAGTGTTCTCCAACATAGTCACCACCATTTGACCTATGATCATCCTGTATTATGTTCACCTTTACTATAGTGTTCTCCGACATAGTGACCACCATTTGTCCTTTGATCATCCTGTATTGTGTTCACCTTTAGTATAGTGTTCTCCGACATAGTCACCACCATTCGTCCTATGATCAGCCTGTATTGTGTTCACCTTTGGTATAGTGTTCTCCGACATAGTCACCACCATTTGTCCTACGATCATCCTGTATTGTGTTCATCTTTAGTATAGTGTTCTCCGACATAGTCACCACCATTTGTCCTATGATCATCCTGTATTGTGTTCACCTTTAGTATAGTGTTCTCCGACATAGTCACCACCATTTGACCTATGATCATCCTGTATTGTGTTTACCTTTAGTATAGTGTTCTCCGACATAGTCACTACCATTTGTCCTATGATCATCCTGTATTGTGTTCACCTTTAGTATAGTGTACTCCGACATAGTCACCACCCTTTGACCTATGATCATCCTGTATTGTGTTTACCTTTAGTATAGTGTTCTCCGACATAGTCACCACCATTTGTCCTATGATCATCCTGTATTGTGTTCACCTTTAGTATAGTGTTCTCCGACATAGCCACCACCATCTGTCCTATGATCATCCTGTATTGTGTTCACCTTTAGTATAGTGTTCTCCGACATTATCACCACCATTTGACCTATGATCATCCTGTATTGTGTTCACCTTTAGTATAGTGTTCTCCGACATAGTCACCACCATTTGTCCTATGATCATCCTGTATTGTGTTCACCTTTAGTATAGTGTTCTTCGACATAGTCACTACCATTTGTCCTATGATCATCCTGTATTGTGTTCACCTTTAGTATAGTGTTCTCCGACATAGTCACCACCATTTGTCCTATGATCAGCCTGTATTGTGCTCACCTTTAGTATAGTGTTCTCCGACATAGTCACCACCATCTGTCATATGATCATCCTGCATTGTGTTCACCTTTAGTATAGTGTTCTCCGACATAGTCACCACCATTTGTCCTATGATCATCTTGTATTGTGTTCACCTTTAGTATAGTGTTCTCCGACGTAGGCACCACCATTTGTCCTATGATCAGCCTGTATTGTGTTCACCTTTAGTATAGTGTTCTCCGACGTAGGCACCACCATTTGTCCTATGATCATCCTGTATTGTGTTCACCTGTAGTATGGTGTTCTATTAACCTTGAAGTTTTGTACCATTACTATTGGCTATCACTATTCTGTCTTACGCTAGATTGCCTCAACCGCTACTAACTTGTGACACCACTACGTCACTTAGTACACTACTGTCAGTGAGCGTCAAAGTTCGTATCACTATCATACCTTTCTTTCACTACTGCTTGCTCGAGCGACTCGAATCTTGTCAAGCAAATGAGCTATATAACTATAGAACGAGTGACTCTACATACGGCTCTATGACTCATCTCGGTATTTGAGGATACTTATGGCACGGCGGTGTACTACTCGAGCATACCTATGGCACGGTGATGTACTACTCGAGGATACTTATGGCACGGCGATGTACTACTCGAGGATACTTATGGCACGGCGAAGTACTACTCGAGCATACTTATGGCACGGTAATGTACTACTCGAGGATACTTATGGCACGGCGATGTACTACTCGAGGATACTTATGGCACGGCGATGTACTACTGGAGGATACTTATGGCACGGCGATGTACTACTCGAGCATACTTATGGCACGGCGATGTACTACTCGAGGATACTTATGGCACGGCGATGTACTACTTGAGGATACTTATGGCACGGTGATGTACTACTCGAGGATACTTATGGCACGGCGATGTACTACTCGAGCATACTTATGGCACGGCGATGTACTACTCGAGGATACTTATGGTACGGCGATGTACTACTCGAGGATACTTATGGCACGGTGATGTACTACTCGAGGATACTTATGGCACGGTGATGTACTACTCGAGGATACTTATGGCACGGTGATATACTACTCGAGGATACTTATGGCACGGTGATGTACTACTCGAGGATACTTATGGCACGGTGATGTAATACTCGAGGATACTTATGGCACGGTGATGTACTACTCGAGGATACTTATGGTACGGCGATGTACTACTCGATGATACTTATGGCACGGTGATGTACTACTCGAGGATACTTATGGCACGGTGATGTACTACTCGAGGATACTTATGGCACGGTGATGTACTACTCGAGGATACTTATGGCACGGTGATGTACTACTCGAGGATACTTATGTCACGGTGATGTACTACTCGAGGATACTTATGGCACGGTGATGTACTACTCGAGGATACTTATGGTACGGCGATGTACTACTCGAGGATACTTATGGCACGGTGATGTACTACTCGAGGATACTTATGGCACGGTGATGTACTACTCGAGGATACTTATGGCACGGTGATGTACTACTCGAGGATACTTATGGCACGGTGATGTACTACTCGGGGATACTTATGGCACGGTGATGTACTACTCGAGGATTCTTATGGCACGGTGATGTACTACTCGAGGATACTTATGGCACGGTGATGTACTACTCGAGGATACTTATGGTACGGCGATGTACTACTCGAGGATATCTTTTGAGGGTATTTTTAGAGGATAACTTTGAGGATACCGTTCGGAGAATATCTATCTGAAGAGAGTTATGCATCCTAACCCTATTCAGCATCTCATTTCTGGATCACCCCAACACCTTTCATAGCTCCAAGGCCACCACTGTTAACCTGTCCATAATCACCAGCATTTGTCCTATAATCAGCCTGTATTATAGTAACCTTTCGTATGGTGTTCTACCAAAACTTGAAGTCTTGTACTAATTTTACTTGTCATCACTATTCTGCTATGTACTGGAATATCTCTGCCGTTACTAACTTGTGGCACTACTACGGCTCTTAGTACACTACTGCCGCTAAGGACCCCAGTTCATATCACTAACGTACTTTCTATCTGCACTACTGTTTGCTAGAGCGATCCAACCGAATCTTATTGAGCAAACGGGCTATCGAGCAATTGCTCGAATGAGTGACTCCACATACGATTCTTATGCTCATCTCGGAAAAAAGGAATTCCGTAAGTGGGATTCAGTAAGTGGGATTCCAATTTTCTATACAACTCCTTATAGTCTTACCATTACCATTTTGTCTTAAACCATCTATCCTGTGATTAGCCTCTATTGTAGTCACCAAATACTATAGTGTCTACCACCCTTATAGTTGTGTACCATTACTGCATTTTAAAGTTAGTATTGGCGACTAATATTCTACCCTGTTCCAGGGTGTCCCACCGTTAATAAGGTATGGTACTAAAGTTAAAACTAGAAGTCCTGTCCCGAACTGTGCGCTTTTCTAGGCCTAATTGCGCGTGTGAATTGCGAGCAAATGCCATATCGAATGCCATCCAAAGCACAGCAGGTTCTCCTGGTTACTCATCACAAACACAGGCAATGTTTCTGCCAATGGACCTCCGGGTTACCCGGAGGTCCATTGGCAGAAAGATTGCTTGTGCACAGCCCACTTGTACAGAATTTGATAGCTTTACTATGGCCATAACGCGTAGATTAACGCGCAGATCGACGAGCTATTTGAGCCCATTTCATGACAGGACTTCTAGTTTTAACTGTACTACGGCACTTAGTACCTATCATTACACTACTGCCGCTACGGATCCCATTTTGAAATAGAAGGAACTATATGGACTAAAAGGGATTCTGTAAGAGGGGTTCTGAGAAACATGGTCATTGCTTCCATCGAAGGATCTATGAGCAACTGCTCATAATTGTTCAATGAGAAAATGAGCTGTAGAGCAATGTTCGTAAAACTTAAATGCTCTTGCGACTCATTTCGTTAAAAGGGATTCTGAAATTGCGGTGCCAAGAAACAGGTTAACGATTTCACCAAAAGACCCATCAAGCATTGCCTGGAAAGAAGGTATTGCTCGAATGATTCGAATCCCATCGACCGATTGAGCTATGGAGCAATTGGTCGAGGAAGTGACTGCACGTAAGATTATTTGGTTCATCCTGTACAAATAGGGTGCCGAAAATGCTGCATATGGTTTTCCGTGATTCGCCAAGACCGTTTCAGTAGTTTTGGGTGATTTGGAATGAATGTCGGGTCTTTTGTAGCAGTTAAATTTAGTATTATACAAAGGGACGCGCCTATTATTGGGAATGGTGGATTTGGGGGAAATCCGTACCCAAGTGATTTAGTGTGTTTTTTTTAGATTTGAAGTAATTGTCGGGTCTTTTTTTGGTAATTAGATTATTCTTATACAAAGGAACACACCATCCGGGCATACTCCTTCCTATTAAAGGGTTTTGGTTCACATAACAACCATGTGCTATCATAGAAATCAAGTTGGTGACCTACAGTATACAAAATTGATTACAGAAACACGTATCACCCTAACAACGCGCTATGTGCACGTGCACGGAGACCAAGTATGGGAATGACGTCACAAGATGGTCGCTCACAAGGGCTACAATGATAACCCAACATCGTGTCACTGGGTTCAATGACTATGACGCCACATATGTTGCCCGATGAGATCCCCCAAATACATTAACATAAATAACATCTTCACTCATGTCACTATAATTCCAATATCACTAATCCCTGCTACTGTTAAATAAAAACTTAATATTTCCAATCAATGTCGACGATGAACGAAAATCCTTATAGGGTAATATTTTCACTACATTATCAAGGCATGCCTTCGACGTAATTGGTTGGAAGGCGCGCAGACAAAATGCCCATGGACAAATACCCATGTACAAAATACCCATATGGATAAAATAGACATGGATAAAATGCTCATCAGACAAAATGCCCATCCAGAAAAATAAAATAGACAAAGTACCCGTGACATTTTTTTATCATCATAATTCACTTCTTTAGCCCAACTGTTATTTGTTACAGTATTGGTTGGTTTGTCAGTCGCCGTTGTCATTTCTTTTGCTTTGAGCAGTATTTATGTTGTTATAATGGGTTACATGACTTGATGATGGACTTTATTGAGCAGTATTTATGTTGTTATAATGGGTTACATGACTTGATGATGGACTTTATTGAGCAGTATTTATGTTGTTATAATGGGTTACATGGCTTGAAGATGGACTTTATTCAGCTGTATTTATGTTGTTATAATGGGTTACATGACTTCATGATGGACTTTATTGAGCAGTATTTATGTTGTTATAATGGGTTACATGACTTGATGATGGACTTTATTGAGCAGTATTTATGTTGTTATAATGGGTTACATGACTTGATGATGGACTTTATTGAGCAGTATTTATGTTGTTATAATGGGTTACATGGCTTGAAGATGGACCTTTTGAGCTGTATTTGTGTTGTTATAATGGGTTACATGACTTGATGATGGACTTTATTGAGCAGTATTTATGTTGTTATAATGGGTTACATGACTTGATGATGGCCTTTATTGAGCAGTATTTATTTTGTTATAATGGGTTACATGACTTGATGATGGACTTTATTGAGCAGTATTTATTTTGTTATAATGGGTTACATGACTTGATGATGGACTTTATTGAGCAGTATTTATGTTGTTATAACGGGTTACATGACTTGATGATGGACTTTATTGAGCAGTATTTATTTTGTTATAATGGGTTACATGACTTGATGATGGACTTTATTGAGCAGTATTTATGTTGTTATAACGGGTTACATGACTTGATGATGGACTTTATTGAGCAGTATTTATTTTGTTATAATGGGTTACATGACTTGATGATGGACTTTATTGAGCAGTATTTATGTTGTTATAATGGGTTACATGACTTGATGATGGACTTTATTGAGCAGTATTTATGTTGTTATAATGGGTTACATGACTTGATGATGGACTTTATTGAGCAATATTTATGTTGTTATAATGGGTTACATGACTTGATGATGGACTTTATTGAGCAGTATTTATGTTGTTATAACGGGTTACATGACTTGATGATGGACTTTATTGAGCAGTATTTATGTTGTTATAATGGGTTACATGACTTGATGATGGACTTTATTGAGCAGTATTTATTTTGTTATAATGGGTTACATGACTTGATGATGGACTTTATTGAGCAGTATTTATGTTGGTATAATGGGTTACATGACTTGATGATGGACTTTATTGAGCAGTATTTATGTTGTTATAATGGGTTACATGTCTTGACGATGGACTTTATTGAGCAGTATTTATGTTGTTATAATGGGTTACATGACTTGACGATGGACTTTATTGAGCAGTATTTATGTTGTTATAATGGGTTACATGACTTGATGATGGACTTTATTGAGCAGTATTTATGTTGTTATAATGGGTTACATGACTTTATGATGGACTTTATTGAGCAGTATTTATGTTGTTATAACGGGTTACATGACTTGATGATGGACTTTACTGAGCAGTATTTATGTTGTTATAATGGGTTACATGACTTCATGATGGACTTTATTGAGCAATATTTATGTTGTTATAATGGGTTACATGACTTGATGATGGACTTTATTGAGCAGTATTTATGTTGTTATAACGGGTTACATGACTTGATGATGGACTTTATTGAGCAGTATTTATGTTGTTATAATGGATTACATGTCTTGATGATGGACTTTATTGAGCAGTATTTATGTTGTTATAATGGGTTACATGACTTGATGATGGACTTTATTGAGCAGTATTTATTTTCTTATAATGGGTTACATGCCTTGACGATGGACTTTATTGATCAGTATTTATGTTGTTATAATGGGTTACATGACATGATGATGGACTTTATTGAACATTTTTTATGTTGCTATAATGGGTTACATGACTTGATGATGGACTTTATTGAGCAGTATTTGTGTTGTTATAATGGGTTGCATGACTTTGTGATGGACTATATTGTGCAGTATTTATGTTGTTATAATGGGTTACATGACTTGGTGATGGACTTTATTGAGCTGTATTTATGTTGTTATAATGGGTTACATGACTTGATGATGGACTTTATTGAGCAGTATTTATGTTGTTATAATGGGTTATATGACTTGATGATGGACTTTATTGAGCAGTATTTATCTTGTTATAATGGGTTACATGACTTGATGATGGATTTTATTGAGCTGTATTTATGTTGTTATAATGGGTTACATGACTTGATGATGGACTTTATTGAGCTGTATTTATGTTGTTATAATGGGTTACATGACTTGATGATGGACTTTATTGAGTAGTATTTATGTTGTTATAATGGGTTACATGACTTGATGATGGACTTTATTGAGCAGTTGCGTTGTAGTGGGCGTCTGCCAAGCATATCCCCGACGTGCTCAATTGGTGAAGAGTCTGGACTTATTGCTGGCCAGGGCAGTGTAGTTATGTTCTACTCCTGTAGAAACTCGTTAGCGACACGGGTCCTGTGTGCTCTTGCATTGTCATCTTTGAAAATGAATCGATGGCCGTGACGTAGCGCAAAAGGCACCACGTGAGCTGCTTATATGTTGTCACAGAAGCACTGCCCTGTGACACGCCCTTGGATGACATGTAATCCTGTTCTGCTTGTCATGGTTATGCCTCCCCAATCCATAACCGATCCACCGCCAAAACGACAGTGTTGCCTAATGGTTACGCCATGGTATCATTCGTTCCGCCGCAGCCACTCTCTGTTTCGCCCATCGTGGTAGTCGAGAGTGAACCTCGATTCATCAGAAAGTATGAAGTTGCTCCATCGACGATTGTCCGAGCGCTGTCATGCTCTACACCAATTACGCATTGCTGCGATATGACTTTCAGTCAAACGTGGAATTATTCGAGGTCGGCGAGCGTACAAATTCCAGCTGTGTAGGCACATCTGTCGCTCGGTGCAGCTGCTGTCCAATGTCTGAGGTACTTTGGTAGCGGTTACGTAATGCTGGTCGTCGGTTGAAACGATCCTGGTTAGCAGTTGTCGCCCTTGGACGACCCGACCGACGTCTGTCATCAACATAGCCTGTCTGACGATAGCGTGCCCACAACCTGCTAATCACCGATTGAGTAACGTTGAGAATTTCATATATTTCATTAACAGAATCGATGGGGGTTTTGTCTGACTGGGATTTTGTCTGATGGGTATTTTGTCTGATGGGTATTTTGCCTGATGGGAATTTTGTCTGACTGGTATTTTGTCCATGTGCATTTTGTCTGATGGGTATTTTGACCGTGTGTATTTTGTCTGATGGGTATTTTGTCTGATGGGTATTTTGTCTGATGGGTATTTTGTCTGACTGGTATTTTGTCCGTGTGTATTTTGTCTGATGGGTATTTTGTCCATGTGTATTTCGTGTGATGGTATTTTATCCACGCACATTTTGTCCTGGATCCTCCTTGATGATGTAGTTGGATTATTTTATCAGTCGGGACCTGTACCATCACAGACGTAACAAATTGGGTTTATAGTACCTCTACCCCCATTGGTCATCTTTTATAGTACCTCAACCCTCATTGGTCATCTTTTATAGTACCTCAACCCCCACTGGTCATCTTCGTCACTGATTCGATTCGAAATTCGATTCGATTTCGAATAATAGACGTGATTCGATTCAAGATTCGATTCCAATCGAAAATGTGTGATTTGCATGTGGCCTTAATACACACAGAACGCAAGTCTGAAAACAGGAATACAACATTAAAGTGTTGGAAGAAGGTGCAAATTTCTTAATTCTGATACAGTTTATCAATGGATCTATCAAAAAGTGTTGCTGATGCTGGACCATCAGGTTTCTAAGAATAGATTTCAGGGCGTCCCCTGCAAACGAAAAAACATTGAATTTTGGTCCATTTCTTAAAGAAGGTTTGAATTCGTTTCTACCCTTGAAAAGTACTTGAATTTTCACCGCATTCTTGACAAGGACTTGAATTGAATTTACCTACAATCTCATGAGACAATCAGTTTTATGATAAGTCGTCCACATTCATGCGAATCGTTAGTGTTTTCTACCACGGAAAACGTTTTAACTTATAACAGTTGTAACATCACTAACATCGGTACGTTTCCCCGCTTACGTGTCGGTTCGCCGCACCCACTACCATACTAAGCGGTAATAGATGAATCATTCTTGCTTGTTTATCTACTCACATAATAGTAGGTGTACTTAATGTCCTCATCGTCTTGACCTGAGATATGTCGCAATATCGTAATACATGATAGGGACCAGATGGTTGACAAGATAGCCCGTGTGAGAAGCTGACGTCAGTCTTATGATGATGCGTGGAATCAGCGCGCGTGTGAGGATCGAGTTATTAGAATGATGAGTATATTCGCCCATCCGTTTTGTTTAATGGGGGAAACCCTGCTTGATTTTGAAGGTAACACGTGGCTTCTACGACGTGCACGTAGTGCTATAGACCTAATCATGTGCTCTAGGTATGCGGTGTTGCGACCTGCTCCAGTGCATGGAAAGACTTTGGTATACACGTTACGTTTGTATGGATATGAAATGGGATCCATTGGGGTGGCAAACCGTTCTATGACGCTCAATTTTTATTCCTGAGACAAAATTCTTGTTTCCGTCTACACAATTTCCGACTGCCTATTTCGGAGCATATTTTACGTAATTTATAATGAGTTATCATGGGATTTTATCCATGAGAGTTTCGCCTGTAGAAAACTGAACCTAAAGCAACAAAGCTAATCACCTTGCATTGGGTTAACGTGCAACTCTTTGTGGTCAGGGTTTTTCTTGTAAAATGGGAAAGTGTTAGGTCGCATTTAGTTATTCCTGAATAGAATTTTCGTTTCTACCTATCCGAACCCTCCTGCAGTTTTTTTCTCTTTTTCCCCCGTACCTTCCAAGTGGCATAACAGAAATATTGGGGCCCTTAGGCCAAATACTGTGATTTTTCAGTACATTATAATGCTATATTCTAGCACATAGACTGGGTATCAGCATTCTAATCAGTATAATACCCATCCAACCTTGACTAAATTAATCCTTTACCCAACGCAGACGGTTTCAAAATTTATTATTTTAAATATAATTTTTTTTAATTTTTCAAAAAAATTCAACAAAACCATATCATGTGACCCCTCATTGGAACGAGCTCAAAGAGCTCTTTCCAATGAGGGATCACATGATATGGTTTTGTTGAAATATTTCGATAAATTAAATTTTTTCAATTGCTCAATTTGCATATTACGCGGGCGGATGCGGGCGATTCGTTAGGCAAAGGGTTTAGAACGTTGTAGAGATGGTTAGTGGTTACAGTTTGCCATCGTGGATTGGTCACATACCTGGGTGGGAAATATTTCTATTCTATTCAGTACAATATCCATCCGGCCTCGACTAGATTAAGAACGCTGTAGAGATGGTTAGTGGTTACAGTATGGCCATCGTGGATTGGTCACTTTCTCCGGGTGGACAATATTTCTACGGATGTAATAATATTAGATTCCAAACTCCAATTATAGGTGTTATAGTCAAAAATTTAACTAAAAGTGGTACTTCATTAATTAAAATTTTTCTGATGGTGATTTTCGTTTGTCCTTTCGTTCGTTTCTGTGTTCGTTCCTTCGTTAGTTGGTCAGCACCTTAACCCAAAAAGAGCCATGTTGGCATTGGTTGGTTTCGGATACTGCTTCGACGGTTTGATGTTTCAACTTGTACAGAATGTATCCACATTTTGTAAATGAATTAAAATTGTTTCATACTTTGAACTACTGTCTGGTGTTGTAATATGCTATGTACACATTCCCGTAATTGATTCCAGACAATATCGCCCCGATTCTTTGTGCAAGCTGCTATTGAAGCATCCAACCTCATTGCTTCGACTACAACACTGTAGACCCTCAGTAATGATTTTCCCATAATGTTGGAATTGTTGGGGGCCCTAAAAACGTGCAATTGCTGGGGATCGTTAGCATTAACCCCGTTGTATGGGCGTTACGTCACTGAATCACCCATTCTTCTTGTACGCATCTTGGAGTAAATTGAATTTTGTTCAACATTTTCGACTGTTCTGCTTTCTTTCAATCTCATTACGTTTTCTCTTGTCCTAATTCTGTGCCAGAATATTATCGGTTCCCACCTGCCCACCCCTTCGTCTGTTCTGTGTGCTGCTACTTCTCTTGTGTCCACCCCTCAATCAATCAGGATTATGGACGATTCGGACCATGTACGATTCATTCCATAAGCATGGTCCGAATCGTCCAGAAATCTGGTCCGAATCGTCCATAGATCTGGTCCGAATCGTCCAAAAAAAATCTGGTCCGAATCGTACATGGTCCGAATCGTCCATACACCATCAATCAGACCACTTTACCAAGACTAAACAACCAAACAGACTGTTCTTGTCCTATTAGCATTGACCATGAATCACATCCATATAACAAAGAGAGATATTTATTTTGAAGCCATTCTTGGAGTGAACGTTCGTCTCAGATGATGGTACTGTGATTCCAGTAGAAAACACAACATACTACTGTCGGATGACCGATTTAAACTGGAGGCCAATGTTCTACTATCGGATGACCGGTTTAAACTAGAGGCCAATGTTCCACTATCGGATGACCGGTTTAAACTAGAGGCCGATGTTCTACTATCGGATGACCGGTTTAAACTAGAGGCCAATGTTCTACTATCGGATGACCGGTTTCAACTAGAGGCCAATGTTCCACTATCGGATGACCGGTTTAAACTGGAGGCCGATGTTCTACTATCGGATGACCGGTTTAAACTAGAGGCCGATGTTCTACTATCGGATGACCGGTTTAAACTAGAGGCCGATATTCTACTATCGGATGACGGGTTTAAACTAGAAGCCAATGTTCTATCGGATGACCGGTTTAAACTAGAGGCCGATGTTCTACTATCCGATGACCGGTTTAAACTGGAGCCCGATGTTCTACTATCGGATGACCGGTTTAAACTAGAGGCCGATGTTCTACTATCCGATGACCGGTTTAAACTGGAGCCCGATGTTCTACTATCGGATGACCGGTTTAAACTGGAGGCTGATGTTCTACTATCGGATGACCGGTTTAAACTAGAGGCAGATGTTCTACTGTCGGATGACCGTTTTAAACTAAAGGCCAATGTTCTACTATCAGATGACCGGTTTAAACTAGAGGCCGATGTTCTACTGTCGGATGACCGGTTTAAACTAGAGGTTGATGTTCTACTGTCGCATGACCGGTTTGAACTAGAGGCCGATGTTCTACTATTGGATGACCGATTTAAACTGGAGGCCGATGTTCTACTCTCGGATGACCGGTTTAAACTAGAGGCCGATATTCTACTATCCGATGACCGGTTTAAACTAGAGGCCGATGTTCTACTATCGGATGACCAGTTTAAACTAGATGCCGATGTTCTACAGTCGGATGACCGGTTTAAACTAGAGGCCAATGTTCTACTATCGGATGACCGGTTTAAACTAGAGGCTGATGTTCTACTATTGGATGACCGATTTAAACTAGAGGCTAATTGGTTGAAACTGTAGTCATCTATTTGAGTTCATTCTTAAAAGTTGAGTTTTTACAGCTATACTACAGTTAAAACTACAAGTCCTGTCCCGAGTTGTGCGCTTATCTAGGCTTAATTGTGCGTTGGAATTACGCGCAATTGACATATCGAATGGCATCCAAAGCACGGCTGGTTCTCCTGATTACTCATAGCAAACACAGGCAATGTTTCTGCCAATGGACCTCTGGGTTACCCGGGGGTCCATTGGGTGAAACATTGCTTGTGCACAGGCCATATGTACAGAATTTGATAGTCTTACTATGGTCATAACGCGTAGATTAACGCGCAGATCGGCGACCTATTCGTGCGCATTTCATGACAGGACTTCTAGTTTTAACTGTATATGAACATTTCCTCAGCAGATTACACCAATATACGTATTCAAGTAACGTAACAGAGGAAACCGGGCAGGGCTAGATAAAAACAAGTCATTAATTTTTGTTTTAATTTTTGTTTGCATAGCTTATAACCCCACGTTGGAATGAACTCGTTCGAATCAGGTGAGGAGGGGGTTTTAATCCATGTTTCGGAGGCCAAAAATGTTATTGAGTTTTTGTGGCAAGCGTTGTCCGATGTTCGTTATGGGTAAAGAGTTACACTTTTGGCCAAGAATCGGAAATAGGTAGAAAGTGGAATTTTAAAAATACAACATTTGAAGAAATATTGGTCATCCAAATACCCTGGCGCAACTGAGTTTAATTTTTATCAAGGGTGGAATACAGTACTGTTTTACGCCTCGCATTTGTATATGTTTTAATTCGAAGAAATAAACTGACGGAATGTTTTGGATTTAAATATATGTCGTTTTCTTTTTTACAGGAAGCATATATTACAGATGGGGATCTTCAAGATGTGGCGCCGGTTCAAAGCTGATATACAGCGGTAATTTATCATTGCGAAGAGCAGTCTTATTTATATTAATCCGCCATGACCCTTTACAGTTAAAACTAGAAGTCCTGTCACGAATAGTGCGTTTATGTAGGCTTAATTGCGCGTTGGAATTGCGCGCAATTGCCATATCGAATGGCATCCAAAGCACGGCAGGTTTTTCTGGTTACTCATAGCAAACACATGCAATGTTTCTGCCAATGGACCTCCGGGTTACCCGGAGGTCCATTGTCCGAAACATTGCTTGTGCACAGGCCATATGTACAGAATTTGATAGCTTTACTTGGGCCATAACGCTCACATTAACGCGCTTATCAACGTGCTATTTGTGCGCATTTCATGACGGGACTTCTAGTTTTAACTGTAGATCCTGATGGTATCTTCCGTGTCAGTTCCCCTCCGGCGACTGGAAGAGTACATATATAATATATTGGGGGTAAACATAACGAAATTCTCAACGTGCTGCCACAAGGCTGCCACAGGGCTGCCACAAGGCTACCACAGGGCTGCCACAAGGCTGCCACAAAGCTTCCACAAGGCTACACATTGAGAATATTGATTGGACTTCTCCTCACACGTTCACTTAGCAACCATCCTACTTAACCCTTTACCTAACCTAAAAAGCAGACGACACTTGCAAAAATAATTCTTGAATAACTAATTTTTTTTCATTTTTTGTCTCAAAAACATAGGTTATGACCCCTCATTGGAACGAACTCGACGAGCTCGTTCCAACGAGGGGTCATAACCTATGATTTTGAGACAAAAAATGAAAAAAATAATGAAAATTAATCGGCGATTTTGGAGAATAGCGCTGGCCGGTTTTGGTCGTTACGTTAGGTAAAGGGTTAATTAATTAAATTATACGTATCAGTCCCTGGGTTGGAAAGATCGTCCCTTCTAATTTTATGGGTTAAACCCGTGCTTCAGGAGCAAAGAGATACATCTATATTGGGTGGCGACGGATGGATGGATACTGACACCTGGTTTGATAGAGGGAGGGAAGCATGTTACGAAAGTCTTAGGACTGTCTTGGAGAGGGTATGGCAGGCGTTTTCACTCTCCGCTTAATTAAGAATTACAGGGTCTCCCCGGAGATTTTACAAGGAAAACCACGCCCCGGATGACTCTTTCTTGCGCCATCGTTGTGTCAGGTTGAACGTCAGTTTCCTCTAATGGTGAATACTTCATGTAATTAAGAATTACAAGGTCTCCCTTGAGATTTTACAAGGAAAACCACGCCCCGGATGACTCTTTCTTGCGACATTGTTTTGTCAGGTTGAACGTCAGTTCCCTCTAATGGTGAATACTTCATGTAATTACATAAGCTATCCCTCGATGCATATAGTTTCTTTTTTGTTTTTATTGCGGGGTGGGGGTGGGGGAATTCAGATCTGTTCCAGACCCTTACTTCCCAATCCTATATAACTAAACCCCTGGCATTGTTTGTAATTGATCTGCGTCCCGTCTGTATTTCCATTTATTTTTTTCTGTTGCATCCCTTTCCTCCCCATCACCCCAACCACACCCTGACCCCGCAGATTTCTTGGAACCAAAATTAGCATGTATTTAACGCAAATATTTGCTTCGCGATTAGAAATGAAAGGCTGCATGTTGTCCCCAAGATACGAAGTCAAAACGCATTGGAGAAACATTTTTAAAACGTCTTGGTCCTAATCTCGTTCAGTTTTCCTCCAAGAAAGTATGAACAAAGAGCACAGTGCTCAAAATAACTTTTTTTTCTATGCGTAGCAAAATGCTACACATTTCCAAAAAATGAATAGCATTTTGTAAAAATTGCATAGCTATTTTTGTATACCGGAGTTATGTTATGCTGTTTTGTATTGAATTCTTCTAAGTAGATAGAATAGTTTCCATCCATTTCTGGGCATTTCCAAATGATCTGCAACACATGAAACATTTACTATGTATTTTTTAACTGAACTGCCTTTAAGGGTTGCATGGACCTGGATATTTTCAAATGACGTCGTGGTTGTTTAACAGAGTTCTCAAAATGGAAGTTGGGATTTTTAATTTGATGGGCTTGAAGTTATTTTTAATGGACATTTTATGCAAAATGTTGTAAAAACAGGAAGAATTTAAACCAATAGAATTCATCTTGCATATGAGGTTTCTAATGATGCTTGATGGAGAGTTAATCTGAGTGATACCTGGAATGTTTCACAATCAGAAGTAAAGCATCAGTGAACTAGTTTTCAAATTTGTTTGCAAAGTTTCATTTACATTTTGCGATACAAGATAATCAACTGCAGCCTAATAGGCTGCAGTTGATTATCTTGTATCGCAAAATGCTATACATAATTGAACATTGTGTAGCTTTTTGCAAATTTTGCATTCCAAAAAGCGACGCGACACCGCTTATTTTGAGCCTTGGCAGAGGCGGAGAAACAGGGTGGACACAGGGTACACGTGCCCCTCCACTTCTTTCCGCACGCATGTTACACGATAACACGAACAACGAAATCACACAAAATGGCGGAGGTCTGAGTGAGTGTTTTGGAGTGCGGAAAGGAATTTCTCTATTTACGGATGTAATGATAGGCTCTTGTGAGAAAATATCTATCAGATAGATATATATGGATATATACTATATAAAGTGATGTTAGAAATATATATTGTTTACTGCATTTCCTCCGGTTTGCAAGGTATGTTTTTCAACATTGTTATATCGTTAACATCGTTTCGAAGCTGAGTTGACAGAACAACATTGGAGATTTGTTGATTGGGGACTTGTAAAATGAGCCGGTAAATCCTCTACATAACATCCTTTGTGCCTATAAAAAAAGATACGCACTTTGACACAGCATTCAGATAAAACTGTAATAGTGTTGAAATTCTCTTTGTGTAAAGAATCATAACAGAACATAAATGTGTGGCCCTATCCAGTGTTGACAAATCGATTTTATTTGTTATTTGTCGTTAACTGTATCGTATATGAGCTGTAGTGTACCTGCATACCAGCATCAACAAATATATATGAAGTGGTGCGTGAAACATCTCATGGTCTATTGGTAATCAAACATCGAAGTGAACACTCCTTACCACTGTCAGGTATACATGTGTAACGTCCCAACTCGGACCAATCGTCAAAAGAAAATATAAAGTGTCCCACAGGTCCAAGAGAAGGGTATCGCTAAGCTTTAAGAAAGTGGGGTTTGGGACACCACCCACACAGGCAAGTAACCCCCCTCCTAAAATAATACATTTACTAGGTATAACTCTGGCTGGAAAATTATCTGATATATTTACCCACGACTGTATACGCGAAGGGTCTAAACAGGGAACACCATACTCCGGTCTGCATTATTCATAAAAATATGATTGATTTAATAATCAACAACTCATCTAGATGATATACATTTTATTCAACAACCTTCCCATATACACAACATTCAAAGTCCCTATAACAAAATCAACGTTCCACAACCAGAATTGTGCTCACACAATCTCCATGCGTTGTCAGATAGGCTATATATCAATCGTAATTGATACTACCGGGCTACCATAGGAATGAATTCACATAAAAATATAATTTCTCGCGAAATTACTAAAGTTTTAGACGCAAGTTTCCACAAATCATACTTAATAACATGACAATGAATACCACGGAAAAAGAGAACATTTTGCGCCATTCGTCTCAGAAACTGAGTCGAGTGGAACAAAATATTCCAGTTTTCAATGCAAACCACATCAGTGTGCGAGATTTCAACACAAACTTCTCAAAGGCTATTAACGGCCTTAAATTGTGGAAAACATGCCAAAAATACAGCATATACGCTAAATTCAGCAACTAGGTTTCCGTAATCGAATAGGTCACACTATCCGAATCACAATCCAGTGCCTGAGGTGAAAATATCTTTAACGTAAAATATGGCCAGATACGAATCGCAATTGGTGCTACCGGGCTACCATAGGAACGAATTCACATAAGAATATAATTTCTCACGAAATTACTAAAGTTTTAGACGCAAGTTTCCACAAATCAAACTGAATAACATGACAATGAATACCACGGAAAAAGAGAACATTTTGCGCCACTCGTCTCAGAAACTGAGTCAAGTGTTACAAAATATTCCAATTTTCAATGCAAACCACATCAGTGTGCCAGCCTTCAACACAAACTTCTCAAAGGCCATTAACGGCCTTAAGGGCCTATATAAGTAATGAAATTTCGTTTATTTTGAAAATTCTCACCTCCGATATTCCTTCAATTCAAATTAAATATACACAAAATGTGCATCAAAATGAAGGTTGGGATGTATAGAACACGAAACACACGTGTAATCAACTCATAGAGTCGACTGTAGGAACCACTGGTTCCTGGAAGTCTGCTGCCGTATTCGCACCAGAACTGATAATTTAATAATATTTCACGAAAACAGCTTGTGGCCAAATGTGTTTTACATATCCAAGAACAAAGCTAGAGGATCAAAATTCTTCAAAACACGGCGACAGAGCTGCATTGGGGAAAATTCCAACGCCTTTGCTTTTGTTTACGTATGGGTATACTTTCGATTTCCGGCCGACGTCATCGGACAGAAAAAGCATGTGAAAACAACGCCGTCTAAAATCAAATAATGAAAAAGATCGCCTTCATACAGTATACTGTTATTACATAGAAATTGCACAGTTGCCATATTCAATGCAAGGTATCATGATACCTGTTGAAGTTTCTTAGAATTACGATTTTGTTTTTTGATGGAAAATCGTGGTAACGAGTGATTTGCGCATGTCTGTCGAGCATGGAAACCATCTTCAATAAAAAATGCAGACAGTGTTGTCCTTTTCCAAAATGCAGACCTATCGCTATATTCGAAAGTGTTTTGAATGCCTAGCTTTGTTCTTGGATATATGAAGCACATTTGGCCACAAGTTGTTCTGATGAAATATTATTTTATTCTCAGTTCTGGTGCGAATACGGTAGCAGACTTCCAGGAACCAGTGGTGCCTACAGTCGACTGTACGAGTTGATTACATATGTGTTTCGTGTTCTATACATCCCAACATTCATTTTGATGTATAATTTGTGTATATTTACTTTGTCTGAATTTAAGGAATATGAGAGGTGAGAATTTCAAAATAAACAAAATTCCATTACTTATATAGGCCCTTAAATTTTGTCGCAAACATTCCAAAATTTCAACATTCGACTGCGCAATACTAAGCCGTCATAACTCACATTTTGCGAATTCCATATATTAAGCACGCACACCGAATAACGTAAACTCCATTATAATTCTGCTCGGGGTCCCATGGATGGAAAATCTATCGAAGTGAATAACAACTCACCACACGACGTCCAAAGAAGAAAGTGACACACTGTCTCTCTGCGTTTGCACATTTAACAACATTTCCATGCAAACTCCCAACAGTATCCGTTGCTGTACGGACTACACACACACCAAGTGTGTCAATCCAACACAACGACTTGGCAAAAAATCGTGCGACCTTCAACATTACCAAATTAGTTTTTGTTAAGGTCTAAAGGTGTGATATTTTATCGGTACATTACATGGGCTTTTATTAAGGTCTAAGAGTGTGATGGTTTACAAGATCAGTCCGAAGTCAACACACTTCGGTACACATGTACCTATCGATCAGTTAACTCTCACCCGTCGAAAAGGTTTCATATTATTGTATGTTCTTCCACAACTTAATGTTTGCCTTCGAAAAATAGAAAGAAGAGATGTCGTCAATCGGGTTCCTCAATTAGTGATCTCAACCACAGTGTTGAAGACGATGCTCGAGCCAAATCAAAGAAAAAAACTAAAACTAAACAAAACGCTTCACAGAGTGGCAAAGTAAATTCTGAAAAATTCAGACTTGGCTCACAGCATCGATGTTACGATGTTTTCTCGATTGAAAGCTCTTGAGAAGAAAATAGAGAATCTGCCTACAACAGAAAAAAATGACTTACTTGGTCATAAAACTGATAACCTTGTTACCAAAGACGAAATAAAATATAACGTAGAACAGTTACAGGAAAAAATATTTAAAAAATGTGAAAGTCTTGAATTACATGTCATACAATTGGCGAAAATTTAAAAGCAAAAATATAAATCAACTACCTACCAAGCTTCGTCGACTCACTTGATTCAGGCACTCGTCCAACCATCCGTCTGTTTATTTATTTGACTTCTCAGCCATCTGTCTATCTAATTCTGGATGAATGATTGAGTTTCCATTAACTCACCCATTTATTCGTTTATTCGTCCATAAATTAAATTATTCAATCTTTCATTCATTCATATTTTCTTTTTCATTCTTTCTTTTTTTCATTCTTTCTTCTTCCTTTGTAACGAGAGCGTCACGAAAAATTTTATAGCAAAAATATAAATAAACTGCATTGCAAGCTTTATCGACTCACTTGATTCAGGCACTGGTCATACCATTCGTCTGTTAATTTGATTTCTCAGCCATCTTTCTAATTCTGGATGGATGGATGATTGTGTTTCCATTAACTCACCCATTCATTCGTTCCGTCGTTCAGTCATTCAATTTTTTATTCATTCGTTCAATCATCCGTCTGTTTATTTATTTGACTTCTCATCTATCTGCTTATCTATTTGTGTTTCCACTAATTCTAATTCACCCATTCATCCATTCATTCATTCATTCATTCATTCTGTCAGTCGTTCAATCATTCGTTCATTCATTCAATCATTTCGAGTGACTGGGTGGATGAATGGATGATTGAGTTTCCATTAACACACCCATTCATTCGTTCAGTCGTTCAGTCATTCAATTATTCATTCATTCATTCACTCATTCGTTCAACCATTCGTCTGTTTATTGATTTGATTTCTCAGCCATCTGCTTATCTATTTGTGTTTCCAGTAATTAACTATTTCATTCGTTCACCCATTCAGTCGTTCAGTCAGTCAATCATTCAATCATTCATTCAATCGTTCATTCATACATTCATTCATTTTGAATGGCTGGGTGGATGGATGGATGATAGAGTTCCTACTAATTCACTTATTTACTCGTTCGTTCGTTCATTCGTTCATGTATTCAATCATTCATTCATTCATTCAATCATGCATCCATTCATTTAGACTGGCTGGGTGGATTGATGTATGATTGAGTGAATGAGTCAAAGTGAGTTTTAAGAATTGATTTAATCGGTGGTCCGATCTGCAGTACTGATGTTCTTAACATGGACTCCTAAGACTTAAAATCGGAGGCCGCTGTGAAGAATGATGCTTAGTGGCTGCGACTTGTTGATGCACTTGGCAACAACAGTAACTGTTATTGGTATGTTTTAACAGGAGCACCCTTTATGACGAAGAACAAATAGGAAAACTCATTCATTCATTTCGAGTGGCTGGATGTGTGGACGGATAGTTGGGTGGACGAAGAATCAAGGTGAGAGTTGAGAATTGATCTGATCAATGCTCCAGTCTGCAATACTGTTTTAAGAACTCTTCTAATCTATGCTTTAATACACCATGGCGACCGTTGGACGGACCGCGCAGTGGTGTCTGATCGGTTATTAGCTGCCAAGCCAAGACTTGATCGGAAGCCTCTGTGAGGAATGATATTTGGTGGTTGCGACTTGAAGTGTTAATCCACTCGACAACAAGAGTAACTGTTAATGATATACATGTACAAGAGCACCCTTTATGATTAAGAAAAAAGGGAAATTCTGCACGAAACATCACAAGTCTTTCTCTGTGATACAAGGATGGCCTCTTTATATTCGGAATCATGGACAGGTCGGCCTCGGCTTATATTGCCAGCTAATATTGCATTCTAAATTACAAACTGAATGCAACAACAGCAACTGCTAACGATATACATTTACAAGGGCACCATTTGTGATCAAGGAAAATAGAAAAATTAGACACGAAACTTCACAAGTATTTCTCTGTGATTCAGAGGTGGCCTTTTTATATTTGGAATCATAGCAAGGTCGGTCTCGGCCTAAATTGTATATTTAAATTTCTTTCTTTCTTTCTTTCTTTCTTTCTTTCTTTCTTTCTTTCTTTCTTTCTTTCTTTCTTCCTTTCTTTCTTTCTTTCTTTTCTTTTCTTTTCTTTTCTTTTCTTTTCTTTTCTTTCTTTCTTTCTTTCTTTCTTTCTTTCTTTCTTTCTTTCTTTCTTTCTTTCTTTGTCTCATTCATTCATCCATTCATTCATTTTCATTCATTATCACTCATTTTCACTCATTCATTCATTTGCTCACTTGTTCGCTCCTCCATTTGTCCGTTTATCCATTCATTCGATCATCGTTCACTTGTCCAAGAAATTTGTCTCATTGTTCAGTAATTTATTAATTTAGTTGATCGCCTATCTTCACCTCGTTCATTAATTCATCCATTTGTTTGATCACTCCTTCATTAAATATGATATACAAATTGTGACTGAGGGAAACCCTTTCAGTTCTCATAAGTCCATTTCGATATATATCCACAAAAACCGTAAATACCATTTACTTGTTAACCGTTCTTTTGTGCACTTAATGTATACCCAATTAGGTTCCGAACCAACTTCATCGGCTTTATCAAATCCTACCAGATTGTACATATCCACAAAAAGCCGTAAATATTATCTGGAGGCGATGAAAAATCGATCATTGATCTTTGTTTACAAGCTTGTCATCCATCTATCAGTCTGCCGCCACGCCCTCACGGTGACAATTGGATTGTGTGGGCGGGGCTTCCATAGTCTTCAAAGTTGGACCGGATGTGCGAACGTGTAGCGACATTCCAAATCATGACGTGATTTGGTTTATACGATTTTGACGACTTTCACGCTGTATGCTTTCAACCAATCAAACGCAGAGGCGGGGCAAATGATTAAATTATTTCAAATTCCACAAGATTCATCTTATGTACTGGAAGGTTATCAGCCCCTCGTCAAAAACCTAAGACCAGACAATGATGATAAAAGGAGTGGGGTAGGGTTTTATATAAAACATGTTATTGAATCCCTCTTTATAGAAGTTAACCCTTTACCCAACGTAACGGCCAAAACCGGCCAGCGCTATTCTCAAAAATCGCCAGTTACTTTTCATTATTTTTTTCATTTTTTGTCTCAAAAACATAGGTTATGACCCCTCGTTGGAAGCTCGTTCCATCGGGGGGTCATAACCTATGTTTTTGAGACACAAAATGAAAAAAATTAGTTATTCAAGAATTATTTTTGCAAGTGTCGTCAGTTTTTCAGGTTAGGTAAAGGGTTAAAATAAAGTATTCAAACTAATAGGTATTATTTACAGACCTAACACTCCACCAAAAGCTGACATTGACCTCTTCCTGTCCAAGCTAGGTGTAATTACTGGTACAATTAATCAAGTTATAGATCTAACACTCCACCAAAAGCTGACATTGACCTCTTCCTATCCAAGCTAGGTGTAATTACTGGTACAATTAATCAAGTATAGACCTAACACTCCACCAAAAGCTGACATTGACCTCTTCCTATCCAAGCTAGGTGTAATTACTGGTACAATTAATCAAGTTATAGATCTAACACTCCACCAAAAGCTGACATTGACCTCTTCCTATCCAAGCTAGGTGTAATTACTGGTACAATTAATCAAGTTATAGATCTAACACTCCACCAAAAGCTGACATTGACCTCTTCCTATCCAAGCTAGGTGTAATTTTTACTGGTACAATTAATCAAGTTATAGATCTAACACTCCACCAAAAGCTGACATTGACCTCTTCCTATCCAAGCTAGGTGTAATTCCTGGTACAATTAATCAAGTTATAGATCTAACACTCCACCGAAAGCTGACATTGACCTCTTCCTATCCAAGCTAGGTGTAATTCCTGGTACAATTAATCAAGTTATAGATCTAACACTCCACCGAAAGCTGACATTGACTTCTTCCTCTCCAAGCTAGGTGTAATTACTGGAAAATTAATAGACCTAACACTCCACCAAAAGCTGACATTGATCTCTTCCTATCCAAGCTAGGTGAAATTACTGGTATACTTAATCAAGTTATAGACCTAACACTCCACCGAAAGCTGACATTGACTTCTTCCTATCCAAGCTACCCAAGCTAGGTGTAATTACTGGTACAAATAATCAAGTTATAGACCTAACACTCCACCGAAAGCTGACATTGACCTCTTCCTATCCAAGCTAGGTGTAATTACTGGAAAATTAATAGACCTAACACTCCACCAAAAGCTGACATTGACTTCTTCCTATCCAAGCTAGGTGAAATTACTGGTAAAATTAATCAAGAAAACAAAAAAACAAAAAAAAATGTTACATAATGGGTGATTTAAATGTAGATTTACTACATGTAGGCACACACACCAAAACAAACAGTTATCTAGACGTTATGGTAAGCGAAGGCTTCCTACCTTATATTTCGAAACCGACTAGAGTCACGAGTCACTCGGCAACATTGATCGATCATTACTAGCAACAGAGAATGGTCACGCCCCTGGATAAATGTCTCCGATTTGGTTAAATAACTTCACTCTGTCTACACAAACAAGTTGTAGGCCAATGTTAGTGTGAGCAATACAACGGTTATATGACAATAAGGATGTATAGGAGCCATGTCGACTCTTAGGCATCCTAAACAACGAGATGAGTTGAAGAGTCGTACGTGGAGTCACTCGTTCGAGCAGTTGCTCGATGTCTCATTTTTGAGCCGTCCGAGCGATGTTTGTTCAACTCACTACTCATAGCTCATTGGGGGAACTTGAAGTAAAAAGTCGTTAGAGCAAGAATATTGAATTAGGTCTCTATTAGAACTGGAAATCAAGTATGTTAGTGGTATGAACTATGACCGTAGCGACAGTAGTGTAATGATAGGTTCCGTGGGCCATACTGCCACAAGTTAATAGTAATGGCAGAACGTCACAAGGCTAGTAGAACATTTTACTGATGCTGAATATAATGAAGGTTGATCATAGGATGGATTAGATTGGATCAGATTAGATGTTTTATTTAACGATATATATGATATACCGAATTACAAATATTACAGTTAAAACTAGAAGTCCTGTCATGAAGTGCGCATAAATAGCACGCCGATCTGCGCGTTAATATACGCGTTATGGCCATAGTAAGGCAATCAAATTCTGTATATACGGCATGTGCACACAAGCAATGTTTCAGCCAATGGACCTCCGGGTAACCCGGAGGTCCATTGGCAGAAACATTACCTTTGTTTGCTATGAGTATCCAGGGGAACCTGCTGTGCTTTGGATGCCATTCGATATGGCAATTGCGCGCAATTCCTACGCGCAATTAAGCCTAGATAAGCCCACAGTTCCTGACAGGACTTCTAGTTTTAACTGTACATGAAACACACAATTACAGAGTAAAGCATATACACCGTAGGGAGATGACATGGCCAGATTGGCTGTCTACCTGCCATCCCCCAACAAATATATATTTCTATCAACACTGCAAACGGGACCCATTTTATGACTAATGTTCAGTTATGGGTGAGTCTTAGTTGTTATTCACAACGGTTGGTGCCTATCTGAATGGATATGACTTGGTAGTTGAGATAACATAAGAAGTATGCGAGACAAAGTATGAAATATAGATAGACCCATGCTCTAATGTGTGGGAGGCTAATGAAGATTAACTGGATGAACACTTTGGGAGATTTATTAATTAGTGGTTGTTGAATTGATACTCGGGACATAATGGATTATTACACTGAATATAATCAGAGTTTGTAGACAAGCATTCCAACGTTAGAATCTTTCGGAAAAGGTTTTTATTTTGAATGTTTCTTATTTCCTGTTCCAAACCATTCCATAATCTGGGAAGTGCAAAGGGGGGGGGGGGGGGGGGGCAGTTTATCTAGAGATGTTGTTCGTGCCCTATTAATTGTAATTAAGTCTGATTGTCTTGTGATTATATGGGAAGAGTTATGGGTTGTCGCGAAAAACGTATCAAAAGACTTATATACTTTCCAATCGTCAATAAACAGACTCGCATGGACTTTCTAAAGCTCGTTTACTTTAAGTATTTTAACTTTCTTAAATAGAGGATCAGTATGGGCTTAAATAGAGGATCAGTATGGGCTTAAATAGAGGATCAGTATGGGCTTTAAAATGAGCATTATTAATTATTCGCAATGAGCGTTTAGTAACATTAAAAGCTTTTTGATATGTTTAGCGTTGCCCCATATTTGAATTCCATATACCAAGTGACTATGGATAAGTGCATATTATAGGGTTAACATGATTGTAAGTGGTAGACTCTTTTTCACTTTGTTTAGAACATAGTTTGCACGACTAATTTTGGCGCATATTTGGGATATGTGAGCTAGGTAGGAGAGATTTTCATCTGTAGTAATTCCAATGATGTTTAATGTTCTTTTAGTTTCACTGGAGCTGATCCTCTGAAGTTTTCGATTTATTTATATAAATATTTACTTGTTCGAGACTAACTGAGCTGCGTGTTGGATTGATTAATAGGTACTTTGTTTTATTTGCACTTATGACAAGTTCATTTGTAGAACACCAGTCATCCAGTTTATCAGCCTCTTTGTTTACATTTCTAATCAATATATCTACATTCGATACCGATGCCTATACTGTAGTATCATCTGTCAAATAAAGAATATTAAATGAAGTTGAACAGCTGATGCCGTTTATATACAATAAAAATAAAATAGGGCCCAAAAAGGAACCTTGTGGAACATCGCGGTTTATTTGAGTCACGTCTGATTGATGAACAGCATACTTAACGTATTGGGTCCTTTTCTGAGGGTAGCTTGTGAACCAATTGTTATTATTATTTATTTGTGTTTAAGGTCACATACTCCTACGCCATGGCTAATCATGACCACGACAGTTTTACGAGTGGAGGAAGCCGGAGTACCCGGAGAGAACTACCGAACAACGGCGAGCAACTGTCAGCTCCCGAATATACTAACTTCACAGAAGCAGGGTTAGCATTGGTAGAAGACAAATGCACCATCGACGTGTAGTATGCCTTAGAACACAACGCCACCGCCAAAGTGGTCGGAAACATCGGTAATAATTATTCCAGAGAAGGAATCGTATACAATAGTGTTTGAGTAAACATGATCAATTAATGCTGATGAGTAGCTTGTCACACGTGATGGTTTCGTTATATATTGTAAAATTCCACTGACTGGTCATTAAATCTAAGAAGAATTGGGTTGGCATTGTGAGGACGATTTAAGAAGGTCAGTGTTGAAATCCCCCATAACTTAAGCTTTCTTGTTTACATGGTTAATTTGGTCCGTTGTCTCATTCAGTTTTGTTAGAAAAGGGTCGATGTCGGCTTTGGATGGAAGATCGACGGATCGTGGCGTATTTTATAATTAAAACCCTATTTTGCATAGAGTCCCACTCCACCCCTCCCGTCGTCTCCCACGGGTCGCATACTTTTATTGAGTGGATAATAACCGTCTAAGGAATAGCAGAGCGGAGATAACGGAGCTATTTTCAGACAAGTTAAGTTTATTTCCCGCTTGGACATGTCAGTCCTTTCGTAAATGTTTGGATGAGCTTTTCCAACAACCCTATTTAGTTTATTCTGCCACTCTTCTACATTGCTATTTGAACGATGAGGTGTGGTAATTCCATATCTTAATTGGAAAAACTGCAATCCATGTTTTGAGATAAAATATGAAAATATAATGAAATTCAACTGGCATTTTTTGAGAATAGCGCTGACCGGTTTTGGCCGTTATGTTGGGTAAAGGGTTAATGTTGTTTGCTATTCCACCTGTCACCTTTAATACTAGTGAACTCCACATTTCGAGTCGACGATTGTCCATTTAAACGCCGACACTGGAGGGCTGACCACCCCAAACACTTTTAACCTAAACAAATGTAGCTCTTGTGAGAGATCTGAAAATGTTTACGGCATAAGTGGACTACGGCATCATTCCGTTTACTAACGCTCTACAATCGCCCAGATCGCTTCCCAAGTCAGAGATTTTTACACGAGCTACTTGGCAGGGGTTCCCGATTCGTTCCGTCTACTAACGCCCTAAAATCGTCCAGATCACTTCTCAAGTCAGAGACGTTTACATGACCTACCTGGGATGAGCCCCGATTCGTCGACATCCACGACTAATATCGTTATGAATAAGACTTAGAAACGTCAGAAGGTCCAATTAAGAAGGACATGATCGTTGAGAAGAAATCTATATTTTATGACATCAGTAGACAATAAAGCAAAGTTCCCTTTTGTTACTCTTAATAAACGAAATAACCGACTGCTCCCGGGAAGCCAGAGTAAGCGACGAAAGTCGCCAAGCAATGACGAGTAACTGTCAGTCTCCACAAAGTTGTAATTCTTCCGCACAAGTACGGTTAACATTGGTTGAGGACAAGTGCACCATCGACATACAGAACGCCTTAGTACAAAGCGCCACCATGCACCCTCGTGGGCGTTCGGGATTACCTGCTTTGCCCAAGAACACAACGCGGTTACACCTGACGGGGATCGAATTGCCATCCTGTCGGCGTGAAGTTCATTGCTGTAACCATTAAGCCGCCTCGCACCTGTTCAGAGAATATGCTTTTACTGTAATTTACAAGTTTGTGTTCTTCCTTGGAAATAAAAGTAGCGAATGTTACCTTCTTTATGTTTTATATTAATGGTAAAGACAGTGTCTCTGTTAGAAGTTACGATTCGCATTTTGTTGACATAATGAACATAACAAAGTTACGAACACTAAAACATGGTGAAAACGCCAATTTCTCATTTTTAAAAGGAGTTTCAACAGAGAATAATAACAAACATTCCAATTCATTGGCAAAAAGGTGTAAAAGAGTCAGTTTATGTTTTTAAGCCTTTACCCAACGTAACGGCCAAAACCGGCCAGGACTATTCTCAAAAATCGCCAATTAATTTCCATTATATTTCAATTTTGTCACAGAAACATAGGTTATAACGCCTCGTTGGAACGAGCTCGTTCCAACGAGGGGTCATAACCAATGTTTTTGAGACAAAAATGAAAACAAATAGTTATTCAAGAATTTCGATTGCAAGTGTCGTCTGCTTTTCGTGTTAGATAAAGGGTTAAGCTACTCTTCAGAGTTCGCCAATATTTCGAAATTTCAATCTGAATAATACAACAATACGCAAGGCGTGAGGAGGAACCCTAGTGCAGGCAACATATTAAGTTCAGTAGTTGTCATTTTGTACACGAAATGTAGTAAAATTTGACACCTACTTTCCAACCGCAGTGTACTGTTTAAATTGTCTTTTGTTAAAATTCAGTCAACCATGAACACGTGCAACGCTGCATGCTTCCAACCGATGTCCGACAAAGCGCGCATTTGGGGAACTCCCACATGCAATGGGCTTGAAAACCATACCGAATCGATGTTTTGAACAGAACACATCGCTTGCTCAACATCCCATCTCAACTCGATTGAAATACAAAATGCAGTGAATGTCCGAAGTTGATAGGGGTAGGGCTATTGTTCTAATTATGTAAGACCAATCGCAACGTTTCGTCGCCCAGCAAGCTGGGGTCCATGCGTCAACGATAGTTCGATTAATTGGGCGTCTCAGAGCCACAGGGAGATTAGATGACCTCCCCAGCAGCGGACCCCAGCGTCACCACGTCAAGAAAGAGGCATACGTCTCTCACCCCTCCCAAACTTTCAGACGGCGACGGAGACATCGAGTCAGGTTGTAGGCACCCGGGGTTGACGATTGTGTATCAGAACAGGTGGAAATCGGTTGCAGGAGATCAATTGAAGGCCACGACGTCCCTACAGTGGCCCGCAACTTACATCGGTTTCATTTGGCCCACAGACGAATCTCAGTTCACGCTTTACGGGTCCGATGGACGGCAACGTTGCTATCGACGTCGAGGTGAACGATATTCTGACGCGTACGTCAAGAAAACCTACAGATTCGGAGGAGGGTCTGTTATGGTTTAGGAGATTTCTCGTGGCGTGAAAACATATCTCGTGGTCATTCAGGACAATCTGATAGCCGTAAGATATAGAGATCAGGCCCCCATGTCCCACGTCCTTCCATCTATCTATCCATGCGCGTAACCATACACTACAGCAAACCAAAATTGAGGACGCATGTTCCTAGGGTTTGTCGTGATTTACTCAACCAAAACAATGTCCCAGTTCTGAGTTGGCAGCCTTGTGTTCCAGATTTGTGCCCCTTCGAGCATTTGTGGGTCGAGCTGGACAGGAGGGTCAGGGAGAGCGTCAGCGTCCCACACATTGACAAACAACGTCGCTGAGCTCACGCAGGCCCTTCCTCAGCAGTGGAATAACATGTCACAAAGTACCATAAACAACTTGCTGGGGTCAATGGTTAGGAGAGTTAGAGCAGCAAATGAAGCCCCGGGTGGGCACACCTACTATTTTGATCAGGAAATGGCGTAGGTCACCCATGTTTGAACGTTATCCATGTAAACGCCTTCTGTGTTAAGACAATAAAACTCGTCAAAATTTAATCAGTAATGAATGAGTAACATCAAAATCCAAATAAGGAAATAATCATCCATAATACATTTGAAATATTTATCACAGAAACAAAAACTTGCACTTCTTTTTTTCCGCTAGTATATTTCATTCCACAACCATTCCCCAGAAAACACTTTATGATATCGAATGTCTGTAATTGTGTAATTGCATCCATACGTATAGGCATCGCATCACTAAATATTTTAACATTCGCGACCATCTTAACGTTCAGGCGAAACAAATATGATCGCATCACTTCAATTTTGGCATTCAAATATCTTTGTCCAGTATAGCCCTTCAGTTAACTTTTTTCTGATACAAAAACACGGTTCCATGCAACAAATGAGAGAGAAAAACTGACCAGTGATGGAAAGTGCCCATCACGTGCACATATTGTTCAGGGAATTTCCTACCAAAACACCCAATACTCAAAAGTATTTTTTAGATCCAAAAAGTCATCAAATCACCCACTTAATTTATCTAGAATATTCAACAGAAATGCAAGACATCAGTAGAATGCTTCAAAAGTTTACTGAAACAAAATATTTTCCCCCAAGGCAGCTTTGTGTTGGGGATAACATAATTTCTGAGTGCAACTTTTCAGGACAAGTAACTCAAATTCAACCATTTACTACAGAGATGCCTATAATCAACTCCAACCCTATCAAAGATACATTTTATCTCCTTCATGTAATAAAAGACTCTTTTCTGCATTATAATTCAACTGTTGGCTTCTGCTGAGTCAAAGAATGAGAAATTTGGTCCTTTAAAGAGAAGTGTCCAAACTGTGTCAAATAGGCTTAAAAACTGGTATTGTCTCCACTTGATTTTTCTGCTCTGTAACCTAATTAGTAATAAGTATCCACAGCTTTCTTTGAAACACTTACCAAATCTCACGGGGCCTGAAACGCTAACCTTGAACATTACCTGATATTTTGAGATTATGATGATAATGTGCATGTCCTGTGATTTGTATCAGATTCGAGGTGGTGTCCAGAATGGGATCTCAACGATCCGGCTTTGCCGGCGAGTTGTGATCCCATTTTTGGACACCACCGAGAATCTGATACAAATCACAGGGCATGCACATTAACATGATAATTCATTTATCTAACAATTCTGTCACATAAACACATTATATCTTAGCCCTTTACCCAACGTAACGGCCAAAACCGGCCAATGCTATTCTCAAAAATCGCCAATTAATTTTCATTATTTGTACATTTTTTGTCTCAAAAACATAGGTTATGACCCCTTGTTGGAAGGAGATCGTCGAGCTCGTTCCATTGAGTGGTCATAACCTATGTTTTTGGGTCAAAAAATGAAAAAAAAATAGTTATTCAAGATTTTGTTTTGCAGGTGTCGTCTGCTTTTCATGTTAGGTAAAGGATTAAAGTATTTTTAAACAGAGTCCCAAGAATGAGTCTACATTAAGGACTATATTACCCCAAATTTGAACCAAAAAGCAAAGTGTCAAAACATACAAGTGAAACACTTCGGATGTTGATGTTGCATATCAGTAGGATCACTGCTATTTGATAAACACCTGAATGATAAATAGAGAGACCAAAAAGTGAAAAGTGATTTTGAAGTGAAAAAAGTGACTTTTAATGCTCTAATTTAAAAAAATCAGCTACAGCTGAATTTGTGGGA
Organism: Pictodentalium vernedei; assembly: GCA_031216915.1. NCBI lineage: Eukaryota > Metazoa > Mollusca > Scaphopoda > Dentaliida > Dentaliidae > Pictodentalium > Pictodentalium vernedei. The sequence continues at coordinate 780,612,271 of CM062295.1, forward strand.
AATATAACCGAAATAGTTAAACTAAACTATTCAGTGAACATCCATCTAGTGTCAATTATCATCCAAATAATTTTAAAAAATACCAAAATAGTGTTCAAAATCGGAAGATCGCATTATATGTTTTGTTTCACTGTGAACAAATGTCCAAATTAGAACCTCCTGAATGTTAAACAAACTCCGTACGGTTGTAATCAAAATGCAAAGTGGTTTGAGAATATGTTGCTTTAATTCAGACATGCAGATAAAAGAGGAAGAGGGAACATTCAACATGAAAAGAAAAAAAGCTTGTCACGAAAGTAACTGTTAAAATGAACTTCACTTGTTAGTTTTAAATAAGTTAACTTTTGAAAACAAAAAACGAAGGTTAACCAATTTTACAAGAGTGGTACTGTATGTAAGGTGGAAAAACATTCAACATCTGTTGGAAAATTGAATTGTCTCATGTTTGGGAGGAGGCACGAATGGTTCCTGAAAGTCTGCTACCGTATTCGATAATACAGTAATATTTTCTAAGAGCAACTTTCTTCCAGAGACAAAGCTTGGGCATCAAAATCTTTCAAAATAAAGCGACAGAGCTGCATGGAGGTACATTCCCAAAGTGACTGCAGTGTTTTCATATGTTCTTCCTTTCGATTTCCGGTCAACGTCATCGGACGGAAAAAATCATCTAAAAACAACGCCGTCTCAAATCAAACAATGACAGAGATCGCTTAAAACAGTATACTGTTATTATATAGAGACTGCACAGTTGCACTATTCTATGCCAGGTATCATGACACCTGGTGAAATTTCTTAGATTACGATTTTGTTTTTGTTTATGGAAATTCGTGGTATCGAGTGATTTGCGCATTTCCGCTGAACATGGAATCCTTCTTCAATATAAAAAGCAGACAGTGTTGTCCTTTTTTCCAAATGCAGTTCTGCCGCTGCATCCTGAAGTGTTGTGAATGCCTAGCATTGTTCTTGGATATGTGAAGCATATTTGTCCTTAGGTTGTTCTAGTGAAATATTATTTTATTATCAGTTCTGGTACGAATAAGATAGCTGACTTGCAGGACCCTGTGGTGCCTTCTCTCAACTCTATGAATTTATTACATATGTGTTACGTGTTCTATGCATCTCAACCTTCATTTTGATGTTTAATTTCTGTATATTTAATTTGAATGCAAGGAATATGAGATGTGAACATTTCAAAATAAACAAAATGCTATTTCTTATACAGTACGTGGAGAGTGGATTGTAAGTAAATCACTCGCGGAGTGGGATTATCACCCAAGCTATAACTTTCAAATTTTGTTCATATAGACAAAAACACAAGCAATGTTTCAGTCAATGGACCTCCGGGTTAAACCCGGAGGTCCATTGGCTGAAACGTTGCTTGGGCTGGTTATGCTTTGCAACAAATTCGCAATTATCGCTTGGGCGGAATCTCCACTCTGCGGGTGATTTAGTGATAATACACTCGCCACGTACTGTATAACACCTTAACCATAATGATTAAGGGGACGTCCAACCTAACTTTGGTCAAATTTCAGTTAATATTCTTCAATGTCCGAAAAGGCCCAAAATTAATAACCCTAATAAATTATATACCAAAATGCTTGGAATGAAACATAGAACATGTGGAAACTGACATTGCCATGGAACTTCTGCCGTATGGTAGATATCACCGCCTGAAAGTCTGCTATCGCATAAGGAAAAGAGCGAAATGTTTACAATAGAAGACCTTAGAATAAAGTAATAGCTATATTCTAGAATCATTCAAGTACACATTCGCAGAAATCGTTCCCTAATTCTTGAACGGAATACAGAGTGAGACCAAATGTTATGAGTTGAGGACTCACTGATTGAAGACAGACAGTTTCTTTTGTTTATGTATTGATTTGGGGAAGTTCAACAAAGGTTTGAAGGCGCCCACGAGAAGAAGTATGGAAGGACAAAAGAGTGTATCTCCATGTAATGATGTAGGTATAAGCGTGGTGGTTTGGAAAGAAACTATGATCTTCTGTTGTGTAGAATGCCCTGCAAAGTTATGGTTAAACAAATACATTTACAGACACATTGTAGTGGCTTGCACTTTAACCCCTTTTATCACATGCATCAATTTGAAAGTGATTAACTCGTTATGTCAGTCTGGTGTATTAATAAGTAGCGTAAGTTGTTTTACTTTTACCCCTGGACACCAATATACTTTACGTGGAGAGTGGATTGTAACTAAATCACCCGCGGGGTGGAGTTATCACCCAAACTATAACTTTCAAATTTTGCGCATGCGGACAAAAAACACAAGCAATGTTTCAGCCAATGGACCTCCGTGTTTAACCCAGAGGTCCATTGGTTGAAGCTTTGCCAGTGCTTGTTTTGCTTTGCAACACATTTGCTATTATTGCTATGGTGGAATCTCCACTCTGCGGGTGATTTAGTGATAATACACTCTCCACGTACTGTACTTATATCATCTGTTGGAGAAGAAATAAGATTTTGACCATCGCGGCTAAGCTGACCGCTGTTGATGTTTATTATGATATATAAATTGGGAGACCCTTTCCGGAAAAGAAGACTGGTCACATTTGTCAGTCTAAAACGATGACAAAAAACATTGACCGACGATCGTGTTGGTATGATTGTATGACAGAAAAACCTAAATTCGCAGCATCACCCAATCGCGCCCTATTTAAAAGTGCGAATGCATCATTTTCACCCCATCCTTCATCGGTCCTTCGCAGACATTAACTCAGTCATGGCCGAGATCTATGGTTACTTGGAAGTTAATGTAACTTCACAGCATCTGGAAAAATCAACACGCTCTATTCAGTTCGAACTCACTTGGAATATATTTCGTGCCAAACTACTTTCTGTGACCTTCCGCTTACTTTTATGAATATTACTTTATATTACGTGTATATTTCAAATCTTATACAGTCGGGGACTTTTTTACAAGTCGTTCAGGTTATCGTTTAAGTGCGCAATGATCCAGACTTTCAACAACAAATAGTGCACGGCAACAGAGTGAATATATATGACAGTACAGTTAAAACTAGAAGTCCTGTCATTAAATGCGCACAAATAGCACGTTGATATGCGCGTTAATGTACGCGTTATAGCCCAAGTAAAGCTATCAAATTCTGTATATATGGCCTGTGCACAAGCAATGTTTCAGCCAATGGACCTCCGGGTAACCCGGAGGTCCATTGGCAGAAACATTGCATGTGTTTGGTATAGGTAACCAGGAGAACCTGCCGTGCTTTGGATGTCATTCGATATGGCAATTGCGCGCAATTCCAACGCGCAATTAAGCCTAGATAAGCGCACTATTCGTGACAGGACTTCTAGTTTTAACTGTAGAAGGAATTCCGAAGCATATATCTGCAGCTATGACATTGACATTAACAGCTGAAGCATTTGCTGTAACTTCATTGCGAATCCCCTCAAACATTGTTTCAAACAAATGAAAGAATGGATTACGTCTCTGCATATTTCAGATCATCAAAAATGCAAATTTCCGTCAAAAACACAATGTAATCACATGACCGGATCCAACAATGGGCAACATGGGTATATCCGGAACATCCAAATCTCGTGTTGGTGGTTTTGCATTACAACATTCCCATCACACTTAAGGGTGTGTCATAAAACTGCTTTCTCCGAGTCTGCAGTATGTTATCATTACATGCAGGATACGACTTTCGAATTACCGATCATGTTGTGGTTCTACGGGTTCGTTACTTACCCCATTGGCAAATTAATCATCTTCAAACTCATAAAATTTACAATTTTGCCATGAACAAATTTATATATTCCTTTTCTGTGCACTTTACTCATTACTTTGATATATTATTTGCCTTTCTTTCACTTCTCTTATCCGTTTCTGAGACATTGGTAACATATCAACAAATTGACCACAGTTAGGTTGGACAACCCCTTAACCGATAAGGATTTGCAACCGTCATCTGCTTGCCGATTAGTGCAGTGCACAATCGGCCGATGTCAGAAGTCACAACCAAAAGGAGTAGCATGTTCAAGAAAACATAGTGCTAATTTTGCAGTACAATCAGGATAATAGTTTTGTTGACCTCAAGAGTGAGTCACTGTGTGTACTAAAATAAAATATGACGTCAGCGAAATCATGTTAACAGCGCAGCGTCTTTGCTCAATGCGAAAATAGGTGACTTACGCTTATCCACCTCCATTTACATTTAGTTTCAAGATGAAATTTTGTAAAAGATATCAAAATGGAATAAAAAAACATATATTTATTTACTTTATGTTCTAATTCAAATTTCCGATTCAAAACCCACGTGGATATACATGTCAAAACAAACGTAGGTCCCATTTTGTACTCAGTAATTCAGATTGCTTTCGTTGTGAGGCGGAAATGAACGACTGAAAATACGTTCATAAAGGCTGTGTTTTCAAATAGCTTCTAACACTGCAATTCACTCAATTTCGTAGATTCATATTCAGTGCCGGAAAATACCGAATGGAAAAATATAATGTTTCACAAATCGTCCCCTGAGTTCCAATGTGTTCTATGTGCCAGTAGGCACATAGAACACATTGGAACTCAGGGGACGAAATGATAACCAATCCCAGAAGTCCTTGCACAAAATGCCGTATATTATTCTTAGATTGTCACATAAATAAGTAACATGCACAACAGATCGAAGTTATACTTCAACGGTGAAAACAATTGGTTGATGAGTGTATTTTATCTTCATTTGCTATTGTCCACTTTGTGTTGGCAGTGATAAAAGAAGAAATGGGTAACTAGACTGTTTACAAATGAACTAACAGTGATATCAGACGATGAAACAGTAATTCACAGTACTGGTGAGGTGCTGTCAGTATCATGTAACTTGTACTGGGAGTGGGATATTATAAATGACGAATAATCGACAACTCGTTTCAACATCACTGTCGGTCATTTTGGCAACTTACGAAACATGTTACTGCTTGCATGAGGTTGTGAATCAAACGAAAATATGAAAGGTTTTGATTCTGTCATGTTCCATGTAACCATCGGAACGAACTTATGTTGAAACACTTCTACCGAATTTAAACAATCGGTCTCCATAGGATCCATTGTCAACGCTTGAGTCCCTCAGGAGTGATTAGTGTAGTCCAAGCATCATGCCGTTTCTCCAATTAATCATAATGTAAAAAGTGGAGCTCCCCTACATCCTATGTGGTTTAATCTTACTTACACGCCTCTACGGGTTACTTGATAAAAGAATTCATCAGCTACATGGCTAATTCCGGCTCCCATAGGGAGCACAGCTATTAGCACAGGATTTGAACAAATTTGAATCTCATCCCACCCTCCCCCCCCCCCCCCCACAAGTGATATTGTATACCAAATATGAAAGCTATGTGAATCTGACCTCCCACCCCCACCTCCTAGGGATGGTGTATACCCAATATGAAAGGATTCTGACTGATGGATCTGGAAAATAAACTTTTTAAAGAAATTTCCTCATATTGCAAAAAGTTAAAATTTGGGCTACCATAGGGTTCCCAAATATTAATCTAGAGACCCAATTTGAAGGAATTTAAATCTGCCCCTCCCCCTAGAGATGTTGTATACCAAATATGAAAAGATTGTAAATGGTGGATCTGAAGAAGATTTTTAAAAGAATGGCTTCGAGGGGTCTTAATCGGTCACCTGACAAAGTGGTGTGAAGAAGTATTTTCGGTCACATTCATCAAGTTCATCAACACTACCGAGGAATGAAGTGATGAACTTATTCATAACGCTGGTGTCCATGTCAGATGATTATTACCATAGGTCTTCCAGACTGCTTCCAATGCTACGAGCTGTAGAAAAGCACTGCCATTCTTTCAGAGGTTACGTCACAGTAGGCATCACCCCCCCCCCCCTCGACACCAATAGAGAGCCCAAATATTAACACTGGGACCAGATTTGAGATTTGAACAAACTTGAATCTGAACACACCCCCCCCCCCCCCTGTGATGTTAAAGGATTCTATTCAATGGTTCTGGAGAGAAAGATTTTAACCCTTTACCCAACGAATCGCCCGCATCCGCCCGCGTAATATGCGAATTCAGCAGTTGAAAAATATTATTTTTCGAAAAAATTTTAAAAAAAACATATCATGTGACCCCTCTTTGGAACGAGCTCGTCGAGCTCGTTCCAAAGAGGGGGGGTCACATGATATGGTTTTGTTGAAATTTTTTGAAAAAATTTATAAAATGATATTTAAAATAATAAATTATAAAATCGTCTGCGTTGGGTAAAGGGTTAAAAAATTTCCCTCATATTGCATGCACTAAAATTAAAACTCGGGAGCCCAAATATGAACCCAGGGCCCCTTAGAGATGTTCTATACCAAATATTAAATGATTATGAATGGAAGATTTGAAGAAGTTTTAAAGAATCTTTTTCTCATAAGCTAAAATTAGATTAGGGCTTCCATAGTCCTGATGATGCTTCATACCAAATAACTGTTCTCTGTTCCGTGTAGTTTGGGAAATATAGTCGTTTGAATATATTTCTATTTTTAGCTCCTGGGGTTCCGACGAGGACATAGAATTTTTTTTGTTTTTGCATGAGTCAAGTACTTATGGCCCATTGATACCATATACCAAATTTGGTTCAAATTGGACTATCGGTTTAGAAAATAGATATTTTGGGCCGCTGGGGGCAAAAAGAAATCATTGCCCCTCCCATTACAAAAGCGAATATTGCTCCACGAACTTCGTTTGAACAAACGTCATTCTACACCTCAACAGGAAGCTCCATAGCAAATATCAAGTTATTATATCCCTGGTTGATGGCAAGCTTTTTTTTAAATTTTGAAGCCCCCCCCCTCCCCTCCCCCTCCCCCCTATGGGGCTTGGCAAAATGCAATGCCCCTCTGGACCATCATTCACACTTCGTCAAGGTGAGCTAAAACAGCCTGTTTTCTCAGTTAAGGCATCAAGAGTCATAAAACACTGATCTGTTCCTACAGTATGACCAGTGTCTCTCCGATGGTATCTCAACACTGTTAATATGCCTGAAACCATCAAATATTGACTCTGCAGAGCTGTGCTTGTGCTGCAAGTATCCATTAGCGCACATTCACAACTTTGGTTTTAATCCCCACAGATATCCATTCAGTCAAAAAGAGTGAAATAAGATATTTGTTTCAAGAATATAGTATTGTTTCATGTTTAATATTATATTTGTGTGTGGAAGTTTGTAGGGTGAAAGACATCGGCTGCCAAGTACTGAAAATGTTGAGGCAGGCAAATGAAAAGCAAAGAAACACTTCATCTGACGGACAGACAGCCAGACACACATACAGAATTGTAGTCACACATTTTGGAAGTCTACATAAGAGTAGTGACTGACATACAATGGAAAAATATAGAGAGAAGAGCCAGGACAAGGTTGTCAAACAGACAAAAACTCCGTGGACCATGGGTGTTGTAGTCCCAAAGCGAACCATAAGAAACTGAGAGTGAATGCTTTTAACTTCAGTCTCCAAAACATGTTGTACAGTCTTTCTAAATATTTCTCATCAGCTGAGGGGTTCAATTTGGTTGGGAGAAAAAATTGGTTCAAGGAGAGAAGAAATTTGTTGTTGTTGTTTTGTGTCGTGTCTGTGTGAATGATGATTTAGGAGGGGGGGGGGGGGGGTGGAAGATTCGAACCCCACTTTTTCCCTTGTACTATGAAGGGAAATCATGGTTTAAATAAATGAGTTAATATGGTAAAATTGGCTGTTATTTGGCATTTGCCAGAGGTTAAAGTGCACTTCTGGATGCTACAGTTAAAACTAGAAGTCCTGTCATGAAATGCGCACAAATAGCACGTCGATCTGCGCGTTAATCTACTCGTTATGACCATAGTAAGGCTATCAAATTCAGTACATATGGCCTGTGCTCAAGCAATGTTTCAGCCAATGGACCTCCGGGTAACCCGGAGGTCCATTGGCAGAAGCATTGCCTGTGTTTGCTATGAGTAATCAGGAGAACATGCCGTGCTTTGGCTGCCATTCGATATGGCAATTGCGCGCAATTCCTACGCGCAATTAAGCCTAGATAAGCGCACAATTCGGGACAGGACTTCTAGTTTTAACTGTACACTTGCGCAAGATGTGAATTCGCTTACATCAACAGCCTTATTTTTGGCATTATATAGTCTTTATTGCTGAGTGTGACAACAATATAATTTTTTCAAAACAAGAAAACATTGTAAGGTTTGTGGTGCCCCAATGGACAATTAAATGTGACCTTATCTCCAAAAATAATAATTAAATCAGGTTTTGAAGCCGGGAAATGTATTTCATATAGGTATTACAGTACTACATATTTTCATAGGCGACCATTATAATGTTCAGGCGAGAAAAATATGACCGCATCACTTTAACTTTGGCATTCAACTATCTTTGTCAAGTTTTTCGCTTCAGACAACGTTTTCTGACCCGAAAACAGGTGGTCATGCAACAAAAAAGAGGCCCCGCGGGGCCCGAGGCGCTCAACTGACCATAGTTGTTTATAGGAAGATTTAATTAGGTTCTAAGGCTAGTTAGCATTACAAAGGAATGAAAATATTTGATCATTCATAATTCTCTGTTCATGCCAGATGATTTGTTGTAGTATTGGGATGCTACCACAGAAATAATGCAAAATTGTTCAGTAATGCAAACCTAGGGAGTCCAAATATCAACCTACATCTAAGGACTTAACTTGAAGACACTTGAAAGATGTTGTTTACCAAATATCAAAATATTGTTGCTGGTGGAGCAGTGGGGGGGGGGGGGGGGGGAGTAAAGACCAACTTGGTGGACCCCTGGACCGGCCCATCCTGCTCACCGGCTCCCTCAACACCAGATGGTGGCAGGCTGGCGCGGCCCCGGGGCCCGGCCCACACCCTCGCCGGCCGAGAGGCCGTTCCACTTGGGCATCAGCGTAGATTCACTTTCTACTCCAACACCAAATGGGCCCCTGCGAATGATAACGAATGGGCCACCCCAGAGAGCCATAATGGACGGCCCACACCCTCGCCGGCCCAGGCCTCTCATAGCCATAAACCGTCTTCCGGTGATGAAGCCTATTAGACATATCCGTGACATGGAGTATACATGAAGTAAAAATGCCAGCCAATAACCTGTGCAAGTTGCTAATGTATGGCGTCCATACTACCTGCAATAAACCTTGTGTTTTTTACCATTGTAGACAACACCGTGTCCAGATCAAAAGGGGTGCCCCTGTAAGTGTGGAGTTGGGATAAGGTCAGACACGGGTCTTTGTCAAGCTTGTGGTGGTCATCGAATAGCCCAGAAGCTTATCCACACCGAAAATATCGAGAAGAGACCTTTCAAAGGTTCTTGTTCAGCTTGAGGAAGTCCAAATTCCCATTTAAAGACAAATGTGAAATTCGTTATGCACTGTTTACTCACAACATTGCAACTATGGACGACCGTATCACAGAGATACTATCGGAAATGCCAGAACACGCCCCAGAGGGGCATGAGTTCATCAACCTGGACTCCCAGGCTCATCCTCCTGTGCTGTTACGTCCCTTCAGAACAAACAAACAATGGGTCGAAATGATAAACGGCGCCAAAGGCGAATTTGAAGTTGAGGGTGCAGCTGCGGTCTACTCCACGTGGAGGAATAAGGGAGATGATCCGTTTGATCTCGGGGATATAAAATAAATTATGGATGGTATAGAAGCCCGGACAGGTCGCATAGTCATAGATGCTAGGATGACAGACAAGAGAGCTGCACAGCTCGTCAGACAACTTTCGGAGGGTGAATATCTCTTGAAAATCAAGTTCCAGCGCGAGCATGGAGAAGGGGACTGGGTAGTCCAAGACAAGTTTGACCCTGTGAAGGCAGAAATGAAGAAAGACCAGGCGTAATCGAAATCACACAAAACACCAAACCAAGCGCCCTGACGGGAATTGACAGCCCATACTACAAAAATGTCTACCCTGTCACAGCTCTGGTCTACGGGCTCTATCCTTTCAGAGACCCAGACCCAGTAAACCTAGCACCAATGAAAGAAGGTGATCTCGACTGTGTCGAGCAGAGAGTGGTTAAACACTTTAATGGCGCTCTTAGAAGACACGGCCCCACCCCCACCAGGCGACAGAAAATCGAGGAGTGGGAGAAGGGAGTCCATGGCGCTGGCCAACTGTCGACTATGTGGCCGAGCTCGAGAAAATCCTCAAGCGAGCCATCATTGTGAAAGACACAGCTAGCGAGGATATCTACAACAGTGGCAAATGTGCAGGACACGCAAACTGCACATACGGAACCATATGGCTCATCTGCCATAACGGCCACACCTGGTCTAAAGACCCCCACATATCCCAGTCCAGACAGGTTCATATATACGAGGGTGACGTCTGGGAAGCCATCAGACAGACCACCCAAAATGAGCAAATTGCTGTCTGGCTACTCGTATATGGCCAGGATAGACAGCTCAGCTCGACCAGTTTGTGCTCCAAGACGGCCGCACCTACAAGACACAAGAGACCCATCAAACCTCCAAGACGACTGCACCCATCTAGGCGATGAGTCCCTGGCTGATAGTGTTTTCGGGGTGAAACACGCGGCCAGCATTATGGCCAAAGAGCACAACGGTTGGAAGCCGACCCCAGCCGACCTCCTCGACAAAATTCAAAAGGCCTGCGTGGAGCACGGCCACGACGGTCTCTGGAACTCCATGACCTACGACACGAGAGAGGTGGTCTCCATTGACATGTAGGCCTGTTACCCGGCAAGCTTCCAGGGGCGCGGCGGGTCATAACCCTATTTCGAGAGATACGGACACCCCACCCACCGGATGACCAGGGTGGCCATCAACGGTGGGAGTTCAAACAAGGGGTTCACCCCGTCACCCCAGCCTTGTTTGGGAAACATTTCGCCAAGCAGGGCTGGGTCCTCACACCTCTGCTCGCCTTCTTCGTGGATTTGGGTCTCCTCACCCGTCTAAAGGTCCGCGAAGCCATCATTGCGTTCGAGAAGCAAGCCGAAGTCTGGCTTTCAGAGGACCGAGAGCAGGGCTGTGGCATTATTGGGAAATTCACCCAGGGCGCAAAAGCAAATGGTAAACGATTGACTCGCCGCCTTGTCACGGATCAGTGTGAACCAGATTATCTTGTGAGAGACACTCGCCAGAGAGGCATCCTGGTTGGCGCACACCAAGTGCATCCTCACGTATTATGATGGTTCACAACCCCAGTACGCCCACGTAAGGGCCTCAAAGCTAGCCTATGCCCATATTAACCTCCTAGGTATGTTGCAGCGCTTAAATGAAAAGGAGGCGGTTCGAGCGGCAACAGACTGCAAAAACACGAAAAAAGCCGCTCTGCACAAGCTCGATGGTGTCGAGGCATATATGGCTCCCGGTCTGCGCGACTGCGGAGAGGAGTTGTGTGCAAGCTGCCTCACTGGAGAGCCTTATCTCCCACCAGTAGCCCCAGCTCAGTGGCGTGACAAGGGCGAGCAGCTGTACATGCCACAGGAAAACGCCGACTACCCCCAAAACCCGAATATGCCAGCCAGGCCGAACAGCTGACCAACTTAACTGCTCCGAGCTATAATGACCCACTGACCCACCATCGGTTGAGTTACCTCAACGGTGGAGGCGGTAGCGGCAAGACAACGAGAGCGATCGAGCTCTTCATGATTCGAGACCCACTTGTCTTTACCCCAACTCACCGCCTTGCCAAAGAGATGCGAGGTAGGGGAGTCAAGGCCAGACCTACCATAGCTTCTTCCGGCGGAGCGGCCAGAACAACTGGACGCCCGACCGCATGGGTCAAAAGTTCATCCCCCGTATCATCATCTGGGATGAGGTTTGCACTGTGCCCCGACCTATCCTAGAAATGTTCTTGGACTGGCTGGACCAGCGTGGGGTCCAGGTTATCTGCTGTAGTGATCAAGGCCAGCCACCACCAATCGCAGGTGAAATGACCCACGACTGGTTACGTCAAGCAGTGGATTATTACGAAGAGGTCAAGGCAGACCACCGGGCAAAAGATGATGCTCTCAAGGCCCTGAAAAGGAACATCCGTCTCCAGGCTGACAAGGTCCAGTGTCAGGGGATGCAGAAGGCTCTCCCCAGCTGTCTCGAATGGGAGCGCTTCATGAAGCAATGGAGGCCAGGTGACCTGATACTCGCTAGGCGGCAGAAGGTTAGCGACCGGGCATAACAAGGTGTTGCTCCAAAGACACAAGGAGTACTTTCCAGACACCCTTGTTCCACTGCTATACCACCCCAAGGACAGCCGAAAACAGAACAGTGTGGTTCCCATTCCGGACACAGACCGAAGAGCTCGTACTCAATGACATCGTTGAAGTCACCACTGAGGCCGCTGAACAGGCTATTAAGACCGATGACTGGCGCCTCGGGTATGCCCTCACAGTCCACTCAAGCCAGGGTCTCACTATCCACGACCCACAGAAGGTTTAGATCATAGACGACTTCCTACAATGGTCCAACCTCGAGTACCTCGCAGTTTCCCGCGTGGAGTATATGCAGCAGCTCGAACGGGTGGCCTGTCCACCAGATGACGATACTGAAGTCAGGCAGCCCACAGAGCAGTAGCTCGGCAAAAACATCGCTAGGAGGCTTGTCGCCCACAAGCGTCAGGACCAGGTCATAGGACTCCCGTGTTTCAATCTCAAGGTCGACTACATCCTGCGGCTCAAGGAGGACCAACAGAACCACTGTGCGACATGCAACATCGAGATGCTGTGGACCTATGAACCCAAAGATACACAGCAGTTCGGTGTCGACCGGCTGGACAACGGCAGGGGGCACTGCCGGTGTAACAGGAATGGAAGTCCGTAGGAAAATTAGTCCCTCTGGACTATTATTCCGCGGAATTAAAGTCCTTGGTCGAACATTTCTAGGAATAGTAGTCCGCCGGACTACTATTCCTAGAAATGTTAGACCTAGGACTATAATTCCGCGGAATAATAGTCCAGAGGGACTAACGTTCCTACGGACTTCCATTCCTTTTACACCAGGTTGAACGTGCGATTTGCCTGTTTAGGGTATAACCGAAAAGCGGAGTTGCAGCAGTGCCAGAGGCACATCTGCCTCCAGGCTGACCTAGTGTCTAGTCCGAAGGACTACCCGTTCCGATTGAAAATCGGGAGACAGCTGGATGTCGGGATGCACCACAAGCAGCTCTTCCTGGACGAAGCCACGAACTAGTCCATAAAACAAAAAGTAGAGGACATGTTCACCGGACTTTGTGACCGAGCGTCCGAGTCGGTACACTTGGAGGGACCACACAGGGTCAGTTGCGCGACGGCCACCACCCTCCAGCTCGCCTGCCTCGTAAAGATAGCGAACACCCACACTGGAGAAGGGATTCTGCTACTTGACGCCAACAGAGCGGCCAGAACTCACAGAGGAGGACCTTTGCGTCACAACCTTGGCCTTGACGGCGTCAGATGGCCTCATTTCAGTTAAGCGAGTTACCTCACCATTCAGCGCGCAACAACGATGGGCAGCCGAGCGACCCATTCACTTGACCTCTCACCTGACGGTAACCTCATCTCCTAGGCATTTTGGTGCCTGAACAGTCGCTCTGCCAGGGTTCGGTTGACCGCTCCACAATTCCCTGGTCCCGGTGGACGTCCACACGGTCACGCCGGACTTCTGTCCTGCATTTCGCCAACAGCTGATTCGCCGCGCCCATGAACACGCGCCCGGTGTCGACCTGAAGGAGCTTGGGCCACCGTAGTGGTTCGAGCTTGTATATCTTTTCTAGGGCGGTCGCGACCTCTTTTGTGGCCAGGGGGCTCTGCCTCTTTATAGCGGGAGGCTACATCAACGACTGTGAGCGCATACCTGTAAGTTTTGCGGGTCATCCGGTCGTGTGGCAGTAAGAGCAGGTCGGCCTTGTGGACCACATTCGACGTCGGCACATCGAACTTGGTCCGTGGTATATGTGTGCTTCGCACAGCTGGAAGGTATATCTTGCTTCCCAAGCTATGCCCGAGCCAAATCTTCAGAGACCTTGGCCGTGGAAGCAAGGTTTTTGATGGCCGTGAGTCCCTTCCAGTATCCCTTTGTGGTGTAGTAGATTGAAGCCAACTTTGTTGCAAGCTTGCTCTCCATTCTTGGGTATTTCAGCATCCTTTGGACCTCTAAAAGCCAAATTGGAGAAGTCTTATAATGATAATATACAATTATGTACGTGACACTATCTGGCGTTCAAACCGTGGACCTACTAAGGGCGCTCTCTGCCGGAGAGCAATTTGAGTGTGACCTTGCTGAAGTAACCATCTACCCTCTTTGGTACAACATTAGTTCGAGGCTAGGCAACAATTTTATTCGCGTCGTGGATGAGAAAAGTGACACGGAGCGGAAGATAAAGATGCCAGATGGCTATTACAATGTATGCGAGCTAAATGTTGAGGTGTTTAGACAGGTTGGGGCTATACTGGATCTTCACAAACCTTCGGGTTGTCTGCGACTCAAGACAGAAAAATCTCTGAGACTGGGAGGGTTGGCACGCACTTTGGGATTTGCAACAAACAAAATCCACCGGGAAGGGAAGCAGCTGATGGGGGATGAGTTAGCCTAACGTGCGACCCACCGTGAGCTCTACTTTCATCTATCAGAAGTCAGCACCACGGACAATGTTCACAACGGGCTACCCAGCACACTACTCAGAACAGTATCTGTAGCAAATAAAAAATGCGCCAGTCGCAGAACAGTAACTTTCTTTCATTTGCAAAACAAAAGGCTTGTCCCAGGCCCTATAGGCAATGTTACAGTCCACGTTTTAGACAGCAGGAGTGGCCACATTGAATCGCAGCACCTATCGCAGCACCTATCCGTAACATTACATATTCGAAATATACCTGTTCCTACGGAACAACAGCAACATCGGCAACAAGGGTAAAGACATGGTGAATAGCGGAGGACCAGGAGCACATGGGAAGTTATCTTGCACGACCCTTCAGCTGGCTGATCTCGGGGACACGCTGGGTTTTGGAGAACCAGGGATGAGAGACATATTGTATGTATTTCAGCTCGCCGATGGGCTATACAAGAGAAAAGAGCTGCCCGCTGTTGTTTTTTCGGAACGGGAACAACCGCAACAAGCTACATTTACCGAGCTACGTGGTTTGAACCTGGAAGGCTGAGCCCCCTAGAGCTACGAATTTATCCAGAATGACTCCAGTCAATGGTCTCTGTATAGGTACCCTATCCGCGGTGGGCGTGAACTAGACTTCACGGTCATCCAACCTCACATCCAACTGGGCAGCGGCCACAGGCTCCGTAGACTTAATAACAGTGGCGGTGTGTTGGTTTCTTTTTTTCTCGAAAGGTGCTATTTACATGTATGTTCACGAAAGCAATGGCCGGGTATGTGTTGGGTGGGGAAATAGGAGGTGCGATGATGAAACTCTTTTGGGAGTTTGATCGTCTTACTCCTGGCAAGGGTACCACCACAATTGTACAGACAGTACTGTGTGTACCATCCAACGACTGCATGGGCTAGACCTAAAATGGGGTCGCCGGCATAATGGCAAGGAACTTATCATAATCCGTGGCAAAGAAGTCTTGTTCTCGTTAAGTGGTGTCGAGTGCAAGGTCACAGATGCTAGTTTTCCAACCGGCACATTCAATACCCTATACCTTGGCCCAGATAAGCTCAAGCGCCTGCGATTTACCAGACAGAGACTGACGGACGACGATTAAAAGGTATTAGAAAATGATGTATAATACTAAAAACAATGGGAATGAGGGACTTGATTTGAACAAACTTGAATCTGACCCTCATAACAATGATGTATACCAAATAGTAAAAGATTCTGATTAAGCATGTTTTCGACCCCCCCCCCCCACAAATCCCCCACCCACCTTACAAAACACCCTTACACAACCAATGCCAATTTATTTTTACCATTCCATTCTACTGGTCCAGAGGATGTTTCATACCAAATAACATTTATCTGTTCCCTCACTTCCCTGTCGTTTGAAAATATTCTATTTTTAGCTCCTGGGGTTCCCACGGGGGCACATGATTTTTTTTTTACATGAACCAAGTACTCGAATGAGTTACGACTCAATAATACCACATACCAAAATTGGTTCAAATTGGACCATGGTTCAGAAAATAAAAATTTTGAGCGGTGCAAAAAATCTTGCCCCTCCCATTTCAAAGGCACATATTGCTTCACGAACTTTGTTTGAACAAAATTGATTCTACACCTCAAAAGAACATTCCATGCCAAATATCAAGTCATTGTACCCACGGGTTCATGAAAAGAAGATTTTAAACAAAAATTGGAGCATTTTCCCTCACCCCTCCCTATGGGGTTGGCAAGTTTTCCCTGGCCAGTTCTTTCTCCTGTTCCCGAAAAAAGCTGATATTTTGATGTCGATGATGTTAAAAATCTAAAAAGGTTATAATTTTTCCCCTTTTCGAAGTCGAAACCATGGGGCCTGGCTAGAGGTTTCCGATTGGTTGTGTAGGGTTGTGAATTTCCATCTAGGGTGAGGGATCGGGAGGTGGAAATACCCTCCCGTCCCTGCCCTTAGTTGGCAATTCATAATCGAGAAAAATATTGAAAATGAAGCCATGAAAGGGGGTATAAGGGTATAAAATTGATTCTAGTAAGTGAAATGTCAACACATTTATGAAAGAATTATCAGGTTGTTATTATTATGTAGTATTATTCTAGGAATTGAAAATGTGCTAAACAAAACTCAAGCTTAAAACTTTGAACAATTCACACTGTCCGAACATTCAATCAGATCTCATATGCAGGAATGATCAATTTTCGATGTTTCGTCATTTTGTAACTGAATGATGGAATTAACTCAGGATAACGATTTTACATGATGTGATTTTCTTGAAGTGCATTTCGAGGATTTTATTACGATAAGTAAACGTACTATAGAAATCTCGTACCGATTGACATCATACATACTTATGAATCTCGATGCATACACTGTACTTGTAAATAGTAACAGTTGGAATTTTTGTCGATTTGAAACCGAGTTGGAATTTTGAGAAGAAAATCTGCATCACCAAAGAAGCTCTGAAATCCAGATAGATGGAATTCCAACTACTCATGACTTGCCCTCCGAATGTCCAATTATAGGAAATTTTGGACAGGATTGGGGGGGGGGTAGCCCCCCCCCCCCCCCCCCCACACACACACCCTGTCGCCAGGTCCCTGTTCGAAACTACGAAGCATTGTTCATAAATGCAGAAGGACACCAAAAAGTAACAAATTATTTCTTTGTTTTGATTTTTCATGGGACTGAAAGTAATCTATCAAAATCACCTATTTTCGGTCCTCCTAAACACCAATGGTGATCGATCGGGACAGGTGGCCACCCGATTTAACCATAATCGTCATGTTTAAAAATATAATTCCAAATAAATAATCTTTAACTGGAGTAGGGTGACCGCTTCTTGTTCCAACAATTTGTGAGAAAGGTCTGGTCACCAACGGCCGCTCAACTCAAACCATTTCAAACATATTTGCTGATTATTAAAGTGTAATTCACATTAATTTATCTACATTTCGTGTGGGGTGATAGTCTTCAATAGTTGGCTTCGGGACTTAAGGGGTCTTCCAACGTAACTTTGGGCATTTTTTGTAAATTTTCACAATGCCCTAAATACGAATTAAAGCGGCGTATAACGACGTATTATATACCAAAATAATGACAAAAGTACACAAAACCCGAATTTACCCACTTTTGGAAACTTTTTTTCGATTTTTTTTTTTTTGCTTTTTGTGACAAAGAAATTGCCAGCCGCATAAGTAACCGTCAGGGTAAACAAGGAATATATAGGTAATTCGAATGTCTGAGTTGTGAATACAAGACTCCACACTCTATACTCGGAGAAAGCATATTTATCATTTCATCACCAACGTGGTGAGAATGCTCAGGGGAAAATGGATGACCACAAACGCTTCAGTCGGTTTGCCCGACACGTTGCTGTGACCACGTGGGTTTTTGGGTGAAGTTGTGAAATGATTTCATTTCCCACAATCTGAAATCATCAAACATTTCACTGCTGTTTTTGAATCTGGGCGGCGATGTAATGTACAACTCACGATACATTCATAGACAAATATTCAACTGACAATCCAATAAATATGAGATACAGCCCATAATTGTGCTCTTGATTTCCAAAACTGAACAATGTGACGCAAGTATCAGCAAGGGATTAATACGCCACCAATTCGAACTACTATTATTTGGTTGGTGACGATGATCAGAACATAAAAGTGGAAAATTATATTTGAAAATAAAAATATATTCACATCAACATAAGTACAGTCGTCACAATTGTACATTTACGAAAAAATAATTCTACTGTACTATATTAGTATGTGTCAAGGAGAATTATCAGAAAGGTTTTTTTTTCTGTTCACCAAGTATTGAGAAATGTTGTACCATCGTGAATTTAAATAGCTCCCTCACATAACCGCATTGTGTATAAGACAGATCAACGTCGATTTTGAGTGCTGTTAGCACCAAAAGGTTGCGAAAATCTATGTGTGTTGACACTCTGTCGACAGAAATAGAAATTCCGCTTGACGGACAAAAATTCACACGAATTACCGAAATGAGACCCCAACGTGTCATAAGTGTTTAGATGAATGATTTAATAACCATCACAATTCCGACATTGTTCAGGCCGGTAACCCTCCGCCTATAAGATTAGTATTGGTAAGCAGATCGGTTATGAAGGCTCTTAAATCTCACGAGAAAACAACAGTCAAGCCTCCCCAAAGAGCAACTACGGAAGGCCGATAGGTCCCAAACAAAGAAAGCATACCAAGTCATGTACATAAATGAATTGGAAGCCAGGATGTCTAACTAAGTGTAGCCGATTGGTGAAAGTATACAGCATGCAGGGCAGATCATTGTTTGTCGTTTTGGCCACACTTGAATATTCAAATGACACTCTTGGCAGCTGTCACTGCTCATGCAACCCCAGCAATGGGCACATATAACACTAAATGAGGAAGTTTGGCAGTTTTTGGTGTATCAATCTCATCCTATGTTACCAATTTGATACAGATCGCATGCAAAATGGCACAGGATTGTGGGGGGTATGGTCACAGCAGACTCACAAAAGCCACATTGGACATTCTTCATTTTTTATTGATGCACTCTCTCATGACTCCATACTTATTCTTCTGAACTGTGTGGATTTGACCCTTGGTGAACTTCATAAAAGGTAAACAAACACAAGAAAAATGTCAGCCCTTTGGAAGTGAAGGCATCCTAAATTACAATTTGTCTCGTGGTCTGTTCCTTGCAAGAATGATAAAAAGATTTCTCCGAGTCTGTACTAGAAGGATTGCAGAATTTAGCTATTCAAAACATTGAAGATATTTCATTGTCTAAAATCGGGTCGGTTACTTATGCCATAGTAGACTTTCAGGCGGTGCTATCTACCACATGGCAGCAGTTCCATGGCAAATTTCTGTGTTTCATTCCAAGCATTTTGGTATATCATTTATTGGGGTTATTCATTTTGGATCTTTTTCAGACTTGGCAGAAAATTACATGAAATTTGAGCAAAGTTAGGTTGGACGTCCCATAAATTGATTTTCTTCAGCCGAAACTTTATACAAAGTAAAAATCAATTTCCCATCCTGTGAGTGAAAGCGATCATCACCGATGGCCACTCAACTCGACTAATTCCCTTTGATACAGTACGTGGAGAGTGGATTGTAACTAAATCACCCGCGGAGTGGAGTTATCACCCAAGCTATAACTTTCAAATTTTGTACATATCGACAAAAAAACACAATCAATGTTTCAGACAATGGACCTCCGGGTTTAACCCGGAGGTCCATTGGCTGAAACTTTGCTTGTGCTGGTTATGATTTGCAACCAATTTGCAATTATTGCTTGGGTGGAATCTCCACGCTGCAGGTGATTTAGTGATAATACACTCTCCATGTACTGTATATCTTACTTGAGCTTTGGATAATCATCTTCAGCCAACCACAGTACTGCTGCCGTGGACTGGTCACTGTCCACGGGGTGGGCAATATTTCCTTTAGCGCATTAATATTAGATTGCAAACACTAATCATACGAATAAGCATCAACAATTTCATTAAGGGGTCGTCCAACCTAACATTGGTCAAATTTCATGTCATTTTCTTTCAAGTCTAAAAAAGGCCCAAAATGAATAACCCCAATAAATTATATACCAAAATGCTTGGAATGAAACATAGAACATGTGGAAACTGAAATTTGCCATGGAACTGCTGCCATGTGTAAATAGCACCACCTGAAAGTCTGCTATGGCATAAGTAAGAGAACAAAATTTTTACAATAAAATACCTCAAAATAAAATAACAGCTGTATTCTATAAACATTTAAGTACATACTCGAAGAAATCTTTTCCTAATTCATGAAAGTAATGAAGATTGAGACCAAATGTTATAAGTGGAGTGCTCACTGATTGAAGGCAGACATTTTCTTTTGTTTATGTTTTGATTTGGGGAGTTCAACAAAGGTCAACTTGAAGGAGTCCAGCAGAAGAAGTATGGAAGGACAAAAGAGTGTCTCCCAATATCAAGATGTATGTGTTACTGTAATGGTTTGGAAAGAAAATATGATATTCTCCTATGTAGAATGCACTGCAAAGTCATACATTGTAGTTGAATAAATATATTTACAAACCCCTTGCACTGTAACCCCTTTTATCCCATGCATCAATTTGATAGTGATTAAATTGTTAAATTTGTCTGGTTTATCAATAAGTATATTAGCTTTGTTTAACTCTTGGACACCAATACACTCATGATATCTGTTGGAGAAGAAATAACGGTAACTGTAACCTGTCACTGCAATAAACCATCTAAAGTACTTAAAAGTACATTGTTATTCAAAACACATCAAATCTCAACCTTACATAACCATTATTGCATGTACTTTCCCCAAGGAGGCTTATTGGCATATTGAGATCAGAAGGGCACATCCAGAGGGTCTCACATATTTTTTTCAAGAACGCAGTACACAAAGCAATCCCCATAAGATGACAAGTGAGCTCCATTTGACACAAACAATTTCGGGGGGGGGGGGGGGGGAGGGGGGGCTCTCTTCCTTGTATGACTCTACCTCCGGCACTCAAGGCATATGCCTTTTTTCTCAAAGTTTAACTCTTTTTTTCTTTTTGAAGATCCTGGCCACACATGTTCCAAACACTATCAGACAGGTAAACCTCCAAATAAGTGTATCTGCAAAAATCATGTTACATTGCAAAACATTATTTTTAGAGTTTTAGTTCTGGACCTTTCATACTTCTTACTTCCAACTATAACACTTAATTTATCGATTAATGGGTGAATAGAAAAGTCCTGCCATAATCAACATTTTGAGTTCCATAAGCCTTCAAAACAGCTCCGATAAAAGTGTCAAACATCAGATTGGTGGCTTTATACAGAATATTCATTAGGTTGTTGCTTGATAAGTAATAGGAACAAAATCTTCACAAGAAAATTCTGTAGCAATACAATTGAGGGTATTAGCAGGCACTTTGCAACAAATTGTAACAAATCAACTAGTTATAAACAAAATTTTCTAACTCAAAAGAGTGAAAAAGTACCACAACTCTGAAAAAATGTGGGAAGAAACACATGCTACAGCAGCTACACAGGCATTGTTTCCCATGATGCTCGATCACAACACCAAATATCCTTCAAATTGGAGTAGCAATGGTTGGGATACAAGGGAGAATGTTGGTACATGTAATGATGAATGGGTAAGACTAAGATTAAGAGGACAGGGGTCACCACTGCACGGCCCTAGATGCACCTTTGATTTTCCAACTTCCAGGTCTGGGGCATAATAATCGCAACACACCCACCTTATCAGTTCATAATTTCAGTAAAATAAAAGAAATTATCAATTTGAATTAAATAATATATGATGGAAAATATTTGGCTTCCTTCGCCTTCTCGTACTATTTAATTACCACAAACAATATCAGTTTGATGCCGACAAACGAAACTGAACGCATGTGGTTTGATTAAAAAGTAACTCGGCATGAATAATGAAGAAATTGCGAATATTTCGTGTATTTCATTTATTTAAAAGCCAATTGCAGCTAATATTGACCGTGCATTCGATAATTCGTTTCGGTTTTGACCACTCGGCCACGCTGACACTCCGTGACAGCGGTTATGTTTATTGTGATATGCAAATTGGGGGATGGTTTCCGGTGAAGGAGATTTGTCACATTTGTCAGTGTAAAACGATCATAAAAGACACTGATCGACGCTTGTATTACTATGGTTGGTTGCAAGAAAAAACTAAATTCTCAGCATCGTCCAAGCGCACCTTATTTAAAAGCACGAATGCATCATTTTCAACCCATCTTCAATCGGTCCTGTGCAGACATCAAACATACCCGCCTTCAAATTCCATGGTTACTATGAAGTAAATCACTTCGCAGCGACAGGGGGAAATTAACACGCTCAATCCAGTCCCAGGTCACTTGGAATATATTTCGTGAAAAAGTGGTTTCTGAAGCATTCTGCTTACTTTGTTATGAATATTGCCTTATTTTATGTGTATCGTCCCGATTTTATACACTCGGTTATTTTTTTAACAAGTGGTTCATGTTGTCTTTCTAGTGCGCAATCATTCAGATTTTTTGTCAACAAAAAAGTTCAGACGGCCTGTAAACACGAGAGGGAATTTCGAACCATATTTTGCAGTTATGACATTAACAGCTCAAGTACTTGCTGTCACCTGTTTGCAAATCCACTCATACATTGTCTCGAACAAATAAAGGGCGTGATCACGTCCTCGCATTTTTACGATTGCCCAAATTGAGTATTTCTGCAAGAACCACATCGTAATCACATGACCGGAAAAACATCGTTGAAACATGGCCACATCCGGAACATCAAAAATTTGTGTTGATGTTATTACATTCAAACGTCAAAACCCACCAGAGTGTGCGTCAAAAAAATGCTTTCTCTGAGTCTGTAGTATGTTATCATTATATTGAGGACAAGGCATTCGAATTACCGATTATTTTGTGGTTTTACCGGTTCGTTACTTATGCCATTTGCAAATTAATCTTCTTCAAAATCATAAAATTCACTTTTTTTCCTGAAAAAAATTATATGTACCTTTTCTATGCACTTTACTCATTAATTTGATATATAATTTGCCTTTCCTTACTTCTCTTATCTGTTTCTGAGGCATTGGGAAAAATGTCAAAAAATTGACCAAAGTTAGGTTGGACGACCCCTTAATGAAGCATCGGGTACAACCAGGTGCTTCATTAATTAAAATGTTACTGCTGCTGATTTGTGTTACCTGGTAAACGCATGCGTGGACATCACTGCCCACGCGTGGATTACGACCAGTCCACGGAGAACGTACTGTAGTGAATAAATATTCAACAATTTCGGAAATGACAATTATCTTTTTACTGTCAGCCAGATGGGATTTTCAGTGGCCACCGGATTTGAACAGAGTAAGGGCCACCGACGAATGGCGAATCGTCACTGATTCGTGCTGAACTTACTTTTGTCAATATGGTAATTCAGTTCACAACTTCTACAATGATGATTAAAAAGAGCTGTCCTAGATCAAACGGTAACAAGTGGTGAATCCAAGCATGTTTGTTTTGCAATTTTCATGAAATTCAATGTAGAGGCAGGAGAAATCATTTTCTGAAAGTGAAGCTGAAGGTAATTTCTATGTAAGATGCGGCTAGATTGTCAGAATAATTTTTCAATGAATAAATTGATCGTACCATTGAGGGGTCGTAATTTTAGTTTTTGAAGCAAAAAAATGGAAATATAATTGAATGAAAGTTTTCCTATATTGCACTGAGTTGCTTAGCACTTACGTTAGGTAAACGGTTAAATTACACTATGGGGGTGGGGGGTCTGAGGCATCTTACGGAAACAGAACTGTAGAAATTTGTCCTAAAATAGTACGCTTGGCCACAAGTTGTTCTCGTGAAATATTAGTTTATTATTAGTAGCGACAACAACGGTTGGCCACTTCCGGTTACGATATCTGTCATAGTGCAAAACGTGTAAGTTTATGAGCAGAAAATAGACCAAAATTCAACAAAGTACGGAAAACCTAAACAAAAGTTTGAGGAATAACATGTATATAAACTCACAGAAAGTGCTTAATACAAATTTAAGTGACTATAAGTTGATATTCTGTCGCCGATAAATGAATAATTTTTTGTTGGAATCGCGTCATGGGGGCCACCATTTTTAGATAAACAAATGACCCCATCGATTCCCATTGTGATTACGCAAACACTTAGACGATGAATACCTTGAAAACAAATAACTAACAATATATTTTAAACATCATTGTTTATTTTTTATTGGGTCATATTTCAAGGTTTGTGATTTTTATATTTGTATTGATCAACGAAACATAGCCTATTTTCGTGCATGGAAAATGTCAACAAATATTCAATAACTCCCAATAACACACGAGCGATGTGATAGATAATTCCATTCCCTACATGGTGAATATATTTATTTCCATTTTGGTTTTCAATTTCATGGTGTTATGGCTCATCAAAAGCAACTACCCTGCCACAGTGGGATACATGGCGATTCGACCCCAGGTAGAATCTGCCCCAAAACGATGCTGCCCTGGAAGATTCGGCCCCACATTTCTAGCTGAAAGGTAGCAGTTTACCACAAGCCTACCAGAGTTAAAAATTTGCGCAACCTGGAGATAAGTCCTGCGAATTTAAGTGTGTAACCCATGTTCGTGTATTTAATCCACGGTCGGGGAGAGGTTCCGTATTGACCAAACACCCTCTGTCAGCATCAATTTCGGGGTTGATGCTGCCACAGTGTACCGTCCTATCGGGTGGGGACGTAAAATGGCTGACCTCTGTGCAGGGAGAGACACACCCTGTGCATGCTAAAGATCTATCTGTGGTAGCCTAGAGGGGAGCTGAAGAGATTCATCCCACAACCCCCTGAATTCATTGCATAATCATCAACCTGTTGAAGGCAGCAATTATATGAAAAAAGAAAGAAAGAATGATACTATTTTAGCATTATGTTAAGATGTACGCAGAGATGACGGAACGGCCCAACTGGTTGTTTGAGACATTCTGCTAGGATGAAATGAGCTTTACATGGGGATTCCTGGGTTGAGATGCCGAAGGCATCTCCTAAAGGCCTGAGGAGGGGTTGGGTACGGGAGGGGGTGTACCCTCCCGTAGATGGGTGGGGGGTGGGGTGGGGGGTCTGCACCCCCCCCCCCCCGGAAAATATTTCATATTTCAGCGCTCTAGGAGCGATTTCCAAGCATTTTGTTAGCACCTGAGAGCATTTACAGGCACGCCGATCAGCCAAAATTCTCCCTCATTGTTCTCGTCAACCATTTTTTTTTTTGGGGGGTGGGGGGCAACAAACTTTTGGGGGCTTGTCCCCAGTCCGCCCATATCTACGCCCCTGGTAGAGGTTGTGACAAAAACTAATCATGCATGTTTGCAAGGGGATATCTAGACTGGTACAATATAAAATACTCAGGGGACATCGCTATATACACATACCAGCTGATGAAGAAATATCAGGCAGGTGATCTGAAGATACTTCTCTAATACAGGTAATATATATTGCAATATTAACTGTTACCACACTTGACACATCTCAAAGTATGAAATATTGAGCAAAGAGTAACTGCATGACATCCATGTGTGGACTTAGTGATTTTGACAGACAAAAAAGCTGCCGTCCCGACCCAAAAACATGGAATTTTTTTTTCTTTTTTCCAGTTCCCCCCAAAAATGTTGGTTGTAGTTTTAACAGTGCTAGAGCTTTCCTAAAATACGTACATTGGTTAGTTTTCTGGAAAAAATGCAAAAACTTGTGTTGTCGCTATTATTAGTTCAAATACGAATACAGTAAAAGATTTCCTGTAACCTGTGGGAACAGCTATCAACTCTATGAGTTTATTTCATTTTGTTCATGTTCTATACATATCAATCTTCATTTTGATGTATAATTTGTGTACATTTAATTTGAATTTAAGGAATATCAGAGATGGGAATATCAAAATAAACAAAATTATGTTACTTATATAGCAGTTGGCATCTTATATATACAGTACGTGGAGAGTGTATTATCATTAAATCACCCGCAGAGTGGAGATTCCACCCGAGCAACAATAGCAGATTTGTTGCAAGCATAACCATCACAAGCAAAGTTCCAGCCAATGGACCTCCGGGTTGAACCCGGAGGTCCATTGGCTGAAACATTGCTTGTGTTTTTTTGTCCATATGTACAGAATTTGAAAGTGATATTTCGGGTGATAACTCCACTGCACGGGTGATTTAGTTACAATCCACTCTCCACGTACTGTATATATATATATATATATATAATATATAATATATATATAAAATGCTTTTTGCTGAAAAAACCCAATTCATTTACAAAACTAATTGTTGGAAGCGGTCACCCCCTCAAAACCAAGATTATTTTATTGAAAGTGCACTTTTAAACGTCATAATTGTGGTTGAATCGCGTGGCCATAGGTGACAATCCGTGTTTAGGAGCCCCCACCCCCCCCCCCCCCCCACCCCCATTTCCAAGCAAACCTTTCTTTATTTTAACAACATCTCGAAATTTGGATAATTCTAAAACTACTTTTCGTTTTGCTATATCATTAGCTACGTGTTCATGCAAATCTGTATGAAATTGCACCAATATAATCAACAAGATCCTCAGTTTTTCTGCGTTTATTTAATGAAGGTAGAATCGCCGAACTGGAAAGTTGCAACGAAGTCAGGAGAGTTCAGTTTGAAATTACGAAATTATCAGCTGATCGTATTGGTAAACCTCCTACCTAGTACCGGAGAGAATTCGAGCAAGTGATGTGTTCATGGAGATATCATGAAAAACACGGATGCGAGTAGGGTGGCAACAGAAAACGAACGTTTTTGACATGTTGTTGATTGCTGATATCGGTCCAATTATTCCCCCCCCCCCTCCCCAGGGGGCAGGGGGATAGGGCAATTTTATTTCAATCTGCAATTCGGCACCGGACGTCACGTGATTCTTTCTCTGAAATTGAACGCCAATCAAAAAAATCCCTTTGACAGCATAGACAATTCTGTTCTGGAACACATTTATCTGATTAAGTATGTGGACCCCCAGCGTGGGCTAACATTTCGAAATTTCAATCTATATTCGAAATTGCCATACCAGCAGTGTTAAACTTACTGACAGCTTTAGGAAATTATGGGCTGCGAACCTTCCCGTAAATATCTTCCAGTGAGGGAAATTGTTATTCATGTTGCCTTTTGGCCACGCATTCCATTCCAAGTCAATGTTATTGTTTTGTGTAAATGATAAAACAATATAACGGATTCAGTGTGCTGTTTGTTACATGGACATGTCTATAGAAAGAATAATTAACACTTAGCCGAAATATCAGTATTGCAAGCTATAATTTTTTCTCATAATGCAACTGAAAATTCAGTCAATCCAACTTTGTTTGACGGGGCTTTTTGAGCTCTGACAAACAAGGCTGAGTTAAATAATTTTACAATTGCATTGTGGGAAAAATTTGCTGTTTGAAAGTTTGGTATTTTGACATAGTGGAAAATTATCAAATTAGTTAAAAGTAAAACATAAAGTAAATATATTTATTATTTATTTAATTATTTGGGTTGAACGATACTTTCGGCATGCAGAGTCTCCTCATATTAGGCATATTGACGGGGGGGGGGGGGGGGGAGAAGCAGATGTCCTCGCAGGGATCCACTGACCAAAAATGAGCAACTGTCAGACTCGCCAACGCACTAGCTCCAGACATACACAGAACGACACACGCGTGTGATTTGGTTAATCGATATCGCACGCGCGGAAGAATAAAACGAGAGGCCGTCCTGTGTTTATTACACGCCTTCACGTCTATGAAAACAATTACTAGAAGGACATTCAGCAATTCATTTGACAACATCGTCCCCTGAGTTTGTGTGTTCTATGTGCCATCAGGCACATAGAACACATTGGTTCTCAGGGGACGAATTATCAATAACATTTATCACCAACCAAATTTGCGACGGGAACCCGTGTTACTATTTTTAGCTATCGCCAGCGGTTCAAATTGTAATTGCAGCACACGATTTGTAGAAAATTCCAGTGAAATTCCGTTTCTATTTAAAAATAATCAGTCAACGATATCTGTTCCGCACATGTGCGCGGAACAGATGCTCGTTCTTACGCATGGTTTAGTGTTACAAAAGATGTGAATTTCATAGAACAGACATGTAATAAAAGTAGTTTTAGCATTGGTTGAAGGCAAGTACACCATCGCTTGGTGCAAGGCGACATCGTACCCAGGCGGTCTGTTGGGATAGAGTGCATTACCCAAAGACTGGTGTTCAACCGATGATCGGAACCGGCCACCACAATCGGTCGATTGTAGGCAATCGGATGACAAAGGCAACGGCTCCTGGAACATCGGTTCAACCGATTGTTGCCAAGCATTTTGCAATGATTCATTAATCGCATTTTATTTTCTTGTTCAACTGCTAATGTAAAATGATGCCAATAATACCATTCAATAAAGCTGAGAAAGAACCACAGTGTGTATGCTTTATCTCTCCAGACGCCCCTTTTACGGGATACACAAGTTAAACGACAAGTGAAGCTCACAGTTGAACGTACTTGCAACAATCGCCAGTTCCTACCAGGAAAGTGAAGATTGTACTCTATTGACTCAGGTCGCAGTAAAATTACCAGTCGCGCACACTTGGGTGGTAAACGTGGCTCTTTGAGAGCCACGTTTACCGCCCAAGAGTGCGCGACTGGTAATTGTACTACGACTCCAGTCAATAAAGAAAAAAATGTTTAGTTTAATGTAATTCTTTCGAGCCTCGACTTGTCTAGTAGTGCATGGTATTACAATCGGGATCGACATCAGAATCGGCCGATTGTGAGCTCAAATAACCGGTAATCGGTCTGCGACCATTTTTGGTAATCGGTTAAACACTACCAAAGACACAAAGCAATTACATCTAGTAAGGATGGAACCTGTTTCCTTTCGGTTTGAAGTCCGTATCAACACATTTTCGAAGCAATGTTTCGACACAGTGGGGATATTTGTTAGCTGTGAAGCGAAAATGGGCATTTGTGTCGACTTTAAAGTTAAATAAAACGAGAGAATGTTTGGTCACAACTTCAAAGTAAATAGTCTGTGCACCATATCCCTGATAATTCCCTTGACCAAAAGATAAATATGCATGTTGCAGGGGACTGCAGTTGAGTCGTGGGATAACGTTGACCCGATCTCTCTCTCTCTCTCTCTCTCTCTCTCAGTGGCGGCGCTACGGGGGGGGGGGGGGGGGGGGGGGGGGGCATGGGGGCATTTGCCCCCCCCAAACGAAGGCTTTGCCCTCCCCAGTTGCCCCCCCCCCCCCAACCATCTCGCATGCATTTCCATCCACCCTCACACACAAACACATTCAGTCACTCTCTCTCTCTCACACACACACACACCCCTCTCTTTTTTTATTCCCAATAATTTCCCATACACACTTAGCCCAAAGCCTCAGGCTAGCTGATGAACACATCCAGGCAGAAGAGATTTAAAGACTCGGATGCAGATACTTATAAGTTATAATTAAGTTATGAGCCAACAAAGGCATGTCTATCCATATCCCTTGTCTAAAAAAATTCATGGATTTCGCATATTATGACAGACGGGCATTATGAGTCTCTCTCTCTCTCTCTCTCTCTCTCTCTCTATCTCTCTCTCCCTCTCTCTCTCACGCACAGACCCACCAGACGCGGATCCAGGATTTTTTGAAAGGAGGACCGCTAATTACCATTACATTTAGTCGAAACTTGGACCCAAAGTCCGTAATATAAGTTTTTGGTTTGGTACGTCCACATGACGTACCAAACCAAAAAATTATATTACGGACTTTGGGTCCAAGTTTGGTCTACCTCATAACAAAGTAATGATATGATCCTTTACGTATTTGCCCCCCTTCATGGGAGTCTGCCCCCCTAGTTGCCCCCCCCCCCCCACAAAAAAATTTCTGGCGCCGCCACTGCTCTCTCTCTCTCTCTCTCTCTCTCTCTCTCTCTCTCTCTCTCTCTCTCTCTCTCTCTCACACATACAAAAACACACACACTCTCTAACTCCGTTTCTGTGTATCCCTGTCTATGTTCCTCTCGTTCTATATTGTCTCAACCATTTCTGGAAAATGTAGGGGGCATGTACCCCCTCCCCCCTCCCCCGCCGCACCCTAGTTGGGTTCTACAGCATGAATGAGTGGAGTAATGTGAACCGATGAGCTATAACCTACCAAGTAACATAACATTTTGATTAAGAACTCCCGCTTCACAGATTTTAAAATATTATTTCAATTTCAGGAGTTGTTGGTGGTGGACATCACCGCCACTCTGGAGCAGGGGTTAATGCCCTTTGTCTACCTAGAAATCCGGCTTTAAGGACATTTCCGAAAAACAATCGATACAAATATCACACTTGGATATATGGAGCCGAATACGAAATGGGTCCAAGATATAATACTGACATTACATGCGCAGTCTGTGCCACACACAACAGAATGAAGACAATTATGATTCCAGCAAAGCGGTCATGTCCCAAGTATTGGAGAGTAGAATATAAAGGATGGCTTGCTGCTGGATATTACCGTCATGCTGCAGCCGCTAGATATGTCTGTATAGACAAGGGATTCGGAGCCCTACCAGGTACACAAGCAGAAAAAAGTGGAATGCTATTTTACCACGTGTCCGCTGCTTGTGGCTCTCTTTCTTGTTCTAGACATATGTATGTCCATGCCAAAGTTCTAACCTGTGTTGTCTGTTCTCTGTAATGTTTGAAAAAACTTCCGATTTTCAAAAATGTTGTACTGACGGTCGGAATCTGTAAACCGATAAATGAACAAAAAATAAACTGTCAAATTTGATCATTTCTTTATTTTTTTTTTTTTTTTGAAAGCTGTTTGAAAACTGAGAGCTTAATATCGAGGATTTACAAATCTTGGCTTTAAAGACACGATATAGGCTATACTTTCGTATCTTGGTTACTCATATATTTCTTTCTTTCCTTCTTCATTTCCTTCTCTCATTCTTTCTTTCTTTCTTTCTTTCTTGTTCTTTCCTTCTTTCTTTCATTTTTTCTAAACATTGAGCAATCGTTCACTCCAGATTAACAGTAGTATATCACGTACAGTACCTTCTCGATTTGTGAGAGATTTTCTTCCATTTTCTTTTTCAAAACTGCTTGAAATCTTGGCCTTGAAGGCATGTAAAATGCTGCACTTACCCAAAGTATTTATTTATTTATTTATTTATTTATTTATTTTATTATTTATTTATCACCCAAAGTACCGCTTATCACAAATACCGCCAATAAATTTTATATTTTCAATAACTGAGCTCCTAACTCGCTGAAATCGTTCCAATATTTTTGGGGCTAGAAATGAATGCTTCTAGTTCTTCAGTAATGTGGTTTACAATTGTCGTCGTCTCGTGTTTTTAGGGCTAGAAATGAATGTTTCTAGTTCTTCAGTAATTTGGTTTACAATTGACGTCGTCTCGTGTTTTGGGGGGCTAGAAATGAATGCTTTTAGTTCTTCAGTAATTTGGTTTACAATTGACGTCGTCTCGTGTTTTGGGGACTAGAAATGAATGCTTCTAGTTCTTCGGTAATTTGGTTTACAATTGACGTCGTCTCGTGTTTTAGGGGCTAGAAATGAATGCTTCTAGTTCTTCAGATTCGATTCTTAGGGCACGCCAAGCTCTCAGTTATTGTTTTATTTGTAATGTTACACCAATATTGTCGTTAGTGGTTTCTTCGCGGGCTATAAAACACGGGGCACAGGTCATGTCTCTTGTAGCACAGGGAAGTACCGACACCAACTCTGCGCCAATATCCCTTTTATTGTCAATGTGATCTTCCACATTTTAACAATTATGTAAAATCTGTCCGATGCACTTGGAGAAATCCTTTACTCGATCGACCAACCTACTCAAGGATGATTGCCACCGTGAACCTTTTGGTATATTTTCTCTGTACAGCATGTCATCTGGCTGGTGAAAATGACAGCTCTGACTACTACCATGACACCTTGACCCAAAGGCAGCCAAAACCAGGTCACTGCGTGATTCAGGAAACATTAAAGAGAGATTTTGAGGTTAAAGAGCGCATGGGACTGAAAACTGGTAATGGCGGGTAACATAAAATTAGACGAGATCCAGGCGCAGGGGGAATATGATTTCTTTAATCGGTATGAAGAAAGATTTCTTAATACTGATGATAACGATGAGTCCCCGTTTGGGACATTCAAGCCCCAATGCGAATACTATTCACCCGAAGAATTTCGTATTGCATTTACTAACCAAAATAAAACATTCTCCTTGTTCCATATAAACTGTCAAAGCTTAAGCGCACACTGGGATGGCCTGAATGAATTACTATTTAGTTTACTCGAGCAAAAAAATTCCTTTGATGTGATCGGGTTGACTGAAGTATTTCATATCCCCGATGACATCTCTTACACCCTCTCTGGCTACCAGCCCCTATGCTATGCAAATAGACCCGATAACGATGACCATAGAGGTGGGGGTGGGACTTTTTGTCAGGGAAAATGTTGAATATAAAATTCGTGAGGATCTATCTGTCTTTATACCACATGTCTTTGAATCGATATTTATAGAACTTACGAAATCCAAAAAAATAGTCGGTATTATTTACAGACTCCATACTCCCCCTAGGGCAGATGTCGATGTGTTCATAACACGGTTAAATGGCATAATCGATAAGTTAAACAGGGAAAGAAAAAATTCTTATATAATGGGAGACCTCAATATTGATCTCCTGAAAATGGATTCCCATACAAAAACTGAAGAATATGTTAATCTGTTGGTCAGTAATGGATTTTTGCCTTCTATTACAAAACCCACAAGAGTCACCGACCACTCGGCAACAATAATTGACCACATATTCACAAACAATTTACAATGCACCGCTTGTTCTGGCATAGTACTTACCGATGTCTCTGACCATTTTGGAGTTGTTTATCTCGAAACCCACAATGACGAGAAAGATTACATACACACGCCCCTTAGAAGAAAAATAAATCCCCAAATTATTGAAAATTTTAAGTCATACCTCTCTGTGTGCGACTTTTCCACAGTTCTAGACGAAAGCTGCCCAAATGAAAGTTATAACAAATTTATCGACATTTACCTGCAAGCATTCAATATTTTTGTCCCGTTAATCCATACCAAACCCAGAAAAAAATTCTTGAAGCGTCAACCATGGATGACTAAAGGCCTCATCAAATCCTCAATTACCAAACGAAAATTTCACATTAAAATGTTAAAATGTCCCAATGAACGAAATAAAGTCAATTATAAACGTTATTGTAAAATATACTTAGAATAAAAAAACAGTGTAAATCCATGTACTTCAAAAAATTATTCGAGGATAACATACACAACATGAAAGCAACCTGGAGAATCCTGAATGATAGCATTAATAAGTCCAAAACCAGAAAAGAATTACCATCCGTTTTTATTCACAACAATAAGGAATTGAATGAACCTTTTGAAATCGCCAACAAATTCAACACCTTCTTTGCCGGCATTGGGTCTGCAACGGGCGAACAAATACCACAGTCTAACAAATCAGCCATGGATTACATGAAACGGAATTTCCCTAACAATTTCTTCCTTAGTCCAACGTCTCCCTGCGAAATTATTAGTATAGTAAGGAAAATGAAATCGAAGACGAGTGAAGACTGCGATAGCTTAACGTCAGCCATTATGAAACAAACAATACATGCTATTGCTGTTCCACTAGCTCAAATAATAAATAATTCATTTGAGCAAGGTAGAGTACCCGACAAAATGAAAACAGCTAAAGTAATTCCCGTATACAAAAGCGGTGACGAGCGCTTATTTACTAACTACAGGCCCATTAGCATTTCCCCTACATTCTCCAAAGTGTTAGAAAAAGTTGTGTCTCTCAGACTATTAAGCTTCCTACAAAAATTCGATATTCTCTATCACCATCAATACGGATTTCGTAAAAGACACTCCACTATTCATCCAATATTGCAGCTCATTAAGTATATTACAGAGGCTGACAATAATAATAATGCTAAAACCTTGACTGTTTTCCTCGACTTTTCTAAAGCTTTTGACACATTAAATCATAATACACTCCTGAATAAGCTCGAATGGTATGGGTTTAGGGGGATAACTAATGACTGGTTTAAAAGCTATTTATCTAGTAGAACACAATACATGAGCTACCGGGGTCAAATGTCAAATTTAGCTACTATTACCTGTGGTGTACCACAAGGTTCAGTTTTAGGTCCAATTTTATTTTTTTTTATATATTAATGATATAAGTGAGTCAACCTCCATAAATCTTTTACTGTTTGCTGATGACACGACTACGTGCACATCCGAATCTGCCATAAATACTTTAACAAGTACAACAAATACCGAGCTGGATAAACTATCGAACTGGTGTTATGCAAATAGACTGGCATTAAATACAAAGAAAACAAATTACATTGTCACTAAAGTCAATTCTAGTCATACAATAACAAACATTATTCGTATAAATGATCAAAATATAAATAGAGTGGGATCTGATGAAAATATCAAATCTATAAACTTTTTAGGAAAGAAACTTGACGACAAATTATCCTTCAATTGTCATGTTAATCATTTGTGCTCCAAAATCGCCTGTGTAAATTACGCTTTGAAAAAAGTTAAAAATATCTTACCATTGAAGGCTTTGAGAACTATTTATTATGCACTTATCCAAAGTCATCTTGTAAACGGAATTCAGGTATGGGGTAATTCTAGATCTCTTAAAAAACTTCTTTTAATGCAAAAACGCGCAATACGAATAATAGGCAATAAAAGGTACAACGCCCACACTGAACCACTATTTTCGAAATTTAATATTCTTACAGTATACGACTTGTTCAAATTACACAGTTTACTATTTGTTTTTGACTGGCATAAAGGAAATCTTCCATCATCGTTTAACTCATATTTTGAAAGTGCTGATTCACATAGGCAGAGAATATCTCGACAATCGGGACTTCTCTACACTCATCGCACAAGAACTAAATCACTCGATAAACTTCCACCGTATTCCTTTGTGAAAATGTGGAATGATTTGGACCCGAAACTCCGCGTGATGGATAGCAGGAACTGTTTTAAAAAAGAACTAACCCATAGGTTTATTTCTTCATATTCTCAAATTGTAGAATGTGATAATCCATATTGTCCCGACTGTTCCACCTAGTAAATGGCCCCGATATGAATCGTAGCAAGCACTACAGTTTTATGTAATTTGGACTCACTTGCACCTGGTACTTTTCTCGTCACACTGTGAACGTTAGTATGTGTCTGCTCACTTTTCCCACCTGGGGCTGACACCCGTTCATTGGCCTACGATGTCTGTGCTGTGCTGAACGTAGTACTTCTATGCAGTGCGCAGTTCAGTCTGGGGTTATGACGTTTGAGAGCTGACAGGTGCTCGTCGTTGCTCGGTGGTTCTCTCCAGCTTCCTCCACCCATAAACCTATCACCGACACGATACGACCTTGGCTGTCAAAGTGTCCTTAATCACCAATACATTTAGCCATAGTGCATAAATATGTGACCTTAAACACCAATAAATAAATATCACCAATAAATAAATTAATTAATAACGCCTGTTGTCACAACTGTACTCTTGTGACAAGGTATACGTTTGCAACTTTTAGCAATCAGGTATAGGTGGGAAACAATAATCCTAATTCTCAAGCTCTTGTCAAACCGCCATTTATTACCAATAAAACCTCCCATGCCTCTGGTCCTGATCTTAGATCTTAGCCTTGTGTTGTGATGTGTTACTGTATTTCAATAGTCTACCCTGGTTCCTTCCTTCCTTTTTAGGTTGTCCACAGCGTCATGGCCATCCATATTCACCACCAGATTATTATTATTATTATTATTATTATTATTATTATTATTATTATTATTATTATTATTATTATTATTATTATTATTATCAACTCTTTTTCTCCTTTTCTTCTTTTTTGTGTCCTTTTACTACTCCTTTTCTTTTTTTACCTTTCTTTGTTTTTCTTTTACTCTTCTTAAAGGGGAAATCAGGAAGACAGCCAATATGGCTATGACTTTCCCTAGCAATATACTCCTATATACTATGTATTGATTTTTGTGACTTGTTTGATATTCTTGGGTTACTTTGTTATTGTAAAGATATGTATGTAATTATGTATATTGCTGAATAAAATCAATCAATCAATCAGTAATTTGGTTTACAATTGACGTCGTCTCGTGTTTTAGGGGCTAGAAATGAATGCTTCTAGTTCTTCAGTAATTTGGTTTACAATTGACGTCGTATCGTGCTTGGTAAATGGATTACACAGTCAAATTATTAATTTATTGAATTATTTATTTGGGTTTAACCCTTTACCCAACGTAACGGCCAAAACCGGCCAGCGCTATTCTCAAAAATCGCCAATTAATTTTCATTATTTTTTCATTTTTTGTCTCAAAAACATAGGTTATGACCCCTCGTTGGAACGAGCTCGTCGAGCTCGTTCCAACGAGGGGTCGTAACCTATGTTTTTGAGACAAAAAATGAAAAAAATTAGTTATTCAAGAATTTTTTTTGCAAGTGTCGTCTGCTTTTCATGTTAGGTAAAGGTTTAAGGGCAATTTAAACAGCTGAGGTCGTATTGTACCGAACAGTTTCACAAGTGGATGAAGCCATAATACCCAGTGGGAACCACCGAACAGGGCAAGGAACCGTAGAGGTATCACCAATTAAGATTAACATCAGTTTGTTTGTAATGTTTAATGGAGTTTAACGACATTTTCAACAGCCAGAATCATACAGTGACGGACAATTCTGCGGATTGTGGAAGCCAGAGTACCCGAAGAGAACCACCTACTGTGGCGATCAACTGTCAGATACTCAAACTTACTCTTCCAACGCAAGCAGAGTTGGCAGCAGCTGAAAGTAAGTGCGCCATTGACGTGCGCAAACAATGCGCAAAGTAAAACTCCGGGTTAATAGTAGTATATCACGTACCGTACTATCGCAATTTATGAGACCTCGGAATTGACGCCATATCGTGCTGCATTATGATCGCCCACCTGCGTTGTGATGGAAGCGCGCGTGTATCGATCTGTTCTATCCCGCCTACCAAGTTTTCTCTTGAACAATTCTATCATCAGGTCTTCTCCGCCTTCGAAATTTGTTTCGTTCTTACATAATCCCCATTTTTCTTGACTTTCCAAAGCGGGCGAGTCCCACTTGAATGTAGTTGTTCAGGGTCACCTCGGGTCGGACAACCTTACAGGTGCAGGAAGCAGTAGTAAAGAGAGAGAATCACCGAGCAACGAAGAGCAACTCTCTGACTCCCCAACATACAAATTCCGCAAAAGCATAGTTAGCATTGGTTGAAGGCAAGTGCCCCATCGACGAGCAGTACGCCTTTGTAGACACCGCGACCAATCCCCCACGTGAGCAAAAGGGATTAAGTGCTTTGCCCAAAGGACACAAACCAGTTACCACCGGCGGGAATCGAACCATGAACCTTTCAGTTTGAAGCCCAATGCCGTAACCACTGAGCCACCGCGAAGCTTCGCAAATGAGTGAAGACGAAGACGGGCAGCGATCCTGAAATGTTCGAGTCATGGAATATTCTCAAAATCGTTTCAATTTTCTCCTCTTGCTATCTTCTTTCGATAGGTCACCTTGGGGAGTTCAGTATGTTCTGGTTAAGGTACCTAGATTCTTTTCTGGAATATCTAGCTTGTTTGAGCGATTAAATAAACGGACGAGTCGCCATCGAATAGAAACCGTGAGAGGAGACTGGCGCCATATACGGTTGTAAGAAGGTGACATATATACAGCTTGGCAAGTCGCCATGGATACCATCATTTTGAGGAGACTATCGTTGTTTTCAGTTGTAAAAAGGTGACATATATATAGCTTGATGAATCGCCATAGAATACAATCTTCGAATGGAGACTGGCATTATTTACAGTTGTGAGAAGGAGACATATAAAGCCTGACGTGTCGCCAATATCTACCTTGTTTGGGTGATTAAGTAAACTGTCGAGTCGCCATATAATA
This sequence comes from Pictodentalium vernedei, assembly GCA_031216915.1. NCBI lineage: Eukaryota > Metazoa > Mollusca > Scaphopoda > Dentaliida > Dentaliidae > Pictodentalium > Pictodentalium vernedei. The sequence goes on from CM062295.1 coordinate 780,650,425, forward strand.
CAATCCTTGACAGGAGACTGACATTATTTACGGTTGTAAGAAGGTGACATATATACAGCTTGACGAGTCGCCATAGAATAGAATCCCTGAGAGGAGACTGACATTATTTACGGATGTAAGAAGGTGACATATGAACAGCTTGACGAGTCGCCATCGAATAAAATCCTCGAGAGGAGAATGGAAATATTTACAGATGTAAGAAGGTGACATGTATACAGCTTGACGAGTCGCCATAGAATACAATCCTTGAGGGGAGACAGACATTATTTACGGATGTAGGGAGGTGGCATATATACAGCTTGACGAGTCGCCATAGAATAGAATCCCTGAGAGGAGACTGACATTATTTACGGATGTAAGAAGATGACACATATACAGCTTGATGAGTCGCCATCGAATAGAATCTTCGAGAGGAGATTGACATTATTTACTGATGTAAGAAGGTGACATATATGTAGCTTGACGAGTCGCCATAGAATAGAACCCTTCAGGGGAGACAGACATTATTTACGGATGTAGGGAGGTGACATATATACAGCTTGACGAGTCGCCATAGAATACAATTCCTGAGAGGAGACTGACATTATTAACGGTTGTAAGAAAGTGACTTGAAAGTCGCCATAGAATAGAATCCCTGAGAGGAGCTTGACATTATTTACGGATGTAAGAAGGTGACATATATACAGCTTGACGAGTCGCCATAAAATACAATCCTTCAGAGGAGACTGACATTATTTACGGATGTAAGAAGGTGACATATATGTAGCTTGACGAGTCGCCATAGAATACAATCCTTGAGGGGAGACTGACATTATTTACGGATGTAAACAGGTGACATATATATAGCTTGACGAGTCGCCATAGAATACAATCCTTGAGAGGAGACTGACATTATTTACGGATGTAAGAAGGTGACATATATGTAGCTTGACGAGTCGCCATAGAATACAATCCTTGAGGGGAGACTGACATTATTTACGGATGTAAGAAGGTGACATATATATAGCTTGACGAGTCGCCATAGAATACAATCCTTGAGAGGAGACTGACATTACTTACAGTTGTAAGAAGATGGAAGATGACATATATATAGCTTGACAAGTCGCCATAAAATACAATCATTGAGGGGAGACAGACATTAATTACGGATGTGGGGAGGTGGCATATATACAGCTTGACGAGTCGCCATAGAATAAAATCCTTGAGAGGAGACTGACATTATTTACGGATGTAAGGAGGCGACATATATACAGCTTGACGAGTCGCCATAGAATACACAATCCTTGAGAGGAGACTTACATTATTTACGGATGTAAGAAGGTGACAAATATATAGCTTGACGAGTCGCCATAGAATACACAATCCTTGTGAGGAGATTGACATTATTTACGGATGTAAGAAGGTGACATATGAACAGCTAGACGAGTCGCCATCGAATAGAATCCTCGAGAGGAGAATGGAAATATTTACAGATGTAAGGAGGTGACATGTGTACAGCTTGACGAGTCGCCATAGAATACAATCCCTGAGAGGAGATTGGCATTATTTACAGATGTAAGAAGGTGACATATATACAGCTTGACGAGTCGCCATAGAATACAATCCTTGAGGGGAGACTGACATTATTTACGGATGTAGGGAGGTGGCTTATATACAGCTTGACGAGTCGCCATAGAATAAAACCCCTGAGAGGAAACTGACATTATTAACGGTTGTAAGAAAGTGACTTGAAAGTCGCCATAGAATACAATCCCTGAGAGGAGATTGACATTATTTACGGATGTAAGAAGGTGACATATATACAGCTTGACGAGTCGCCATAGAATACAATCCTTCAGTGGAGACTGACATTATTTACGGATGTAAGAATGTGACATATATGTAGCTTGACGAGTCGCCATAGAATCCACAATCCTTGAGAGGAGACTGACATTATTTGCGGATGTAAGGAGGTGACATATATACAGCTTGACGAGTCGCCATAGAATACACAATCCTTGAGAGGAGACTGACCTTATCTACGGATGTAAGGAGGTGACATATATATAGCTTGACCAGTCGCCATAGAATACACAATCCTTGAGAGGAGACTTACATTATTTACGGATGTAAGGAGGTGACATATATACAGCTTGTCGAGTCGTCATAGAATACACAATCCTTCAGAGGAGACTTACATTATTTACGGATGTAAGGAGGTGACATATATACAGCTCGACGAGTCGCCATAGAATACACAATCCTTGAGAGGAGACTGACATTATTTACGGATGTAAGGAGGTGACATATATACAGCTTGACGAGTCGCCATAGAATACACAATCCTTGAGAGGAGACTGACATTATTTACGGATGTAAGGAGGTGACATATATATAGCTTGACGAGTCGCCATAGAATACACAATCCTTGTGAGGAGATTGACATTATTTACGGATGTAAGAAGGTGACATATATACAGCTTGACGAGTCGCCATAGAATAGAATCCCTGAGAGGAGACTGACATTATTTACGGATGTAAGAAGGTGACATATATATAGCTTGACGAGTCGCCATAGAATACACAATCCTTGTGAGGAGACTGACATTATTTACAGATGTAAGGAGGTGACATATGAACAGCTAGACGAGTCGCCATCGAATAGAATCCTCGAGAGGAGAATGGAAATATTTACAGATGTAAGAAGGTGACATGTATACAGCTTGACGAGTCGCCATAGAATACACAATCCTTGAGAGGAGACTGACATTATTTACGGATGTAAGAAGGTGACATATATATAGCTTGACGAGTCGCCATAGAATACACAATCCTTGTGAGGAGATTGACATTATTTACGGATGTAAGAAGGTGACATATATACAGCTTGACGAGTCGCCATAGAATAGAATCCCTGAGAGGAGACTGACATTATTTACGGATGTAAGAAGGTGACATGTATACAGCTTGACGAGTCGCCATAGAATACACAATGCTTGAGAGGAGACTGACATTATTTACGGATGTAAGGAGGTGACAAATATACAGCTTGACGAGTCGCCATAGAATACACAATCCTTGAGAGGAGATTGACATTATTTACGGATGTAAGAAGGTGACATATATATAGTTTGACGAGTCGCCATAGAATACACAATGCTTGAGAGGAGACTTACATTATTTACGGATGTAAGGAGGTGACATATATACAGCTTGACGAGTCGCCATAGAATGCACAATCCTTGAGAGGAGATTGACATTATTTACGGATGTAAGAAGGTGACATATATACAGCTTGACGAGTCGCCATGGAATACAATCGTTGAGAGGGGACTGACATTATTTACAGTTATACGAAGGTGACATATATATGTTACAGTCGATGTGTCAAATCAGTCATTTGGCCAAATGACTGAAACCTTCAGTCATTTGGTCAAATGCATGTGGCCATCAGTCATTTGGCCAAATGCCTAAATTAGCCAGTCATTTGGACAAATGCCTGGTGAGTATTCATTGAGGGTTTGAAAAATAGCAACACCGTCTGTCATCTTTACTTATATTTATTATAACAGAAATGAAAAATCCAAGTTTGTTAATCAAATAATTCAAATACATTCAACATATATTCAATAATTGTCATAATATAGTGGAACCTACTCAATTGGATCTCTATAAACCTGTTAAATGAATTGAATTACCAGACATATTGAACAATTATTTAGACAATCGCTGAATTCTCTATCAATAACCAAATAAAGGTATTTAATCTATTATATCTTGCTTGACAGACCTCCATGGGCTCTGTCAAACAAGATATAATAGAATAAATGCTTAGTTAATCAAATACATTCAACACATATTCTATAATATAATATACAATAGCATACATATGTAAGACACAATATTCACATAATCCATTTGTTTGAACAATTTACACTGTTGTGACATCTACTGTTACATAAAACATTATTTTTGAAACAAGCACATCTCTTACTCTTACACCTCTTAGGTCCATTATAATTACACTTAACGAAACCTTGACCACCATGTGGAGACTCAATTTTGTTTGCTTGACGAAGCAACACACTGCTATCACTGTTAATGTCTGATTCCCTTAAATGCCGCTGGAGACATACGTCAAACTGGTTTCTACTATATTTTTCTGAAAACACTATACGTTCATTTTGTTTATTCCATAAATCTTTCAGAGGGTATTAGCATTGAAATCGTGTTGTTACTCGCTACAAAACACAGCTAGAAGTGAGGAGCACACTGGTCCAATTCGATCGACAATCAAAACTTGCAAAAATAAACAAGATACAGTAATACATTTCTGTCTAAAAATAATTCCCGTACAAACTTGAGCTAAACTTAAAAATACTTTATTAAATGAACAATTGAAGCGTTTTCTACTTGCATTGCATTGTGTCATATTTTCAAAAATGTTCAAAGGAAAGGAAATTTGAACTGTCAGTTATGCTACACGAAGGCGGTAGAGGTCAGAGGTCAACAAGTCCGTCTCTACCATAGGAATAAATTCTTTCAGTGTTAAACCTACGGAGAAAATTTATCACCCTACTAGATGAATGAAGCAAAAATTTATCCAAGGCTTTTATTGTTCGAATAAACGGCCATTTGTGGGGTAAAGTGAGATTCCATCAGAAATTCGATACGATTTGATTCGAAATGTTCTCCCTGATTCAAGTCAGAATAAAACTCGATCTCAAATTTGAGAAACAAACTAAATATGGACGCACGTGCTGGACTGTACGAAGTGATATGCTAGGGGGTGAATATGAGTAATATGTGACGTCATAGTCACATGAATCATGTTTGCTGTCATAATAGCTCTCGTATGAGGCCATCATTTAACGTTATCTCATTAGTAATACGTGGTATCAGGTCGCATGCACAGCGCGTGTTGTTAGGATGACACGTGTTTCCGTGGTCCATTTTCTTTTACTCGTGGCCTCCGTATTGGTTGCTGTGGAAGCACATGGTTGCCCAACGGCCTCTGATTGGACGGTGACACGTTCTGGGTGTATGCTAGATTGAATAGTCACAGGAACGAGTTCGTATTCCCACAAAATCCCCACTGTTGTCCAGTGATAATGCGTGGTCCTTTGTATAACAGTAGCTCTTACTTGTTCGGATTTTTCCCAAATCCACGATTACTTCCTAGAATTACCACAAACAACCCGACAATTCCCATAATCACTGAAACGGACTCAACTTCCCCGAGAATCACCCTTTAGTCCAATAATATGCACTTACATCAAACCATTCCTGTTCTCATCCAGTCGTCCATGTTTTGGGCACAGTAAAAAATAAAAACACATTTTTTAACAGTATAATTTTTTTTCGTTTAGATAAGAACATCATTTATATGGACACTGTTTTTTCTTGATGCATCCTTTTTGGAACAAAAACTTTCTTCTTTGTACATCAGGTTCTTGTCCTTGGCATATCGCTTTTTGTGGAAATAGTTTCTTCTTTGCACGCCCTTTTTGTAGAATTTCACACTTTCTTCTATGGAACATAGATTGTCAGATATTCATAAACTGTCTTTCTGCAGATTGAGCATTCTAATTCTAATGATTTAGAATAGTCTTTGCGAGTGCTCAAAATAACTTTTTTTCTATGCGTAGCAAAATGCTACACATTTCCAAAAAATGAATAGCATTTGGTAAAAATTGCATAGCTATTTTTGTATACCGGAGTTATGTTATGCTGTTTTGTATGGAATTCTTCTAAGTATATAGAATAGTTTCCATCCATTTCTGGGCATTTCCAAATGATCTGCAACACATGAAACATTTACTATGTTTTTTTTAACTGAACTGCCTTTAAGGGTTGTATTGGCTTGGATATTTTCAAATGACGTCGTGGTTGTTTAACAGAGTTCTCAAAATGGAAGTTGGGACTTTTAATTTGATGGGCTTGAAGTTCTTTTTAATGGACATTTTATGCAAAATGTTGTAAAAACAGGAAGAATTTAAACCAATAGAATTCATCTTACATATGAAGTTGCTAATGATGCTTGATGGAGAGTTAATCTGAGTGATGCCAGGAATGTTTCACAATCAGAAGTAAAGCACCAGTGAACTAGTTTTCAAATTTGTTTGCAAATTTTCATTTACATTTTGCGATACAAGATAATCAACTGCAGCCTAATAGGCTGCAGTTGATTATCTTGTATCGCAAAATGCAACACATAATTGAGCATTGTGTAGCTTTTTGCAAGTTTTGCATGGCAACAAGTGACGCAACACCGATTATTTTGAGCCCTGGTCTTTGCACAGGTACAAATTATTACATGGTCGCGGAGAGACATTGCCCGCAGCTGATAAGAAAATATAACTTTTCACCTTCTGTGAAAACTATTGTTTTTGAATTTATTCCATGGTATCATCGGCTATTTTGTCTTATTTTTCGGCATCCATGAATTCTGGTGCTAAATTATGAATGCAATAACAGTCTGGAGCATTTTTTCTGTGTTCTTGTATGACAACACATTCATTTTCCACAAACGCACAATAATACCACAGTGTAAAGTTTCAGTTCTGTCTCCGCTACCAGGATACAATACAACCACCATGGATTGGTCGTAATCCACATGTGGGCAGTGATATGCACGCATACGTTTTTCAAGTAATATAAAACATCATCAGCAACATTTTAATTAATGATTGTACCCCACATAATTAATGATTATTCCCATAATTAGTGTTTGCAATCTAAATATTATTGCATCCGTGAAAACCAGTCCACGGCGACCGTACTGTAAACGAACCTGCACCCTACTAGTTTCTTATGTGTTTTTGTACATTCACTTGATAACATGAAGTAGAAAGTCTTGAGACGAGTTCCCTCCAATCCATACTTCATCTGTTTCGGTGGACTCTGTACTTGTCGAGTTTACCTTTGCGCATTTTTCAACATAGGCACATTCTCTCTACGTACAGTACGTGGAGAGTGGATTGTAACTAAATCACCCGCGGAGTGGAGTTATCACCCAGGCTATAACTTTCAAATTTTGTACATATCGACAAAAAACACAAGCAATGCTTAACACGGAGGTCCATTGGCTGAAACTTTGCTGGTGCTGGTTATGCTTTGCAACCAATTTGCAATTATTGCTCGGGTGGAATCTCCACTCTGCGGGTGATTTAGTGATAATACACTCTCCACGTACTGTAGAAGCTAGTACTGGTGGCGGAAAATACGTTTCGGGTGCGTAATCTCTTAGAGCTCTTGATTCTCTTTCGTTCAAAGCAATTTCTATAAAACATGGAATTGTGAACATTCTTTAATCATTGTTATTGGATTTTCTTCCACTCTTCGGTTTGGGTTCTCCTATTTCAAGGCACCTATTTGCTATATCTAGTGTTTTGGTCATTTTGTTCCCAATCTCTCGAGATAAACTGGAATCCAACGTTGACCTTGGACAGTTTAATCCGTAATTGTTGTTGACTTTGAAGACGGTCACATTCGTATACATTTTATTCTTCGGTCGTCGACGTACAAATGAGTTGAAAACCGAGTGCTCCCTTTTTATAGTCTTTAATACAGCGACATCTAGGGACAGGTTTCACCTATGACATCATTAACCAATATATCATTGTCCACCAGTACGGCTGTAAACATGTTGACTATGGTTTCCATCGGTACACCACGACAACGGTTTTTCAGATAAAATGAATAGTACTGTCCACACGCTGGTAACGATCCTTGAATGCGTTTCGCATTAAACTTCCAATATTCGGAAATTATTCTTGAGAAAATGTTCTAATGGTCTTTGTTGCAGTGGTAAGAATTCTGTCTTGCAATGACTCACAAAGAGAGACATCCAGTGTTCCGGTTTTCTGTGATCTGGATCTTTGTGGGAGCGCGGTGGCTCAGTGGTAGACTGTTGGACTTCTATGCTACAGGTCCCGAGTTCGATCCCCGCCCGGGACGGCCCGCGTTGTGTCCATGGGCAAGGCACTTTATCCCGTTTGGCTACCTGGGGGCACAATGACGCCGTGTACTAAGGCGTACTGTACGTCGATGGTGCACATGTCTTAAACCGCTGTAACTCTGCTTGGACGGAGTTTGAACAGAGTTAGAATATTGAGGAGCTGACAGTTGCTCGTCGATGCTCAGTGGTTCTCTCTGGATACTTCGGCTTCCTCCACCCGTAAAACTGTCACGGTCACGATTAGCCATTGTGCATAAGTATGTGACCTTAAACACAGATAAATAAATAAATAAATCTGGATCTGTGTTGGCTGTCAAAAGCACTGTTCTGTGATCTGATGACCTTTTTGGAAACAGATTCTTTTCAAACAAACATCCAGTTGAAGTGCGTTCTCCAACTCCAAAATATTTATGCCGAGTAATCGAAGATCACTTAGCAGTTCTTACCCTCTCTATGATATTTTAGAATACCGCATATACCAGTACGTTGAACATGGTGGGTAACGGGTCTTCGAAGTAGACTCCCAGTTTCAAGTTTCCTCTCTTCACCAGATCTAAGTGCTATCCATTCGATAGGACTAGGGATAGATCGAAGACGAACAGTGTAAAGCCACTTATGTACTCTTCTCTGCGGATGTGGTTTCCTTCTATGTCGTACATCTGTCTGATCCCTTGGACAGGGTGGCATAGCATCTGGCCACTTCTTGATGATCGAATCGAGGTTGTAGAGGTTTGACAGGAATCTGTTGTCCATCCACGTACAAAGCGAGGTAACTGATGTTGTAGTTCTCGAAGTTGTATGGATTCTTTGCAAAACTTCCATTGAAAACATAGTTGTCTACGAATCTCATCATCAAAAATAAATCTTCTTGTGTAATACTGGAGCTGGCAGTTGCTCGGTGGTTGTCTCCGTACTCCGGCTTCCTCCACTCGTAAAACTGTCACGGTCATGGTTAGCCATTGTGCAGAAATATGTGATCTTAACCCTTTACCCAACGTAACGGCCAAAACCGGCCAGCGCTATTCTCAAAAATCGCCAATTAATTTTCATTATTTTTTCATTTTTTGTCTCAAAAACATAGGTTATGACCCCTCGTTGGAACGGGCTCGACGAGCTCGTTCCAACGAGGGGTCATAACCTATGTTTTTGAGACAAAAAATGAAAAAAAAAAAGTTATTCAAGAATTATTTTTGCAAGTGTCGTCTGCTTTTCATGTTAGGTAAAGGGTTAAACACCAATAAATAAATAAATATAAATACTTGTCTAATACTGAGATTTCCTTTTGCGCAGAAAATACTTTAGTTTTCACGAGGTGGATGGGATATTTTTCAGTTGCTTTAGCTAGTGCTTTTTCGTGATACATTCTCAAGAACGAATGAAGCCCCCCTTTGCGCACAGGCATGGATATGTCTAGACTTTTGATCTTATAGGTTTCGGTATCACCCATCAAGGCGAACGCGTGCTTGGATCTCTCCAAATTAACATGAATGCTAACTCACTTCAATAGGTAACGTGTCTAAAAAACATGTTCAAGTATAATCTCCCAGTCATGTCCACAACTTTACTTCTTTCTGTGAACTTCTTTCTAATAACAATCCCTTTATTTTCTTCTTCCATGTATCCGGACGTATCCTTGTGTCAAAAGGCACCAGTCAATTGTAACTTCTTGGCAGCTGTTCCATAACCCAATAGCATTTCTATGTCGGCTATGTCGTATTGGAAGCCGATACTAATCTCTCGTTCAAACTGATGTCGAGTTGACTGAATAGGAAATGCATCCATAAATTAACCGGTCACTCTTTGTCATCGAGTCAAATCGACGACTATTGCAATATCCTACACTGCAAAAAATATAGGTTCTCTTTAGAACCAAAACTGGTTCTAATCTTGTCCCTGAGATGCAACCAGTTCTGTTTAAACAGTATTTATTTCTAATCAAATAAATTTACCAAGATTAGCATTCAATTTTAACAGAATATTACATGAACTGAAGTAGATTCAGCAGTAAACTTGTCGCTTATTCAACGCAGTCGTCAAACATTTTGAAACAAAGGAGATATGAATAGTTGGCATATCGAACCAGTTTTCGTTCTGTATAGAACCAAAACTGGTTCGATGTGCCAACTGTTCATATCTCCTTTGCTTAATAATGATTTGAGACAACCTCGTATAAGCTCTAAACTTACGGCTGAATCCCCCTCAATTTATGTTTAATTCTGTTAATATTTAAAGTTCATCTTTATAAATTTATTTGATTTGAAATGAATACTGTTTAAACAGAACTGGTTCCGTCTCCGGGACACGATTAGAACCAGTTTTGGCTCTAAAGAGAACCTATACTGTTTGCAGTGTACCGCCGCCTTAACATACAGAGATGTTCCAATAAGACTAAAATCCTCCTCCGCTGACTGGAGGAGAGCTCGTTTAGTATATTCTATGTTTACGGCTCAAGTGGCAAATGTTACCGTCTGACGTCACAACGCGAAATATTTGAAATGATATCGCCCATTCGTAATGGCTTCATCAACGGAGTGACCAGCAAGCCGCTTCATTCTTTCTGGATTTTACACACTTGCAGCAGACGTTGTTCCGGATAAAGTGATATTTAAATTACAAACCAATTTACGATTTGAGCTAAGACGGAATGAGTTTATCTGGTTTATTGATTATTTATCCAGTGCCGTGGTGGTGTACACGAGAGGTTTATTTACTAAACCTGTGATCGTTTAAAGTTGCCTTGAAAAAGGCAACTTCTAACGATCACAAGTTTAGTAAATACGCCTCTCGTGTTTCACGATGTAGGTTTTGAGCTATGGGTAGTGCCTTATTGGAACATATACGTTATTGTGATGAACTGACGGTAACATGGTCTGAGGTTTGCGGCGCGGCGCGTGTGTTCTACCCCGCCGCTTCGCGTCTCGGTAGAACATAAACTCCAAGCCGCAAACCTCAGACCCTGTTACCGTCCGTTCATCACAATAACTTGTAATGTCTGTGCCATATTCAAATAATCGTCACCGAAGACCGCCATGTCAAACTCTATAGATTCACGGTTTCCTATAGTCGCCAATGGTCTGTGTTTACCATCTGACCATGTTCTACACTCTTCTCCTCTGCGTTGGTTGTATCGAAAACATGTCGAATTCGCTACTGACACACTCAAGAGATTTTTCGTTGATGAGCGACATCATGCAACGAAAATGCTTTGCGCCTTCGCTGTTCCTTTTTCCTTTTTTCGATTTGCTGACACCGCGTGGTGCGTGCGTTTTTATATCCTTCCTACTGGGTGGCTTCGATCCACCCACCACTTAGTTCAAAGTATCCACATCATCCTTCTTGTATCTCTCGATCGCTGCTCGTTTCACATTTTTCCCTTCTGTGACATCATTGGCAAATGCTGTTCTTTTTTCACTCGTTGTCTCCCCACGGTCCGGACTGTAGTTTTCAATATGGGTGTCACAACGTTCTTCAGTCCTCCCAATATACAACCCAAACCCTTACCCCTCAGTATTTGAGCTCCCAAAAAGGTTTGTAGACCATTTCTTGCCTGTTTCGTGTAATAATCTTCGTACAATTTGGCATTACAGCATTTAGTCATGTTTAAGTGAAATGAAGAAATCTACGGTTTCGGAAATGAAGTGTAATTGTCACCTTCACTAACTCGAAAGGGTCTTTTGCCCCTGAGTCGTTCCAAAAATACTCCCGGATGGTGTTGAAATTTCCGCTCCACTTGTACCTAGCACACGTTCTCAAATGTTTTGGAAATAATGGTACTATATTCTCTTCGAACGGGTACGGTGTGAAGAAGCGACACTCTTGTGTCTCTCGTGACATTGCCACGAACCAAATCTCAATAAACACAGAGCGGATAGAATTCTTGGTTGACATTTGCAATTCCCCAAGTTTCGTAAGTGCTCAATTTGAACACCCATACGTTAAAACCTACAATATTCGAGAGTGGACCCCAATGTGACCACATCGTACCGTGATCAGAACTTTACCAGTCACCCCATCTAATCTAAAATCTACCTTATCGTGAAGAGGCAATAGCAATTCTTTAACACCATTGATACCCAGTATCACATCAGCTGGTACCATATAATGACTTTCTTCCAGATTGAGCCGATAATGTTTTTGTTCGAAGTCCAGAATGCTATAATAAAAGCTTCTTCCCCACGAATAGTGAAGCAAGTATTGGATACTGAAGCCTTACCAAGCCCTCCTCTCATACCTTCGTGAGATTCACTAGTTGTTATTGCTGGATGGTATATGATTTTCCGGAAACACGTTCATTGAACTGTAACTTTGTTAAATCAAATAAAATATCATTTTTCTTGATTATCGGACTAGGCAACTTATATCCTATACTACCACGTCATCAGAGCGGACCATAGCGGATGATTATGATGCACTGTCGAGGGTGAGATTAACAGCATTAGTGATAATTACGATCTACTGTATGATTATCCCAGAAAGTTTAACCAGATCCGTTTGATCTTTCTTCCATTCTAGGAAATGCGATCTGATGCCCGCAGATCCAAGAGTGAAACTAAGGGAGTGTGTGTGTGTGTGTGGGGGGGGGGGGGGGGGGGGGGTATCCTAACCATTTGACTAACAATTCTCTTTGGTTTACCTCGGCCACGTTTCTTGCGTACGCGTTCGATTTTTTAAATCGTTTTGTGTGCTACTCACTTAAGCTCTTCAGTACAGAGCTACCCTTTCAATATTTCCCCACCATCATCTTCTAAGACATATGTAACTGGATGGCCTTTCTCGATAGTTATACTTTCAATAACGTTTTTTTTTAACGTTCTCTTGACTTTATTGATTATCGCCCTGCCTCTGGCTCTGACTGAATTTTGGGGACTTGTGTTTTATGGATTTCCCATAAAGTTTTTGCTTCCTCTTGACTTTCCAATCTCACGGCAACGGGGGCCATTCAGTTACTGCGATGCTGAGTGCGATTATATGATCCCACCAAAGCTTGAAGTGGAAAGTCATTGTGTCTTTCTTGGTAAAATATGTCCACATATTAGTTTTATTGAAATCTCAACTATAAAACAGTTATATAATATTTATATTTTCAACAAAAAGACAGTTGAGGCATTGCACTGTGGCATCTGGTGAATGATTTCAGCGATAGTTGGGTGTCTAACAAGCACACATTCCACGTATTGTTTTGTAGAAGACATAGCAGGTCAGTCGGAGAATTTACCACATTCAGTCCAACACCTGAATACCTTTTAAATCCTCCTCGGTTCGAGTGGCAAGCGCGGATCCGACGTGGCATACTCCAAACGTCCATTATCAGCTTGGCTGATGTTATTACAGTCTTCCTGCAGTACCTGAGTTCCTGAACATTGGTAGATGGCTGTTGGCGTTGTCGTTGGCGCCTGTCAAGCATGTCCCAGACGTGCCCGATTGGTGAGAAGTCTGGACTTAGTGTTGCCCAAGCCAGTGTAGTGATGTTCTGCTCCTGGAGGAACTCTGTAGCGACACGGGCCCTGTGTGCTTTTGCACTGTCATCTTGGAAAATTAATCGACGGTCGTTTCGTCGCGCAAATTGCACCACGTGAGCTGCTAATATGTTGTCACGGTAGTACTGCCCTGTGACACGCCCTTGGATGGCAGGTAATGCTGTCCCGCTTGTCACGGTAATGCCCCCACACACCATAATCGATCCACCACAAAAACGATCTTGCTGCCTAACGGTTCTGTCATGGTATTGTTCGTTCCGTAGCAGACACACTTTATTTCGCCTATCGTGGATGTCGAGTGTGAACCTCGATTCATCGGAAAACATGACGTTTCTCCACCGACGATTGTCCACACCAACTATGCCTTGCTGCGATGTGACGTTCAGTCAAACGTGGAATTATTCGAGGTCGTCCAGCGTACAAATTTCAGCTGTGTAGGCGATTTCGGGTAGTCGGACCACTGATTCGCACATCTGTCGCTCGGTGCAGCTGCCGTCCAATTTCTGAGGCGCTTTGGTGGCGGTTACGTGATGCTGTGGTTCGGATGAAACAATCCTGGTTAGCAGTTGTCGCCCTTGGACGACCTGATCGACGTCTGTCATCAACATTACCTGTCTGACGGTAGCGTGACCACCACCTGCTAATCACCGATTGAGTAACGTCGAGAATTTGAGCCACTGCAGTCTGTCTGTTGCCAGCTTCCAACATGCCAACGGCACGTAGACGTTTGTCACGTGTCAGTCTTCGCATACCTCAAAAGTTACGTTTCGACCAGAAACTATTGATGAACGAGTTTTTCCCATGAAAAGAAAGATGAGACCTCCGAAAAAGCCCGTCCAATACAAAAACAAAATTTGAAAACATACCCCACAGACATTAACGCGGCGCTCCTGCAAAAAAAAAAAACTGCACGGAGTTTTCGTGGGCCGGTGACATTCATGGTCCACACTTTACTTATTAATATATTGATATGTCCAATCACGCGTATCCAATACCATTTTCCGAAAATATCAACATCAGTTTGGATATCTGCCTCTTTTGTTTTACCCTTTACCTAACGTAACGGCCAAAACCGGCCAGCGCTATTCTCAAAAATCGCCAATTAATTTTCATTATTTTTTCATTTTTTGTCTCAAAAACATAGGTTATGACCCCTCGTTGGAACGAGCTCGTCGAGCTCGTTCCAACGAGGGGTCATAACCTATGTTTTTGAGACAAAAAATTAAAAAAAATAGTTATTCAACAATTATTTTTGCAAGTGTCGTCTGCTTTTCATGTTAGGTAAAGGGTTAATAATATGTCGTGAAAAGTTCGACTTAGTGGTTTGGGGGAAATTTATGAAATTTTCTATTCAGCGTTCTTTACCTTGATGTGTTTTTAATTTCAATGGTTTACGACCTTGCTTGAAAAATGTTGCTAAAAGCGGCGACAGTAGGATCCCTACGTTTGGCTCAGGCATACTTACCGAACGCATCTATTGACGTCCACAGGAATTTAGTGTTATTATTGGATTTACTAATATTCGCTAAATCTACTAAGCTAGCTTGCCATTGGTCAATAATACCACTATTATACAACCAGAAATGAAAGTATGATATGAAAAACATGAACATATGGAAGTATCTGGACGTTACTCTGTAATTTCAATATTTTAATTCATTTTAATTATTGAAAGGTATGTTGACATCAGGTATTACTGAGAGTTAGGGGTTTATAGAATACTTTTCAAAGTTTGTCTAACAGTAGTTTTTACCTTTTGCATTCTACTTTTACAACGATTTTCCTTTCATTTCGGGCTGTATTAAATCAGGCTTGTCCGAACTTGACTAACGAGAGCTTTTATCCCGACATTTCATTTCTTTCGTTTTCCATGCGTATTTTTTCTTGCTGTGAACCCGGAAGATGGTCTTCTTCAGACCGACAGCTGGGTGAAAATGTTTTTTTACCTGTGCTGTCTGAGATTAATTTAGACGAATTTCTTTCCCTTCAGGCTCTTACATCTCCCTCTAGATTTGTTTCATCAGAATATAGAATAGTTCCTTTTTGTCTGGTTTGAAATGTGTTAAGCAATGATTGTCTGTGTCCGTTTTACAAAGTTCAAAATCCATACTATCAACAAAAATATCAAAAACCAATACTAGAACTGGAGCATACGTAACTTAGCATGTTGATATACAAAAGACCTTTGTGATGGGGAAAGTTGAGTTTAATTCTAAATGTATTCATTTCAATTTTTTAGAGTTTTTCAGTAAGAGTGTTCAGTTTCCGAAAAGTCAGATTGTTGATTAACCCTTTACCCAACGTAACGGCAAAAACCGGCCAGCGCTATTCAAAAAAATCGACAATTAATTTTCATTATTTTTTAATTTTTTGTCTCAAAAACGTCGAGCTCGTTCCAACGAGGGGTCATAACCTATGTTTTTGAGACAAAAAATGAAAAAAAGTAGTTATTCCAGAATTTTTTTTGCAAATGTTGTCTGCTTTTCATGTTAGGTAAAGGGTTAATTTTTTAGAGTTCTTCAATAAGGGTGTTCAGTTTCCGAAAAGTCAGATTTTTTATTAAGTTGGACACACTATCTTCGTCATAATATATTACATTTCTGTGTTTTGACTCGTTGGTGACAGTCAATCCAAAGCCGAACTTGTCGGAATTACGAGTTTCATCATGTCATCTGCGATGGTGTCAGTGGGATTCAGCGTCCCCCTCCCGTCGGGCCTGTGATACGTGATCTTCGAATTTTCTGAAGTAAGCATATACTCGGCAGACTACCAGCCCGTGCTACAAACACTATTGCAATACTGGTGGAGCCAACAAGATTGTTTCGCCAAGATAGCTACCAATTAGACAACGGCGAGGTTGGCTCATTGTATTGTTGACTTCAAAGCAGGCCTTAATAGGTGGTCAATGTCTTCCTGAGAAATATTACAGTTTTTGTCGACAGGTGTAATTTCTTCAATATGGTGTTTTAATGAGTCGGATACGATAATGCCACACCCCATAAGACCAAAGATGTTGCTTTACGGATTTTCTTGAAAAGTTTGATGTCTGTAATTGAAACATCCACCGAAGTACCAACTTTTTTTACAGAGAATGGTCTTCAGGACGGGATCGGTATTTTTTCTCTTCTCATGCCACTCACATTCCCAGATTTCTAGAACCGTCATAATAAAGGATTTGAATGTACTGAGTGGTTCCTTCGGTCCTTTCAATGAGTTCGTCTAACGACTAACCCCGAACTACATTGTGAGTGCCTAATGTACCGTCCTTCGTGTTGAGATAGCACTAACACCCGTGGAACTGGTGTTCAATTTTGGTTCCTTTACACCAACCATCTACGGGTACTTGACGTCTACCAATTTGCTTTTCTGTTTCGTTGTTTTCATGTTGGATGTGGAAACCGTTCCTGACAGTTATTTGAGTATTCTGGTTTAATGTAGGTCTCTTCCTTCCGTCGGATGTAGCAACCTGTTGGTATTTCTTGCGTCAATGACCATAAGTACAAAGCAATGCCATCATAGCCCACAACACTCCCATCAACTCTTTGCTGATGCGCCATATTTAAAAGATCTTAGATTGGTAACTTTCTTCTTGTGTTATCAATTGCATATTATGGAATGTCCCCCTGTTTTGTTGTCAATTATGAGATGATGAAGATCTGTGCTTTTCTGGTTGATATTCTCGAAGGATATGCCTTTGTTGACGGTACTAAACAAATATTTCAACGTCAGGTCCGGAACGCTAATCCCATCTTTAACTATGCCAGTCCCCCTTTTCAAGTAAACCTGAGATTGCTTCGCAATAGCCTATAAGAGGAGTTTCACATCTCAATTAGTATACCAGATAAGGAAACCCTTAAACTCAACTCATTATCCCCCACTCACTAAAAAAGCTAATTTTAAATAGAGGAGAAATTTCACTGGAATTGTCTACACATCGTGCACGGAATTACATATTGAATTCCTATCGATAGCTAAAAATACCTCCCTGAGTTCCAGTGTATTTTATGTGCGACTAGGCATGCTACTAGGCACGCCACTAGGCACATAGAACACATTGGAACTCGGGGGACAAAATAGTAACCCGGGTTACCCTCGCAAATTTGGTTGGCGATAAAATGTGTTATTTTTGTTGATAGTTGTCAAATGAATTGCTGAGTGTCATTCTAGTACTTGTTTTGTATAGACGTAAAGGCGTGTAATAAACATAGAACGACACGCGCGTGTGGCTGGGTTAGTCGATATGGAACTTGTACCATCGCGGCCTCTCGTGTTATCCTTACTCGCTGGAACTCGTGCCACATCGATTAACCCATCCCCACGCGTTTGTCGTTCTATGTATATACCAGATAAAGAACTCCTAAATGTCCTTACCTCATTACATCCCCCCTCCCCGCCACCCCAAATAATCTTGCTAGTAGTTGGCCTATTGCTCAGCAGTTAGGTTAATAGAATATTAAGTTTGTGGATAGTGTTGATTAAGTAGAACAGTTTACTAATGAGTTGCTTGACAATACAAGCACTGTCATTCCAAAAACCTGGGATTATGCAAAATGTTTCAACAAACCAACGATCGATAAAGATTGCAGGTATGCTATAAAGGAATGCATAAGAAGTGAACGGGAATTTAATAAGTCACCGACAACAATTAATTTAGGCAAACTATGTATCAATCCAGCAACGACAGACGACTGGTAAAACAAAAAACAAAAACTATTTTGGGAAATTTATGTTGCTGAATACAATCAACACACGCCATCAATAAAATTTGGAAGATGGATAAAAACATTAAAGGCAAAGAAACATATTCAAATGTACAGCACCTGGAAGATAACAACACACTAATTACAATCAAATTAATATCAAATAAACAGGACTCAACAATTCCAAAACATTCGTCGTCTGAACATTTTAATCCAGAATTCGTTGAAAGTAGAAAAACACAACAGAAAAAACAAAAGATCAGCTTTACCTCTGACAATTTAGAGGATTACCATGAACCTTTATCTGTGGAAGAGTTAAAAAACTCTTTGCACAAAGCAAAAAATTCTTCCACTGGACCCGATGAAATATACTATCAACTTTTAAAACATCTGCTGCCAACTTCACATGAACATTTACTGTCCACCTACCTTGACGTATGGATGACTGGCCAGTTTCCACCTTTCTGTCTAAAAGCAACAGTAATTCCTGCTCCAAAGTCCGATAAAGGCCACTGCAATCCAAGCAATTGTGGACCTATTGAATTAGCATGTTGTTTGTATGAAACCATGGAAAGGATAATCAATGATCGTCTTGTCTGGTTTCAGGAATCAAACAATCTACTTGCGAATGTTCATTGTGGTTTCAGAAGCCAGGGAAACACTTCGTATCATTTGGTTAGGCCTAAAACTTTCATCAGAAATGCCTTTTCTAGACAAAAACATGTTGTCACCATCTTCTTTGTGTATGACACAACGTGAAAGTAAGTGATTTTAAAAGATCTTTTAAGTTGGGGTTGAGGAGGCGTATGCCTCTTTTAAAAGAACATTTTTAGGATCGTCAATTTGAAGTTCGTGTTGGGTCTACATTATCTGATCCACGATCAAGCAATGGGTGTTCCTCGGGGTTGTATGCTATCTGTTACCCTGTTTTCTGTGATAATCAATGGAACCATTAACACAACTGAGAATAGGTAGATCCTTAATTTGTATGTCGATGACTTTTTAATTTGCTAAAACAGGAAACAATATGGATGCCAGTGAGTGCAATCTTAAGGTGTCTTTAAACAGAATTCAGAAAAAGGCTACAGAAAACGGTTTTACGTTTTAAAAGACAAAAATGAATTGTATTTATTTCTGCAAGCTTCGAGAACACAACCTTAACTGGTAGAGTGCTAAGTTTTTTGGGTTGTCAAAATTTTGTTCACATGTTATTGCCTTGCAAAATTTCTAAAACAAAATCTCGAATAACTAAAATAGTCCATTTTCTCTACAAAATCCTAGCTTATGGTCCCCCACTGGAACGAACTCAAGGAACTGGTTCCAAGGAGGGATCGTAAGCTATGGTTTTCAGGCACACTGAACCTTTGCTGTCAAACATGTAGGTGTGCGTGACTTGTGTAATGTTAAAATGGACTCTGTGTGGACAAGATTTCATTAACTGGTAGAGTGCTAAGTTTTTTGGGTTGTCAAAATTTTGTTCACATGTTATTGCCTTGCTACAATTTATGGGAGAGTGCCTACAAGCACTCTCCCATAAATTGTAGCAAGGCAATTCCATCCAGATTAAATAATATCACAGCAAGAATTAATTGAAGCACATCCACAGAATATCAAGCCTTTAAGCTGTGGTACCTGCACTTCAGGATAAAGCCCAAAAATGGGCTTCCAGCACTCTACCAGTTAATCAGGAATTGGAAATAGATGGCAGGGCCATTAAATACATTGAGGAAGCGAAATTCTTGGGTTTATTGTTTGACTACAAGTGAGATGTAAAAAGGCACTTAACCTCCCGAAGGTAATTTGTAACATTGATTGGGGTGTTGACAAAACAAATTCTACTCAATCTCCATAGATCATTTGTTAGATCGAAATTAGATTTCGTTTGAAAGTCGTACCTCAAAACCACTTGACGCAATTCATAATAGTGGTATTAGGATTAGCCTGGATGTTTTGGTAACCCGCATGAGCAGTCATCTTATGACGTCATCCCCATAGTGATGAGTGGTGTCAGTGCGCATGGGCAGCGCGTGATGTTATGATAATATGCGTTTCGTCGTCTATTTTGTATAGTGGAGTCCGCCATCTTGGTCTCTATGGTAGCACGTGGTTGCTAGGTGACCCAGTTTCTTCTTATAGGAAGGGGGTGTGTTCTGGGGTATGTGTGATTGAATCGGAGTATTACGAATTACCCAAATGAGCCCGAGAATCACCGGATATCACCGAAATCACCGAAACGGACTTATCATAACTAGAATCTTTGATGTAAATAGTCGCACGTAGTGCTATAAGGCAATTCTAGGGTGCGTTCCATTGTACTAGAGTATGTTTTTACCACGAATTACCCAATTGAGCCTGCGAATGACCAGAAATCACCGAAATGATCACCAAAATCACCCAAAGGGGTTCGGATTCCCTTAGAATCCTCGTATACTTAGACCATTTGTACCCATCATTCTTTGATCTGTAATAACTTCTATCTAGTATACTGACTCTCCCGTATGTGTACATAAGGACGATGAAGCTATTTCTCTTGATCTAACCTCAAGCCCCTTATGTTTACAGCCAGGATACCTTTTTGGGATACCTATTTGGGGATACCTATCGGAGAATACCCATCTGGGGATGTTTTGACAACCCGTATGAGAGGTCCATGAATATATTTCTCTTGATCTACTCTCAAGCCCCTCGTGTTCTCAGTCAGGTCTTTAAGGTGTGGGAATGCTATACTAAAAAGAAAAAAATAACAACACATTCTTTTCATTTGAATTTATTTTATTCAATAACAAATCACAATACAACTTTTTATGGTATGTAGATTGTCACGTATTCATAAACTGTCTTTCTGCAGATTGGACATCTTCTCAGTGATTTACAACAGTCAGTACACGGGCAGAAGTGATTACATGGTCGCGGAGCCACATTGGCTTCAGTTAATACACACACACAACATTTCCGTGAATCTTCTTTTCTAACGGCCTCTTCTTCTTGTTCTTCATTGGATTATTCTTCCTCCTCCATCACTTCGGGTAGGTTGTGCATGTAATAACATTCTGGAGCATATTGTCTATGTTCTTCTATAACATCATATTCTTTATCCCAGAATCGCCCAACTGTTCCACAATGAAAACATTGAGTTCTCTCCCCTGTCCCCAAATAAATGAAGCCACCTCTCGCTATTTCTTTCGGGTTTTTGCACTTTCTCTTTGTAACATATTTTCAAAAGTCTTGAGGCGGTTTTCTTTCAATGCATACTTCATGTGGTGCGGTAGTCTCTGTATTGGCTCGATCTTCTCACCAGCAATCAGTGAACGAGAGTTTCCACGTAGCATCTGAAACGTTTCAGAGTTCATTCTCTCTGAATAGTCTCGTGGAAATGGATTTCTCGAATCTTGGTTTATCGGTTCTTGGTTAAAATCATTCAGAGCCATCGTGGTCAAACATGGAATCGAAAACATGCTATCTAATCATCCTTCTTCTTTGGTTTTCTGCCTCTCTTTGGTCTAGTGGTGTTTTCTTGATTCTGTTCAATGTTTCTCTTCTTCGCTATGGTCACTGCTTTGGTGACCCGATCTCAATCTTCTGTGGAAAACTTGAATCCAACGTCGTTCTTAAACAGTTGAATCTGTAATTCGTTGTTAGTTTTGAAGACGGTAATGCTAGTAGACATCCTTCTCCGGCTGTCGGCACACAAATGACGATTTTCGCTGGGAACGTTCCTCTTATAGTTTTTCTTCATAGCAGCGACATCTAGTGACAGATATTATTTATGACGTCATCAACCAACACGTCATTGTCTATTAGAGCGGTTGTAAACATACCGACCATTTTGTCCATTGATGCACCTCGACAGCGATGTTTGAGATAAAACAAACAATACCGTCCACACACTGGTAACGACCCTTGAAGACGTGTTTTGTTGTATTTACAATATCTGGAATTCTTCTTGAAAAAATTGTGGAATGGTCAGTGTCTTGAGGGTAATCCATAGTCCATAGGAGTCAAAGTATTCTGCGTCTTTATGGCTCACGAAGAGAGCAACCCAATGTTCTACTTTTCTTTGTTCTGGATCTGGGTTGACTATCAAAGCCACTTGTCTGTGATCTGGTAATCTTCTTGGTAATCTGTTTCTTGCAAATACAAACAAATTCTCTTCAAACAATCATCTGATCGGAGGGCGTTCTCCAAATGCAACCTGTTCATGTCGAGTACTCGAAAATGACTTGCCTGTTCTTGGCCACTTCTATGATGTTTTGGAATTCTGCATACACCACTACGTCGTCGGCAACGGATCTTCGAAATGGACTTCCAGTCTCAAATTTCCCCTCTTCAGCAAATCGAAGTGCTGTCCATGTGATAGGTCTGAAGTCAGGTCAAATACGAACAGCGTGTATCCGTTTATATACCCCTCTCGGCTAATGTGGTTTCCTTCATTCTCGTACATCTGCCCGGTTCCTTGGAACAGGGTTGTATAACATCTCGCAACTTCTTGTTGATCGATTCGAGGCTGTAGGGGTTTTGCAGGAATATGTTGTCCGCCTGCATACAGAGCAAAGTTATTGATGTAGTTTTTAAAATTGTGTGGATTCTTTGAAAAATTCCCATTGAAGGCGTCGTACTTCACGCATCCCACCACAGTGCGTTTAACAAGTTGTCCAAGAAATAAAGTTTCTTGTGTAAAGCTGAGATTTCTCTCCCTTTGGCACTGAGAACACTTTGGTTTCCACGTGGTCGATGGGGTATTTTGCCGTTGCTTTAGCCAATGCTTTTTCGAGGGCCATTCTCACGAATGAATGGAGTTTCTCTTTACGTACAAACATGGAAACGTCCATAATCTTGATCTTGTAAGTTTCTGCATCTGCCATCAAAACAGATGCATCCTTGGCCCTGTTCATTTTTACGTGGACGTTAACCCCATTCAGTAGGTAACGTGTTTGGAAAAACATATCCAAGTGGAATCTTCCTGCCATGTCCAAGACTTTATTTTCAGCTATAATTTTTTTTCTCGTGGCAAATCCATTGTTATTTTCGGTGAGATCATCCATGTGGCCAGCCGTGTCCTTGTACCATAAGTCATTAGTCAATAGTGACTTTTTGGCTGCTGGTCCATAAGGCTCTGTAGTGGTAAGTGTTGTTGGAAGGAGACACCGGTTTCCCGTTCAAAATGATGTCGATTTGACTGAATAGGGAATGCATCCATAAATTGAACGGTCCCACTTTGGCATCATTTGTGATTGCTGCTCCATTGGCATCTACAATCTTTGCCTTAACATACAGATTTGTATGTGCCAGATTCAAACAATCATCTCCCGACCCGCGATATTGAATTAAAAATAATAATATGGAGTTTTTGTATAGCGTAAAACCACATCTATCGGTCCACTGTTTCTTAAAGTAGCCAATGGTCTGTTTTCCACCCACCCATTGTCCATGTTCCACACTGGTCTGTGTTGTTGGTATTGGAAATAAGTCGAGTTCACTATTTACACACTCACAGGATTTGTCGTTGATGAGAGACATCACACTGAGAGAATGTCGTTCGATTGTACTGCACTCTTTCCTTTTTCCCATTTACTGGCAGTGCGTGGTGCACGTCATTTTATACCTTTGCAGCCAGCTGGCTTCGAGCCACCCACCACTTCATTCCAAGCTCCCGCACCAGCTTCTTTGAGTCTGTTGATCGCTGCCTGTTTCACATTTTCCCCTCTCCTTTGATGACATCTCCAGCTAATGCTGCTCCTTTTTTTACCGAGCTGTCTTCCCACTGTTTTGGCCGTCGTTTTCAATAAGGGAAACACCATATTCTTCAGTCCTCCAGATATACTACCCAAACCATAACCTCTCTGTATCTGCGTTCCGGAAAAAGCTGGTATCCCGTTCCCAGCTTGTTTAGTGTAATACTCCTCATACAACTTGGTATTATAACAGTATGTCTATGTGAAATGTAGAGATCTTCGATTTCGGAAATGAAGTGTCACTGTCACCTTTCCAAACTCGAATGGTACATTGGCTCCTGTGTCGTCCCTTATATACAAACTGACGGAGAAAAAAAATCTTTTATTCCACGGGTATGTGGTACACGTTCTCAAACGTCTTGGAGATAATACTCCCATATTTGCCTGGTCACGGTAGATATGCAGTGAATAGAAACCTTGGTTGACATTGGCCACTCGAGAAGATTCGTAAGAGCCAGCTTTGACACACACTTGTCAAAAGCCAAGATCTTTTGGAGAGTCGGACTTAATGTGACTACGACCCCATCTCGTACCTTGATTCGAACTTTACCAGTGACCTCGTCCAATTCAAAATTTATCTTGTCGTGACGAGGTAGCAGTACTTCCTTAACACCATTGATCCCCCGTATTACATCGCAAGGTTCCGAATATCGACCTTCTTTCAGACTGAGCTGATAATGTTTTTTTCGAATTCCATTACACTGTGACGAAAAGCTTCTTCCCCACGAATATTAAACCAAGAGTTTGGATACTGAATCTCTGCCAAACCCACTTCCCATTCCCTAGTGAAATTCACCAGTTGTGATAACTGTTAGGTGTACGTAGTCAGCGTGTTCTCTGGGAACACGTTCATTGAAAGGTAGGGTCAAATAAAACATCACTTTTTCTTGATGGTCGGATTAGGTAATAAATATCCTATACTACTACTTGAAGAGCTGTCCACAGCTTACTATCAGTATTTTCGAGGTTGAGGTTAACAATGCTTGTGATGATGATGATGTACAGTATGTTTATTTGGGAAAAATAAATGATTTCGTTCCTAGGAACTCTTTTTCCAAATAGAGGCCAAGATCCGTTCGTATCTTCTCTCATTTCAGGGGAACTCGATCTAGTTCACTTCTTTTTTATAGGCGAGCTGATGCTCGTGGATGCACGAGCTGAAGGACGAAGGGTATCCTAATCAGTTCACGAATACTTCCCTTTTCTTACCTCGACCACATTTCTTGAGTACGCGTTCGATTTTGTAAATAGTTTTGTGTGCCACTCGTTCAAGTTCTTCAGTGTGGAAGGATCCTTTCAGTACTTCCCTACCATCCTCCTTTTTAACATATGTGAAAGGATGACCATTTTTGACAGATGCCACCGTGAATAACTCCTCGGTCCAGTTGGGTAAATAACCTTTTCAAAAGTTTTCTTGACTTTACTGATTCCCACTCTATCTCCCACTTTGAGCTTTGGGGGCTTGTGTCCATACAACTTTTGCCAAAATTCTTCTTGATTTTCAAAGTTGGCACTTACGAGGGCCATACCAATGCTTCGATGACGAGTGTGATTATATGATTTGACCAATTTTGAAAGTTGAAAAATCAGTGTGTCGTTCTTGAAAAAATATTTCCACATCTTAGTTTGCAAGTTCAAATGAATCTTTCTGCGATGGGACATTTTGTTTCCACGTTGTGTGTAGTAAAAAAATCGACTTTGTGATCTTCGAGAATATTTTGAAATTTTCTGTTCAGAAATTTATTTTGTAATGGCATCACCCAAGCATATTTTCTGAATACATCTATACACGTCAACAAAAACTTTATGTTTGTTAAATCCATCAAGTCAGCTTGCCATTGTGCATCTATACCACTAACGATCACTCTCTTTCTTGGTAATTTACGACGAACAGGTTTGTGAAGAGTGTAAGTGTCTTGAGTCTCTAACCATTTCGCTTATTTAGTGTTATTCTTAGACGCTCTAAGCAGAGCGTCCACACCACCAAACAAAACTACCCGGATCTTCTGTATCATAGTACAACTCATCCATGACCCAACCAACTCATCACTTCGAAAGAAATGGTCTTGAGCGCCGAAGGCGCGCAGGGACGATTTGGGAAACAGGCCCCTTTCGACCCTCGGTGGCTGTAAATGATGTTTTTTGCTTGTCTAGGCGTGTCAATGGAGGAAAAGACCAACTCATCATTGAAAACCAGTCCTATTTATACCTCAGCACATGGGATCTTCTTAAGTTTCTTTCGTGTTTAGAATGCTTCGACTCCACCTTTACAGGTCCCCGTCTCATGAAATCCCAATGTTCTTTATGACCAATCAACTCTTGTGGGATGTTACTATATTTTAAGGTTGGGCCAACACGTCCCATCCCTTGGGCTGGAATGTCTTCCGTCGTTTAAATAAATCGTTTTAGAAGATCCGTCACATTCGACCCTAGCACAGTTAGATCCTTGTGGATCAGTTCACCCTTCTCATTCCAAGATATGTTTGGGTCGTTCTCAATACGAGTCAATAATAGCTTTGCCTTCTTACTCATCGTCATTGGAACTGAATCGAGAATGTCTTGGTATGAACTCTCTCTTTAGATTTCTACGTTGATGGGTCGAGGGGCCACCACCTTTTCCTGAAATGGTAGATATCGTTGCAAGATTTGATTATATCGAGTCATCGTTTCTTCTGTGGGGAGGAAAGGAGCATCGTGAATATCTCTCATTTCTCGATCCAAAGACGAGACAGCCATTTCAGTGGGTTGCCTGATCATTGGAGTGTCTTGTAGACATTCCAATAATTTTGGTTCTATCAAAGCCATTTTTGTCTATATTCCATCATCCGAAAATACCCTTGGCCACACTCAGTAACACAGGTGGTAATAGAGCACCCCAGAATTCCCCTTTCAGCAAGATCTGCTTCTTCCTTTTGTTTGATATCGGAGGCATAGTCACACAGACACGTTCACAAGTCGTTATCGGCGTTTCGGTGAATGGATGTGACTAGTACTGGGTTCGATTACACAAGGAGCTTGAGAATCGCGATGTGACGCTTGATGCGGTCAGACATGATTCTGACTCGAGGGTAGACTTGCTTCCCATTTTATACCCTTCGGAGATACACGAACTGGGTTTCCCACGGGAATATTTGAGTTCTCAATCTCATATACTCAGGAGTGTCCTGTTTGAGATAGATTAAAAGGACCCGACGTGGCCTTTTCGAAAACTTCTCTTAGAAACTTGGAATGGGCTGCCAAGTGTGTGATCTGGGAACGATCCCTAGGATTTTTAAACAAGATCATGTAATGACTATTGAGAGCCACAGTTCTGTGGACTTTGTTCTTGTCGAATACATTTTGAACGATGTATATGGCAGTGATATTACGATGATGACTACCTTAGGTAATCAATGTAGACACTCGAACATCAGCATTGAGCATCAGATCACCCTAGATGATTAAAGAATTAGTTTTGAATTCTTGGAGAAGACCCTCTACAAATTCTACTTGGGTCAAGGTATCGCATAGTGATTGCAATTCACTATAACACCAAATAATGTGATTAGCGGGGGGGGGGGGGGGGTGTTGATAATTCCTTGAATGTGTTGAATAACACGATTCAAAAAGGATGATGTACCACTACCAGTAGAACCACACAGTAAACAAGTAAATGGATGCTTCCAGCGTGGATCCATGTTTAACCGAGAATATGATCTACTCACCCTTTTATACGTTTCATCCTTGCCCAAGGGAACTCATCAGGTGGCTTGGGGGCTATCCCGGCGACTGTGGGATACCTACAGTCCTCTAACGGGAAAGATGTTGGGAAAATACACATAGAACTTACCGTTGGTGGCCCTCTGACTTTAGTACTGACTTGGGACAAGACAAGCTTTGTAATCCCGTCCTGAAGATGAATATTACATAACTTGAGTGCAATACCATCTTTTTGTTCTTTTTTTTTATATACATTTTTTCTTCTTTTTCTTTCTTTTTTCTATAAAATTATGTACAACTTTACTTCTTTGCAGCCTTCATGGATTCTATCACTAAATCCATAATACATCTCTGTTCATTTGCGAGAGGTTTCTCAAACAGTTCTTAAAATTCAGCTTGCACGGGTGGTGGGTTCACAGGGGAAAGGCTCTAGTGCCACATTAAATGTACAGTGTCTTTGTTAACTCTTTCAAGTGCTTCATTAAAACATGTTATAATCTTCTCTTCTTGAGACATCATGAGGCGTACATTATGCTGTAGTTGACTTGAGTGATCTACCGTGCTGCCATAACAGTTTTTTTTAACCCAACGCGGACGATATCAACATTTATTATTTTAAATACCATTTTTTAAAATTTTTCAAAAAATTTCAACAAAACCATATCATGTGACCCCTCGTTGGAACGAGCTCGACGAGCTCGTTCCAACGAGGGGTCACATGATATGGTTTTGTTGAAATTTTTTGAAAAATAATATTTTTTCAAATGCTGAATTTGCATATTACGCGGGCGGATGCGGGCGATTCGTTGGGTAAAGGGTTAACAACAGAGTCGATGAGTTCTTCAACACATTGAGCATAAGTAATACAAAATTAATGTTGTATGCGAATTTTCCTGATTTTTGTCAACGATCGGCTTCTTTATTGTCTCCAGTATCTCCTTATCTTCTCTCTCACTTGAAATCATTTATGCCTCTCCGTGTAGAAATCTATTTTCTTCTACTATTCGTCCAGCACCCACTTCATCGACGAACAACTTTCTTGGTCTCTTTCGAGCAGGAACACCTAAAGGTTTCATGAAGATAGGAAATAGGCGACCTTCTTGACCTGGTTCCTCTTTAGGAAGCAGTAGTTTGTTAACTTCAGCATCGATCTCGTATAGGTGGTTCTTGAGTTCGTTCCATTCTCTTGTAGACAGTGCAATTCTAGTTTTGGTTGGTACATTGTCGTTGAGATATCTTCTTGTGTGGATCTTCGTCTCACCTTGGAAGGTATTCACGTTGACGTGGGTGTGTCTGGTTCCGAGACGAAACATCTTCTTGATCTGTTCAATACAAAGGTTCAAAACACAATTATGAAAACATGATTAGACATCTGTATCTAAACATTTCTGTCGGACGTGATTGAAAACACCATGTACCTTTGGCAAATTTTGATCGAGTTTTCAATCCTCGAGTCGGATTTGTGTTTGTTTCCCATAGAAATACGGGTTAAACTTGGAAAAATTAGGAATTTAACATAGAAAGTAAATTTTGAGATAAACAAACAAAGAATTTTCTTCATCTACCCTCAAATTCCACCTATAGTTTTACTCTAGAGACTGCTGCCATAAAGGACTTTAGTGAACGCCATACAGGACTTAATTCCACCTAGAATTTTATTCTAGGATTTTAGAGACTGCCTAGAGTTTTACTCTAGAGACTGCCATATAGCACTTAAAAAAATGCTGCATAAAGGACTTAGAGACTGCCATATAGGACTTAAGTGAATGATGCCATATAGGACTTTAGAGAATGTTGCCATATGGGATTTAGAGACTGCCACGAAGGACTTTAGAGAATGCCTAGTGGTTCACTCTAGGACTTGAATGAATTGCTGCCTAGAGTTTCACTTTAGGACTTTAGAAAAAAATAGTACTTACCTCAACTGTATTCTTGTTGTTGAATTTGATGTAGACGGTTAGCGACGACTGACACGTCACCAACCGAATCGATGTTTCTTCAGACGTCCAGTGGTTTGATCGAGATGCCATCTGCATGTACCTTCGTCTTGGGGTAGAGATATAAAAGTCCATCTCTGGTCAGTGTGTATGTGTAGATGTCGTTGCTGTTGATTGCAAATCCTTTGTTGATACCAGTACCATTATGTTTGCTTGTCAATACTTGTAAATACTTCTCCTTATTCAGCTCGTTATGACGCTTGCTAATACCTTTGCATCTCGCCTTGCTGGTTCCGCCAAAATAATAATATGTCTTGATACATAAGCCAACGATTTCATCACCAGACCATTCAACCTTAAAAAGACCAGGCGTTCACTTGTCAAATTTTCTTCTATCCACACAGCAAGATTCGAATGTCCAACATTCTTCTTTTACTTTCACTATCACGTATTCTTCTCGGTGTAAGTCATACGATTCGGCTGGAAACCGTTGACGCCACTCTCTGTAAAAACAATATTTTCTTCTCTGTTCTAACAACGTCATCAATAGATGATTGTGTTAATGCTATGTACAGTACGTGGAGAGTGGATAGTAACTAAATCACCTGCAGAGTGGAGATTCCACCCAAGCTATAACTTTCAACTTTTTGCACACATCGACAAAAAACACAAGCAATGTTTCAGCGAATGGACCTCCGGGTTTAACCCGGAGGTCCATTGGCTGAAACTTTGCTTGTACTGGTTATGCTTTGCAACAAATTTGCAATTATTGCTTGGGTGGAGTCTCCACTCTGAGGGTGATTCAATGATACTACACTCTCCACGTACTGTACAAGCTGTCTGTATCCGTTTTGCAGAATTCAGAATCCCTTCTATCTACAAAAAAATCTAGAAAAATCATGATAAAATTGTAACATTTTCAGTTTGGCATACTGATAAACAAAAAAAAAAACAATGTGAAGTGGTAAATTCAGTTTCTTATTCATTTGTATTTCATATAAGGTTTCACTAAGTTGGTTCAAGGTTCTGAAAGACAAATTATTAATGGCTTGGCTTCATCCTCATTACAATAACAGGTATTTCTAAATTTGTCTTTGTTTGTTACTGGCTTACGATAACCTGAATTCTCCAGTAACTTCATTGTTCCTGCGACGATGGTTTTATCTGGACTCGATCTCCATCTCGTCTTGCTGCAGATACTTTCTCTCCAAAATTCCGAAAACATGCTTTTGGCTGATACTGTATCATCTGATATATGTGGGTTACTTCCAAGCCATGATCAATGTACCACTTGAAAAGTGGTGCTGTCAGTAAAATTCTATCTCCGAAAAAGCTTCCAATTAACGATCTTCTCGGTTGGCTCATTATATTATTCTCCGTGGAATGAGTTTTCATGTGGTCACCAATATCTTCCCTTGTGATGGTAACATTTTTAAAAATTGGAGTGAACACTTCAAATGTTTTCTTCAGATAATCTGGAACTTTGATGTCACATTCAATGAGGTGGAATAATTCATTCGATAAACTGTTCTCTCCAATGTCATTCTCTTTCATAGCACAGTAGATTTTGTTGGAGTGGAAGTTCTCTAAAAAGTCCTGCAGGGTGTGGTCTCTCTTCTTCATGTCTCGCCATTCACATTCCCATATTTCAATTTGATCATATCCGAGGTCTCTGATGTACTGTGGATTTTTCAATGTCTCTTCATATAATTTTATCATTGTTTTTTTTTTCTCACGTTATTGTAGAGTACGCTAGATCCATCTTTCTCATTATTTAAGTGGCATGAGTGCCCATGCCAAAAACAACCGTGAAATTGGTAACAGGTTTGAGTTCCTTGGCACCATCCATCGACGGGTAACTGTCTCCTTCCGATTCTCTTCTCACTGCCATTCAGCTGGTGACGTAACTCGATGCCATCTCTTGCCGCTGTGAAATCCTACCATTGTTCAGCCATTCTCCCAAATTTGAGGACGTACTCTGGTTTAAATTTATTTTCTTCACGCCGTCTTACAAACCATCCAGTTGGCATCCTGCATAAGTGACCACAGGTACAAAGCATTGACATCATAGCCCTCCACACCACCACATGTTCTTGATTCGGGTCCGTAGCTCTGTCCTATAATACTGGTCGCATCCTTCTCTTGGAATCTATTAAAAATGATCGATGGACCTACGACGATCTGGTTCTTGGCGAGGTGATGAAGGTCGTTGTTCTTGGCGTCAAACAGTAAAAAATAGCTGGAGTCAGCAATAGTTCCAAAAAGATATTTCATGGTAAGTCCAGAAACACTCATACAGTCCTTAAACATATCTATCTTCCGAGCTTCATAAAAGGCAAATCGTTTTTCCAATGCTTCCAAAAATGGTTTGACGTCAAGGTTGTTGTACCAGATTAAAAGTTCGCGGAATATACAGTACGTGGAGAGTGGATTTAACTAAATCACCCGCGGAGTGGAGTTACCACCCAAGCTATAACTTTCAAATTTTGTATATATTGACAACAAATGCAAGCAATGTTTCAGCCAAGGGACCTCCGGGTTTAACCCGGAGGTCCATTGGCTGAAACTTTGCTGGTTCTGGTTATGCTTTGCAACAAATTTGCAATTATTGCTCGGGTGGAATCTCCACTCTGAAGGTGATTTAGTGATAATACACTCTCCACGTACTGTATGTTGTTGTCTTTTTTAACAGCAAATTTCATTGGATTTTTAGCTTCAGGTTTCCCATCAGTTCTCCTTTTACTACGTTGATATCGTATCATTCAAAATTAAATCCTATAACTGGCATTTCTTTGAGGTAGGCATCAAATTCTTGGTCAAGTTTTTCCAACGGATGAGGTTTGCTATTAACTTCGTGAGTGGTAACCGATTCACGGTGCAGTGTATCATTAATCTTCTGTCTTCAAGCAAATAAGGTATTACTGTGGAAACTTCTCATTTGGCAGTAGATTTCATTTGCAACATCAGTGAGGTATGTCATCATTTGTTCCACTAAGTATTGGGAATCACCCTCCGTAATAAAGCAGACTGGATCTTCATAGCCCTGGACATTACTACACACGCTGACACTTAGAGGTTTGTGTTGAGCTTCCCATGAAAGTTTATCTGTACCATTAGGTAGATTATTCTTTTCAAAGTATGACTCAAAGTCATATGTGGCTCGATGATGAAAATATCTCTGTTCTTTCGGTACGTTGATCCCTTCGTCATTTAATTTTTCGAAAATGGATGGAGGTACGTGGTAAACACCACCAGCATAGTTGTAAATTACATCTTCAGTACAAGCAAATTCGTATCGGTTGCTCATAAATCCAGATTCCAAAGCTTTCCGCATTTGCGGCAAGAATATGAATGGCTGTATTGATCCAGATCCGTAATGTAACTGAAATGCTGTTTGTAAAGTTTGACATTCATGGTCTAATTATAACGGCGTTGTGATCTCTGTACAGTCTCTGCTACAATGGTATCATCTTCTCTTTTAATCAGTTGGTAAATCTGTATGTTTACGTAAAAAACAGGCAAAATCAGGTAATTGGTCCAATGTCACTCCACAAAATTCTTTGGTATCTTCTATGGTATATATTTTGAACAAGGCGCCGTAGTCGTATTCAAGTTGTGGCGGTCGTTTCCACTCCATAATGCCAAACAACGAAATAAGAAAAGGTTGTCATCATAATAAAAATAGCGTGCTTCATCTTTTACTGAGGCAGTTATGGCATTTCGGTGATTCGTTATATATTCAGATAAATCTTCCGGTGCTCCACCAATGATATGGTTCTGAGTTTTATTGATGTAGAAAGTCACATTTGTGAGTCGGTGTACAATCCACTTGGATGTTTGTCGCTGTTGTCTGGCCCATTCTAGTATATCTTCTTCTTGAATGTGGTCGAGGAAAGTTTCAAAATCAGACTCGTTCTCCACGAGATATGGTACATCCATGACCCTAGCATTATTTTAAGACGTGTGAAAGTACCGGTATTCACAGGTTTCATTACATTTCAATACACATCCCTAACTGAAATTAATATTAAATTTCATTCTCTGTTGCCTAAATATCGTGCCAGTGAATTCTTCGGACATAGAGAACATATTGGTAGTATTGAGGCGATAATCATAAACATCTTGGACTTTCCCATTTGTAACATGGCGGGTTCTAATTCAATCCAAATTATCTTTAAATATACCGAACAGGTCATCATCATCTTCGTCAATTAAAATTTCGTCAAATTCCAGTGGGTCAATTTCAAAATTGGCAGTCGTGGTCCTAGGTTGTTTCGCTGCTCTCCTCGTCGGTGTGTCATATTCCTCTTGGTAGGCAGTTGGACTGGGCGATAATAATAATAATAATTCTTGCAGCGGTTAAACTGCAATAAGGAATTGAACTCTTCCCCACATTCGAGGCAGGTGTATAAAGACAGTTTTTTTTAAATCGTGGGTCAGGTCCTCTTGTCGGGAATTTTTTTTAAAACAATTGTTACAATTAAATGACTTACCTTAGTGTGCTGTCTTCCTATGGCGGTCCCGGTTTATCCTTGCCGAAACAACTTTTCCACAATCCTCGCACATAAATCCAGTATTGGTGGACATGGTTCCTTGAAACCTTGAATAATAAAATCCGTGAATAAACACACAAATTTCCTTGATTCCTTGAATTGGTGAATGCAACAGTGTCTTTGTATCCATGAATAAATGCACAAGTGTCCTTGAAATCCTGGGATAAAATCCTTCCGAAGAACACACAGGAAAATACTATACTTTAAATTAACACAGAGTTGAATTTTTTCAATCTAGCGAGAAAAACAGAATGAGAGGGTCGTCCCGGCATTTATCTATTCGTGACGGACGTTATTGAAAACACCATTAGTTTTTTTTTCAATTTTTTCGATCCTCCACTCGGATTTGTGTTTGTTTCCCATAGGAATACGGGTTAAACTTGGAACAATTAGGAATTTAACATAGAAAGTAATGGAAAAGAAACACAACAGGAAATACACTAATCTGATTGGTCAGTTAGGAAATTTATTGATCTTCAACTGTGGGATCATGTAGTTAACGGGCCTATTAATGTGAACTAAAGCGGTTAGGGGATCAGTTATGGATGTTACTAAAATAGATCAATGAGTGTAGAAATTACTAACAATATAGTTTCATATTGGAGTTAAGTTATTCCCTTATGGTTTCAATTGACCTAAAGTAGTTAGTAAGGGGGTCGATTATGGGTGTTACTAAATATAGATTAGTATGAATTCATAAAAAATATAGTTCCATATTGGAGTTAAGGGAAACTAAAGTACTTAGCTAGTGGATGATTACGAATGTTACTAAACATAAATCACTGAGTGAAGGGAAAATATAGTTCCACATTGGAGTTAAAGGAAACTAAAGTAGTTAGTTAGGGGGTCATTTACGGATGTTACTAAAATTAGCTTCATGGCCTTCATGTACACTGGATAGAAAGCATTACAGATCAAAGAATACAAATGGTCTAAGTAGACGAGGATTCCTAGGGACTCCGAATCCCTTTGGGTGATTTCGGTGATAATTTCGGTGATTTCCGGTCATTCTCAGGCTCATTTGGGTAATTCTAGGCAAACAAATCCTCTAGTACAATGGAACACATAATCATTTCGGTGATAGCCGGTGATTCGCAGGCTCATATGTGTAATTCTTGGTAAAAAATACTCTAGTACAATGGAAAACACCCTATAGTTGTCTTATAGCGCTACGTGCTACTATTTACATCAAAGATTCTAGTTAGGATAACTCCGCTTCGGTGATTACGGTAATCATTTCGGAGATTTTCGGTGATTCTCAGGCTAATTTGGGTAATTCTTAGTAAACCAATACTCTAGTACAATGGAGCACACCCTACAGTTGCCATATAGCACTACGTGCTACTATTTACATCAAAGATTCTAGTCAGGATAAGTCCGTTTCGGTGATTTCGGTAATCATTTCGGTGATTTCCAGTGATTCTCAGGCTCATTTAAGTAATTCGTGATACTCTGATTCAATCGGACATACCCCTAGAACATACCCCCGTCCTATAAGAAGACATTGGGTCACCAAGCAATCACGTTCTACCATTGAAACCAAGATGGCGGACTCATCACTATGGGGATGATGTCCCAAGATGGCCGCTCACGCGTGTTACCATGACACTCAGAAATGGCGGCCCCGATCAGGTGACTATGACGCCTCATTCCAATGTGTTTCTAAACTGTTTGCTAATCCATCAAACCCCGCTTATAATTATTCATCCTACAATTGGGGCGTTTTGCACTGTTACGCAACTAAAGTTTAATGTATCTGGGTCCTTGTTCCGAATCCGTATCAAGGGCCCCTGAAAGAAACGCGTGATTCTGCTGTTGCCTAAACAACGGCATTAATATCATTTTTCGACCGCTTCGTGTTTTTCCCTTCAGAGAAAACAATATTAGGTGAGGCGAAGCTGAACCTAATATTGTTTTCTCCGAGCCGAATATGACACTGTATCTGCCAACTAAACGCCCTGTAACGTATTTATTATGCACGGCATGCCAAAATGTCACTGGGGAAGTTAACTCAACGAATAGTTAAATTATGCGTACTTTCGGCCTCTTGGGCTGGTTTGTAGCCAATTATTTGGTTTTTCCTGAACGCTCGAGTCGAGGCTTCTCTCTTGAAGTTAAGGGATAAGCTTTCGCTATGAAATGTGGAAAACTCCACCTCAGAAAACGATGAACGGCATATTTTAAAATATAATAAACCTTTACACCAGGAGGAATATTTAATTCACCAGTAATTATTGCAAAAGTAACAACCAAATTCACGTTGACGAAACACACAGTTGCTCCACTTCGCAAAACATTATTCAGTAAAGTGATTTTCTGGAGTGTCAGGTCATCACTGACCTCAATATGGAGATGAATGAACGTTATTCTATTTTTCAATTTGCGTCTTTCCATCGATAAGGCAAATGAAAAAGTTCCCCTTAAAATAGTTTTATAACACATTTTGTGGTCAATATTGTGAGATAAATTTATCATCACCACAGTGTGTGTCTCCGGAAATTATTATCAAGTCTCGTTGTAGGCACTAGTGGCAGAGTAGCCAACTCGTGGGACGCCATTCTCATTCCAATGCGTTTCTAAACTGCTTGCTGATCCATTAAACCCCGCTTATAATTATGTATCAGATCCTCGAAATGTAGGATTTTTTTAACAGACACCGGGAACATATTGAATAACTTTAGGAAATTCGCTTGGCCATTTCAAAACTATGTAGTTATTATTATTTTTATTATTATTATTATTAGAACACCCGTAAAGATCAATCAAACAGCGACGAGTAACTGCTTGCCTATCGAACTTAGTAACTCAGCATAATCAGGGTTAGCAACAAGTGTAGTTAACAGAAGTTGTATAACTTGTACTCCAATCTCTTTTGCAAATTTATGGCAAAGAAAATATGTTTAAACTAACAAGTGCACCGATGACGTGTTAAATGTTTTAGGTCATGGGGGAACAAGCTCCCACTTGGGCGATATGGAACAAACGTCTTTCCCAAGAACACGACGAAAATGACGCGGGTCAGTATCGTTTCGTCTCCAACGCGCTTACCAATGAGCCATCACCCATCGGTAGTCTCCAGTAAATTGTGAAAACGGACAACAGATTCCTGCAGGACCCCTACAACCTCGATTCGATCAACAAGAAGTGGGGAAATGTTATGCAGCCCTGTTCCAAGGAACAGGACAGATGTACGAGAATGAAGAAAAGCACATTAGCCGAGAGGAGTAAATAAAAAGATACACGCTGTTCGTGTTTGACCTAACTCCAAGCCAATCACATGCACAATACTTCGATTTGGTGAAGAAAGGAAATTTGAGACTGGAAGTCTATTTCGAAGATCCGTTGCCGACCACGATCAACGTATTGGTGTATGCAGAATTCCAAAACATCATAGAAGTGGACAAGAACAGACAAGTCATTTTCAACTACTCGACATGATCACGTTGCAGTTGAAGAAGGCCCTCCGATCTGATGATTGTTTGAAGAGAATTTGTATGGGCGTACTTGCAAGAAACAGATTACCAAAAGGATTACCAGATTACAGACCAGTGGCTTTGATAGTCAACACAGATCCACAACACAGAAAAGCAGAAAAGGAGAAAATTGGGTGGCTCTGTTCGTTAGCCACAAAGGCGCAGAATACTTTGACTCCTATGGGTTACTACCAAGACTCAGACCATTCCACAATTTTCTCACGAGGAATTCCAGATATTGGAAATACAACAAAAAACGTCTTCAAGGATCGTTACCAGTGTGTGGACAATATTGCTTGTTTTATCTCAAACATCTCTGTCGAGGAGCATCGATGGACAAAATAGTCGGTACGTTTACAACCGATCTAACAGACAATGACGTGCTGGTTGATGACATCATAAACGAAATCTGCCACTAGATGTCGCTGCTATGAAGAAAAACTATAAAAGGAACGTTTGCAGCGAAAATCGTCATTTGCGTGCCGACAGCCGGAGAAGGATGTCTACTAGCATTACCGTCTTCAAAACCAATAACGAATTACAGATTCAACTGTTCAAGAACGACATTGGATTTAAGATTTCCACAGAAGACTGGGATCGGGTTACCAAAGCATTGACCATAGCAAAGAAGAGAAACACTGAATAATATCAAGAAGACACCACTAAACCAAAGAGAGGCAGAAAACCAAAGAAGAATGATGATTAGATAGAACGTTCACGATCCCATGTTTGATCACGATGGCTCTGAATGAATTTAACCAAGTAAGTAAGTAAGTAAGTAAGTATTTATTTGACAATGCGCTCGTATACAAAATTGTACATAATTAATACAAGGGTAACAACAGTTAAAGTACATAATGCTATATTTGTGTACATTTTGTATATATTGGGTACACCGTCGGGGGAGACATAGCCAGATTGGCTGTCTACCTGCCCCCCCCCCCCCCCCCCACCACCAATGTAAAGGAGTTAAATTGCAACATTGTGTCATTCTGTTCAAACTTTCATTTACTGAAATTTGCATTCAAGTAGGTAAAAACTATATTATGAATTGCGTTGAGGACTAGGTCTGGGCGAGTAAGTAAAATGGTTCTTTCTACCTCCAGGGTGGCTATTATTCTGAATACTGAGGAATTATGTTCTTATTAGATACGACTATATAGTTTAATGTGAGCCATCGCGGAAATGAAAGAGCCGAGGTCGGACCGGCCGAAGCATATTACTAGTATTATTATAATTAACCTGAACAGTCAGGGCAGTAGGGGTTATTGCATGTTGGGTCGTTCAAATAAGAATTTAAGAATTGGGAGACAATTTTATTCTTGAAAATATGTCTGTTATCTATTGATCTTACACTTTGATCCAGCTCATTCCACATTTTTGGGTAACTATAAATTGGGTATCTATCCAGTGTTTTTGTCCTAGTTCTTCGAACTTGTAACAGGCCAGTAGCCCTGGTCCTTCTGCCAGACGGATTATCCGCCAGACTAAAAAAAATTGCTGAAACTTGACGGAAGTGTGCCTTTCTTGCAGTCAAACACAAAAAGTAACGCGTTGAGTTTGATCTACTAGACCGTTACTGTCTGTCATTGTTGAGGAACCGGTTGTGTCATCAGCAAACGATAGGAGGTTAAGTTTACTTGCATGGTATATATCGTTGATATATAATAAAAAAAAGGATTAGACCAAGGACCGATCCTTGTGGTACCCCACATGTTATTTTGGCCAATGCAGACGTTTTCGAATTAAAAGTTACGAATTGGGATCTATTTGAAAGATAACTCTTGAACCAGAGATTACCGATTCCCCTAATACCATAATGTTCCAGCTTTTTTAATAAGATGTCATGATTTATAGTGTCAAAGGCTTTGGAGAAATCTATAAAGGTTGCTAAAGTATTGTTTTTCAAATTTTTGTTATTTTCAGAGGCTATTTCTCTTAGAAGTTGCATAACGGGATGGATAGTAGAATGTTTTTGTCTAAATCCGTATTGATTGGAATTCAGAATTTAAAAATTCTCAAGATAGTTAACTAGTTTTTTAGAGATAATTTTTTCTAAGACCTTTGAAAACGTCGGGAGGATACTTATCGGTCTATAATTATTGTAGATGTGTTCATCACCTGACTTGTATATTGGGATTACTCTTGCAATTTTCATTTT
Source organism: Pictodentalium vernedei (assembly GCA_031216915.1). Lineage (NCBI taxonomy): Eukaryota > Metazoa > Mollusca > Scaphopoda > Dentaliida > Dentaliidae > Pictodentalium > Pictodentalium vernedei. The sequence continues at coordinate 780,690,096 of CM062295.1, forward strand.
ATCCGGAACTATTCCGGTTGAAAGTGAACAGTTAATTATATGTGTTATTGGTACCAATATGGTATCTATGGTCTGTTTCAAAAGGCAAGATGTTATATCTGTGAAGTCTTTGCTTGTTTTAGATTTCATTGACTTAACTGTATTTATAACTTCTGTTGGGGATGTCGGAGTAAGGTAAAAGCTATTTGGAAAATTACCTTTCATGAAGTCACTGAATGATTTTTCAGACCTTTCTATCTGTTGGCAAGCTTTTGTTCCTACGTTTACAAAAAAATTGTTAAATTCTTCCAAAATTTGGCGTCCATCATACACTCGTGTATTGTTATGAAAAAAGTATGGTGAGGGGGTTGGCATACGTTTAGTTTTATGAATGGTATCATTTAAGATTTGCCAAGTTTTACGGATATCATTTTTACTATCAGTTAATATTTTCTTATAATACATAGCTTTACTTTGTCTTTTCACCCTATTGAATAATTTGCAGTAATTCTTGTAATTCCGAACGTTATCGTCCATTGGAGATTTTAGTTTCTTTTTGTATAATTTCGCCTTGTTGTTTGACGCAGTAATGAGGCCTTTCGTCATCCAGGGCTGACGTTTTACAAATTTAGACTTCACTCGCACTTGTTTAATTGGAAAAGCTCTCTCATATGCCTCCATATACATATCAAGGAATGCACCGTATGCTATATTAGGGCAATTTTGGTTAAGAATTGTTGAGAAATCAGTCTGTGAGAGAATTGTTTTAAAATGATCTATACTGTTTTGATTAAAAATACGTTTCTCTACAAAGGTTGGGCAGATAGTTTTTTCGGAGGTTGTTTCCATGTAAAAAGTTCCGAAATGATCGGAGACATCTGTGATAATAATGCCAGACTTGGAATTGGTAAGGATGTTGTTTGAAAGAATATGATCTATAAGAGTAGCTGAATGATTTGTGATTCTGGTTGGTTTTGTGATACATGGTTGGAATCCCTGACTGAAAATCTGATCTAAATAGTTTTCGGTCTGTCTATGCGATTCGAATTTAAGCAAGTCAATGTTAAAATCGCCCATGATATACGCCGGCTTGTTTTCAAGGTTTATTTTGTCCGTAATGATGTTAAGATGCGTTTGAAAAAGATCAATGTCCGCTCTCGGGGGTGTATTTGGTCTGTATATAATGCCAACGATGCATTTTAATTTATTGATAAATATCTCTAGAAAAAACGATTCAATCACATGAGGTATAAAGGTTGATAAATCGTGGCGAATACTAAATTCAATGCCATCTCTAATATACATGCCAACCCCACCACGACCGTCATCATCTTCAGGGCGTGAAGCTTTAATGAGTTGCTGGTAACCATCAAGGGAGAATGTCATGTTAAGCGGAATTTTGAAGATTTCTGTTAAGCCGATGACATCGAAAATATTATTTTTATCTTGCATGGTTGATATCAAATCGCAAAGTGGGTCCCAGTGAGCAGATAGACTTTGGCAGTTGATGTTGAATAATGCAAAAGATTTTGTTTTGTTTTGGCCAAGAGTGAAGAATCCACTAGGCTCATAGAACCTGCACTCCCCTCTCAGTCCCGTAATCGAAGAGGCGTCATCGTCCGTCTGATTTGTTAAGGACTCATTATATTGGTGTACGAAATCAAAATCAGAGCCGATCCGAATCTCATCTAATGTTAAATTACCCGCCATTATCTATGCGATACCCACCATGTCTTCCGTTTGAATGCCGGTGTGGATCAGCTGCCATTATCAGCACTGAATCGCAACGTCGTTTTAGATATCTCGATTCAAAAAGAAAGGATTCTTGATCAGTCTGACACAATGTATGCAATTTAAATTGAAGGGAGCAAATAAATGAAAAAGTGAAAAGTAAATAGCGCGTCGGACGCGCACAACCATGCAGATATGATGACATAGTGTTTCGGCTGAAACAATATGTCATCATACATATCGGAGTCTTGGAGTCAACAAAAACTTGGACTCTAGGAGTCTATGAAAGCTAGCGCTACCCGAAACATATGCATATTAAGTTGCAAATTTGCTATTGTTACGCTAGTGTTTTTTTTTTTTTTTTTTTTTTTTTTTTTTTTTATTCGTGTGGTTTGACAGAGGGACAATTTTCCTATTCTGTAGCTTAGGCACAGATAAATCTGTAACCACATTACCCGATCATGTCCCATGACCCCACAACAGAGCGGGATAATCTGGCAGCAGTAAACACTGCTTCAACAATCTACACAACGATGAAATTAGCATTAAACAATAATCAGCCCTCTACGCACCAATATTTGCAGACAACTGCACAGGTTGTTTGAAGGCAAGACTATTATTCTGATTTTAGTCCGTCAATCACATCACACGACCTCTCATCGGAACGAGTACGACAAGCCCGCTCAGTGATAGGTCATAAGCTGAGGCCTGGAGTCACAAATTAATTAGCGTTACTAGGCCTCAGTGGTGATTTCCTATTTAGAAAATAATCTGGCAGCAGTGAACACTACTTCAACCACGATGTTCACAAATAACATCACAATTTATTAAAATCGTAATCATTTTTGTCACACATTTTCCGGCAATCCACACCCCGTGACCCTTCATAGGAACGGGCTCAATGAGTCTACTCCGATGAAGGGTCATAAGCTATGACACACGACCATAAATTGAAAAGCGCAACATATCTCAAGTGGTGATTATCTCTTGGTTATTACCAAGAAACGAGAAACCAACATTCGACAAATCTATTTCCCCGAGACAATGCAGAGAGAATGAACGTTGGAACATTTTATCAGGATGTTCCACAACACTGAGCAGATGCTACGTGGAGACTCTCGTTCACTGATTGTTCTAGAGAATTTCGAGCCAACACAGAGACCACAGCGTCACATGAGGTATGCATTGGAAGAACACCGCCTCAAAACGAAAATATTTTACGAAGAAAAAGTGCAAAAACCCCGAAAGAACTAGCGAGAGCTGGCTTCTTTTATTTGGGGACAGGAGACAGAACTCAATGTTTTCATTGTGGAACAGTTGTGCGATTCTGTGAAGATGATTTTATAGAAGAACATAGACAATAATTATGCTCCAGAATGTTATTATATTCACAACCTACCCGAATTGGTGGAGGAGGAAGAAACATCCAAAGAAGAACAAGAAGAAGAGGCCGTCAGAAAAGAAGATTCACGGAAATGTGTGTGTTTATTAACTGAAGCCAATGTCGCTCCGCGACCATGCAATCACTTGTGCCTGTGTACTGACTGTTGTTAATCACTGAGAAGATGTCCAATCTGCAGAAAGACAGTTTATGAATACTTAGCAATCTACATACCATAAAAGTTGTATTGTGATTTGTTATTCAATAAAAGAAATTCAAATAGAAAGAATGTTTTGTTATTTTTTTCTTTTTAGTATAGCATTCCCATACCTTAAAGACCTGACTGAGAACACGAGGGGCTTGAGGGTAGATCAAGAGAAATATATTCATGGGCCTCTCATACGGGTTGTCAAAACATCCCCAGATGGGTATTCTCCGATAGGTATCCCCAAATAGGTACCCCTAAAAGGTATCCTGGCTGTAAACATAGGGGCTTGAGGTTAGATCAAGAGAAATAGCTTCATCGTCCTTATGTACACATACACGAGGGTCAGTATACTAGATAGAAGTCATTACAGATCAAAGAATGATGGGTACAAATGATTCTAAGTAGACGAGGATTCTTATGGAATCCGAACACCTTTGGGTGATTTTGGTGATCATTTCAGCGATTTTCGCTCATTCTCAGGCTCATTTGGGTAATTCTTTGTGAACAAATACTCCAGTACAATGGAACACACCATATAGTCGCCTTATAGCACTACGTGCTACTATTTAAATCAAACATTCTAGTTAGGATAAGTCTGTTTGGATGATTTCGGTGATTTCCGGACATTCTCGGGCTCATTTGGGTAATTCGTGATACTCCGATTCAATCGAACATACCCCCAGAACATACCCCCGTCCTATAAGATGCATTTGGGTAACATAGCAACCACGTGCTACCATAGGAACCAAGATGACTTTTACACTATACAAAATGGACTACGGAAATGCATATTACCATAACAACACGCGCTGCGCATGCGCACTAGCACCACTCATCACTATGGGGTTGACGTCACAAGATGCCAGCTCACGCAGGTTACCAGGACAATAAAAATGGCTGCCCCGGTCACGTGACTATGACGTCACATGATACCCTGCATGAGATCCGGGTATGTGGCTTTCACCATTCGATTTATTCTTCTGTGGTGCAAGTACTGGGTGGTGTTCCTGGTCACCGTCAGAATTCTCAATACTGCTGAAAGTTGACTCACTGACACACAATGACGATTGCTGTCCTAGATATTCTGACTCTGATTCACTTATAGAATCATTATCGGTCTCGGAATTTGCGTCCGTATCACAAATTAATTTTGCCAAAGCTTCATGCACTGTCATACGCATTTTAGGAGTTGTTTTGGACATTTCTGTACCTTCGCTTCCGCATCCATCCAAATGCAAGAAAATCTTTCGAATGTAGCACGTGCAAGTTACTCATCAATCGAGCAGAAACAAAGCGGGAAGCGTCATTGTTTGTCGGAGTTCAAATAACTGTACGTGGAAATAGATACAATAAGTGCGCCTGAATTTCGGCTATAGTCGCCCAGCATGGGATGCCAAACTGTCGACTTCAATCGCCCCCCGCGGCACTGGATACTGCGCCTAATGTTTTCTGACCTGGAGTCTACGGTGCATGTTGCTAAAACAACACTTTCTGGGTGTTGAAAAGATATATTAATTCGTACCCAAATAAACAATTTTCATGACTTACAAGCAACCTATATATTCTTGAAATAAATATGCACAAACTAAACATCAAAATAAAGGTTGTGGTTTATAGCAGGCAAAAAAATATAGGCCTTTTTTCTCGAACAGTTGATGGTAGCCATAAGAGGTTCCTGGACGTCTGTGGCAGTCACTTTTGTTACAACAACCGCTTTCGTTACAGCTCACCACTTTTGTTACAACATTGATCACTTTTGTTACCGCTCACCACTATTGTTACAAAATCAACCACTTTTGTTCCAAAATGAGCTCACGACTTTTGAAATAACCATTGTCCATTTTTGAAACAGAAAAAAAACTCACTCGCCACTTTTGTTACAACAATCGCCCATTATTGTTAAATTTTTTGTCAATGTGAAAAATGAAGTAATCTGCATATAATGCTTGATTGACATTCAGTCATGATTATCGGGTTCGCGGATGCTCAGCGGTTAGACCATTGGTCTTCAGATAGAAAGGATGTGAGTTTAATCCGTTGCCGGAATAACCTGTATTATGTTCTTGGGCAAGGCATTTAATCCAAATTGGCCGTTTGGGATGTGAGTTTAATCCGTTGCCGGAATAACCTGTATTGTGTTCTTGGGCAAGGCATTTAATCCAAATTGGCCGTTTGGGAGCACAGTTGCGCCGTGTTCTGAGGCGTATCGCACGTTGATAGCATTTATGCCTACAACCAATGCTAGCCCTGCTCCTGTGGGATTAGTTTGTTGGAGAAATGACCGTTACTCGCCGCTGCACGGTGGTACTCTCCGGTTTACTACACACGTTGAACACGCGCACAATAATATATGCAATAGAACCAGAAGTCAACATCATATACAACTGAGGTCCAAGGCTCAAGGAGTTGGAATCTCCTATAACTGGAGCATTCCTTTTACCTTGGTCGACCAGCTACCATTCCTTGTCCCAGCAGGCTTACGTGTGCCCAACTACGAGACACCTGATATATCCCTCGGGGACAACCCGCTGTAACTACTGACTCTACCTCATAACAGAGGCCTCACCTCACATCCCTTTCTTCCTCATACGGGAAAATGATCACTAGGGATCACCACAGACGATCATTAGTGATTATTTGAACCCAGATGAGGATGAGAAGGGTGTGAGATGAGGCCACACTAAGGCCTTATATCACACCCTTCCTATCCTCATTGTGGGAGAATTATCACTAGTGATCACCATATGCGACAACTAGTGATCACTAGTGATTGCCTGTGGTGATAACTGGTACTCATTTGAACCTAGATTAGGATAAGAGGGGTGTGAGGTGAGGCCCCATACCCCTCTTGTCCTCATATGGGGAGAATGATTACTTGTGATCACCACAGGCGTCCATTAGTGAAGTGATCCAACAGGATGAGCGATAGCGACACAATCGCCCTTCTTCCAAAAGCACTTGGCTTCCAAATTTGACCCAACACACCTACCAAGAAACACCTGCCCTGGGACCCTAATCCCGCATCCCGACAACAAGCGACACAGTTCCCGGGCGACACAAACGCAGGGGAGAAACTTCGACCCGAAGACCTCGCCAAGCAACCCACCATCCCATCCATGTGTGACCCGGTAACCCTTCCCAGAGACCCTATCATTAGCTTTCCCCGTCATTCATAGGGAGCTGCCATGGGGATACTTCCAAATGACCCTTCACCAGACACCGTAGCCAAAAGCGACACGGGCGCCCTCCCATCCTTACGGGGAGATGATCACTAGAGCCCACCATAGGTGATCACTGGAACCGAGATGTGGATAAGGGGTGTGAGGTGAGGTCTCACTGGGGCCCTCACCTCATACACCTTTTATCCTCATACGGGAGATGTTCACTAGAGGGCTGTGAGGGCACGATGAGGCCATGGGGTGAGGGCTATGAGTCACGGTGTCACGGAAGGACATGAGGTGGGATAAGAGGGCGGAAGAGGCGGTGAGAACTATGAGTTAGGACCACATTAAGGCATTTCCCCATACGCTTCTTTTACTCGTGTGGGGTGAAGATCACAACGTCCGTTTGGGTTAGTTGCGGTGGGATTTCTGGCCAATAAAGGTACGTTGGGTAGATTTGGGTCGCTGTTGAGTTGTTTGTGGTGAAGCGATATTCTACCTCTGAACCGAACACTCCCTCAAAAAAGTATCCCGCAACACAATAACCACATCCTACCGTACAGTGGATCGAAACGGGCTGCCACCCCCCCCCCCCCCAACACACACACCCAAAAAGCCTTCAAATCATGGTATTCGGCACTTTTCGGGGTATCCTAGACCTCTCGGGCATGCTCCCGCACAGTCGAACACTTCCATTGGGCTACATAGCAACCACGTGCTTCCCTAACAACCAAGATGGCGACACCCATTGTCAAAATGGCTGGCGGAAGAGTGAATCACCTCAGAAACACGCTTTGCGCATATGCATTGGGACCACGTGTCACAGTGGGAATGACGTCACAAGATGGCCGCTCACGCGGGTTACCATGGTAGCCTCATCCCGCCCCTTCTGGTGACGTCGAATGAGAATCTGCATGAGAACCAGCTAAAAGGGCAAGAATTCAAACATCACATACTACTAAGGTCCAAGGCTCAAAGAGTTGGAATCTCTTATAACACATGCCATTTCAGATATACGAGTGCGCATGCGCACGATACACTACATCACCACGACGATGACGTCCCGAGGTGGCGGGTTACTACATCACCCAATAATAAGCAAGGGTGTGACATTACTACTGAACATGCGCGACAATGGTTTGGTTCAATTATCATTATTGGATTGTTGGTGTTTTATGACACTTTAATAGCTGTGCCAAAGATAGTTTTAAGTGTCGAAGATAGTTTTACGCGTGGAAGACGCCGGAGTGTACCACCATGCAACGACGAGTAACTGTCAACTCTCCAACGTACTAATCCCACAGGAGCAGGGTTAGCATTTATTGTAAGCATTTGTGGATGTGTGCTATCAACGTGTGATACGCCTTAGCCCTTAGCACATGGCGCAATCGTGCTCCCAAGCGGGCAATTGCGATTAAGTGCCTTGCCCAAGAAAACAACGCACGTTACTCAGGCCAGGCATCAAACTCACAACCTTCCAATCTCAGGACCAACGCTCTAACCACTAAGCAACCGCGAACCCGATAATCATGACTGAAAGTCACGTCTCGCATCACATGCAGATTACTTCATTTTGACACTGACAAAAAAATGTAACAATAATGGGCGATTGTTGTAACAAAAGTTGCGAGCGAGTTTTGTTTTTTTTTTGTTACGAACATGGGCGATGGATATAACAAAAGTCGTTTATTTTGTAACAAAAGTGGTGGGCTGTAACAAAAGTGGGCAAGAGTTGAAACAAAAGTGGTGAGCTGTAACAAAAGTTGTAACAAAAGTGATTGCTACAGACGTCAGCAACCTTTATTTCCATGTATAATTATTGCACTTTGAGTTTTTTTGTTTTTATATATAAAATACAAAGAGGTAGTGCTTAACACCTTTACCTAACATGAAAAGCAGACGACACTTGCAAAAAAAATTCTTGAATAACTTATTTTTTTCAATTTTTGTCTCAAAAACATAGGTTATGACCCCTCATTGGAACGAGCTCGACGAGCTCGTTCCAATGAGGGGTCATAACCTATGTTTTTGAGACAAAAAATGAAAAAAATAATGAAAATTAATTGGCGATTTTTTAGAATAGCGCTGGCCGGTTTTGGCCGTTACGTTGGGTAAAGGGTTAATAATGAATTTTATGTCGTGTAATGAAATCTGACATTTAAAAAAATATATTTACTTACATTACTCATTTATATATATATATGACAGTTAATGAAAATGACCACTAAACAGATGCATACATGTTTTTGTATCCCATTTAATCAAATTTGTCATCCTTATCACTGGAAAGCCGACAGAGTTGCAATAGAACAACGTTGTGTCAATGCTGAAACCATGAAAATGTAAAACACACATCGTGCCCATTGCGAGGTTGCAAACAGTTGTCAGATCCTATCTCAATTACAGTACGTGGAGAGTGGATTATAAATAAACCACCCGCAGAGTGGAGTTATCACCAGTAGGTGATAATTGAGAGTTCACGACTACTTTGTACATGTACGTGTACACAATACGTATACGATGCGTTTACCAACGTGGCATTCAGTGTTAAATCGCACTCTTGTTCACAAAAATGTCCAGTGGTCTTGAATCCGCTGTTTTTTTTGTGACTCCTAGATCGCACTTTTAACGTTCAAATACTCGTGGTGAACGTTGAATGTTACGCGTTTTTTAAAAAAAAGTGAAATTGTACATTTTCACTTTTTTTTTACTTTAAAAATTTTTGTCAACGTTCCCATCGCAGATCAGACCATCGATCCATCGTTGGTGAACGCGAGCAAAATTCTGGGCTAGCATAAAAAAACGGTTTGCGGATTCTGGACCACTGGTCCAGAATCCGCAATTGTTTTGAGGCGGTGGTTTTTTCCCATTTATGACGTAAGTACGGGACTACCCATAGTGGGATTTTCCAAACTCAGCTAATTAACCAATCAGATTGCTTGATTATCCGCTAATTAACCAATCAGATTGTATTCTCATAAACTTAATCATACAAAGTTATTTCCCCTCGGCGTGTGGTGGGGGGGGGGGGGAATACCCGATTTTTTTCCAAAAAAACTTAACAGACAACTATTGAACGCTTCCATTTCTGACGTGAGTGGGGGGAATACCCGAGGAAATAAAAAAAAGTGATCGATATATATAGAAGATAAAAAAAAACATAAACATAAAAATAATTATACGTTTAATTTTGAAAATAATAAAATAACTCGCATTAGCATACTTAAAGGAGCATTAACAATTAAAAACGAAAAATGTTTTTACAGATGGATTCTAGACGCCGAGATCGAATTCTAGGGGAGTATGAACGTGCTAAGAAGGGCATTCAGTCGGCTGACAGAAGCAGACGTCTTGGTGAGATGGAACTCAAACGCGAAGCCACAAAAATATTTAAACCCGTAACGGAGGGTCAAGAGCGAAGCAGGAAGGAGATAGTCGAAGAATTGAGACCTATAAAAGAGAGTTCTTTGAGAATGGGTTCGTTGCCTCTTAGTTTTGGAAATCGACATTCCGTTCAATCCACACCGGATTACGTTCCCACGGGAATTCAAACAGAGAGCGAGAGCGACACCGATACAGCTTCGACTATCACCCCTGGTAGCGTCGCATCGTCTGATGATGGCGGTAAGAGAGATCTGTTGTATGGATTTTATAAGGATTCGGAGGGGAGAATTTTTGTTGGTGACACAGAAGTAGATATTGGCGATAATGAATTGATCGTTGGTTCGAACAGATACGAATTGACTGATGGACTGCGCAGATTGCTCCTTTACGACAAGCCTAGCGATTATACGGAACAGGATTTCGACAATTACGGCGACATTCTGGTTCAGACCCACGCCATGAAGAGAAATAACGATGCCAGAGAGACGAGACCCAAAGCCAACAGAGGTTACAAGTGGACGAAAGTGGTGAAACCCATATGGGATATGAACAAGAAGTTCATTGAATCGGTGACTGGCAAAGGGGTGAAACCACTTTTCGTTCGAGCGATTCTGACGCTCTGTCTCAGAGATTGAGTTTGTTGATGGCGAGCAGACGGGCTGGTAACACAGGATTAGATAATCAGATAGTTACTATATCTGACGAATTGTTAAGACAGAATGTTTTGAATAAAAACCATTATAAAAGGCTGATGAACGAATTGAAGGATTGATGTGTATATAATAAGTAGAGAGAAATAAACAAACAAACAAAAATAAAACAGTAAATTTTTACACTAGAATAATAAAAGTATTTAAAAACAACAAAACGATTTACCAGTGAAAAAAACAAAATATATTATAAACATAAAATATGTTGGTGATAAAGAACAGGGGATACGTCAGAACTTACGTTCAAGGCAGTTCTGGCATCGTCGATTCTATAATGCGGGCGTTCACGAGCGATGCGGGTAGAAAACTCGCATCGACCGCGTTTGAGGTCGGTAAGAAGACGGCTTTGGATGCTGGTAAGAAAGCCGCTTCCGAAGCCAGTGGTAGGATAGCTTCTGTGGCTGGCAAGAGGGCGGCCGACGCGTTGATCGACAAGTTGATCAGTCCGCCGGCGAAGCGAGCTGCGTTAGAGCGAACGCCGAAAAGTTGGAAAGATTTTAAGTATGCTGTGGTACCCATACAAGATTTAGCCAAAATGACGAGTGGATCTGGATTGAAGAGAACTCACGACGGTGTGATATAAATAAATAATAATATTAAAAACTGAGTTTGAAAAACATAAAAAATTTGTGTTTGAAAAGAATCTAAAATAACAAACAAAATAAAAAAAACAAAAAACAAAGATGAACATTAAAGGTATGTCTTGGAACGACGCCGCGACCAAGAGGTCGAATAACGAGTTCTTTCCCAAAAGCATAAGAGGCTTGATAGTGGGAAAATCGAATTGTGGAAAGACCAATCTGTTGATGAATCTGTTGTCCCGACCCGACTGGTTGGATTACAACAGATTGTTCGTGTTTGGCAAGAGCTTGTTTCAACCCGAATACAGATTGCTTCGAGAGTGCATGGATCGTAGATTGCCCAAGGACGTCATAGCCAGAATCTTTGACAGTAGGGAGGAATTCGACAAGAGTGAAGCTTCACTTTCGACCATTTTGGACGGTGCGGCGATGGAACTGATGAAGAGAAATGCATCTTCGAACGTCGAGTGTCGATTTTATGAGAACGCTAGCGACGTTCCGGATCCTAGAGAATTGAAATCGAAAGATAAGAATCTCATGATTTTCGACGATCTGCTTTTGGAGAGACTGAACCGATGCGAATCGTATTACGTTAGAGGTCGACACAGCAACGTGGACTGTTTCTACCTGTCGCAGAATTATCTTCGATTGCCCAGACAGACGATAAGGGAGAACGCTAATTTTCTATGTCTCTTTCGCCAAGATCTCAAGAATCTAATCACATCTACGGCGATCACGTCGCAAACGACATGAGCGTGGCGGAATTCTGGAGATTCTGCAAGAGGGTTTGGGATGGAGGACTTTACAATTTCGTCGTGATCGATTTGACAAGCGAATTTAATCGCGGAAAATATCGGTGCGGATTCGACAAGTTTTATGTTTCTGATGATAATAAGATAGAGCATGAAAATAAAAAAAATTTTAGAAAATAATAAATCTTCAAATAATTAGTTTTTTAAAAAAAATAAAAAAAAAATTAAATTAAATATAATGTTCGAACATGGAGAATTGTTAGAACGGATAGCCGAGAATACAGCTGCAAAACAATCCATTCAAATCGTGGTGAGTGGCGATTCGACTCGATTCGCTATGAAATTCGAACCTTCCATCGAATTGAATAGAGAGAAAAGATACGAGATGGCGTTGGTGAATCTGGAGACTTATTATTCCTTTCCCAACGTCACCGAAAAGAATAACTCGTTCAAGTATTCCGACGGAGTGGATTGGTTGGAGATTCGAATTCCCAAAGGAAGTTACAACATAGACGATTTGAACAATTACATTCAGACGCGAATGAAGACAGATGGAAAGGGAAGCAACAAGATCAGACTCGCTCCCAATCCTAATACCTTACAGACGATGTTGGATTTGGAAGATAATTTTCGAGTGGATTTCAACACGGACGATTCTATAGGCAAGATGTTAGGATTCGATAGAAAGATGTATCGAGACCATGCGGCATCTGAAAATATGGTCGACACTCTCACAGTCAATAGCATTCTGGTGAACGTGGATGTAATTGCTGGAAGCTACGTGAATGGTAGCGCTCAACTGACAATCTATTCCTTCTTTTCAAACGTGTCGCCGGGTTATAAGATCGTGGAGCGACTTCGAAATTTAGTTTATCTACCAGTGATTTTAGACACGTTGTATAGTCTCAAAACCACGTTGATGGATCAAAATGTTGAACTGTTAGATCTTCGCGGAGAGAGGGTGACGATACGATTTCATATAAGAGAAATATAAAAGCAAAAAAAAAAAAATATTGTGTATATATATAGATAACAAAAATAAAATAAACGCAATATTAATTTTACAAAATTATTTTAATATAAATAATTATTATTAAACAAGAAAACAATTGAAGTAAATATATTTTAAAAAAGGATTATGACAGAATACGTGATTAAAAACGTGAACATATCCGCAGGACAGAGGAAGAAACTTAAGAGAGCGTTAACAACTCGAGGTGAGGCGGTGAGATCCAAATTCACTCACGAAGATCTGACGAGAGGCGGTCAGGATTCGATCGCCTGGACCAGAAGTCAAATCAAAAGGATGGAGAAAGTGATTCGCGATGGAAGAGGGTTGACAGTGAGACTGAGTCCCGCTCAATTGAGATACAATTTGAGAATGAAAGATGGTTTCCTACCGCTATTGGCAGGAATCGTCGCAAAAGCATTACCCTTCGCCGCAAAGGCACTACCCTTTCTCGGAAAGACTCTCGGCACGGGAGCTCTCACGGGACTCGCGAGTTCGGCAGTTGAGAAATTAATGGGTGGCAGCGGATATATATAAAAAAAAAAGTTGTTTTTTTTTAATTTTTAATTTTCTTTAATGTAAAATTTTTTAGTAAAAGTTTTTTTTCTCTTTATATATATATAAAAAGTTAAATTTTAACATTTCAATCTCTCTATTGTTTATATTTTCAAGTCTGTTATTTCCATGTTGACACTCGTGTTTTCTCCTTTTTCGAAAATGTGTTGAATGTTTATCTTTACTCTTTTGAGTTTTTTTACATTGGTGAACTCGCTCTCACCACCCGATTCCTCCATGAGTTCGCGTGAGATTTTTGGATATATGTAACTTCCATAGAACAACGTCAAACCATCCTTGTCGAATTCTTTATCTTTAGCGATGACGATTTTCTGCAGATCGCTTTGGTACTCGTAAAACAAATCGAGCATGGCTTCATCCAATTTCAAAGTCATCTTATATCTGTCATATTTATGCTCTAAGTCCTTCATCTCGACCTCGTTCAATTTGATGGGATCGTGTTGTTGTAATCTATAGATTTTATGACCGAATTTCTTATACGTTTCGACTCGTTTCAATTTCAATTCACATCTTTTAGGTGTTGCTGTCATGATCGATTATTTAGTTTTTTTTTTTTGTTTTATGAATTCTTGCAAATAATGTATATTTTAAATTTTGTATTTTAATAATTTGTTTAAAAAGTTTTTTTTTTTTTTACTCTTTATATATATAAAAAAAAAAAGTTTTTAATTTTAATTTCTTTAATGTGAAAATTTTTTTGTAAAAAGTAATGAGATCATCTTTAGATCTCATTACTTTTTTTCCTTCTTCTTCACTAAAAATCAATCTCTCTATTGTTTATATTTCCAAGTCCGTTATTAGCATGTTGACATTTGTCATTTTTCCACTTACGAAAATGTTTTGAATGTTTATCTTTACTCTTTTGAGTTTTTTTACATCGGTGAATGCGCTCTCACCACCCGATTTGTCCACGAGTTTGAGTGAGATTATTGGATATATGTAACTTCCATAGAACAACAACAAATCGTCCTTGTCGAATTCTCTGTCTTCGGCGACGATGATATTATTAAGCAGATCGCTTTGGTACTCGTAAAACAAATCGAGCATGGCTTCATCCAATTTCAAACACATCTGATATTTGTTGTAGTAGCGCTCTAACCCCTCCATCTCAACCTCGTTCAATTCGATGGGATCGTGTTGTTGTAATGTATAGATATTAAAACCGAATTTCTTATACGCTTCATCTCGTTTCAATTTCAATTCGCATCTTTTAGGTGTTGTTGTCATGATCAATTATTTGTTTTTTTGTTTTATGAATTCTTACAAATAATGTATATTTTAAATTTTGTATTTAAATAATTTGTTAAAAAGTTTTGCTTTTTTACTCTTTTTATATATATAAAAAGTTAAATTTTAACATCCTTTTTTTTCTTCAATTCAATTTTTTCACGTTAAGGAACATAAAAAAATTCACATTAAAGAAAAAAAAGGATGTTAAAATTTAACTTTTTATATATATAAAAAGAGTAAAAAAGCAAAACTTTATAACAAATTATTTAAATACAAAATTCAAAAAAAAATATTCTTACAAATGAAGCAAACAGATAAAACAATGGTAAATTTAAATGAGAAAACCGTACCTCAGTTAAACGAGATTTGTAATCTATTACAAATTTCACATTTCAGAAATCCTAGAACTAAATCAAAAAAAATTGAAGTCGGTTGTGAAAAATGAGAAGAAGAAGAAAAAAATAGTAAAAGGAATCGAAATGCCGACGTCGAAAAAAACCAAAAACGTTTCGATTGTGAAAAATAAGAAGATGACTAAATGTAAAGCCATTGAAGAACATCAAGTTTCTAAAACGAAAACGAGTGATGCACTTCAGATTCTAGACAAACGAGATATATTGAGCGAAATTCAATGAGCAATCGATGAAGGGAAAGGAGAAGAATATGTAGCACGACTCGTTACGGAACTATTCCAATCAAAGCCCATAGAATGGGAGAATGTGATCAAAGGCGTTTTTAAAACTTTTGATGTGGTTCCCTCGTTCAAGAAAATCGATCCAAAATTGTTCATGGAACAGGTGAAGAAAAAAGTATTGGATTTGTTTCACAAATACATGAACGTGGGACTAAAAATTAAGATGATACTCCATTGCGTGATGAATAAAATTGACGTGAAGTCCGGTGAGAGCATTGTGAAAAATGGATATTTCAGATCTAACGTCGAACCCGTATTTCAAGGTTCAGATTTATCGAATGTTTTCGAAAAGATGAAAGACAAGATGTTGATGTATCTCGCAAATTGTCAACATGAAGGTAGTAATTGGATGTTTGATGAGGTGTTGAAACTCGAAATTCACATAACTAAAAACGATTCGTTGAAAGGATCTTCCTACTTGGAATTACCGTATTTCTTGGCTAAGAACATGCTGTAGTCAACGTGAGAAATGAAGATGATCAGTGTTTTAAATGGGCAGTCACCTCCGCTTTATACCCTGTCAAAATACACTCCGATAGAGTTTCTCGTTACAAGGAAACTTCTAAAAATCTCGATTGGACCGGAGTGACTTTTCCAACAGAGTTAAAACACATCGAATGTTTCAAGGCTCAAAATCCCACCGTAGCGGTGAACGTCTTGGGATACGACGACGAAAAACAAAAGATCTATCCTCTCAGACAGACTTCGTATCTCGGAAGAGAAAAGACGATTATTTTATTATTGATTTCGAATGGTGACAATCGTCATTATTGTTGGGTTAAACATCCGAGCCGATTACTGTCGAAACAAAATAATAAACATAACGGAAAGATATCTTTATGTTGCAATTGCATGAACGTGTTTCACAGCGAAAACTCGTTAGCGAAACATCAGGAATATTGCAATGAAAATCAAGGTGTCACCATCGAAATGTCCAAACCTAACACCATCGTGAAGTTTGAAAATCACAATAGAAGGTTAAAAGTACCATTCGACGTGTACGCCGATTTCGAATGTTTCACCGCGAAAATGAGTTCCTGTCAACCCAACGCTCTTCAAAGTTACGTCGAAAGATATCAAAAACACATACCTTCGGGCTATTGCATTTACGTGAAATGCGCTTTTGACTCGAAACACGACATTGGTCCCTTCACCTACACGAAATAGTATGAAGACGACGACGTGGCTCAAAGGTTCGTGGAAGAGTTAGAATCGAAAATTCAAATGTTATACGACAAATTTAAAACTCCGGTGACAATGATCATCACGCGAGAGTAGCAGGACAAAAATAACAGTGCCACCAAATGTCACATATGCAGACAATCGTTCAACGAGAATTTGAAGGAAAATAAGAAGGTCAGAGACCACGATCATTACACGGGTCTGTATCGCAGTCCGGCTCACAGCAAGTATAATTTAAAATATCGAGACGCCGTTTTCTATCTGGTGATGTTTCACAATCTCTCGGGTTATGACAGTCATCTGTTCATGAAAAATCTCGGCACCTCACACGAAGAATTAAATTGCATCGCGAACACAAAATGGAAGCTCATGGAGAAGAAAATAGTAATTGACGGAGAGACGTTGAAAGAAAAAACGAAATTCATTCGTAGAGCCATACGTTTCATCGACAGTTTTAAATTCATGTCAACCGCTCTGGAAAAATTAGTCGATAACATGAGCAAGGATAAATTTAAAATCACGAGCGAACATTTCGGATGTTGAGGAAAGGAGTCTATCCTTGCGATTACATGAACGATCTAAAGAGATTCGAAGACATTGCACTACCTTCGAAAGAAGATTTTTATTCGAAATTATACGAATCCAACATTTCCGACGAGAATTACGAACACGCTAAAAACGTGTGGAAATCATTTGATATGAAAACCATGAGAGATTATCACGATCTCTATCTGAAGACCGACGTTCTGCTCTTGGCAGACGTGTTCTAAAATTTTCGAGACGTCTGTTGTCGAAATTACGATCTGGATCCCGCTTGGTATTTCACCGCACCCGGTCTAGCATGGGACGCCCTGTTGAAGACCACCAAAGTCCAATTGGAATTATTATCCGACGTGAACATGTTGCTCATGTTCGAAAGGGCTGTGAGAGGTGGTGTCTCGATGATCTCTCACAGATATTCTGAAGCTAACAATCCCTACATGAAAGAAGGTTTTGATTCGAAACGGTTGACTAAATACATACAGTATTGGGACGCTAATAATCTGTATGGTTGGGCTATGAGTCATCCTTTACCGATTGGAAATTTCGAATGGGTGAAGGAACCGGAAGAGATGCAAAAATGGAGATACTATCCTTGCATTTTAGAAGTCGATTTGAACTATCCGGAAGAATTACACGATCCACACAATGATTATCCGCTGGCTCCCGAACGAATGGAACCGAATGAAGGAGACAAGGAAAAACTCATTCCCAATTTATTTAACAAACGTAACTACGTCATCTACAGCGAGAATTTGAAACAGTACGTCGATTACGGGATGAAATTAGTCAACATACATCGCATCATTCGATTCGACGAAGAGCCTTGGTTGAAAAAATACATCGATCTCAACACGAATCTCAGAATTCGAGCCGAGAACGATTTTGAAAAAGATTTCTTCAAACTCATGAACAACTGCGTGTACGGTAAATCGATGGAAAACATCAGGAAGAGAACCGACGTTCGACTCATCACGTCTGAGAAAAGAGCTAAAACATTAGTGGCGAAACCCAATTACAAACACCGAACCATATTCGACGAAAATCTAGTGGCCGTTTACATGCAAAAGACGCACCTGAAGTTTGACAAACCATATTATCTCGGATCGATCATCTTAGATATCAGCAAGCGATTGATGTACGAGTTTCACTACGATTACGTCAAACGAAAATTTGGTGATAAAGCCAAACTACTGTTCACCGACACAGACAGTTTAGTTTACGAGATAGAGATGAAAGACGTCTACCAAGATATATCTCCGGACGTGGCCGAGTGGTTTGACACGAGCAATTATCCTGTCGATCACCCCTCCAACATTCAATCGAACGACAACAAGAAGGTGTTGGGTAAATTTAAGGACGAGGGCGGCAGTAAACAAATTGTCGAATTCGTGTATGCTTATCGTCTAGAAGATGAAGAGATCAAGAAGTGCAAAGGAGTTAAAGCATGGGTGGTGAAGAAAAACATCTCTTTCCAAGAGTATAAAGATTGTCTGTTAGGAAGTGGTCCGGTGTATAAGACTATGAAATCGATTCGAAGTGAAAATCACGACTTGTATACTGAAATAGTCAACAAGATTTCGCTGACGGCCGACGATGATAAGAGATTCATGTTAGACAATAAAATAAGCACTTTGGCACTCGGACATTGGACTTGGGATCTAATTTTAGATGATATGATTGTGGATGATTGGATTCTAGATATGAGTAAGAATGATAGGATTCCAGAAAATCAAGAGGAATTAGACAGATTCAAGATTATGGAAATCAATAGAGACATCGAGAGTGTTAGTTTAAAAAGAAAAATAAAAAAAAAAAAAAAAAAATAGCGTCATTTTAGTGAATTATAATAAAATAAATAAATAAAAAAAATATATACGCATTTATGAATAAGAAAATAAAGATATCCGTAGAAGGTGACGTCTTACCTAACGAACCCCAATTCTTAAATTCCGAAAACGTTCGAACTAAGAGAGACAAACTACGTTTGATATCTCTTTTTGCGTCGTCTTTTTTTGCAGATAGCGAAAAAGGCGTATTTGAATATAATAGATATTTGCAGTTGTTATTCCCATTCAAAAAATTGTCAAAAGATCAAGAGAAATACATTTACGACACGGTATCTAAAAAATTTCATTCGTTAAATCACTACAAAATGATCGAATCTGTTCTACTAAAAGATGGTAATATCAAGATTCCAGAAAATCAAGAGGAATTAGATGGATTCAAGATTATGGAAATCGATAGAGACATCGAGAATGTTAGTTTAAAAAGAAAAAGAAAAAAAATACAAAAAAAATAACGTCATTTTAGTGAATTATAATAAAATAAATAAATAAAAAAAATATATACGCATTTATGAATAAGAAAATAAAGATATCCGTAGAAGGTGTCGTCTTACCTAACGAACCCCTATCCAACATCGATCTGTTGAATGCAGCAAAAGATTTGAAAATCAAAGATTTTCTAGGCGTGTTTTCCAGAGATGCCTTGCCGAAGAGAAGACATCGACAATCGGAATGCAAAATTTTAAATCTAGACGATTCATCGGGTGAAGGCACTCACTGGGTGGCGTGGATCAAGAATGGGAAGAAGAAAAATTATTATTTCGACAGCTACGGAATCTCGCCGCCAAAAGAAATAAAGAACTATTTCAACAAATCAATGGTTCGTTACAACACGGAACAAGTGCAATCACCAGATCAAGTGTTTTGCAGTCACCTGTGTCTCTACGTTCTCAAGAGATGGTCTGAAGGAGATCGATTTCAAGACATTCTCAATGATTTACATTAGAGAGAGATTTTTTTTATAGTATATATAAAGATAATAAATTATTTTAAAAAAATTTTAATCAAATAAAAACGAAAAATAAAAATAAAATAGTTCATTTTTAATAAACTGCATTTTGAATATATTTTTTCTAAAAAACAAAAAAAAATCTCACAACAACCTGCCAGTCGATAAATTTGGTAGAAGTGACGACGAAAAAGTCAACCTAAGAAAGAAGAGGAAGACGTTCGAAGTCGGCGATGGTTACGACGTTGCCAACTTGGACGAACGTTACGTTCGGAGATACGAACCTCGAGAAGAACCTTTGAACATGAACGATAAGAAGCTCTACAATCTTCCCGAGCCAATAGATCTCGCAGAAGCTGCGACTAAAAAATACTTTGACAGGGGGAACGCTGATTTCGAACGAATCCTGCTAGATAATTACGTGGATAAAACCATGACTGACGATCTCGATCTGAAATCCAAATGTTTGGTGAACGTCGCAAATCCCATAGATCCAACTGATGCCGCAACCAAGAAATATGCGGACGACTCTCACGCGAGATTCAGCGAACACCTGAGAAATAGATACATTCAAAAAATGATGCACTCGGAACTGAACGCCAATTCTAACAAGATAACGAACGTGGCCACTCCCACGAATCCCAAGGACGTGGCGACCAAACACTATGTAGATCTGGAACAGAGAAAGTCTGATGGACGAGAAATGAAATCAGATCTGAATGCGGGATTCAACAAGATATTGAATCTGTCGAAGATCGACGACACAGATGCAGACTCAACCGCGGTCAATAAGGGCTACGTAGATTCTGCCGTGATACAATCACAAGAATACCTAGAATCACAAGTGGACGATCTCTACCTGAACAAAGAATCTGGCAGAACCATGCAGGGTGGCATCAAAATGAACGGTCACAATTTATTCGGTCTCGATCACGATCCCGAATTCGATTCCAGCACGGAGAGCAGAAAGTACGTGGACGACAACTCGGTCTGGAGAAAGGGTGACATCATGGAAGGTAAACTAGACATGGGTGGACACGCGCTCACGAATCTACCAGATCCCGTGAACATGACAGATGCCTGCACCCTGATTTCGGTGGTGGAGAAAGTCAAATATGCTAGACAATTGATCACCGTGTGGGCCGAGGAGGCCGGCACCTTAGATGAGGGAAAAGCTGAGTGGTCTTTCGGAAATGGAGGTAGCGGATCGAAACATGGTCAGGTGGGATATTCCATGCCACTGGGAGTTTCGACGTTGATTCTTATCTCTCCCGCATTGTTCAAACTCGTTCCGGTTACCGGTTCGTATTCATGAAATCCTTCGAATGAGTCTGGCTTCTTCGGATTTGAATAACAGAGCGGTCATCAATCTCATGGTGAATGGAGTAGAGAGCGATAAGAGATGCAGTGCCGAAAAGACTGAGAATCAACACGCGACTGTTAGCACGTTCGGCATGCCTCTCAAAGTGAACGCCGGAGACAGGATTAATTTCGTTACGAAAACTAATAATCCCGAAGCCGCCACTTCTGTGTTGAGTCTACTGATCGAACTAGTTCCTTTGAACAAACAGTGAACGCGTGGAAAATAATGAATTAAAAAAAAAATAATGTGTGATTTATTAAAAAAACAAAAAAAAAGTAATGAGATTTAGAAAGATGTTCAATCTCTCTAGATCACATTACTTTATTTATTTTTTTTTTGTTTTTTAATAAATCACACATTATTTTTTTTTTATTTTTGTTTTATTTTTTTCACACACTCGTCTCTCATCGAATGATCGACATCTTAGTTCCGTCTGATTCGAATTGTAATTCTCTGTCTGACAGGACCAGGGTGAAGGCTTCAGTTTTTCTCGGAACGTTCCTATCGAATTGCATCTTGATCTGAATGTCTAACACGCTACTCTTGAGTCGTTCACTCTGTTTACTGACGTTGAATACGAACATGGGATACATCGACTTGTATTCGCCGGGAGATATGTTAGGATTGCTCATCAATTCGTCTAGACCATGATACTTCTTTCTAAAATCAGCAGCGTCGCCGTACAGTCTGCAGAAATCATTCTTGTCGAACGACGCGTTGTAATCGATTGCTGGATATCTCGTGGCGTTCAGAAACACTTGCATGTTTCTCAAACTGCAGTGATCAAACAGCGACGCATTCTTTTCCTGAGACCCGTCCCTATCAGTCTGAAACGCAACCACGATGAAACGCGGTCTCTCGGAAGCGGATTTCACCGTCAATCTCTAATCGAAGTGATTCATGGAGGGAGGAATCCTAGCCGTGTTGCACTGTCTCATTCTAAATCCCACGGGTAATTTACTCTTGGATTCTATGATCTTGTAGAGACGCGCTTTCTCCACGATTGAAGGCTCCACGTGTGGAACGAACCACGATATCTTGTGTAGAGTTATCTTACACGCATCGGTCGCAGTGAGTCTCACTATTGCGTCATCGTTTCCTTTTCGAATCAACGTCAGATTGTGTTTGAATCCGTACATGATCTTGTTATAATCGTCCGCAAATCCGAAGATGTGTTTCAAAGGTATCCTGAACGAAAACGTTCCTTTAGGTCTGGACGTCTTGACGACGTAGTCGAATATCAAGGCATCGCCGGCGCTAGCAGGGCCGACGGTGTCTTTCACCCACAACTGATTAAGTCCTCTGGCTTTCGAAAAATTATCAGGATACGTCAAGAGCCCGAACATCGTGGTGGCCTGACCGGGATGAAAAACAGATTCTATCTCTTGTCCGGATAGCATGTATTTTATATTACTGAATAGATGCATGATGCCATTATTGGCTAGAGTAACCGTGCCGTCGTCGGCGTAGTCGCTCCCATCTTCCTTGGTGAGACGTCCCTGCACCACTATGTAACTCTCGCTAGGATGTATGAATAGATCTTGAGTTTCGACGTTGATTCTTATCTCGCCGGCATTGTTCAAACTCGTTCCGGTTACCGGTTCGTATTCATGAAATCCTTCGAATGAGTCTGGCTTCTTCGGATTTGAATAACAGAGCGGTTGTCAATCTCATGGTGAATGGAGTAGAGAGCGATAAGAGATACAGCGTCGAAAAGACTGAGAATCAACACGCGAATGTTAGCACGTTCGGCATGCCTCTCAAAGTGAACGCCGGAGACAGGATTAATTTTGTTACGAAAACCAATAATCCTGAAGCCGTCACTTCTGTGGTGAGTTGACTGATCGAACTAGTTCCTTTGAACAAACAGTGAACGCGTGGAAAATAATGAATTAAAAAAAAAATAATGTGTGATTTATTAAAAAAACAAAAAAAATGTAATGAGATTTAGAAAGATGTTCAATCTCTCTAGATCACATTACTTTATTTATTTTTTTTTTTGTTTTTTTAATAAATCACACATTATTTTTTTTTTATTTTTGTTTTATTTTTTCACACACTCGTCTCTCATCGAATGATCGACATCTTATTTCCGTCCGATTCGAATTGTAATTCTCTGTCCGACAGGACCAGGGTGAAGGCTTCGTTTTTTTTCGGAATGTTCCTATCGAATTGCATCTTGATCTGAATGTCTAAGACGCTACTCTTGAGTCGTTCAATCGGTTTACTGACGTCGAATACGAACATGGGATACATCGACTTGTATTCGCTGGGAGATATGTTAGGGTTGCTCATCAATTCGTCTAGACCGTGATACTTCTTTCTAAAATCAGCGGCGACGCCGTACAGTCTGCAGAAATCGTTCTTGTCGAACGACATGTAATCGATTGCTGGATATCTCGTGGCGTTCAGAAACACTTGCATGTTTCTCAAACAGCAGTGATCAAACAGCGACGCATTCTTTTCCTGAGACCCGTCCCTATCGGTCTGAAACGCAACCACGATGAAACGCGGTCTCTCAGAAGCGGATTTCACCGTCAATCTCCTATCGAAGTGATTCATGGAGGGAGGAATGCTAGCCGTGTCGCACTGTCTCATTCTAAATCCCACGGGTAATTTACTCTTGGATTCTATGATCTTGTAGAGACGCGCTTTCTCCACGATCGAAGGCGCCACGTGCGGAACGAACCAGGATATCTTGTGCAGAGTTATCTTACCCGCATCGGTCGCAGTGAGTCTCACTATTGCGTCGTCGTTTCCTTTTCGAATCAACGTCAGATTGTGTTTGAATCCGTACATGATCTTGTTGTAATCGTCCGCAAATCCGAAGATGTGTTTCAAAGGTATCCTGAACGAAACGTTCCTTCAGGTCTGGACGTCTTGACGACGTAGTCGAATATCAAGTGTCGCCGGCGCTAGCAGGGCCGACGGTGTCTTTCACCCACAACTGATTAAGTCCTCTGGATTTCGAAAAATCATCAGGATACGTCAAGAGTCCGAACATCGTGGTGGCCTGACCGGGATGAAAAACAGATTCTATCTCTTGTCCGGATAGCATGTATTTTATATTACTGAATAGATGCATGATGCCATTATTGGCTAGAGTAACCGTGTCGTCGGCGTAGTCGCTCCCATCTTCCTTGGTGAGACGTCCCTGCACCACTATGTAACTCTCGCTAGGATGTATGAATAGATCTTGAGTTTCGACGTTGATTCTTATCTCTCCCGCATTGTTCAAACTCGTTCCGGTTACCGGTTCGTATTCGTGAACCTCATATTCTTGAATACTTTCATCTTTCACTATGCTTTGTGCTATGTCTAGTATATTTGTCATTTTAAAGGATTTTTAGTTTTTTTTTGTTTATTAATTAACTTGCTTTCTTTATCTAAAAATAGTTTTTAATTATTTTTTATTATTATTTTTTTCTCTCTTATATATATGTGTGTAAACAAGAAAATGTTAAAGAAAGTAAATAAAAAAAATTGTTTTCTTTATCAAAACTTTGTCTTCTGTAATTGTTGTTTGTAAAACTTTCCGATGATCTCTTCTCCATCCAAAGCTTCGATTTCGTAAGTCACCAGATCGGTGTGAAATATTTTGATTATCACGAAGATTTCCGAGGTCCATCGAGGAGTATAACCCTTTTCGAAGTGCTTCTAATAAGCGTAAATTCTCACTCGATCACCGACCGCAAATTTCGGCGTTCTAGACTTCTGCCTGATCTTAGATCTCTCAGGATATAGATTCGCGTAGACCCGTTTTTCGTTTCGAGGATCGCTAGCTTCCCGGGAGTCATCTTGATCGATCTGTGTCGCGTGTTGTTGTAATCTTTGACCAGACCGTTCAGAGCGTATATGTATTTCTTGGTCGAATTCGCCGTGAAGTATCTGTGCATCTTTTCCTTCATCGTTCGATTCCAACGTTCCACCACGCTGGCTTTCTCTTCGTTTTCGTAGAGGTCTACCAATCGACGAACGTCCTTGTTGTAGAATTCCTTTCCCTTATCCACCCACAATTTACTCGGTTTTCGAGAAGACGAGTCGAACACGCTCTTCAGAGCCTCGGCGACGCAAGGTCCCGATTTATTCTTTGAAGCTCTGATCCAACCGTATTTGGAAAACACGTCGATGACCGTCAATAGATATTTGACGCCCTCGTTCCACCTCGAAAACGATCTCATGTCGACCAAGTCGGCAGACCAAATATCATCCAAACCCTTCACGAACACCCTTCTCTTTCGAAATTTATGCACGATGGGTTTGTGTAACTCCTCGGCCAATTCGCTCGTCAATAATAGTTTCTTCTTCTTTTCCGATGTGCTTTTTTTTGAATGCCCCATCCGAATCGACGTTTCGCACCGATCAGATTGCCGACCAGCGAACGTTCTATCTTCTCTCTCCTGGTCGGATTCGATATGCCTCTCAATTTCCCCAACATGTTTTTATCGCAGACGTCGTTGCGAGTCTTGGTGTCGGGATGTCCGGCGTAGCACAGATCGTGATCATACGCGGCCGCGTCCACCCTATTCACAGGTTTGCTCCAAGATTTGGGTGTCAGATCGGCGTTGAGTCTCTTGTTCAATTTCGTTCCGGGTCCCGTGAAACTGTGACCGGGCAGGTGCATTTCGAAAGGTAGATTATTGATCATTTTATTCACGATGCCTTTACCTTTGCTCGCGTTCTTTTTTTTTGATGAATCTAGTCTTGATAGGACCACACACGTATTTCGTTTTCTCGCTCAATATCGCGAAGTATTCTCCGTCCGATATCCTACCGTCTTTCAACGCCATAGAGATCATTTCGGATATCGTGTCGATCTTGTAGTCGGCCAAGACGCGAATCTTGTCGTGTTTCCTCGCCTTCAGATATAATTTCCTACTCAAAAAGTTTCCGAGCGTGCTAAACAATCCGGCGGCGAGAGCCACTCCTTCTACGGTCAACACGATCGGAATGCCGACCGCGGTCGACAACAATCCGATGCCGGCCACGTGTAAACCCATGGAAATCGTGATGAGTGTCGTGTCGATCGCGTTGACGAATTTCACGAAACGCGAATACTTCTTCTTGAGGGAATGACGAGAATCTCTCTCTCGAGTTAGATACTCTTGGATTCTACTGATTTGATCGATGCGATACCTCTCTCCTCTTTCTCTTTCTTCTAGCGACGGTGTCGTCGGCAAAACGTTGGTCAGCTTCTCATCCTCATCGTCTACTAACGTCGGATACAATTTATTTCCGGTTCTCATTTTTTGTATTTTTTTTTTCTTTCTAATATTAGATAAAAAATTTTATGTGTGTATTTATTTTTATTTTCTATTCTCCCTTATTTTATATCAACGAGAAAACTTAGACGTATGTTTCATTGAACAATAATTTCATGATGCATCCCTTGTCTTCTAAAGTCAGACTTCTACGCGCCAATTTCAGTTCTTCCGAAACTGTAGGCTTGTCTTGATTCTTACAGAAGACTAATCTCTTCCAAAGCGTGATCACATCGTCGAATCTAACGCGTTCGAACGCCGGTTCGAAATACTTGACGACCATATCTTCCCTTTCCATCGTCAGACACGAATGATTCTAGTGATCGAAGTCTAGATGATCCCGACATCCGACGCATCGTTCTAACAAGATGGGACGTAGTTCTTCGTTCACGCAGATTGCGTATGCTCTCATCAGCATGTTTAAAAGAAACCTCGCTCTAATAGTTTGGGAAGCGCACATGATTTACGTATTTTTTTTTTTTTATTATCTATTCGATTTGATATATTTATTTTTTTTAAATAACTATTATTTATATATTTTTTTTCTCTCCTATATATATCAATCACTTTTTTTGGTATACATTGCTCTAGCCATTATATCCACGTTATTAAACGCGATTCACCTTTTTATGACGGGCGTGACCCCCACCCCACGACGAGGGGAGATAACTTTGTATGATTAAGTTGATGAGAATCAAGCAATCTGATTGGTTAATTAGCGGAGAATCAAGCAATCTGATTGGTTAGTTAGCTGAGTTTGGAAATTCCCACTATGGGTATTCCCCTACTTACGTCATAAATGGGTAAAACCCACCGCCTCAAAACAATTGCGGATTCTGGACCAGTGGTCCAGAATCCGCAAACCGTTTTTTTTATGCTAGCCCAGAATTTTGCTCGCGTTCACCAACGATGGATCGATGGTCTGATCTGCGATGGGAACGTTGACAAAAATTTTTAAAGTAAAAAAAAAGTGAAAATGTACAATTTCACTTTTTTTTTAAAAACGCGTAACATTCAACGTTCACCACGAGTATTTGAACGTTAAAAGTGCGGTCTAGGAGTCACAAAAAAAACAGCGGATTCAAGACCACTTGTGAATAAGCGTACGATTTAACACTGAATCCCACGTTGGTAAACGCATCGTATACGTATTTTGTACACGTACATGTACAAAGTGGTCGTGAACTCTCAATTATCACCTACTATCATCCAAACTATAACATCGACCAAAAACACAAGCAATGTTTCAGCCAATGGACCTATGGGTTTAACCCGGAGGTCCATTGGCTGAAACTTTGCTTGTGTTGGTTATGCTTTGCAACAAATCTGCAATTATTGCTTAGGTGGAATCTCCACTCTGCGGGTGATTTAGTGATCATACACTCTCCACGTACTGTGCATGAGATGTTTTGTGATTGCCATCAAGGTGTTATCCGTTCGCGGTACCTTTTAGAAAACCTGTCAAGGAAGGGAGTCCGTGAAAGGGAGGTATGCTGGCGTAGATGGGTATTCCGAGAAGGCTCAAAAACATTTTTTCATCACCATGCATTTTTTTACTGAGGAGTTTTAGCCCTTTACAGAATATGACAATTGATTTTAGTTATTGATTTTTTTTTTTAATTTAAACAAACAAATCAACAAACTATAGCATGTGAGCCCTCAGAGGAATAAGCTCAATGTTGGTTTTTTAAAAGTTTTTGTAAAATAGATTTCATTCAACTGCTTAATTTGTAAATGTGATTTACGAGGATGGATGCCCCGATTTGTTATGGAAAGGGTTAATATTATAAGTTACGGAATGTGTAGTGGTCGGATATGGAGACATGTGAGGCGAATATTAGACGAGGCGATCTCACTGAGCCTCCCATGACACCATATCCGACCATTAAACATCCCGTAACGTATCGTCGTGTGAGAACCATAAAGTTCTATCTTCCACTGGAAGATAGAACCTTATGGTTCTCACGCGACGGTATTTAATAAGTCAGCGGACAAAATCCAGTATGTCCCTTTAATTGATCGACTCGGTAATTTATTTGTGAAAATGTTAACAAGCAGAAAGTTAGTTTACAATGTAAGGGGAGTAACTCTATCTAGCAATCGGTTCGTGCTGAAGTCATTGTCGAGCGTTTGATTGACCTGTTAGATGGGGTTGTGGATTGAAATATGTTTCTCAGTAGGCCTTTATTAGTGGGACACATATTATAAACAGATTGTCTCTTTTTGTTCAAGTGAGTTTAATGACACTTTAATCACATTCAACGGACGATTCAGAACGTTTGCTGTAAGATTGCCATTTTTGAGACGAGGCGGTTGTATTATTGTTCCAAAAACAATATGGTGGACACACACCTAATATTGATTTCATATGGGGGTTGCCAATGACGTCATCATCGACATGGCTTCATAGGCCGCCACCATTTATCCCCGCTGATTGTTTGATCCCAAGAGCTGACATAATAACAGCAAATATCACATTTGTTACAGTTTGAAATGTATTTCGGCTGCACTGCACCCACTTATAGCATTAGGCCCATATAAGTGGGACAGCCCAGGTGTCATGCTGCAAATCATCTGATCGATCGTCGCATGAGTGCTAGAATGTTCTATGTCCCCTGCGGGACATAGAACATTCTAGTACTCAGGCGACGCGATGTAAATACAATCGTCACAATATAACAATAACATGATTTTGGACGGCATTATGGTTCATTAGCGGCCCTGCAACAATGATGAACAGCCTGAGGGTTTATTAAAGGCCCGAGACGAAGCCCAAGGACTGCTCATCATTGCTGTAGGGCCGCTAATGAATCATGATACCTGACAATAATCATGTTATTACTATTATAACCACTCCCTGTTACAGCTAACTTGAATCTAAAAATAGCCGGGCTGCGGGCCGCTAATGGCTATTTATACCATTATCGCCCGAGGCCCGGCTCCGCCGAATGACGTCACTGAAATTATGGAGTTTTAACGGGCCTCCAAACGTATGTTAATCGACTAGTAACTTATAGATTGAGTGGTAATAAATCTCAAATTATCAGCCACGATTATCAGCTGGTAGAGTGGTAAATTAGTTTAGTCATCAAAATCTATTTACATGGTTGTGTCTTGTTACAATTGATTGGGAAGCGTCTGGTGACACTCGGCCTTAACTTGTACCTATACATTTATAATATGTGTATGGGACACATATTATAAACAGATTATTTGTTTTTGTTTAAGTGAGTTTAATGAAACTATAATCACATTCAACGGACGATTCAGAACGTTTGCTGTAAGATTGCCATTTCTGAGACGAGACGGTTGTATTTTATTTCTAAAAACATGGTGGACACACACCTAATATTGATTTCATATAAGGGTCGCCATTGACCTGATATGGCTGCATAGGTAGCCACTATTTATCCCCGCTGATTGGTTGATGACAAGAGAGCTGACATAATAAGAGCAAATATTACATCTGTTACAGTTTGAATTGTATTTCGGTTGCAATTCACTCACTTATGGTATTAGGCCCATATAGGATCTCAAGTGGAACTTCCCAAGTGTCATGTTGTAAATCATCTGATCGATGTAAATTTATAATCGTCATACTTTCAAATCATCAGACATGATTATCAGCTGAAAGAGTGGTCAATTATTTTAGTCATCAAAATCTGTTTACATGTTTGTGCCTTGTTACAATTGATGGGTAAGCGTCTGGGGACACTCGGACTTAACTTGTAACGATACATTTACATACGTAATGTCACTTCAAAGATGCTATGAAGGACAAAAACATAATATGAACCCTCTGAACCCTCTGACTAATGTTACATTTACTTCAGAATAAAGTTCAAATGTAAGCTTCCAGCACTCCATCGGTTAACCCTTTAAACTTTATTGTAATCTTCCATGTCAGTTCAATGACAGCATATATAGTAGTCCATATTCATTATCTGGGGTAGACCAATCAATATTTTCAACGTGCAGCCTTGGGGCTGCACGTTGAAAATATTGATTGGTCTACCCCACATAATTATGCCACCATCCTATATAAGGATGTTATGACGAATCATGTTTCTGGCCAGAAAAACGGCCGCTAGGGTTCAAAGGGTAAATGGATATTTCTGCAATGGGCTACTTGATAATAACGGATCTTTCTGTTACCGATAATGATTATGTACTAAAAACCATTACTTACCCTACTTTTGGTCTCGATCCATTTACGATTTCAAACAAATTAGCAAGAACATCAACACTCCAAAACAAATCACAATATTTCTCTGTTATTGCACTTGCAAATGTTTCCCATTTAAGATTTCCTAATGAGGATATATACTCCGCTAAAACACAATAAAATAATGTTAATATTACTTTGCTATGCTGGAGAACATATGAGAGGAAGGACTGGATCCATCTCCATTTTCATACAACAATTTCAAAATATGGAGAACATTTAATTAGGTGTATCCTGCTTGAAATATCCTGGTAAAGACATACAACTTCCCAACACCAAATCATGTATTTATTTATTTATTTATTTATTTATTTATTTATTTATTTATTTATTTATTTATTTATTTATTTATTTATTTATTTATTGGTCTACTCCACACTCTTACTGACCAGCCCTCCTATTTACTGACGCTGTGACGTATCATGTTTCTGGACGGAAAAACGGACATCCGGGTTCAAAGGATTAAATATCAACAAAAAACAAAAATCAAAAGGGATTGCTATACTTAAAGTCAGATACACATAAAGGGCTGATGAGTTCAGTACTTCCCATTATGCAGAAAAATATGCAAAAGTATCGGAACCCTTTGTTAACCCTTTGAACTCTGGTGGTATCTTCCATATCAGTAGGTATAAAAGGCCGATTCCGTATCACTTGTACACGATTTTGTACATGTACACGTACATGCATGTACACCGCCATAGGATTCAGTGTTAAAATCGTGTACAAGTGCAAAAATGTCGTTTTTTATGGTAATACAGAATCGGCCATTGTTTTAGATCGCTCTTTTAACGTTCAAATACCCGTTGGCGAACGCGTACATTCGACACGTCGGTCAAGAGTGGAAACAAATGTATGAAATTTTAAGAAAATATAATTAAAAATTTATTTGTTCTCTACGTTCCCATCGCGGATTAGACCATCGATCCGTCGTTGGTGAACGCGAGCAAAAACGTTTTGCCGATTCTGTATCAGCATCAAAAAGCGGTTTGCCGATTCTGTATCACCTAAGTAGGTATAAGTAGGTATACGTTCACCAACGAATGTTCGAACGGTTAAAGTGCGATCCGATCGGGGAAACCCATTTGCCGATTCTAGATCAGAAAATCGACCTCTGTACGGTACATGGAAAAAAGGTGATACCGAACCGGCAAACCACTGCCACGTTCCCGATCGTGTTTGGGACGGTATAGGGTGCGATTTGATCGGTGAAAAACGATTTGCTGATTCATCTCTTGAGTTTTGTGAGGTGAATCGCGTTTAATAACGTGGATATAATGGCTAGAGCAATGTATACCAAAAACCAAAAGCTTGAAGAGCTGGAAATAAGTAATCACCCAATCACTTCACGTTCCTAACGCTCATTAACCAATCAGATTGCTTGATTCTCATAAACTTAATCATTCAAAGTTATGTCCTCTCGTCGTGGGGGTGGGGGTCACGCCCATCAGAAAAATCGAAGTTTCGAGAAGGTGGTCACGTGACCTATCAAATTGAAGGTCTCGACGAGTGGATTAAGAAGATCGTAATTTTAACCCTCGTCGTGGGGTGGGGTCACGACCAGAGCCGAAAAACGTCTTCTTTTTTACAAATCCAGGCATGTGAGGCATTAATATGAAGGGCTCGATGAATACATTACAGAAATGACGTTTTTTCATTCTATGTGGGGGTAGAGGGTCACACCCATCAGACAATCGAAAGTTTCGAGAAGGTGGTCACGTGACCTATCAAATTGAAGGTCTCGACGAGTAGATTAAGAAGATCATAATTTTAACATTCGTCGTGGGGTGGGGTCATGACCAGAGCCGAAAAACGTCTTCCTTTTTACAAATGCAGGCATGTGAGGCATTAATATGAAGGGCTCGATGAATACATTACAGAAATGACGTTTTTTTCATTTTATGTGGGGGTGGGGCTCACACCCATCAGAAAATCGAAAGTTTCGAGAAGGTGGTCACGTGACCTATCAAACTGAAGGTCTCGGCGAAGGGATTAAGAAGATCGTAATTTTAACCCTCGTCGTGGGGGTGGATTCACGACCAGAGCCGAAAAACGACGTTCTTTATACAAAGCCAGGCATGTGAGGTACTGATATGAAGGCTCGATGAATACATTACGAAAATGACATTTTTCATTTTATGTGGGGGTGGGGTCACGACCAGGGACGAAAAACGTCTTCCTATTTACAAATCCAAGCATGTGAGGTACTGATATGAAGGGCTTAATGAATACATTACAACAATGACATTTTCCACCATCGCCGTGGGGATGGGGTTAACACCGATCAGAAAATCAAAAGTTTCGAGAAGATAGTCGTGTGACCTATCAAATTAAAGCTATCGACAAGGATATTATGAAAATCATAATCTTTCCCTTCTTATAACGGTGGAGTTGAGACCATCTTGAAATCGAAAGTATTAAGAAAAGGTAGTTATGGAACATATTAAATTGAAAAAACAACAAGTTGAATCTGATGCATCATTCATTTTTGATATCTGTGTTAAAACGAGAAGTATGTTTTCAATATATGATTGTTATGCAAATTAGAGAAGCGCTCGCTTATTAACAAGTCACGCCTTAAGATGTTTCCTTCAATAATAACTCTGTTTACTGAACCATAGATTTGTCAATAAAAAAATTATAAGTTGATCTTCTAACGTTTCTACATATTGAGGATAGCCTATTTCACATTTCCGAAAAAGTGTCAATCCAAACTATTTTTTTAGGAAACAATGCCCACGTCGAGAAGACATTACAAAACTAATCGAGTATAATCTTGACTAAGTTCAAATAAAACCATTTGTCACGTGTTAGAAAAGATTTGTAAACAGTCTAAACGCACGTGTGGAAAAGTTGTTTTGTTTTGTTTTGTTTTTTACAACAGGAGTTAAAATATTTTAAGATAGGTGGCGTTATATAAATACAGCAACAACAAAAAACAGTGTTTACAATGTGTCAGCGTATGACTGAATAAAATTGAGAAAAAAATATCTTTTTCTAACCACCTGATAGCGAAGCATTACATCAGTAGTCGCGATATTGATGTCATCCAACAGCAGCCAAGACATTAAGCGTTTTACGTCGACATACCACTTGTCCAAAACAATTCTCTTTTAACGCTAAAACGGGTGAAATACATCTCGGTAACGGCTCCCTTTTTTCTTGATCAGACACAGTTGTTGGCGGAAAGTTGACTG
This sequence comes from Pictodentalium vernedei, assembly GCA_031216915.1. Classification (NCBI taxonomy): domain Eukaryota; kingdom Metazoa; phylum Mollusca; class Scaphopoda; order Dentaliida; family Dentaliidae; genus Pictodentalium; species Pictodentalium vernedei. The sequence goes on from CM062295.1 coordinate 780,724,056, forward strand.
GAGGATCGTTCAAAACAATTGATCAAATATATCGAACGAAAACGATTCATTTTTTAACTACGATTGTCGCCGTATTCTAAACGTCACCACACTAATCATACAATACGATATTGGAACTGCACTACCTCTTGAATATTACAAATTTACGATTTGTATTGTCTTCTACACAAATCGTAAATTCCTTCCCGTATCACCATACTTATACTATACCGCATCGAATTTGACATCGTCATCATCCCCTTGCTAGATAAACTTGAAATCGTCATCCGAATGGTGTTGCGAAGTGAGCCTATATGGGTCGATTAAGCTCGCAAGCTCGGGTAAGAGCTCGAGCTCTTGAGGTTTTATTTTGAGGATTCAGTGGACTCATGTTTATTCAATGAGCCTGATTTCGTTTGGTAAGGAAACACAAAATTCCAGAGCTGGTGAGACCTCACAGAACTGCCAGTTATCACAACGTTTATAGTCCGATCTTACGATCTTTGATCGATAAATTTTCCCTAACATTCCGTAACAATGGTCGATAATAGAAATTAGTATAGAAAATCGTGCGAATTGTTCTCTGAAAATTACATTCGCTTGTGCAGTATTTCTGATTTTTTTACAGATTGCGTTCAGGGTTCAGTTTAAAAAAAAACAAAAAACTTGTCAAATAGTTAGGTTCAAGAGAAGTAACTCTGCAACAACTCATCAACCAAATGGTTAGGTTCAAAGGAAGTGACTCTGTCATCCGTAGGTAGAGGTTTATTATGAGGTCATCAGAGGTCATAATACAGGTTAGGTTCATGGAAGTAACTCCGTTCATCCGTAGGTAGAGGATTATTATGAGATCATCAAGGGTCGTGGCACAGGTTAGGTTCAAGGGAAGTAACTCGATAACAACTCATCCCAAAGTAGAGGTTTATTATGAGTATATCAGAGGTGATGATACAGGTTAGGTTCAAGGGAAGTAACTTTGTAACAACTCATTCGTCAAACGGTTATATTCGACGGAAGTAACTCTGTAACACCTCGTCCATAGGTAGAGGTTTATTATGAGGTCCTCAGAAGTCATGATACAGGTTAGGTTCATCAAATGATTAGGTTCAAGGGAAGTAACTATGTAACAACTCATTCATCCAAACAAAAATTAAAATTCGATGCACCATACTAAGAATTGCTTGAAAAAGAACATTTTTTAGGTTTGGTTCGAGGGAAGTAACTCTAAGAACTCATCCGTTCAAACAAAAATTAAAATTCGATTCACCATATTAAGAAGAACTTGAAAAAACCTCCAGGTTTTAGGTTATGTTCAAGGAAGTAACTCTATAACAACTCATACGTTCAAATGGTTAGGTTCGAGGGAAGTAACTCTGTATAACAACTCATCCGAGGTTTATTATGAGGACATCAGGGGTTATGATACGGGTTAAGTTCAAGGAAGATAACTCTGTATCCATAGATTCAAGGAAGTAACACTATAACACCAAGGCATGTTATTAGGTCATCAGGAGTCATGATACAGGTGAGGTTTAAGGGAAGTAACGCTATCATCCGTAGATTCGGGGAAGTAACTCTCAACTCACCTGTCAAATGATTAAGTTCGAGGGAAGTAACTCTGTAACAACTCATCCGTAGGTCCGAGAGAAGTAACTCTGTAACACCATAGGTAGAGGTTTATTATGCGGTCATCAGAGGTCATGATATGGGTTAAGTTCAAGGGAAGTTACTCTGTCACCCGTCAAATTAATTCGGTTCAAGTTAAGTATCTTTGTAACGCCATAGGTAGAGGTGAATTATGAGTACAGCAAAGGTCGTGATGAGTACATTAGAGACCACGTTGAGACCATCAGGGGCTAAGATACCGGTTAGGTTCAAGGAAGTAACAACTCATCTGTAGGTTCAAGGAAGTAACTCTGTAACACCATAGGTAGAGGTTCAGTATGAGGTCATTAGGGGTCATGACACAGGTTAGGTTCAAGGGAAGTAACTCTATCATTCGTAGGTTCAAGGGAAGTAACACTGTAACACCTAGGTTATTATTAGGTCATCAGGAGTCATGATACAGGTGAGGTTTAAGTGAAGTAACTCTATCATCCATAGGTTCGAGAGAAGTAGCTTTGTAGCACCAAGGTTTACTATGAAGTCGTTAGGATAGGTTCGAGGGAAGTAATAACTCATCCCAGGTTTATTATAAGGTCATCAGGGGTTACGATACGGGTTAGGTTCGAGGACAAAGTAACAGGTTCGAGGAAAGTAACTCTGTAACACCAAGGTTTATTATGAAGTCATCAGGGTAGATTCGCGGGAAGTAACTCTGTATAACAACCCATCCGAGGTTTATGATGAGATCATCAGGGGTTACGATACGGGTTAGGTTCGAGGAAAAAGTAACTCTGAACAAAACAAATAAATATTACAAAGTATAATTCGTTGCAGTTTTTGTTCCTTTTCCATAAAGAAAATTATATATATTAAAAATCGATAATAGAAAAAATTAATAAGACCATACAAAGTTGATTGTCTGTTTCTCAAACCATTTTTTTCCAAAAAAGCATTCGGGAGGGCGGTCTTTTTTTCTCCCGAGAGGTTGTTTATGGTAATTCGACCCCCACCCAAACGTCTGGTGGATCACGCAAAATTTCCCAAAATATATTGGTTATTCACCGTAGGGGTGTTGGGTCAGAAATGAAGTGAGGTTTGAATGTTTGTTTTTAAGTGAAACGTGAAATTATGACTCAGAACGAAACGCCTCGTGGGTGAAAACGTCTCAGGATGAAACGTCTCTGGGATAAATCAAATGTCGAAGCGCCAACTTTCACAGATTTATTTTACCAATAATAAAAAAAAATCCTTTCACAACCTGCCTAATAAAATCGTGAATCACAATTTTCCCTCATTATATTCAAAATTATCACAACCCATTTGAACGGGTAGTTCATCCATAAGTCATATTTTTATTCCCCCTAAAAACATTTTGGGGAATCTAGCCGTGACGTCCTCCGTCTGTCCGTCTGTCCGTCTGTCCGTCTGTCTGTCCGTCCGTCTGTCCGTCTGTCCGTCCGGGCGTAGACGGAATTCGTGTCCGCTCCATAACTTCTTACAGCCTTCAAGGATATTAATGATACTTGGTATTATTATTGCCCACAACCAGAGTTACGAGTTTCCCAGTTAATTTAAATAAACGCATTTGAGAAGCGGGATAATTGGATAACTAAACTAATAGTAACCGTTGCTTGATATAAAAGTAACAGACATAGTTGAAAATATATCGCATATAGGTAGGTATGTGCGATCGAATTGGTTAATAAAACACGCAGCATTCGTTTTGTATTTCATTTTCAGATTTCCAAAAAATATGATTTATGGATGAATTACCCGTTCAAATGGGTTGTGATAATTTTGAATATAATGAGGGAAAATTGTGATTCACGATTTTATTAGGCAGGTTGTGAAAGGTTTTTTTTTTATTATTGGTAAAATAAATCTGTGAAAGCTGGCGCTTCGACATTTGATTTATCCCAGAGACATTTCATCCTGAAACGTTTTCACCCACGAGGCGTTTCGTCCTGAGTCATAATTTTCACGTTTCACTTAAAAACAAACATTCAAACCTCACTTTATTTCTGACCCAACACCCCTACGGTGAATAACCAATATATTTTGGGAAATTTTGCGTGATCCACCAGGCGTTTGGGTGGGGGTCGAATTACCATAAACAACCTCTCGGGGAGAAAAAAAAGACCGCCCTCCAGAATGCTTTTTTGGAAAAAAATGGTTTGAGAAACAGACAATCAACTTTGTATGGTCTTATTATTTTTTTCTATTATCGATTTTTAATATATATCATTTTCTTTATGGAAAAGGAACAAAAACTGCAACGAATTATACTTTGTAATATTTATTTGTTTTGTTCAGAGTTACTTTTTCCTCGAACCTAACCCGTATCGTAACCCCTGATGATCTCATCATAAACCTCGGATGGGTTGTTATACAGAGTTACTTCCCTCGAATCTACCCTGATGACTTCACAATAAACCTTGGTGTTACAGAGTTACTTTCCTCGAACCTGTTACTTTGTCCTCGAACCTAACCCGTATCGTAACCCCTGATGACCTCATAATAAACCTGGGATGAGTTATTACTTCCCTCAAACCTATCCTAACGACTTCATAGTAAACCTTGGTGCTACAAAGCTACTTCTCTCGAAACTATGGATGATAGAGTTACTTCGCTTAAACCTCACCTGTATCATGACTCCTGATGACCTAATAATAACCTAGATGTTACAGTGTTACTTCCCTTGAACCTACGAATGATAGAGTTACTTCCCTTGAACCTAACCTGTGTCATGACCCCTAATGACCTCATACTGAACCTCTACCTATGGTGTTACAGAGTTACTTCCTTGAACCTACAGATGAGTTGTTACTTCCTTGAACCTAACCGGTATCTTAGCCCCTGATGGTCTCAACGTGGTCTCTAATGTACTCATCATGACCTTTGCTGTACTCATAATTCACCTCTACCTATGGCGTTACAAAGATACTTAACTTGAACCGAATTATTTTGACGGGTGACAGAGTAACTTCCCTTGAACTTAACCCATATCATGACCTCTGATGACCGCATAATAAACCTCTACCTATGGTGTTACAGAGTTACTTCTCTCGAACCTACTGATGAGTTGTTACAGAGTTACTTCCCTCAAACCTAATCATTCGACAGGTGAGTTGAGAGTTACTTCCCCGAATCTACGGATGATAGCGTTACTTCCCTTAAACCTCACCTATATCATGACTCCTGATGACCTAATAATATGCCTTGGTGTTATAGTGTTACTTCCTTGAATCTATGGATGACAGAGTTACCTACCTTGAACTTAACCCGTATCATAACCCCTGATGTCCTCATAATAAACCTCGGATGAGTTGTTATACAGAGTTACTTCCCTCGAACCTAACCATTTGAAGGTATGAGTTGTTACAGAGTTACTTCCGTGAACATAACCTAAAACCTGGAGGTTTTTTCAAGTTCTTCATAATATGGTGAATCGAATTTTAATTTTTGTTTGAACGGATGAGTTCTTAGAGTTACTTCCCTCGACCCTAACCTAAAAAATGTTTTTTTTTCAGGCACTTCATAGTATGGTGCATGGAATTTTAATTTTTGTTTGGGTGAATGAGTTGTTACATAGTTACTTCCGTCGAATCATTTGATGAACCTAACCTATATCATGACTCCTGAGGACCTCATAATAAACCTCTACCTATGGACGAGGTGTTGCAGAGTTACTTCCCTCGAATATAACCGTTTGACGAATGAGTTGTTACAAAGTTACTTCCCTTGAACCTAACCTGTATCATCACCTCTGATATACTCATAATAAACCTCTACTTTGGGATGAGTTGTTACCGAGTTACTTCCCTTGAACCTAACCTGTATCACGACCCTTGATGATCTCATAATAACCTCTACCTACGGATGAACGGAGTTACTTCCATGAACCTAACCTGTATTATGACCTCTGATGACCTCATAATAAACCTCTACCTACGGATGACAGAGTCACTTCCTTTGAACCTAACCATTTGGTGGATGAGTTGTTGCAGAGTTACTTCTCTTGAACCTAACCATTTGACAAGGTTTTTTTTTTTAAACTGAACCCTGAACGCAATCTGTAAAAAAATCAGAAATACTGCACAAGCGAATGTAATTTTCAGAGAACAATTCGCACGATTTTCTATACTAATTTCTATTATCGACCATTAATACGGAATGTTAGGGAAAATTTATCGATCAGAGATCGTAAGATCGGACTAGAAACGTTTTGATAACTGGCAGTTCTGTGAGGTCTAACCAGCTCTGGAATTTTGTGTTTCCTTACCAAACGATATCAGGCTCATTGAATAAACATGAGTCCACTGAATCCTCAAAATAAAACCTCAAGAGCTCGAGCTCTTACCCGAGCTTGCGAGCTTAATCGACCCATATAGGCTCACTTCGCAACACCATGCGGATGACGATTTCAAGTTTATCTAGCAACGGGATGATGACGATGTCAAATTCGATGCGGTATAGTATAAGTATGGTGATACGGGAAGGAATTTACGATTTGTGTTGAAGACAATACAAATCGTAAATTTGTAATATTCAAGAAGTAGTGCAGTTCCAATATCGTATTGTATGATTAGTGTGGTGACGTTTAGAATACGGCGACAATCGTAGTTAAAAAAATGAGTCGTTTTCGTTCGATATATTTGATCAATTGTTTTGAACGATCCTCCAGTCAACTTTCCGCCAACAACTGTGTCTGATCAAGAAAAAAAAGGGAGTCGTTACCGAGATGTATTTCACCCGTTTTAGCTTTAAAAGAGAACTGTTTTGGATAAGTGGTATGTCGACGTTAAAAGCTTAATGTCTTGGCTGCTGTTGGATGACATCAATATCGCGACTACTGGTGTAATGCTTCGCTATCAGGTGGTTAGAAAAAGAGCTTTTTTCTCATTTTCATTCAGTCATACGCTGACACATTGTAAACACTGTTTTTTGTTGTTGCTGTATTTATATAACGCCACCTATCTTAAAACATTTTAACTCCTGCTGTAAAAAACAAAACAAAACAACTTTTCCACACGTGCGTTTAGACTGTTTACAAATCTTTTCTAAGACGTGACAAATGGTTTTGTTTGAATTTAGTCAAGATTATACTCGTTTAGTTTTGTAGTGTCTTCTCGACGTGGGCATTGTTTCCTAAAAAAAATAGTTTGGATTGATAATTTTTTCGGAAATGGTGAAATAGGCTATCCTCAATATGTAGAAACGTTAGAAGATCAACTTATAATTTTTTTATTGACAAATCTATGGTTCAGTAAACAGAGTTATTATTGAAGGGAACATCTTAAGGCGTGACTTGTTAATAAGCGAGTGCTTCTCTAATTTGCATAAAAATCATATATTGAAAACATACTTCACGTTTTAACACAGATATCAAAAATTAATGATGCATCAGATTCAACTTGTTGTATTTTCAATTTAATATGTTCCATAACTACCTTTTCTTAATACGTTCGATTTCAAGATGGTCTCAACTCCACCGTTACAAGAAAGGAAATATTATGATTTTCATAATATCCCTGTCGATAGCTTTAATTTGATAGGTCACACGACTATCTTCTCGAAACTTTTGATTTTCTGATCGGTGTTAAACCCATCCCCACGGCGATGGTGGAAAATGTCATTTTTGTAATGTATTCATCAAGCCCTTCATATCAGTACCTCACATGCTTTGATTTGTAAAAAAGGAAGACGTTTTTTGTCTCTGGTCGTGACCCCAGCCCCACATAAAATGAAAAATGTCATTTTCGTAATGTATTCATCGAGCCTTCATATCAGTACCTCACATGCCTGGCTTTGTATAAAGAACGACGTTTTTCGGCTCTTCTCGTGCCCCCACCCCACGACGAGGGTTAAAATTACAATCTTCTTAATGCACTCGTCGAGACCTTCAATTTGATAGGTCACGTGACCACCTTCTCGAAACTTTCGATTTTCTGATGGGTGTGAGCCCCACCCCCACATAAAATGAAAAAAACGTCATTTCTGTAATGTATTCATCGAGTCCTTCATATTAATGCCTCACATGCCTGCATTTGTAAAAAGGAAGACGTTTTTCGGCTCTGGTCGTGACCCCACCCCAGGACGAGGGTTAAAATTATGATTTTCTTAATCCACTCGTCGAGACCTTCAATTTGATAGGTCACGTGACCACCTTCTCGTAACTTCGATTTTTCTGATGCGCGTGACCCCCACCCCCACAACGAGGGGAGATAACTTTGTATGATTAAGTTTATGAGAATCAAGCAATCTGATTGGTTAATTAGCGTTAGGAACGTGAAGTGATTGGGTGATTACTTATTTCAAGCTCTTCAAGCTTTTGGTTTTTGGTATACATTGCTCTAGCCATTATATCCACGTTATTAAACGAGATTCACCTCACAAAACTCAAGAGATGAATCAGCAAATCGTTGTTCACCGATCAAATCGCACCCTATACCGTCCCAAACACGATCGGGAACGTGGCAGTGGTTTGCCGGTTCGGTATCACCTTTTTTCCATGTACCGTACAGAGGTCGATTTTCTGATCTAGAATCGGCAAATGGGTTTCCCCGATCGGATCGCATTTTAACCGTTCGAACATTCGTTGGTGAACGTATACCTACTTATACCTACTTAGGTGATACAGAATCGATTTTCATAAAATTTCATACATTTTTTCCACTCTTGAGCGACATGTCGAATGTACGCGTTCGCCAACGGGTATTTGAACGTTAAAAATGCGATCTAAAACAATGGCAGATTCCGTATCACCATAAAAAACGACATTTTTTGCACTTGTACACGATTTTAACACTGAATCCTATGGCGGTGTACATACATGTACGTGTACATGTACACAATCGTGTACAAGTGATACGGAATCGGCCTTTTATACCTACTCATATCAGTTCACTCGGCCTTAGCTTGTAACGATACATTTATATACGTAATGTCACTTCAAAGATGCTATGAAGGACAAAAACATAATATGAACTCTCTGAACCCTCTGACTAATGTTACATTTACTTCAGAATAAAGTTCAAATTTAAGCTTCCAGCACTCCATCGGTTAACCCTTTAAACTTTTTTGTAATCTTCCATGTCAGTTCAATGACAGCATATATAGGAGGCCATATTCATTATTTGGGGTAGACCAATCAATATTTTCAACGTGCAGCCTCGGGGCTGCACGGTGAACATATTGATTGGTCTACCCCACACTCGTACTGACCAGCCCTCCTATTTACTGACGCTGTGACGTATCATGTTTCTGGACGGAAAAACGGACATCCGGGTTCAAAGGATTAAATATCAACAAAAAACAAAAATCAAAAGGGATTGCTATACTTAAAGTCAGATACACATTAAAAGCTGATGAGTTCAGTACTTCCCATTATGCAAAAAAATATGCAAAAGTATCGGAACCACTTGTTAACCCTATGAACTGTGGTGGTATCTTTCATATCAGTTCAATGGCAACGATTGGAAGAGTTCCTATTCTGTTTGGGAGTAGACCAATTAATATTTATATAAGTATCATCATGTTCCTGGCCTGAAGAACAGGTCTCTCGTGGTCAAAGGGTTAACCTGTCATTGAGCTGTATTATCAATGGATACCCAGTAGACCCATTATTAGTGGACAGTTTTAGTTTTGTTATCACAGGCTGATCAACTGATCAAGACTGACTTAGGTGTTATTAAGATAAGATCAATAGATTGAACAGGGTCAGTCACTGATAATTGGATGTTTTTTTCACACATCAAATGCTATTTTGCAATGCTTGCTACAAATAAAGCGATGGAACAATGTTTATCATATCACTCACCCGTTTTGTTCACTTTAAAACATTTGATATTTTGTTTTCATATTAATCAGTGATAAATAAAGCCTTCGGTTAATTTCATTGGTCAATTTCAAAACTAGACAATTTGATTGGCTGAACAAAATTCAACTGGGCCACATTTTCATAATTTGCATAATTAGAGTTGGGAGCTTTCATTGGTCAATTTCAAAACTGGACAAATTGATTGGCTAAAACAAAATACAACTGGGTCAGATTTGCATAATTTCAGAAGGGAGAATTTACGTTATCAGTCCTATTTAGGGTGGGTTATATTGTATTAATCTTTTACCTACAAAAAAACGCCATTCATTTTTTTTTATATTTTCTCTTTTTGCTTCCAAAACATATGTTATGACCCCTCATTGGAACGAGCTCGACGTGCTCGTTCCAATGAGGGGTCATAACGTATGTTTTGGAAGCAAAAAATGAAAATTTTTAGTTATACGAGGGTGTGTTTTCCAAGTACCGTCTGCAACTCAAGTTAGGTTATGGGTTAAAAAGTCATACTAAGTGGCTAATTTGTGCGTGTGTGTGTCATATGATAAGCATAATATGTAATGAGAGTTTTTCTCACATCATATTTATGAAACTCGTCCGAATTTTCCGTTTCTTAGAAAATTCTTAGACTCGTTTCATAAATATATATGAGAAAAACACTCATTTCATATCCTCTATTTATGCCATAATTTATGAATATAGATGCTGACCATCATAGACCAGTGACTTCCGTTGATAGAGAGATGTTAAAAGATGAATGTCTCCGTGCTTACCAGCTGAGACTGTAATGTCAAAATGAATTGCAACAACCAACGCTCGATCTCGCTTTGGCGAGATCGCGCGTTAGTTGCTTATATTTATTTGGGCGGAAATCCTGTTATGTTGTTAATGGCATCTCTCTATATTCAAATATGGATACAACGAGCAACCGTTGTGTAGGGTTATTTTCGAAAGATTGTTAAATCTGACAGACCAAACATGTGGGCTTGGGACATTAATTTCTGTTGAATTATGTTGTCGTAACCCGGAGTGTATTCACGTATTTTATGAACAACGTAACTCCTGTATAACCTAAATCATCGTTCTCGGGTTTTTTCCATGCCTGAGATATCCATTACACCGCCATCTTGGGGGGAGTCAATTGGATTGCTGGAATATCCAATGATCATACAGAAAAAATAGTCCATCCTCCCGTGTTCCAAAAGTTCCCTTTCTCAAAAACAACGATGGCGGTCATTCGATATTCAATATATGTCAAATTCTTATTCGACAACACAGTCCGCCCCAAAAAATTGCCTAAAACTCCCCAGAGCCTCTTCCTACTCAACTCATCAAATGTCAAAAACTACAAATTTGCTATACCCTAATTCTCGTACAAAAAGGAGATGGGGGGGGGGGGGGGGCAAAGGTTAAGTCGATAAATAATAATTATCATATGTAATGATTGTTTTGAAATAATATTTCCTATAACATATCCGATATTTTCTACGTAAAACTTATCTCTATAAACACCGTCGACAAAAGCACACATAGATCGTCTCTAATGTATCGCGACAACTAAAACTGACCAGAGCTGCTCACAAAAATCGCCAGTCAAATCTTATTTTTGCAATTTGTGAGTCAAAAATATAAGTTATGACCCCTCACTGGAACAAGCTCGTTCCTATAAGAGATCAAAAGCTATGTTTTCGAGAAGAAAATGGAAATATTTGGTTTTTCAGGAAATGTTTTCTGCAATTATCGTGTGTTATTTGTATTCGGTAGACACTGAATGAAAATAAAGAGATGAATTCAAATCTATCTCAGAAAGCAACTCAGTAACAATGTTACGACGTGAAAGTTAACTTATGACGTCATTCCCGTATTAGATGTGTTGTGAATGGTATTTTCCGTGTTGTAAACTATATCTAGACGTGTTGTGAACGATATGTTCCATGTTGTAAACTATATCTAGACGTGTTGTGAACGATATTTTCCGTGTTGTAAACTGTATCCAGACGTGTTGTGAATTACATTTTCCGTGTTGCAAACTATATCTAGACGTGTTGTGAATGATATTTTCCGTGTTGTAAACTATATCTAGACGCGTTGTGAACGATATTTTCTGTGCTGTAAACTATATTTAAACATTTTGTGACCATATTTCATGGTGATTATGTGATAAAATGAATTCTTGATAAGATAATGGAATATAAGGAGTACGTTATGTTACTTCCGTAATAGTCTACAGCTTCTTGGTGGCGATGTATTGATTCTACTTACAAAATATTACAATATTATTATTATAGAGATGATATGGAATGGATGTGATGTATTGACTCTACCAACAAAATATTACAATATTATTATTATAGAGATGATATGGAATGGATGTGATGTATTGACTCTACCTACAAAATATTACAATATTATTATTATACAAAGGATATGGAATGAGTGTTTCTCTCATACTCTATTATGAAACGAGTCTAAGAAATGTCCGTTTTGCCGAGACTCTGGGAGATTCGTAGTAGAGTTTCATAAATAGAGGATGACCAAAACACGAATTTTATATTGTGTTTCTCATTTGACACAACAGTTACCAAAAACACATCTTTTAGATAGCAAAGAAGGGTTAAAGAATGGAATTTCATCTCGAAGTCATGCATTTAACCGTGATGCCTCGCAGCTTCACGCAGCCATATGCCATACCCGCGACAAAATATAGTTCCACAATTCAGAGTTATAAACACTAACTTTCAAGTATTTATACATTTCATATCATTTGGATGTTAATGAATGTTTATAACAAATAAAATCAAGCACCATGGCTTTGTTGATGTTTTGAAATAGTACTACAGTACGTGGAGAGTGCATTATCACTAAATCACCCGCAGAGTGGAGATTCCATCCAAGCAATAATTGCGAATTTGTTGCAAAGCACAACCAGCACCAGCAATGTTTCAGCCAATGGACCTCCGGGTTGAACCCGGAGGTCCATTGGCTGAAACATTGCTTGTGTTTTTTGTCGATATGAGCAAAATTTGAAAGTTATAGCTTGGGTGATAACCCCACTCCGCGGGTGATTTACTTACAATCCACTCTCCACGTACTGTATTTACATGCGCATTAATTTGACACAGATCTTTTCGGTGATAGCCAATCAGAAAGCGTTTTTTTGAAATTGATACTGTGCTTGATAACTGTTTTATCTTAGCGGACTCGAGTTTATTGAGAGAAAACGCATGCGAAATAATGAGCTTTGAATTCCACCCTGTAGCTGAGATTAATTTATTAATGTCTAACTTGTCAGTCACCACCTTGTAGACAAACTGACCCGCCCACCCATATCTTTAAATAAGTGTATTGTTCCTTTACCCCAAACTCATTGTTCTCGAAGGCTTTTGAAAAAGCAAAACCTAGCGAAACTAAACTGAGGGATTCTTACAAGTATGAAGGATTGAAGATCAACCAAAGACTCAAACCAGGTAGCTTCAATTACTTCCAAAAATGTTTTTTCTTGTTATATTTGTTTTATTTAAAGATTTGTTATTTAGGAGGAGGACATTCTGTTAACCACGGTTTCTAGAAAAAATAATAAAAGGAACAATAATCCACACAACACTGCTCCCCTCCCACGTAATGGGACCTCTCGCCCATCTTATGCAGATTTCTCCAGTTTGGTCAAGGCCCTTTATCGGGTGGTTGAGTGTTTTCACCACCTTGGTCTGTTGTAAGGTCATTTGGAGTATGGAACATTTCCCAAGACTTTACAAAACTGATTGGATGACATAAATGCCTTCCTAAAACCTGCCTTGCCAGATTCAGTTGTTTTCTCCAAACTCAGGAGAACACATCTCAGTTGGGCACTTGAGATCTTGGCCGGGCTCGTTTCCTATTATGAAAGTTGTTCGTTTCCTATTATGAAAGTTGTTCACACAATTTAAAGTAACATGCTATTTCGGCCAAAATCATCAATTAACATTCTGTTAACCACGGTTTCTAGAAAAAATAATAAAAGGAACAATAATCCACACAACACTGCTCACCCCCCCCCCCCCCCCAAGTAATGGGACCTCTGGCCCATCTTATGGAGATTCCTCCAGATTGGTCCAGGCCCTCAGTTGGGCACTTGAGATCTTGGCCGGGCTCGTTTACTATTATGAAAGTTGTTCGTTTCCTATTATGAAAGTTGCTCACAAAATTTAAAGTAACAGGCTATTTCGGCCAAAATCATCAAAAGACCCAGACTTTGACAAGGCAGTCATTCAAGCCTTAAAATGGGATAACAAAATAATTTCAAGACCAAGTTGTCTGATAAGACAATCGAGGCCTTCCAGTCTTATATTTCGACTCGAAACCCCAAGGAGGCAAGGAGTTGTACGAGTGGTAGCCCTCAGGCGTCTACTTGTGTATCCCCATTGCCTCAAAGTGTAGGTAAGCGTGCCCGATCACGACCTCTTTCTTCGCTTTCTCTTTTTACCTCTTCTTCTTTCTCACCAAGTAAACGACCCAACTAGCATTCGTCTCCCGACACACGTTTGACCTTGGGCAAGTCCGGGTTGGATACTGCGAACCGGGGTTGCCCTTTTTCTTCTCCTAGCTCTTCTCCTGTCGCTTTTACGTCCTCCACAGTTCAACCAGGTGCTTCGTACACGGAAAAACGGAAGTCGCCGTACTAAACCACAAATCAGTATTGCCGAGCCGCCATTTTGAGGCCAGATTCTTCAAGTTTCGGCATGTGTGCGGCAATCAAAAACATACTTGGCACCTTCCAACATTCGTAAGAAAATTCTTTTGTCTGGATGATCAAATTTAGCACGTATTGGTCGAACCCCCCTACACCCACAATTCGGACATGTAAATAGAATGTTATCCAGGTGCCAAACATTTTCGGACAATAGTGAAAACTTATAGAGGCAACTATACCCCCGAACAAATTATCTTAAACTTATAGAGGCAACTCTACCCCCCGAACAAATTATCTTAAACTTGTAGAGGCAACTCTACCCCCGAACAAATTATCTTAAACTTGTAGAGGCAACTCTACCCCCGAACAAATTATCTTAAACTTATAGAGGCAACTGTACCCCCGAACAAATTATCTTAAACTTATAGAGGCAACTCTACCCCCGAACAAATTATCTTAAACTTATAGACGCAACTCTACCCCCGAACAAATTATCTTAAACTTATAGAGGCAACTCTACCCCCGAACAAATTATCTTAAACTTATAGAGGCAACTCTACCCGCGAACAAATTATCTTAAACTTATAGAGGCAACTCTACCCCCGAACAAATTATCTTAAACTTATAGAGGCAACTCTACCGCCGAACAAATTATCTTAAACTTATAGAGGCAACTCTACCCCCGAACAAATTATCTTAAACTTATAGAGTCAACTCTACCCCCGAACAAATTATCTTAAACTTATAGAGGCAACTTTACCCCCGAACAAATTATCTTAAACTTGTAGAGGCAACTCTACCCCCGAACAAATTATCTTAAACTTGTAAAGGCAACTCTACCCCCGAACAAATTATCTTAAACTTATAGAGGCAACTCTACCGCCGAACAAATTATCTTAAACTTATAGAGGCAACTCTACCCCCGAACAAATTATCTTAAACTTATAGAGTCAACTCTACCCCCGAACAAATTATCTTAAACTTATAGAGGCAACTCTACCCCCGAACAAATTATCTTAAACTTGTAGAGGCAACTCTACCCCCGAACAAATTATCTTAAACTTATAGAGGCAACTCTACCCCCGAACAAATTATCTTAAACTTGTAGAGGCAATAAGTATTGGACGAGTGATTATACTCAATTTGAGGTTTGGAAAGGCATACAAATGAAAAATATTGAAATCAAACGGGCTAACTCTTTCAGACCTACTGTTTCCCAGGGTGGGGAGAGGTGAGGGGCCCGGAGTAATAACCCCGGGACCCGGAACTTTGAAGGGTTGATAGTTTGGTCATTTCACCTCAATGTCATCAGTTTGAAGAGTCTATATTCGTTATTTGGAATAACCTAATTAATATTTTTAACGTACAGCCCTTGGGCTGCACGTTGAAAATATTGGTTGGTCCACCATATACACATTCACTAAGCAGTCACCCACTTTATGACTACAGGTAGTACAACAATCATTGGAGGGAAAGGTGGGCTTTCTGATTCAAAGGGTTAATATATCGTGTATATTAGAAAACGTTTTATCTTTTATAAGTTTTCTGTTTTCAACCTCGCCCATAATGAATTATCGTAAACCATCTCATAAGATACGTAACAATCTTTTTACACCGCTGGTGGTCTATTGTCCTCTTAATGAGATTAACATATGTCTCCATCTTGTACAGATAACGACGTCATAAAGAACTAATAACAGAACCCCGGGTTTCTATCCGTTCCTGGTGGTGAATTCTCTTAAAAATATATACACCGCTGCGTTAAGTGATGACCAAGCAGGGACGGTAAGTGCAAAATGAGTCATATTGATTCATCACATCCGTTCATAGCAATAATCTTTTCCGCTGCAAACCAAAATTGAACGTGATATTTTTGGCACCAATTCATCACGCATCTTTTCGCGATCACATAGTAAACGGATCAGGACTTACTTCAATACCGTGGGTCGAGATTTGTTATAAATAAATTATTCCGAAATCAAGACCGAATCCCGAAAAAGAGAATAAAATAGCTTTCAGTTTCATTGTTCTTGCCTTTCTACCCGATTAACCATTTACCTAACGAATCGTCCGCATCCGCCAGCGTAATATGCAAATTCAGTAGTTGAAAAAATATTATTTTTCAAACAATTTCCACAAAACCATATCATGTGACCCCTCTTTGGAACGAGCTCGTCGAGCTCGTTCCATCGAGGGGTCACATGATATGGTTTTGTGGAATTTTTTTGAAAAAATTAAAAAAAATGATATTTAAAATAATAAATTTGATATCGTCTACGATGGGTAAAAGGTTAATGATATTCCACAGTGTTATTAGGGAGAAAACCAAAATTTTGACACTGTAACGACCCATCGCGCTGATTCAAGTCGTTATGACAAGCTGGAAGTCATTATGGCGAATTGTAAATTAATGATGAATTGTAATGTCATTATAACGAGTTGCTTAATCGTTACAGCGAGATCACAAATCGTCATAACGAGTTGTGAGGTCATTATAACGGGTTGACAGGTAGTTATAACGATTTCTAAATGTCATTATAACAGGGGGCGCGGTGGCGTTGCGGTAACCGGTTCTCCTCAGATCACCGAAGTTAAGCAACGTCGAGACCGGTTTGTCCTTGGATGCGTGACTGTCTGAGCTATCGATTCGGACTCCCGAGTTGTGTCCTTGGGCAAGGCATTTCACCCCGATTGTTCAGATGGGGCACGATGACGCCGTGTACTAAGGCGTACTGCACTTCAATGGTGCGCATGTCTTCAACCAATCTAACCCTGCCTGTGCTGCAGTACGGAGTTACGATATTGTGGAGCTGGCAGCTGCTCGTCGTTGCTCTGTGGTTCTCTCCGGGTGCTCCGGCTTCTTCCACCCCTAAAACTGTCACCGACACGATATGCCCTTGGCTGTTAATGTGTCGTTAAACCCTAATAAAATAAATCAAATAATGTCATTATAGCGAATTGGCAAGCCACTATGAGTTGTTAAGCCATTATAATGAGTTGGCATGTCATTTCAAAGAGGTATGGGGTCATTAAAACAAGTTAACGAATTTAGTTTTCAAGTCATTATAAACAGGCTCTGAAGCACTATCAACAAAAAGTTATAAGGAGTTCCGAAAGTCATTAAAATCACGATTTGGTAAGTTGCAATGAGTTGTGCAATAATTATAATAAGTTGTGATGTTATTCTGACGAGTTATCATATCATTATAGAGAGTTGATAATATACAATTATGGACTTTGCGGTGGTAAATATGACGTGATATGAAACTAAAAAACTTATATTGACCGAGCCGTTAGCCGAAGTCAATACGTTTTTAGGTACATGTCACATCATATTTACCACCACAAAAGTCCATAACTGTTTTATTATATACACCATCCTCAAAAAAACGGTCTTCTATTTGTTAATTAAAAATTAAATTATATCAACCAAAAATATTGTTATTTAACAATAAAATAGTTGACATCTGCAGTATAACATAAAAATGAGATGGAAGTCAGGTTGACAGCGCATGCACGTCGATTGGAATAGAACTAGAGAGGGAATTTCCAAAAGCTATATTTAGAAAGTTGAAATTCACTAGAAAACCGGTTTACATGGATTTTTTAGTAGCAGTCACGTGTATAAGATCCACCCAATAGAAATGTGGCTATCTATAATGTATATAATAATTCATTATAATGAGGTTTGTAGTCGTTATAAAGAGCTTCGAAGTTGTTAAAACTAGTTGACTAATTGTTATACTGTGATCTGAAATAATTATAATGAGTTTTGAAGTCGTTATAATGAGTTGACAAGTCATTATAAGGAGTTCTGAAGTCGCTATAGATAGCAGTTAAGTCGTTATAACGAGAAGTCAAGTTATAATGAGTCCCAATTCTCAACACAACAAGTTGACAAGTCATAATAAGGAGTTGACAAGTCGTTATAATGGCGTTCAGGTCGTTATAACGAGTTACAAAGTTTTGAAGTCGTAAGAATGACTTGGCAAGTCATTATAACGTGTGCACAAACAGTTATAATGACTTGACCAGACGTTATGATGAGTTTGAAAGTCGTTATAATAAACAAACAAATAGATATAACGAGCTGACAAGTCGTCTTAACGAGTTATGAAGTCATAACGCATTGTGAAGTCATTATAATGAGTTGAGATGTCTTTAAATCGATTTTTGATGTTATTATAACTAGTTGTAATGAGAGTTAACATAATTTTGTCAAATGGTTATAATCACTTGTGGGATTCCTATAAATCGTTGATAAGTCGTTATAACGAGTAAACAAATCATAATAATGAAACGTGGAGTAATTACGGCGAGTTGCAATGTTATTGCGATTAAGATTTAACAAGTTGGCGAGTCGTTACGAAGAATTGTAAGTCGCTCCAACAAGATGTGAAGAGTTGTAACGTCATAACTAGTTGGCAAATTGTTATCAGCTGCGAAGTAATTATAACGTGTCGACAAAGTGGTTATATTGATATCAATACTTGTTATAACGAGTTTGGAGGTCGTTATTCTGCACTGACAGATCATGCCTCATAACAATAACGAATCAACAAGTCGTTAATATGAGCTGTCAAGTCGTGATTTCTAGTGGTGAAGTTAATTAGAACAGATTGTGTTGTCGTTAGCGCAAGTTGGTTAGTCGTTATAACGAGTTGATAAATTTGTTTTTTTTATTTTGGCAAGTCAGTACAACGACTTATAATACAAGTCGTTCTAAGTCCGGAAGCCATTGTAATGAAATGTGAGGTCGTTATAATGAGTTCACAAGCCATTATTACGAGTTGTGGTGTAATTAGAACGAGTTATTATAACAAGTCAAAAAGGCATTGTTTTACGAGTTTTGAAATTTCTGTAACGAGTTGACAAGGACTGACAACGGGTTGAGAAATCATGTGTTGTGGTGCGATTATAATTGATTATGATGTCATTATAACTAGACGACATGTTGTGAAGTTGTTATTACGAGTTGGCAATTGGTTATAATTGTAATGAAGTTGTCATGACAAGATGCAATTTCCGTATAACAAAATGGCGAGTCATAACAAATTGTGAAGTAGCTATAACGGGCGATGGTGTCAAAGTGACGTATATTCAGCTTGACGAATCGCCATAGAATACAATCTTAGCGGTAAGACTGACAAGAATACAATCTTTGCGGTAAGACTGATATTATTTAAGGTTGTAAGAAGGTGACATATATATAGCTTGACGAGTCGCCATAGAATACACAATCCTTAGGAGACTGATATTATTTACGGTTGTAAGACGGTGACATATATGTAGCTTGACGAGTCGCCATAGAATACACAATCCTCAGGAGACTGACATTATTTACGGATGTAAGAAGGTGACATATATGTAGCTTGACGAGTCGCCATAGAATACAACCCTCGAGAGGAGAATGACACTATTTACAGTTGTAAGAACGTGACATAAAAACAACTTGACGAGTCGCTTTGAAATACAATCGTTGAAGTATTGTGAAGTATGGTGATTCGATAGGTTTTCACTGAATCGTGTCAGAATTAGACTCGATCTCAAATGTGGGATTTCGCGAGTCACAAAATAAATGGAGACGTTCGTACTGGACAGTACCATGTGGTTTGATATGGAGTGAATGTGTACAGTAACGTTGCTGATATTAGGCGATTTTGAAGTTTATTTTTATAATGTTAGTTTAGTGGTAGGAGAGAGAAGGATCGTCCCAATTGAGATGGATCTCATGGTGGATGTAATATGTGACGCCACAGTCACGTGATGCAGGTACTTCAATGTTTGCTGTCATAATATCTCGCATGAGCGGCCATCACTGACGTCATTTATTAGCGGTCTTTGATGTCAGTGCGCATGCGCCGCGCGTTTTTGTTAGGGTGGCACGTGTTTCCGTCGACCATTTTGTTTACTGGAGACCGCCATCTTAGTTTCTATGGTAGCCCGTGATTGTTATGTGGTCCAAGGGACTCTAATAGGACGGGGTGGGCGGGGGGAGTTCTGTGGGTATTGTAGATTGAATAGGAGTAAATCGAATCACCCAAATAGACTTGACAATCACCCCAAAACACCCACATGAACGGGTCCAGATTCCCATAGAATCCTCGTTTTTGTCCAGCAATAAGACGTGTTCCATGGTGTATGAGTAACTTTCACTTGTTGGATTTTTCACCAAATCCATGGTTTCTTCCTAGAATTTCTACTCACAACCCGAAAATTTCTCAAAATCACGGAAACGGACTCAAATGTCCCCAGAATCCCCCTTTTTGTCCAATAATTAGTACTTACCTCAAACCACCCTTATTCTCATCCAAGCTTTCATGCTTTGGGTACGGTAAAAAGTAAAACACACTGTTTAACACTTTTTTATTTAGATATGAACATCTTTTTTTATGGACACTGTTCTTCTTGATACATCCTTTTGTGGAAAAAACTGTCCTTGTTTCTACAACAGTTTCTTCTCCTAGGCATATCTTTTTTTTATAGAAAACCTTTCTTCTTTTTACGTCCGTTTTGTAGAATTTCACACTTTCTTCCATGGGACATAGATTGCCAAATATTCAAAAGCAGTCTTTTTGTAATTGAACATTTTCTCAATGGTTTAGAATAGTCTCGGCACAGTCACAAATGATTATATGGTCGCGTAGCGAAATTGGCTTAAGCTAATAAGCAGACACAACGATTCATCTTCTGTGAAACTTTTATTTTGAGAACATATTCATCGGTATCATCAGCTATTTCTTCTCCTTTTTCAACATCCATGAATTCTAGTGGTAAATTATCAATGTAATAACAGTGTGAAGCATATTTTGTCTGTGTTCTTGTATGACATCACCCTTTTCCCAGAAATGCACAGTAATACCACAGAGAAAAATGTTCAGTTCTGTCTTCGCTACCAGGATACATTAAAACCGCCGTAGACTGGACTTAATTCACGCGTGGACAGTGATGTCCACGCTACCAGGATACATTACAACCGCCGTAGACTGGTCGTAATTCACGTGTGGGCAGTGATGTCCATGCATGCGTTTACCAGGATACATTACAACCGCTGTAGACTGTCGTCATTCACGCGTGGGCAGTGATGTCCATGCATGCGTTTACCAGGATACATTACAACCGCCGTAGACTGGTCGTAATTCACGTGTGGGCAGTGATGTCCATGCATGCGTTTACCAGGATACATTACAACCGCCGTAGACTGTCTACGCATGCGTTTTAGCAGGTAATAAAAAATCATCAGCAATTATTAACCTAGGCCCGTTCTCTCCACGTTGAAGCTAGTACTGGTATCGAAAATAACGTGAAACTCTCTCTCTGCATAATCTCTTGGATTTCTTGATTCTCTTTCGTTCAACGCAATCCTTATAAAACATGGAATTATGAACATTATTTAATCATTCTTCTTTGATTTTCTTCCTCTCTTTGGTTTGGGTTCTATTATTTAAAGGCTCCTCTTCTTTGCTATATTCAGTGTTTTGGCCACTTGTTCCCTACCTCTTGTGATATACTGGAATCCAAGTTCCAACGTCGTTCTTGAACAGTTTAATTCGTTTTGAGTTTGAAGGCGGGGCACCCCTTTTTATAGTCTTTAATACAGCGACATCTAGGGGCAGGTTTCATCTATAACATCATTAATCAATACATCACTGTCCATTTGATTGGTTGTAAACATGTTGACAACGGTTTTCATCGGTACGCTGCGGCAGCGATATTTCAGATAAAATAAACAGTACTGTCCACAAACTGGTAACGATCCTTGAATGCGTTTCGCATTGATCTTCCAATATCGGGAATTCTTCTTTGGACAATTCTCAAATGGTCTGTGTTGTCGTGGTAAGAAATGTGTCTTGTGATGACCCATAAAGAGATCCTCTCAATGTTCTCCTTTTCTGTGATCTGGATCTGTGTTGGCTATCAAAACCACTGTTCTATGATCTGATAATTTCCCGGTAATCTGTTTCTTGCAAACAGATCAAAACTAGGACTGTCAAGATTAATCGATTAATCGATGTTGATCGGTCATGGCGAAATCGATTAGTATTTTTCGTTGTCGAATAATCGGTAAATTGTATCCCGCATTAGGCGTTTAATAATTAAAACAAAATTTGACGAAAAAACTATTGTTTCGAAAGATAAAGGGTTAAGAACATCGATGTTAAACCCCAAGAAGCCGTTGGATCTTTTGTCTGTCAAGTACATTCATCAAAGCTTTGATGTTCTGAACTTTTGAACCGTCAGTGTAATAATCAAGACCGGTCGGCAGTTGCGAACTTCGCAACTGCCGACCGGTCTTGATTATTACACTGACGGTTCAAAAGTTCAGAACATCAAAGCTTTGAATGTACCCAAAAGAGGATCGTCTTCGTTGTTTACCGGAGGTAGGTCAACTGACTTGAACTTCATTTTTTATCGACTTCAGAGAGAGGGAGTCATCTAGGTACGATTAATCGATTATTGCGACGATTAATCGATTCCTAGATTAAAAAATCGTGACAGCCCTAATCAAAACACATTCTCTTCAAACAAACATACAGTTGAAGTGCGTTCTCCAGCACTAAAGTTTTCGTGCCGAGTAATCGAAAATCACGTGGCTGTTCTTATCCTCTTCTATGATATTTTAGAATACTGCATACACCAGTACGTTGAACGTGGTGTGGGAAACAGGTCTTCGAAATAGACTTCCAGTCTCAAGTTTCCTCTCTTCACCAGATCGAAGTGCTATCCATTCAATAGGTCTAGGGATAGGTCGAAGTACAAAATTTGAAAATTATAGCTTGGGTGATAACTCCACTCCGCGGGTGATTTAGTTACAATCCACTCTCCACGTACTGTACATATAGTGTTTTTTTATATCTGGTTTATACAACGAGTTTTCTGCCGAGAAAATATTAACTATATTTCAACGAGTTGTATAAACTAGATATAAAAAAACACTATATGTATATTGTTTTTATCTGATAATAAACAGCAGTTTAACATGTTACATTTGCTTGAAATCAGTTAAAAATGGATTGTTTAGTAACTTTTTCATTCTGAATCGGACAATACTTGAATGAATCTCTGGAATTTACATTTTCTTGGTGATGTCGTTGTGGGATTTTCTGTGTAAGTGTTTGATGAATTTATCTTCATATTTGTTGAACATTGTTCATTGACATTATCATTTCTTCGTGATTTAGAATGTTTAAGGCCAATAAGGTACTGCTGCTGCTGTGGTGGTATAACTATGACACTTTGTCTGCTGAATTGGTGATGCAATCGAACTTGAATCTGAAGAGCACGTTGATTTTCTTTCGTGTTCAGACAGTTTGTTGGAATAATGTGTCTTCAATCGAGATGCTTCCATTTTCCGTTAAATATGGTCCACTTTTGTTTTTGTTTACAATTTGTACGAAACAATTTTTTCAGGTGGCAGACGAACTTGTAATTAGGGCAGTACTTTGGTCGGTGACGTTGCCGTAACTATAAATACGGCCCTACAGTACACAATATTAACAACAGAGCTAGGAATTTCTACATACATTATACGGTTTTGAACGAAGTAGTTTGTAATTATTTCTTTATTTCAGCTAAATAAACAGAAAATTTACATGTTTATACTTCTAGAAAATATATTTCATATTATTTCGATAAAATATCACTTGCTCCTTCAACGAAGAATTCAAACCTGCATTATGATGTTTTTGAATGAATGAAAATGAAAAGAGGTCAAAGGTCGTTCGCATAAATGATAATTATATACAACACCCGTTGTATATACTTCAAGTATATGCAACGGGCGTTATACTCTATGGCTATCAGATAAATAGGTATATATAATATTGATTGGATATTTTGATATACGAACTTTGTTTACCTCTGGACTGAAGTGAAAATTGTAAGAGAACATTCACTGGTTGTAGTGAGAATTATATTGATGAATGATGACGTTGGTATACCGTCATCTTGCACTAGTCGTTAGGGATAGATTATGTTATTAGTTTGTGCATATGTAAACATGTCGTTACCATTAAGTCTAAATCATTTGGTATTCCTGTCCCAAACTGTTTACCTTTTATTACTGTCAATAAGATTCCCTTTGTCATTCTGGCGTTTATTTGTTCTCTTACAACTTAATTTATTTTTTGGGCTAAATTAGTAATATGTTTTGTTACACAATCCAATAATCCCGCTGACATTCAATTTTGAAAAAATGGTCTTCTTTTGTCAAAGGTTTTTCTGTCCATGCAACATAAAGATGGTATCCAGTTGTCTCCCTTAATTTATTTTTACACACTTTCCACGGCGACTGTCACAAGCATCTGAGGGCAACCCCTGAAGGACCTGGCGATAGAATAGTTCCTTTTTGTCTGGGTCGGCTACTTCTTCATGAGAAGTTTGGGAAAGGGCTATGTAATGATTGTCCGTGTCCTTTCACAAATTTTAAATTCCTTACGATCAACAAATCAAAAACCCATAGTAGAACTGGAGCATACGTACGTAACTTAGCATATTGATATACAGTACGTGGAGAGTGTATTATCACTAAATCACCCACGGAGTGGAGATTCCATCCAAGCAATAATTGCAAATTTGTTGCAAAGCCAAACCAGCACAAGCAAAGTTTCAGCCAATGGACCTCCGGGTTAAACCCGGAGATCCATTGGCTGAAACATTGCTAGTGTTTTTTGTCGATATGTACATAATTTGAAAGTTATAGCTTGGGTGATAACTCCACTCCGTGGGTGATTTAGTTACAATCCACTCTCCAAGTACTGTAGAAAAAAAACTATGTGTTTGGGAAAGTTAAGTTCAATTTTAGATTTATTCATTTCATTTTTTTAGAGTTCTTCAGTGAGGGTGTTCAGTTTCCGAACGGTCAGAATATTAATTAAGTTTGGCGCATTATCCTTGTAAAAATATACTACATGTCTGTGTTTGTACCTGTTGGTGATTGTCATCCCATAGTCGGAATTACCCGTCGCACCAGTCGTACCTGATCACTGAATTTCCTGAAGCACGTTTTGAGCTGGTACACGGATGTCTACCAGCCCGTGATCCAAATAACATTGCAATAATGGTGTAGCCAACAAGAATTTTTCGTCAAAGTAGCTACGAATTAGACTACACCGAAGTTAGCACAATTTTTTGTTGACTTCAGAACAAGCCTTAATGTGTGGACGATGTGTTCCCGAGAAATATTACAGTTTTCAACGGTGTGTGTCTTTTCTTAAAAATGGGGCTTTAATGGGTCGGGCACGGCAATATATATACAGAACGGCAGGCGCGTTCGAACTGCCATTTTTTATCGCAAGAGGTCGATTTGGGCGGAAGGATAATATTGAACGAGAAGCCGAAATCGATCGAGTTCGGTAAAAAATGACAGCAAAAAAATATTAATCGATTTTGGCGGAGAGATGATATTGAACTCGAAGCCTTCGGCTTCTTGTTCAACATTATCTCTCTGCCGAAATCGATCTCGTGCGGTCAAAAATTATAGTTCGAACGAGTATGCTGTTCTGTATTTATTGCACGTTTACAAACAAATATCATAATGTAGCTGTGATGTCAGTCAGTGGGATTGACATATAGACAGAACAGCATACAGTTAAAACTAGAAGTCCTGTCACGAAATGCGCACAAATAGCACGTCGATCTGCGCGTTAATTAACGCGTTATGACCATGGTAAGGCTGTCAAATTTTGTACACATGGCCTGTGCACAAGCAATGTTTCAGCCAATGGACCTCCGGCTAACCCGGAGGTCCACTGGCAGAAACATCGCCTGTGTCTGCTATGAGTATCCAGGAGGACCTGCCGTGCTTTGGATGCCATTCGATATGGCAATTCCTACGCGCAATCAATCCTCGATAAACGCACATTTCGTGACAAGACTTCTAGTTTTAACTGTACGTGTTCGAACTGTCATTTTCATCGCTCGAGATCGATTTGTGCGGAGGGAGAATATTGAACGAGGAGCCGAAGGCTTCGGGTTCAATGCTATCCCCCCGCCAAATTCGATCGAGTGCGGTAAAAAATGACAGTTCGAACGTGTGTGCTGTTCTGTATTTATTGCACGCCTACAGTTTAAAAAAAATATTAAAAATACAAATTATTGCCAAAAATAACTCAGACGTAAAAAAAAGAAATAGTTAAATCGCCTGCGCACGTGATCCGTATAGTTCAAGAACAATAGAAAAACAAATTATTGTTCGCATCGGATTTTGCAGAAAAATCGGGTATTTTATGAAAATAAAAGCATAGGCGTGCAATAAACGCTCTATTTATCGAACCATCCATCCTTTTTGGAAAAACGTCTTCCGGACGTGATCGAGCCATTCACATTCCCAGATTTCTGCAACATTATAATCAAGGATTTGGAGATACTGGTTGGTTCCCTCGGTCTTTTCCCTAATTTCGACCAAGCCCCCCCCCCCCCCCCCCCCCCCCCTGAACTGCATTGCGAGTGGCTAATGTACCGTCCTTCTTGTTGAGATAGCACTCGTGGCCCTGCCAGAAACATCTGTGGAATTTGTATACAATTTTGGTGCCTTTACACCAAGCATCATCTGGTACTTGATGTTTACCAATCTTCTTTTCTTCTATGGGTTTATTCATGTTGGATGTGGACATCGTCCCTGACAGTTATGTGAGTATTCTAGTTTAAAATCGGTCTCTTCCTTCCGTCGGATATAGCAATCTGTTAGCAATTCTTGCATCAAAGGCTCAAACTACAAAGTAATGGCATCATAGAACTCAACACTCCCGTGAACCCTTTGCTGATACGCCATATTTAACCCTTTACCCAACGTAACGGCCAAAACCGGCCAGCGCTATTCTCAAAAATAGCCAATTAATTTTCAAAATGTTTTCAATTTTTGTCTCAAAAACATAGGTTATGACCCCTCGTTGGAACGAGCTCGTCGAGCTCGTTCCAACGAGGGGTCATAACCTATGTTTTTGAGACAAAAAATGAAAAAAATTAGTTATTCAAGAATTTTGTTTGCAAGTGTCGTCTGCTTTTCATGTTAGGTAAAGGGTTAAAAGATCTTAGACTGGTAACTTTCTTCTCGTGATAACGACTGAATATTAAAGTAGGTTCCCCTACAATGTTGTCATTTCTGGAACTCAAGAGACGAGTTTTAGCTATCAATAGGAATTCAAATTGTAATTGCGGTGCACGATTTGTAGAAAATTCCGGTGATAATTTCGCTTCTAATTAAAAATATTCCGTCTACGATTTCCGTTCCAACATGTGTGCGGAACGGATTTTCGTGTTTTAGTGTTGCTGTAGGTGGGATTGGGGGCGCGGTGGCGTTGCGGTAACTGGTTCTCGTCAGATCACAGAAGTTAAGCAACGTCGAGCCCGGTAAATCATTGGATGGGTGACCGTTTGAGCGACGAATTCGGACTCCCGCATTGTGTCCTTGGGCAAAGCACTTATCCGCACGTCGATGGTACGCATGTCTTCAACCAATTTAACCCTGCCTGTGCTGCAGCGCGGAGTTACGGTGTTGGGGAGCTGACGTCGTTGCTCGGTGGTTCTCTCTGGGTAATCCGGCTTCCTCCACCCGTAAAACTGTCACGGCCATGATTAGCCATTGTGTACAAGTATATGACCTTAAACAGCAATAAATAAATAAATGTAGGTGGGATTTCATAGAACAGGCGTGTAATAAACAGAGGCGGCCATTGTAGACAGAATGGCGAGTTTGATCACAGACAAGAGCAACAATCGAACGATTTTCCAGAATATACTTGGGGTGATATTCATGGATCCGGCCGAGTGGGTGATTTTTAATCTTGTTTACATAAAAAGTTACATTGGTCAATTGATGGACAATCTATTTAGAGTTAGATCTTTGCCGCTTAGCCCATTCCAAAATGTCGTCATCTTAAATGTCTTAAATTTCCAAAATCCGCAGCGTTTTCTATAACGGATGGTCTTTCAAGAATCCGGGCATTGTTTTGACAAGTGTTCTAAAATTGAATTTAGGTTCTATTTTGTTGCTGCATGAAATGAAGACATACAGTTAAAACCAGAAGTCCTGTCATGAAATGCGCACAAATAACACGTTGATATGCGTGTTAATGTGCGCGTTATGGCCCAAGTAAAGCTATCAAATTCTGTCCATATGGCCTGTGCACAAGCAATGTTTCAGCCAATGGACCTCCTGGTAACCCGAAGGTCCATTGGCAGAAACATTGCATGTGTTTGCTATGAGTAACCACGAGAACCTGCCGTGCTTTGGATGCCATTCTATATGGCAATTGCGCGCAATTCCAACGCGCAATTAAGCCTAGATAAGCGCACTATTCGTGACAGAACTTCTAGTTTTAACTGTAGCTTAAATTTAATTTAATTGTATACTTCTGCGACTCAAACATGATTTTAGTCAATTCGTAGTTCAAGGTAGATAAACCCGTGGTATCTAATCTATAATTATATATGGCCTGAATTTTCCTATTTTCGATGTGGTGGGTTCTAATAGTGTACCAGTGGCTACGATAAATTTCCAAAATGTCTTCTGCATCTTCAGCCAAATGGTTGTTATCAAAATCAAGGGGAGTCTCCGTCCGAAACAGTACGGGACTGTTTCAGGTTTGTGGTCGGTCTTTCAGAATTTCGTTTCTTGGGAAGGGTGACAGAGAGATGGGTGTTATTATTGTTATGCCTATTGAAGTATAAAAGTTGGGTAAATCTCTGTCCACATTTTAAACAAGTATAAAAATCTAAACAGGGGTTCTTATGATCTTCTGATTTATCATTCCTTGTAAATTTCTTAAAACAGTTGTTAATGTTAAATGTCTTCCCCTGGTTCGAGAGCTGTCCTCATATGACGGTTGAAGATATCCCTGAACGTTTCCCTATCCATATGTATTCATAATCATTTTAATAACAAATGCACACACAAAAATAACATACACATTTTAATAACAAATGCACACACAAAAATAGAATACACATTTTAATAACAAATGCACACACAAAAATAGAATACACATTTTAATAACAAATGCACACACAAAAATAGAATACACATTTTAATAACAAATGCACACACAAAAATAACATACACATTTTAATAACAAATGCACACACAAAAATAACATACACATTTTAATAACAAATGCACACACAAAAATAACATACACATTTTAATAACAAATGCACACACAAAAATAACATACACATTTTAATAACAAATGCACACACAAAAATAACATACACATTTTAATAACAAATGCACACACAAAAATAACATACACATTTTAATAACAAATGCACACACAAAAATAACATACACATTTTAATAACAAATGCACACACAAAAATAGCATACACATTTTAATAACGAATGCACACACAAAAATAGCATACACATTTTAATAACAAATGCACACACAAAAATAGCATACACATTTTAATAACAAATGCACACACAAAAATAGCATACACATTTTAATAACAAATACACACACAAAAATAGCATACACATTTTAATAACAAATGCACACACAAAAATAACATACACATTTTAATAACAAATGCACACACAAAAATAACATACACATTTTAATAACAAATGCACACACCAAAAATAACATACACATTTTAATAACAAATGCACACACAAAAATAACATACACATTTTAATAACAAATGCACACACAAAAATAACATACACATTTTAATAACAAATACACACACAAAAATAACATACACATTTTAATAACAAATGCACACACAAAAATAACATACACATTTTAATAACAAATGCACACACAAAAATAACATACACATTTTAATAACAAATGCACACACAAAAATAACATACACATTTTAATAACAAATGCACACACAAAAATAACATACACATTTTAATAACAAATGCACACACAAAAATAACATACACATTTTAATAACAAATGCACACACAAAAATAACATACACATTTTAATAACAAATGCACACACAAAAATAACATACACATTTTAATAACAAATGCACACACAAAAATAACATACACATTTTAATAACAAATGCACACACAAAAATAACTTACACATTTTTGAAATATGATGTGAACCTTCTGTGTCAACAGATGGAACAGGAAAATGGAATGAGCCCGAAGTCACAACATGACTGAATCTATCAATACCCGGCGGCTGTGAAAGAAACACCATGCAGCTTTGATCCAAAAGTCCATCCTCGATAGTCAGGTGTGCGTGTTTCCCATAGGATTCCATGTTAAAATGTTAAAGTCGGAAAATTCGCAAATTAACACAGAAAGTAATGGAAAGGGAACCCAATGGAAATATACAATTCAGATTGGTTGATTTACTTCGATCTGAGTGGACAATTCAGAAACATCGTGATCCTCATTACATTAAATAAAAACATCCTGCAGTTTAGGGATCAGTTAATGAACTTACTAAATACAGATCAGTAGCAACAGTAAGGGGCAGTTTCGGATGCTATTAACAATAGATCGGTGAGCTTAGGAACTTTGAAATTAAGGGAAACTAATATGACTTAGTTAATGGACTTACTAAATATAGATCAGTAGCAACACTCGGGGGGCAGTTAATGGACTTACTAAATATAGATCAGTAGCAACACTCGGGGGACAGTTAATGGACTTACTAAATATAGATCAGTAGCAACACTCGGGGGACAGTTAATGGACTTACTAAATATAGATCAGTAGCAACACTCGGGGGGCAGTTAATGAACTTACTAAATATAGATCAGTAGCAACACTCGGGGGGGGGGGGGAGTTAACGGACTTACTAAATATAGATCAGTAGCAACACTCGGGGGACAGTTAATGGACTTACTAAATATAGATCAGTAGCAACACTCGGGGGGGGGGGGGGCAGTTAATGAACTTACTAAATATAGATCAGTAGCAACACTCGGGGGCAGTTAATGGACGTACTAAATATAGATCAGTAGCAACACTCGGTGGGCATTTAATGGACTTACTAAATATGGATTATTAAGCCTAGGAACTCATAAAATATAGTTCCACGTTGCAATTAAGAGAAATTAAAGGGAATAAGTTTTCAGTTAAGGAAATTACTAAATACAGGAACTGAAAAATATAGTTCTGTAGTTCAGTTAAGGAAATAGGCAGAAAAAATGGGATTTACGGAAATTTCTAAATATAGGAACTGAAAAAATATAGTTCCGCAGTTCAGTTCAGCAAATAGGCAGAAAAAAGAGATTTAGTGGGAAATAGAGTCCGTTTCGGTGATTTGGGGAAATTGACGTATTCTTTGAGGTAATTCTAGTAAATAACCTAGGATTTGGAAAAGTCTGAACTTGTAAAAGTTACTCCCATACAAAGGAACGCTCCTTATTGTTGGACGTTTCGGTGATTTTGGGTAGTTTTTGGTGATTTTCGATTCTGTTTGCATCATCAGTTTTTCTCCTCTTTAATCTAAGATGCCCTCTGAACAAACGCACTTCCTATTAGAGTCCTTTTGGTCACATAGCAACCACGTGCTACCATAGAAGCCAAAATAGCAGCCTCAGTAAACAAAGTGGACGACGCAAACATGCGGCTCCCTAACAACAAGCTCTGCTCAAGCAGTCTGACACCACACATCATTATGGGGATGACTCTCAAAAGAGGGCCACTCACATGGGCTACCATGACAATTGAACATAACGTAACAAGGTCGCGTGACTTTGACGTCACACATTAGATCCACCATGAGAGCTCCCTACGCCTAAGATTGATTGTTATGTTTTGGTTGTGTCTTTGTCAGGTTGTATAGTAAAAGCAATTGATTAACTGGTCCGTGCTTTTCACTGTGTATATGCTGGTCAACATTATATTTTGTAAAAACGTATCTGGTCTGGTTGTAACAGATGTATTTAAGGTCTTTTTCCAAATAAGGCAATAGAAAATCAATCTTCACGTCGAATTATGTAGAAAATCGAACTAAAGCACATGGAGTATTGATTGTTGTACCAAAATGGAGTTAAATATCAAACGTATATAATAATAATAATAATAATAACAAAAATACATTGATTTTCTGCTGATTTGTTGAGGTTCTCATGTGCGAATTCCTCAATTAACATTGTGCTCCCAAATACCTCCCTATGCCCACGCCTCTTGCCGCAACACTCCGTGCGCATACCAGAGGTTACATCCGAACCTATATACTTTTTAATGGATGTGTTGGGTGTTCGGTGATTTATTCGTCAGTGCTATGCATAGCTCATTACCTGCTAACTTTGTTTGTTCATTGCAACACTCTAGTGTGGCGTTACAAGAGCAGACAAATGTGCACGCCATTTTAGCAGCATTACATTTGTACCTGTTTGTACTACATGGCGTCTGGCTTCATCAAGAACATTTTATCAACTTCAATACTTCTTCTGGGGTCAGAGAAATATCCGACGGAAGTTTTATGGTCTGGAGCGATTTCTCGAAACCCTGTTTGATAGGGAATAAATTTGGAAGGGTGGTCTTCTACACACATGTCTGAAGGTAGGTGCGCTGTTTTGACAGTATCCACGAAGGCGGCTGTGGTAGCAGGCAGAGAACAAAGTTTGTGTGCAATAGTTAAGTTGGAGTTCCGGGTTTTCGAAAATCACGCATTAATACGTCCAGAGAGAAATGAATTAGGCCGCTTGATCGAGTATATATGACCACACAACGTCTTCCTCACCCAAAGATTTCAACGAAGCTCCGCCTTGGAGTATTCGACCTTTCACTATCCCGAACAGGCTCCCAACTGAGCAGCGATCAAATCTGGGATGATAGCCTGATTAGCTCTGACAGTTTCCCGCATATCAATACATATTCGTTCGTGAATAGTGGATTCCATCGTCATCGGAGCAACTAAATTCTACGGTAAACAAAACACATCGGTGTCGTCTGCAAGTACAACTACAGCCTTCTGTTCATCAGAAGCAACCTGCGAAAATATTGTCTGATTCTTCGGGTCAGATGGAATCGTTTCCTAACTGATCCTTTGCTCAATTCGACGGGGTTTCATTTTTGCCAGTTAATGACCCGTTTCTGCTTCATTGTATTCAATTGAAAAAACCTGTCAGTGAAAAATATGTCCATTAACTGTGCCTTGTTTGTAGCGACCGTCAAAAGAGCTTTGACGGCCAGTTTGAACACTCTGCAACTCGAAGAATTTCTCTCAGCCTGGTTACGGACTTAGTGAAATACTTAGCATAGTACTGGCTATTTGATATTGGACATACAGTACGTAGAAAGTGGATTGTAACTAAAGCACCCGCGGAGTGGAGTTATCACCCAAGCTATAACTTTCAAATTTTGTACACATCGACAAAAAACACAAGCAATGTTTCAGCCAATGGACCTCCGGGTTTAACCCGGAGGTCCATTGGCTGAAACTTTGCTGGTTCTGGTTACGCTTTGCAACAAATTTGCAATTATTGCACGGGTGGGATCTCCACTTTGCGGGTGATTTAGTGATAATACACTCTCCACGTACTGCAGACGGTCGAGGAAATAATACATATTGTAAAGATAGTCGTAGCCAACAAATCTGCAATTATTGCTTGGGTGGAATCTTCACTCCGCGGGTGATTTAGTGATAATACACTCTCCACGTACTGTATATGCCCAGTACCAAATAGCCAGTACTCGACTGCAAGTGCAGCTTTATATGATCTATAAACTTTTATACAAAGTCCATAACTGTCGCTTTGTGCATTTTGACCAATTGTAGGACAGTACAACGTCTTCGGTAGATAAGCTAGGGGTATATTACAGTTACTTCCTCTTGGTGGAAAATTTGGGATCCTCCTATACTACTTCCGTCTCATGCGCGGTGTTTTGCTACCCCATCACCGTATTGCATCCCCACCCCCACGCCTGCTGTCAACCATTATGTTAGACAAAACAACCATCGTCTTATTTTTTAAATCCGACTTTGATTTAGAAATCCCGATGTCACTAGTCTCGTCAAAGAGTGATGTAAGCAGTGTCGACAATTCATAACAGAGAAATCCCTTAACATCGAATTTGGGAGAGCTTGATAGTAGTCCGATTACTCTGGAGTATATGAGGTTCGTATCATAAACTTTAACATCACCAACCTAGACAGATTTTCGTGACACAGCCATGATTTGGACCGCCAACGGAATAGGGTCGTAGACTCCCCCAGAGAAGGAGGGTCTGTTCGAACTTGATCATCAGTTTTGAACCTAACTGTAGGACCTGGCACACTTTGATAGAACCGGGACTCGCCTTTCTGGTTGCGATATTGACAATGGTTTCAGGGTGCTGTGACGGATTCGTAAGATCTATACACATCTCATGTTTGGCGTATAGATCTTTGCGATCAAAAGCATTAGGCGCATTTAGCTTTTTGACTTCCTCTTTGCGGAAAAAATGGGATCTTTCTGTGTTCTTGTCCTCACGTATCTCTGATATGCTATGAGCTAAGGACCAACAGGCATGGAAACGTAGACCCCATTCCTGAAGTGTTTCTGATGTGAGAGTAAGGCCTATAATACCCGACTTACCGTGGCCATAACTCATAAATGTAATCTCTATGATCATGTCACTCCATAACATGTTCCCAAAACCCAGATGTGTCTCATGTTACCCTCTCGTGTACTTATTTATGCATTAAATAAAGTACATGAGTAAAACTTCTAGATTTTTTCTAGTAAATGCAGATTAAATATGAGAATTTCAGTTCCTGAGCTACATGTAACTGTGGGAATTGAAATTTGTTACCCCTTTTCTGAGATGAATATCTCAAATTGCTCAATACTGTCGTCAGAGGTTCAAAAAAACTTGAATCAGGAGATGTCCCTCTATCAGAAACCAACAAGAAAAAGACTTTGTACTCGACTTTGCGGTTGGGCAGACAGTTGAAAAAAATGGCGGCCTGACTCTGACCAGAACGACGTCATTTTGGATACTACAGTGACATCAACAGTCGTCAATGTCTCCGTGATGTCGCATGCGTACAATGACAACATGATGTCATTAGCAACTTTAACTGTGCTATATACAGTACGTGGAGAGTGGATTGTAACTAAATCACCCGCGGAGTGGAGTTACCACCCAAGCTATAACTTTCAAACTTTGTATATATCGACAATAAATACAAGCAATGTTTCAGCCAATGGACCTCCAGGTTTAACGCGGAGGTCCATTGGCTGAAACTTTGCTGGTTCTGGTTATGCTTTGCAACCAATTTGCAATTATTGCTCGGGTGGAATCTCCACTCTGCGTGTGATTTAGTGATAATACACTCTCCACGTACTGTATGTGGTACGTATATCACTGGCCAAATCAAGTTGGACAAAGCCGTGATGTTGTAATAGGACATGTTGCACTGATAAAGCACCTGTTTCTATAGGGATTTAACAATGTTTGCACCGAGAAAGAGCCTGGAAATCAGACACGCCTGGATCCTCCTATACTACTTCCGCCTCGTGCGTGGTGCTTTGCTATCCCATCACTGTAAATCTTGCTGGAATGAAATTTAAAAGACTTATTATAGGGAGGTTTATTCCCAGTGCCTACTCTCCCCGCTCCTGTCTCTCCCATTGGAGTAACGAGGGTGGTGTGTTATGGGAACGCTGTCCCTATAATTTCAGTTTGCTCCCCTACATTCCGACATCGCGTTCCAGTGCTTCAATTTTCAGAACTTCCCAGGCTAAAGTCTCCGGACGACTACTATAGCATGAGACAACCCCACTCCCCACTCCCCACTGTCTCAAGTTTTTTAATATTCCTACAGTTAATTATTGTAGACCTTCGATGCCCTACCCCAGGTACCCCGGACTCCCAAGGATTACTGGGCCAAGGTGTAAGAGTCTTTGAGAGACAAGAAGCTGAGATAATTAATGTGCTGTTTCAACAGCTACTGGTTCGGCCAACAACTTGAGAATCCTGACTGCCCCTCTGTTCTCTCTCTCTTCTCTCTCTCTCTCTCTCTCTCTCTCTCAGTCTCTCTCTCTCTCTCTCTCTCTCTCTCTCTCTATCTCTCTCCTTCTCTCCATTTCTTCGTCAGTCACACTTTGACTACTGTATTAACGTCAGTGAGAAGAAGAGACTTGAAATGTAGATCATGACGATATATACAGATTTTATTGGTTTCACAATTAATGATGAAATTACGTACCGATGATTTTGAACATTGGTCACAGGAGAGAACTAGTCGCTCAGGGAACAACAGGGAAGGCAAACGCGCTTGGGAGTTATCAATGGCAGCAACGGAACAGAAATAGTCATTAAGAGCACTGGCATTGTCCACAGCTGACACAAGTGTCTTGTTTTGGTATGATAAATTCGGAATCAATGAATCTTTATTTCCAAGGAATACTTTTAAACTCTCCCACCACTGTGTCCTTTCCGTGTTTGAACTATTTAATTTGCAGTGTAGTTTCTCGAGAAAGACAGCCGTTGTCACTCTAACTGAAGATGCCACTTGATATTTCTGCCATACCTTATGCTGGTTGCTTTGCTTGGTAGCGTGTTACAGACGTTTCCTCTGGCTAATTAATGATTTAATTTCGCACTGCAGCCATGTCGGCTCATTACGCCTTATGATAATTAGCTTGTTTGGAATGTGCATGGATGCCTACTACGTCTGTGCATAATGGGTTAGAATGTATAAACTCCCAATATTCAATCTTCAGATCATTATTTATCCTCTCATAATCCCCCAGTATTACATAACCATATGCGACGTTCAACTGCAATGCCACGGTGAGGGGGGAGTGGCGATTGTACTCTATCATGACATATAAGGGCTGTGGTATTGAATAAGGTCCGTAAAACAGATCCAAAACATCCACGGACCTTAGGACCTTAACTGAAGAACTAACTGCAACTAGGTCTATCAGAGTGGATGATTGTTCTGTGAAATAGGTGGGATCTCTAATAGGTTGAGAGAGAATGAAGTACATGTAGTTGCCAACATTTCTAAATGCATCCCTGCAGTGTGAGAGCTGGTTATCATTAAAATCACTACTGATTAACATATCGGACATTTTCGTGTCGTTTACTCTATAAATTGAGCTACCTATGAATTTCCACAAAATAGGTCCCTTGCCAGATGGCGTTAGAAGATGCCGAAGAGAAGAAGATTAGGTTTGATAAGTAGTTCAACCCAAAGGCACTCAAGGCCGTCAATCTCGAGATCCCTAAGTGGTTTATAATAACTTGTATCTGAGATGTAACCTGTATGGTTACTCCGATCATTGCGCAGTGGAACATTAAAACCCGGAATATGTATCTCTAATAGTGAGTCATCATATCCTAACGATGTGTCTGAAAACACACAAACATCAAAATTGCACGATTCGCACTGAAGAATATCTATTTTAGGTTTGGGGCTCTGTACATTTAAATGACAGATTCTGATTGAGTTCAATGGGTTGTTATCGTTTGGGTGTAACGGTCAGGGGTATAGCTTAATATCACCAAATGGGTGCGCGGTGGCTCAGTAGATAGAGGTGCAGGCTGCAAGCCGAGAGGTCGCCGGTTCGAATCCCACCTGCAGCAACCTCGTTGTGTCCTTGAGCAAAACATTTCACTCCCTCCCCCACTGCCCGCGTGGGGGAAAGGTGACGCTGTCTACTAAGGCGTATTGCACGTCGATACCTGTCTTTAACCATTCCTAACCCTGCTTGCGTTAGTATGTTGGCGAGATGGCAGTTGCTCGCTATTGCTCGGTGGTTCTCTCCGGGTACTCCGGTTTCCTCCACCAGTAAAACTGTCGTGGTCATGATTAGCCATTGTACAGAAATGTGTTACCTTAAACACCAATAAATAAATAATAATATCACCAAATAAGTACAGCAGCAAGAGACCCCAGGCGGAAGGAGCAATTAGCAGGAGAATGTTCAGTGTATCTGAAGTGGTGGACTTTTCAGTTCCCACTCGAATTGAATGTCAGTAATGACGAGTGAGAGTGATCACTCTTCTTTCCCGACAGTCCCGGGAAATGCTTGCAGTTACAGGGTAATGCTTAAAAACTTTTCAGATCTGAATACAAATTGAAGTTGTTCTCAAACATTCCCAATATACAATTTTATCATATGACTCGTCCGTTTTGTTCACTTTAAAACATTTGATATTTTGTTTTCATATTAATCAGTGATAAATAAAGCCTTCCGTCAATTCCATTGGTCAATTTCAAAACTAGACAATTTGATTGGCTGAACAAAATACAACTCGGTCACATTTGCATAATTTCAGTAGGGAGAATTTACGTTATCTGTCCTTTTTAGGGTGGGTTTTATTGAATTAATCTTTTACCTACAAGAAAAACGCCATTCATTTTTTTTTTAAATTTTCTCTTTTTGCTTCCAAAACATAGGTTATGACCCCTCATTGGAACGAGCTCGACGAGCTCGTTCCAATGGGGGTCATAACCTATGTTTTGGAAGCAAAAAATGACAATTTTTAGTTATACGAGGATGTTTTTTCGAAGTGCCGTCCGGGTTAAAAAGTCATACTAAGTAGCTAATTTGTGCGTGTGTGTGTCATATGATAAACAGAATATGAAATGAGTGTTTTTCTCATATAATATTTATGAAACTCGTCCGAGGCTCGCCAAACCGGAAAATTCTTAGACTCGTTTCATAAATATTATATGAGAAAGACACTCATTTCGTATCCTCTATATATGTGACAATTTATAATCATCCTGCATAGTTTGAATACTTCCACCATTGCATGTTTATTTAGCTCAGTTCCCAACAACGCGTCTCCCTTCCATTTATAGCAGGTTGCGTGTTAAAGGGAAGTTTGCTGCTACAGTTCCCGGAGGAGGACTATCACGAGATCGAGAGTGTTTTGGAGATCAACCGAGCTCCAATAGCTTTGAAAATCCCATCTTATCCGCTAATAGAAGACGAGTTATCCGATGAGCAACAAGTTTAATTTTCCTCAGCATAAAAAATGAATCCCAGTACATCACAAATATGGTTGGCACACACCCAGCAGTCTTTGTTATACCACCTTCATCAGCGACATGGAGTAAAACTCGGAAATACGAAGTATTCTGTTTCCGGTGTAACAAAAATAACTGCTGATCAGACATAAAACAAGCTTGGAGGAGAATAATATTACAAACAGTCTCGAAGTGATAATATATGTAGACAATAGAATATTCGGTGGGAATAAGTGTTAACTTACACACACTTCACCACGAGATGAATCCATTCAGGAGAACTGCAGAAGATCAAAGTGATTACAATACTATTCAGTCGGAGTTTTGAAAATTCAAAATCATTTTGAGACCCGTGCGCATGTGTTTATGATATGCTGCTTTACCCCATCGGGAATTCGAGTTTGACAGATGTTTATATAGTGTAAACTCACATCAGTTTGAAACTCTCGTTATGTACTTGTAGCCCTACACTGCAAAAAATATAGGTTCTCTTTAGAACCAAAACTGGTTCTAATCTCGTCCCTGAGATGGAACCAGTTCTGTTTAATCAGTATTTATTTCAAATCAAATAAATTTATAAAGATTAACATTTAATATTAACAGAATTAAACATAAATTGAGGGGGTTTCAGCGGCAAGTTTAGAGCTTATACGAGGTTGTCTCAAATCATTATTAAGCAAAGGAGATATGAACAGTTGGTATATCGAACCAGTTTTGGTTCTATTCAGAACCAAAACTGGTTCGATATGCCACCTGTTCATATCTCCTTTGTTTCAAAATGTTTGGCGACTGCGTTGAATAAGCTCCAAGTTTACTGCTGAATCTACTTCAGTTCATGTAATATTCTGTTAAAATTGAATGCTAATCTTGGTAAATTTATTTGATTTGAAATAAATACTGTTTAAACAGAACTGGTTCCATCTCAGGGACAAGATTAGAGCCAGTTTTGGTTTTAAAGAGAACCTATATTTTTTGCAGTGTACATGTAAATGTAACAACTTAATTTCTGAATATATGCACGTGGGTCTTAATTAAGCACCTCCTGAAATGTTTCATGACAGTGAAGTTGCTGTTACAGATTATTATGTTTTAATGATTGCTATGTCTTTCAGTACATTTTATCAAGTGAAACATGATGTTTCTGGTTGATAGCTTACCCCAAACACATCTCCTCGTCCACGTGAGCATGCTTCCCACGAATGTCACAAAGAACACTATCATCTACATGCAATATCTGGGTATAAAACAAGAATACTTATCACTTCTTTTATCAATAAATGTTGACATGGCAAGGAGGAGACTGTCAGGGAGACTAAGATGGCAAATTCGTTGACATTCATCAAACAGACATGTCATTTAAATCTA
Organism: Pictodentalium vernedei; assembly: GCA_031216915.1. Lineage (NCBI taxonomy): Eukaryota > Metazoa > Mollusca > Scaphopoda > Dentaliida > Dentaliidae > Pictodentalium > Pictodentalium vernedei. Next base: position 780,764,410 of record CM062295.1, read on the forward strand.
TTGGAGGGCAACTAGGCTATAGCCATTCTGTCATCCGCAGACTTGTCAGAAAATATAAACAAACCGACGATGTAAAGGACCGACCAAGGCTTGGACTACCCCAAAAAGATCTCTCCACGGGACGATCGGAGTCTGGTGCGCCTCGTTAGGCGTTAACTATTTGCTTCAAGTGGGGTTTTGAAACGCGTTTGTCCCCTCAACAGGCGTTTGTGCAACAGAACTGTTCGAAACCATCTCAAAGCACTGGGTATGAGGTCCAGAAGGGTCATCAAGCGCCCAGCTCTGTCCGATCAGCATCATAGACGACGTTTGGAGTAGTGTATGGCACGATAACATTGGAATCTCTGAATGTGGAGGAGAGTCCATTGGTCAGACGACAGGAGGTTCCTGCTTCATGCCACATATGGTCGCCTTGAGAGTGTGGAGGTATAGAAATACTGCTTACGTGCTCAGGAACTTTAGACCTACCGTTCCCTATGGTGCAGATTCAGTAGTGATTTGGGTTTGAATGCCTCTCTCATGATTGTAAACTTGATATGGTGACTGTACGTTGGAATTTCAATGGCCATCAGTACATCCGTGACATTCTTAATCCTGTTGTCGTGTCTCATTTTGACAACCGTCCGTTGGCTACTCGCCGTGTGTTCAAATACGACAATTTAAGGCCACACCGTTAGCATGCTGTGAGAGCATTCCTTCAGAACAGCGCTATTACAACACTACGTTGGCCTGCAATGAGACCCGATTTGAATCCCTTAGAACATATCTGGAACTTTCTTGGACGTTATGTGCAAGCAGGGGATCCGCCTGTACAGAATTTGGCCGATTTGGTAGCTGCATTGCATGAGGAGTGGCAGCAGTTGCCTCTGGACCGTATCAGAAGGCACACTGGCAGCATTAGGTGGAGGGTTCATGCTGTCATCCGGGCACGTGGTGGATACACTCGCAACTGATGGCAGGCACTGTTATTGGGTTCAGGATATCACAAGTTACATTGTTTTGTCAGTAAATACCGGCATTGTTTCATCATGGACTGTTCCAGAACCATATTTGTCGAGATAACATTTTTCCATCAAAAACATTAGTGACAGATATGTGTAATGAGTGCCATTAAAACTGCATACTTTTATCACTGTGTTGTCTTTCATTTGTCAATAGACCATTCTTTCTGCAAACAATCACTTTTGGCCATCTGAAAGATAGCATGAAAGTAATGACTATTAACACCACTACTAAAAAACAGGGAGGTGCTTTATTAAGTTCCAGGTGTATAACAGATTTATCGATATTGTCCGATCTTCAATTATCCACATCTGAATACATTGGCACCATCCAGGATGGAGGAAGTTCACTTGGGGTAACTTATGGAATGCAAACTGGTTACCTAGGAAACAACAAGTTGTATATATATCGGGTTATTATTATGACATTAGTCGCCGCGTTCCAAATCAGCGGCACGTCAATTCATCATTAAATAGCAGTACATCAATTCATCATTAACTACGGTGTCCAATATAATCAGCGGTACGTCAATTCATCATTAATTAGCGGTACATCAATTCATAATTAATTAGCGGTACGTCAATTCATCATTAATTACGATGTCCAATATAATCAGCAGTACGTCAATTCATCATTAATTAGCAGTACGTCAATTCATCATTTATCAGCAGTGCATCAATTCATCATTAATTACGATGTCCAATATAATCAGCAGTACGTCAATTCATCATTAATTACGAGGTCCAATATAATCAGCGGTACGTCAATTCATCATTAATTACGAGGTCCAATATAATCAGCGGTACGTCAATTCATCATTAATTACGAGGTCCAATATAATCAGCGGTACGTCAATTCGCCATTAATCAGCGGTACGTCAATTCATCATTTATCAGCAGCACGTCAATTCATCATTAATTAGGATGTCCAATATAATCAGCGGTACGTCAATTCATCATTAATCAACAGTACATCAATTCATCATTTATTAGCAGTACATCAATTCATCATTAATTAGCAGTACATCAATTCATCATTAATCAGCAGTACATCCGTTCATCATTAATTACGATGTCCAATATAATTAGCAGTACGCCAATTCATATTTAATCAGCAGTACGTCAATTCATCATTAATTAGCAGTACATCAATTCCTCATTAATCAGTAGTACATCAATTCATCATTAATTACGATGTCCAATGTAATTAGCAGTACGTGAATTCATCATTAATCAGCAGTACATCAATTCATCATTAATCAGCAGTACATCAATTCATCATTAATTACGATGTCCAATGTAATTAGCAGTACGCGAATTCATCATTAATCAGCAGTACATCAGTTCATCATTAATAACGATGCCCAATATAATCAGCGGTACGTCAATTCATCATTAATCAGCAGTACGTCAATTCATCATTAATCAGCAGTACATCAAATCATCATTAATTACGATGTCCAATATAATCAGCGGTACGTCAATTCGCCATTAATCAGCAGTACGTCAATTCATCATTAATTAGCAGTACGTCAATTCATCATTAATCAGCAGTACATCAATTCATCATTAATTACGATGTCCACTATAATCAGTGGTACGTAAATTCATCATTAATCAGCGGTACGTAAATTCATCATTAATCAGCAGTACCTCAATTCATCACTAAGTTACGATGTCCAATATAATCAGTGGTACATCAGTTCACCATTAATAACGATGTCCAATATAATCAGTGGTACACCAATTCATCATTAATTAGCAGTACGTCAATTCATCATTTATCAGCAGTACATCAATTCATCATTAATCTGCGGTACATCAATTCATCATTAATTACGATGTCCAATATAATCAGCGGTATGTCAGTTCATCATTTATCAGCAGTACGTCAATTCATCAATAATTACGATGTCCAATAGAATCAGCGGTACGTCAATTCATCATTAATCAGCAGTACATCAATTCATCATTAATTACGATGTCCAATATAATCAGCAGTACGTCAATTCATCATTAATTAGCAGTACGTCAATTCATCATTAATCAGCAGTACGTCAATTCATCATTAATTACGATGTCCAATATAATCAGCGGTACGTCAATTCATCATTAATCAGCAGTACGTCAATTGATCATTGATCAGCAGTACGTCAATTCATCATTAATTAGCAGTACGTCAATTCATCATTAATTACGATGTCCAATATAATCAGTGGTACGTCAGTTCATCATTAATTACGATGTCCTATATAATCAGCGGTACGTCAGTTCATCATTAATTACGTTGTCCTATATAATCAGCGGTACGTCAGTTCATCATTAATTACGTTGTCCCATATAATCAGCAGTACGTCAATTCATCATTAATTAGCAGTACGTCAATTCATCATTAATCAGCAGTACGTCAATTCATCATTAATTACGATGTCCAATATAATCAGCGGTACGTCAATTCATCATTAATCAGCGGTACGTCAATTGATCATTGATCAGCAGTACGTCAATTCATCATTAATTAGCAGTACGTCAATTCATCATTAATTACGATGTCCAATATAATCAGTGGTACGTCAGTTCATCATTAATTACGATATCCTATACAATCAGCGGTTCGTCAATTCATCATTAATCAGCGGAATGTCAATTCATCATTAATTACAATGTCCAATATAATCAGCGGTACGTCAATTCATCATTAATTACGATGTCCAATATAACCAGCGGTATGTCAATTCCTCATTAATTACGATGTCCTATATAATCAGCGGTACGTCAGTTCATCAATAATCAGCCGTACATCAGTTCATTATTAATTACGATGTCCAATATAATCAGCGGTACGTCAGTTCATCATTAATTACGATGTCCTATATAATCAGCAGTACATCAATTCATCATTAATCAGCCGTACATCAGTTCATTATTAATTACGATGTCCAATATAATCAGCGGTACATCAGTTCATTATTAATTACGATGTCCAATATAATCAGTGGTACGTCAATTCATCATTAATTACGATGTCCAATATAATCAGTGGTTTGTCAATTCATCATTAGTTACGGTATCCTATACAATCAGCGGTACGTCAATTCATCATTAATCAGCAGTATGTCAGTTCATCATTAATTACGATGTCCAATATAATCAGCGGTATGTCAATTCATCATTAATTATGATGTCCTATATAATCAGCGGTACGTCAGTTCATCATTAATCAGCCGTACATCAGTTCATTATTAATTACGATGTCCAATATAATCAGCGGTACGTCAATTCATCATTAATAAGCAGTACATCAATTCATCATTAATTACGATGTCCAATATAATCAGCGGTACGTCAATTCATCATTAATGAGCAGTACATCAATTCATCATTAATTACGATATCCTATACAATCAGTGGTACGTCATTTCATCATTAATCAGCGGTATGTAAATTCATCATTAATTACGATGTCCAATATCATCAGCGGTACATCAGTTCATTATTAATTACGATGTCCTATATAATCAGCGGTACATCAATTCATCATTAATCAGCCGTACATCGATTCATCATTAATTACGATGTCCAATATAATCAGCGGTACGTCAATTCATCATTAATAAGCAGTACATCAATTCATCATTAATTACGATGTCCAATATAATTAGCGGTACGCCAATTCATCATTAATTACGATGTCCAATATAATCAGCCGTACGTCAACTTATCATTAATTAGCAGTACGTTATTTCGCCATTAATTAGCGGTACATCAATTCATCATTAATCATCAGTACATCAGTTCATCTTTAATTACGATGTCCAATATAACCAGCGGTACGTCAATTCGCCGTAAATTAGCAGTATATCAATTCATCATTAATTAGCAGTACATCAATTCATCATTAATTACGATGTACAATATAATCAGCGGTATGTAAATTCATCATTAATCAACAGTACGTCAATTCATCATTTATTAGAAGTGCATCAATTCATCATTTATTAGCGGTACGTCAATTCATAATTAATTAGCAGTACATCAATTCATAATTAATTAGCAGTACATCAATTCATCATTAATCAGCAGTACATCAATTCATCATTAATTACGATGTCCAATATAATCAGCGGTACATCAATTCGTCATTAATTACGATGTCCAATATAATTAGCAGTACGTCAATTCATATTTAATCAGCAGTACGTCAATTCATCATTAATTAGCTGTACATCAATTCCTCATTAATCAGTAGTACATCAATTCATCATTAATTACGATGCCCAATATAATCAGCGGTACATCAATTCATCATTAATTATCAGTTCATCAGTTCATCATTAATTAGCAGTACATCAATTCATCATTAATTATCAGTTCATCAATTCATCATTAATCAGCAGTACATCAATTCATCATTAATTACGATGTCCAATGTAATTAGCAGTACGTGAATTCATCATTAATCAGCAGTACATCAGTTCATCATTAATAACGATGTCCAATATAATCAGCGGTACGTCAATTCATCATTAATCAGCAGTACATTAAAATATCATTAATTACAATGTCCAATATAATTAGCAGTACGTCAATGCATCATTAATTAGCAGTACGTCAATTCATCATTAATCAGCAGTACATCAAAACATCATTAACTTCGATGTCCAATATAATCAGCGGTACGTCAATTCGCCATTAATCAGCGGTACGTCAATTCATCATTAATCAGCAGTACATCAATTCATCATTAATTACGATGTCCAATATAATCAGCGGTATGTTAATTCAACATTAATCAGCAGTACGTCAATTCATCATTAATCAGCAGTACATCAATTCATCATTAATTACGATGTCCAATATAATCAGCGGTACGTCAATTCATCATTAATCAGCGGTACGTCAATTCATCATTAATTTGCAGTACGTCAATTCATCATTAATCAGCAGTGCGTCAATTCAACATTAATTACGATGTCTAATATAATCAGCGGTTCGTCAATTCATCATTAGTCAGCAGTACGTCAATTCATCATTAATCAGCAGTACATCAATTCATCATTAATTACGATGTCCAATATAATTAGCAGTACATCAATTCATCTTTAATTACGATGTCCAATATAATCAGCGGTATGTTAATTCAACATTAATCAGCAGTACGTCAATTCATCATTAATCAGCAGTACATCAATTCATCATTAATTACGATGTCCAATATAATCAGCAGTACATCAATTCATCTTTAATTCCGATGTCCAATATAATCAGCAGTACGTCAATTCATCATTAATTACGATGTCCAATATAATCAGCGGTATGTCAATTCAACATTAATCAGCAGTACATCAATTCATCATTAATTAACAGTACGTCAATTCATCATTTATCAGCAGTACATCAATTCATCATTAATTACGATGTCCAATATAATCAGCAGTACATCAATTCATCATTAATTAGCCGTACATCAATTCATCATTAATCAGCGGTACATCAATTCTTCATTAATTACGATTTATCACATGACTATTGTAAAGTTCAATGAAAAAGGCCATCTGATATTCTTCTATATGAGAACACGTGTAATATGACCTGCAAGGATTTTCATTGGCTGAATTTTAAGCCTCATCACCTGATTAATATTCATATTGTACCACTCCATTGTTTACAAACAAAACATGTCGCGTGTACTTAACTATCGAGTGAACGAAATTGTGAAAATAGATGGAAAAGGAGAAGGGGAAATTGTTAAGATCATTGATTCCACAAAAGGCTTGTTATACACTGTGGAAATAATATGTATCGACTTTGAAGTGACTCTGTCGGCAGAACGTTTGAGCCCATTACACGATGAACGCTACGAGACGCTAGATTGCCAAGAAACTGTTGGCGTTGCTAAGCAAACGGACGCTACTCAACAGCGTCGTTTTGTTAATATCAGCGGTGCAGATATAGATGGATTTTTTGAAAAAGAAACAAATAAAAACACTTTAAGCAAGAGCTTTTATGATATGAAGTTAGTAAGAAATTTTCTTCAAAGCATTAATATAAATGAGCATCGTGAAATTCACAACATACCGCCCAGTAAACTGTGTGTTATTTTATGCAAATTTATCCTGTCAGTCAGAAAATCTGACGGCTCTGAATATGATCCAAGCTCGTTGCGTGGATTTATTTCCAGTATTGACAGAAATTTAAAACGTTTTAATTATGGCCACACAATAGTTAGCAGTGTAGAATTTGTGAAAGTGAGAGACATATTGAAGGCCAAACAACGACATCTGAAACGACGTGGCTTGGGCAATCGGGAAAAGAAGGCGGAGCCAATAAGTGACAATGAAATTGACATTTTGTGGCAAAGCGGTCAACTGGGTTCTTCGACACCCGAATCTATAAAAAACTCCTTGTGGTTTTTAAACACTCTTCACTTTGGTTTACGGGGCTTAGATGAGCACCGTAAAATGTGTTGGGGGGATGTTAGTTTGCACAAGGACCCAAATGGCCAGGAATATTTACAGTTTATAGAAAGACAAACAAAAACTCGCCCTGGTGACAATGTGAGAGATGTTCGAAGTGTGCCACCCAGAATGTGGTGTAACTTTGATTTACCAGAAAGGTGTCCTGTGAATATTTATAAAAAGTACTCTCTTTTAAGGCCCTCTGGTTACAGTGACGAAAGTGACCCTTTTTATATAGCAACACATACTAAACAAGATATTATGAATGTCGGTGATCAGTGATTTAAAAGACAGCCGTTTGGAATAAATAAACTTACCTCCATCATGAAGCGCATGGCAAAAGCAGCTGGTCTCTCGCCGGAAAAGAAACTTACAAATCACAGTGCTCGCAAACATCTTGTTCAGAAACTTAGTGAAAATAACATCCCTGCTCACCAGGTTATGCAAATCACAGGACACAAGAATATCCAGTCAATTAACAATTACAGCCATATCAATGAACAACAACATAAACAAATTTCACGTGTATTATCTAACTCCAATCTTCAAACTGAAAATAGGCCTCAATATCCTAAATCCATGGACACAGATGTAGTTTTTCAAAACCAGTCAATATCTAACACAAATTCCACTGATCGAAACACACAATTTGCGGGTAGACTACAGAATATGTTCACAGGCAACATTTATGGAGGGCACTTTGAAATACACATTCATAACCCAGAAACATCATCAGCCCAACCCGCTCAGAAACGAAGGCGCATCATTGTGTCCGTCAGCGACTCGGATTAAAGTTTATAAAATATAGAAATTGCAAATCCCTTCTTTGGATTTGCTTCTCTTATTGTTGACAATTGAATTACTAATGAGGGTTTTGTTGCAGTCTGTTTATTAAATGTCAATATGACCGTTTGTTTTGAGAACTATTTTGTAAAGCGGAAGTATTGAACGCATTCAGTCAACATGGCGAAAGTAGGTTAATTTTCTTTTTCCATGTAGGGGAACACAGACTCGTTAAAAATAAATCGGTTCAAGTTCGTTTGTGTGTGTCATGTGATAAAAACAATCTGAAATTCGTTTCTCTTTGGCATAAGATTTATGAAACTCGTTTCGACAATTTTATTTTAGCTCGCCAGAGGCTCGCTAAAATAAAATTGTCTACACTCGTTTCATAAATCTTATATCAAAGAGAAACTCATTACAGATCCTCTATGTCCAATAAAATCAGCGGTACATCAATTCATCATTAATTAGCAGTACATCAATTCATCATTAATTACATGTACGATGTCCAATATAATCAGTGGTACGTAAATTCATCATTAATCAGCAGTACGTCAATTCATCATTAATCAGCGATACGTCAATTCATCATTAATTACGATGTCCAATATAATCAGCGGTACATCAATTCATCATTAATTATCAGTACATCAACTCATCATTAATCAGCAGTACATCAGTTCATCATTAATTACGATGTCCAATATAATTATCAGTACGTCAATTCATCAGTTATCAGCAGTACGTCAATTCATCATTAATTAGCAGTACATCAATTCATCATTTATAAGCAGTACATCAATTCATCATTAATTAGCAGTACGTCAATTCATCACTAAGTTACGATGTCCAATATAATCAGCGGTACATCAATTCATCATTAATTAGCAGTACGTCAATTCATCATTTATCAGCAGTACATCAATTCATCATTAACCAGCGGTACATCAATTCATCATTAATTACGATGTGCAATATAATCAGCGGTACGTCAATTCATCATTAATCAGCAGTACGTCAATTCATCAATAATTACGATGTCCAATAGAATCAGCGGTACGTCAATTCATCATTAATCAGCAGTACATCAATTCATCATTAATTACGATGTCCAATATAATCAGCAGTACGTCAATTCATCATTAATTAGCAGTACGTCAATTCATCATTAATTACGATGTCCAATATAATCAGCGGTACGTCAATTCATCATTAATTACGATGTCCAATATAATCAGCGGTACGTCAATTCAACATTAATCAACAGTACGTCAATTCATCATTAATTACGATGTCCAATATAATCAGCGGTACGTCAATTCATCATTAATTACGATGTCCAATATAATCAGCGGTACGTCAATTCAACATTAATCAACAGTACGTCAATTCATCATTTATTAGAAGTGCATCAATTCATCATTAATCAGCAGTACGTCAATTCATCATTTATTAGCAGTAAGTCAATTCATCATTAATTACGATGTCCAATATAATCAGCGGTACGTCAATTCATCATTAATTACGATGTCCAATATAATCAGCGGTACGTCAATTCAACATTAATCAACAGTACGTCAATTCATCATTAATTACGATGTCCAATATAATCAGCGGTACATCAATTCATCATTAATTACGATGTCCAATATAATCAGTGGTACGTCAATTCATCATTAATTACGATGTTCTATATAATCAGCGGTACGTCAGTTCATCATTAATTACGATGTCCTATATAATCAGCGGTACGTCAGTTCATCATTAATTACGATGTCCTATATAAACAGCGGTACGTCAGTTCATCATTAATTACGTTGTCCTATACAATCAGCGGTACGTCAATTCATCATTAATCAGCGGGACGTCAATTCATCATTAATTACGATGTCTAATATAATCAGTGGTACGTCAGTTCATCATTAATTACGATGTCCTATATAATCAGCGGTACGTCAATTCATCATTAATTACGTTGTCCTATATAATCAGCGGTACGTCAGTTCATCATTAATTACGTTGTCCTATATAATCAGCGGTACGTCAGTTCATCATTAATTACGATATCCTATACAATCAGCGGTACGTCAATTCATCATTAATCAGCCGTACATCAGTTCATTATTAATTACGATGTCCAATATAATCAGCGGTACGTCAATTCATCATTAATAAGCAGGACATCAATTCATCATTAATTATGATATCCAATATAATCAGCGGTACGTCAATTCATCATTAATCAGCGGTCTGTCAATTCATCATTAATTACGATGTCCAATATAATCAGTGGTACGTCAGTTCATCATTAATTACGATGTCCTATATAATCAGCGGTACGTCAGTTCATCATTAATTACGTTGTCCTATGTAATCAGCGGTACGTCAGTTCATCATTAATTACGTTGTCCTATATAATCAGCGGTACATCAGTTCATCATTAATTACGATATCCAATACAATCAGCGGTACGTCAATTCATCATTAATCAGCGGTATGTTAATTCATCATTAATTACGATGTCCAATATAATCAGCGGTACGTCATTTCATCATTAATTACGATGTCCTATATAATCAGCGGTACGTCAGTTCATCATTAATCAGCCGTACATCAGTTCATTATTAATTACGATGTCCAATATAATCAGCGGAACGTCAATTCATCATTAAAAAGCAGTACATCAATTCATCATTAATTACGATGTCCAATATAATCAGCGGAACGTCAATTCATCATTAATTACGATGTCCAATATAATCAGCGGTACGTCAATTCATCATTAATAAGCAGTACATCAATTCATCATTAATTACGAAATCCTATACAATCAGCGGTACGTCAATTCATCATTAATCAGCGGTCTGTCTATTCATCATTAATTACGATGTCCAATATAATCAGCGGTACGTCAGTTCATCATTAATTACGATGTCCTATATAATCAGCGGTACGTCAATTCATCATTATTAAGCAGTACATCAATTCATCATTAATTACGATGTCCAGTATAATCAGCGGTATGTCAATTCATCATTAATTACGATGTCCAATATAATCAGCGGTACGTCAATTCATCATTAATAAGCAGTACATCAATTCGTCATTAATTACAAAATCCTATACAATCAGCAGTACGTCTATTCATCATTAATCAGCGGTCTGTCAATTCATCATTAATTACAATGTCCAATATAATTAGCGGTACGTCAGTTCATCATTAATTACGATGTCCTATATAATCAGCGGTACGTCAATTCATCATTAATGAGCAGTACATCAATTCATCATTAATTACGATGTCCTATATAATCAGCAGTACGTCAATTCATCATTAATAAGCAATACATCAATTCATCATTAATTACGATGTCCAATATAATCAGCGGTACACCAATTCATCATTAATTATGATGTCCAATATAATCAGCCGTACGTCAATTTATCATTAATTAGCAGTACGTCATTTCGCCATTAATTAGCGGTACATCAATTCATCATTAATCATCAGTTCATCTTTAATTACGATGTCCTATATAATTAGCAGTACATCAATTCATCATTAATCAGCAGTACATCAATTCATCATTAATTACGATGTCAAATATAATCAGCGGTACATCAATTTATCATTAATTAGCAGTACATCAATTCATCATTATTCAGCAGTACATCAATTCATCATTAATTACGACGTCCAATATAATTAGCAGTACGTCAATTCATCATTAATCAGCGGTACGTCAATTCATCATTTATTAGAAGTACATCAATTCATCATTTATTAGCAGTACATCATTTCATCATTAATTAGCAGTACATCAATTCATCATTAATCAGCAGTACATCAATTCATCGTTAATTACGATGTCCAAAATAATTAGCAGTACGTAAATTCATATTTAATCAGCAGTACGTCAATTCATCATTAATTAGCAGTACATCAATTCCTCATTAATCAGTAGTACATCAATTCATCATTAATTACGATGCCCAATATAATCAGCGGTACATCAATTCATCATTAAATATCAGTTCATCAATTCATCATTAATCAGCAGTACATCAATTCATCATTAATTACGATGTCCAATGTAATTAGCAGTACGTGAATTCATCATTAATCAGCAGTACATCAGTTCATCATTAATAACGATGTCCAATATAATCAGCGGTACGTCAGTTCATCATTAATCAGCGGTACGTCAATTCATAATTAATCAGCAGTACATCAATACATCATTAATCACGATGTCCAATATAATCAGCGGTACGTCAATTCGCCATTAATCAGCGGTACGTCAATTCATCATTAATTAGCAGTACGTCAATTCATCATTAATCAGCAGTACATCAATTCATCATTAATAACGATGTCCAATATAATCAGTGGTACGTAAATTCATCATTAATCAGCAGTACGTCAATTCATCATTAATCAGCGGTACGTCAATTCATCATTAATTACGATGTCCAATATAATTAGCAGTACGTCAATTCATCATTAATCAGCAGTACATCAGTTCATCATTAATTACGATGTCCAATATAATAATAGTACGTCAACTCATCAGTTATCAGCAGTACGTCAATTCATCATTAATTAGCAGTACATCAATTCATCATTTATAAGCAGTACATCAATTCATCATCAATTACGATGTCCAATATAATCAGCGATACACCAACTCATCTTTAATCAGCAGTACATCAGTTCATCATTAATTACGATGTCCAATATAATTAGCAGTACGTCAATTCATCATTAATCAGCAGTACGTCAATTCATCATTAATCTGCAGTACATCAAATCATCATTAACTACGATGTCCAATATAATCAGCGGTACGTCAATTCGCCATTAATCAGCGGTACGTCAATTCATCATTGATTACGGCGTCCAATATAATCAGCGGTACGTAAATTCATCATTAATTACGATGTCCAATATAATCATCGGTACATCAATTCATCATTAATTAGCATCATTAATCAGCAGTACATCAGTTCATCATTAATTACGATGTCCAATATAATTAGCAGTACGTCAATTCATCATTAATCAGCAGTACGTCAATTCATCATTAATCAGCAGTACATCAATTCATCATTAACTGCGATGTCCAATATAATCAGCGGTACGTCAATTCGCCATTAATGAGTGGTACGTCAATTCATAATTAGTCAGCAGAATATCATTTCGTCATTAATTACAATGTCCAATATAATTAGCAGTACGTCAATTCATCATTAATTAGCAGTACATCAATTCATCATTAATCAGCAGTACATCAAAACATCATTAACTACGATGTCCAATATAATCAGCGGTACGTCAATTCGCCATTAATCAGCGGTACGTCAATTCATCATTAATCAGCAGTACATCAATTCATCATTAATTACGATGTCCAATATAATCAGCGGTACGTCAGTTCGTCATTAATTTGCATTACGTCAATTCATCATTAATCAGCAGTACGTCAATTCATCTTTAATTACGGTGTCCAATATAATTAGCAGTACGTCAATTCATCATTAATTATCAGTACATCAACTCATCATTAATCAGCAGTACATCAGTTCATCATTAATTACGATGTCCAATATAATTAGCAGTACGTCAATTCATCATTAATTAGCAGTACGTCAATTCATCATTAATCAGCAGTACGTCAATTCATCATTAATTACGATGTCCAATATAATTAGCAGTACGTCAATTCATCATTAATTATCCGTACATCTACTCATCATTAATCAGCAGTACATCAGTTCATCATTAATTACGATGTCCAATATAATAATCAGTACGTCAATTCATCATTAATTAGCAGTACGTCAATTCATCATTAATCAGCAGTAGATCAAAACATCATTAATTACGATGTCCAATATAATCAGCGGTACGTCAATTCGCCATTAATCAGCGGTACGTCAATTCATCATTAATTAGCAGTACATCAATTCATCATTAATTACTATGTCCAATATAATCAACGGTACGTCAATTCATCATTAATTAGCGGTACGTCAATTCATCATTAATTAGCGGTACGTCAATTCATCATTAATTAGCAGTACGTCAATTCAACATTAATCAGCAGTACATCAATTCATCATTAATTACGATGTCCAATATAATCAGCGGTACGTCAATTCATCAATAATTAGCAGTACATCAATTCAACATTAATCAGCAGTACATCAATTCATCATTAATTACGATGTCCAATATAATCAGCAGTACATCAATTCATCATTAATCAGCAGTACATCAGTTCATCATTAATTACGATGTCCAATATCATCAGCGGTACGTCAATTCATCATTTATCAGCAGTACGTCAATTCATCAATAATTACGATGTCCTATAGAATCAGCGGTACGTCAATTCATCATTAATCAGCAGTACATCAATTCATCATTAATTGCGATGTCCAATATAATCAGCGGTACGTCAATTCATCATTAATCAGCGGTACGTCAATTCATCATTTATCAGCAGTTCATCAATTCATCATTAATTACGATGTCCAATATAATCAGCGGTACGTCAATTCATCATTAATCAGCGGTACGTCAATTCATCATTTATCAGCAGTACCTCAATTCATCATTAATTACGATGTCCAATATAATCAGTGGTACGTCAGTTCATCATTAATTACGATATCCTATACAATCGGCGGTATGCCAATTCATCATTAATCAGCGGTATGTCAATTCATCATTAATTACGATGTCCTATATAATCAGCGGTACGTCAATTCATCATTAATTACGTTGTCCTATATAATCAGCGGTACGTCAGTTCATCATTAATTACGATATCCTATACAATCAGCGGTATGTCAATTCATCATTAATCAGCGGTATGTCAATTCATCATTAATTACGATGTCCAATATAATCAGCGGTACGTCAATTCAACATTAATTATGATGTCCAATATAATCAGCCGTACGTCAATTTATCATTAATTAGCAGTACGTCATTTCGCCATTAATTAGCGGTACATCAATTCATCATTAATCATCAGTACATCAGTTCATCTTTAATTACTATGTCCAATATAACCAGCGGTACGTCAATTCGCCATAAATTAGCAGTTCGTCAATTCATCATTAATCAGCAGTACATCAATTCATCATTAATTACGATGTCCAATATAATCAGCAGTACATCAATTCATCATTAATTACGATGTCCAATATAATCAGCGGTACGTCAGTTCATCATTAATTACGATGTCCTATATAATCAGCGGTACGTCAATTCATCATTAATCAGCCGTGCATCAGTTCATTATTAATTACGATGTCCAATATAATCAGCGGTACGTCAATTCATCATTAATAAGCAGTACATCAATTCATAATTAATCAGCGGTACATCAATTCATCATTAATTACGATGTCCAATATAATCAGCGGTACGTCAATTCATCATTAATCAGCAGTACATCAATTCATCATTAATTAGCAGTACATCAATTCATCGTTAATTACCATGTCCAATATAATTAGCAGTACGTCAATTCATCATTAATTAGCAGTACATCAATTCATCATCAATCAGCGGTACATCAATTCATCATTAATCAGCAGTGCATCAATTCATCATTAATTACGATGTCCAATATAATCAGCGGTACGTCAATTCATCATTAATCAGCAGTACGTCAATTCATCATTTATTAGAAGTGCATCAATTCATCATTAATTACGATGTCCAATATAATCAGCGGTACATCAATCCATCATTACTTGGCAGTACATCAGTTCATCATTAATCAGCAGTACCTCAGTTCATCATTAATTACGATGTCCAATATAATTAGCAGTACGTCAATTCATCATTAATCAGCAGTACGTTAATTCATCATTAATCAGCAGTACATCAATTCATCATTAATTATGGCGTCCAATATAATCAGCGGTACGTCAATTCATCATTAATTTGCGGTACGTCAATTCGTCATTAATCAGCGGCACGTCAATTCATCATTAATCAGCAGTACAATAATTCATCATTAATGTGGCGTCCAATATAATCAGCGGTTCGTCAATTCATCTTAATTAGCGGTAGGTCAATTCGTCATAAATCAGCGGTACGTCAATTCATCATTATTTAGCAGTACCATAATTCATCATTAATTGTGGCGTCCAATATAATCAGCGGTTCGTCAGTTCATCTTAATTAGCGGTAGGTCAATTCGTCATAAATCAGCGGTATGTCAATTCATCATGATTCAGCAGTTCATTAATTCATCATTAATTATGGTGTCCAATATAATCAGAGGTACGTCAACTCATCATAATTAGCAGTACGTCAATTCGGCATTGATCAGCTGTACTGACGTCAATTCATCATTATTCAGCAGTACATTAATTCATCATTAATTATGATGTCCAATATAATCAGCAGTTCGTCAATTCATCTTAATTAGCGGTACGTCAATTCGTCCTTAATCAGCGGTACGTCAATTCATCATTAATCAGCAGAGTAAGAATATCTGGAGGGACAGCAAAATAATTATCCCAACTTCTAGTCTCTTAAAGACAATTATACCTTTTCCCTGTAATCCTTGGGCACCTGGGGTGCATGGGGTAGGGCGTCGAAATTCTACAGAGATTCACTTTAGGTATATTCAAAAACTATATAGTGTGGGTGTGAGGAGTGTGGTTGTATCTGCGCTATAAGTAGTCCTCCGGTCTTTAGCCTGCATAAGTCTGATAAATTGATGCAATTGAGACTGATCTAGGGTCTCAAAATACAATATTCAGAATTTCGTGCAATGCGATGCTGGAATGTAGGGGAGCAAAACCTCCCCATAACACACAACCCTTGAGAGAGACAAGGGAGAGATAGAGAGGGAGGGGAGAGTAGTTATTACGAGTAAACTTCTCTATGATAAACTTATGTATTCTCATTTCAGAAAGATTTATGGTTACGAGTTAGCAGGGTCGGAGGGACCAGATGTGTCTGATTATCACTAAATCACCCGCAGAGTGGAGATTCCACCCGAGCAATAATTGTAAATTTGTAGCAAAGCATAATCAGCACCAGCAAAGTTTCAGCCAATGGACCTCCAGGTTACACCCGGAGGTCCATTGGCTGAAACATTGCTTCTGTTTTTTGTCGATATGTACAAAATTTGAAAGTTATAGCTTGGGTGATAACTCCACTCCGCGGGTGATTTAGTTACACTCCACTCTCCACGTACTGTACCAGGCGCTTTGTCGGTGCAAGCATTGTTAAAGTCCGATATAAAATGGTGCTTTGTCGATGCAAAAGTTACCGATTCTATATCACGGCTCTATCCAGCTTGAGTTGGCAAGTGATAAACGTATTGCAAATATAGTTTTGTTGAAATTGCTATTGGGATCGTGATGTCATTGCACGCATGCGCCATCATGGAGACGTTGACCATTGTTGATGTCATTGTAGTATCCAACATGAGGTTGTTCTTGTTTAGTCAGGCCGCCAAATGCCAACTTTCTGCCCAACCTGAAAGACGCGTCCAAAGTTTTTTTTTGCGCGGTGGTTTCTGATAGGGGGATATATCCTGATTCAGAAAAAAAGTTTACTGGACTTCTGACAGCATTGAACAATTTGAGATATTCGTCGCAGAAAACGGGTACACAATTTCAATTGGCATAGTTAACCTACGTGTTGAAATTCTCAAATATAATCGGCATTTACATGAAAAAAATTCATTTAAGAATTGAATGCAATTTTTATAATCTTTATTGGAGTATGAACGTGTGGGAATGGGTACAAATTATGTATGAATCCCGAATTTGTACCCATTCCCACACATTCATACTCCAATAAACATTATAAAAAATGCATTCAATTCTTATAATTACATTCCGTAACTGTTTAAACAACTTTTTACCAAACAACAAAGCAGAAAGACGAAATAAAACATGTACGAACGAACGAGGCGAAAAGCCACCCTCACACAAAAGACAAAGCGCACAACTCTGAGTTGAGCGCCGGTTCCGTCCAAATGATACCCCAAAGGAAAATAAGCTTTAATTTTACCAACTTTAGAAATGGAAACGAGTATTTTACTAACAGGCTTTATGCCACAGTTGGGAAATGTCACCAAAGAAACAGCAGCGGAGTTGATCACTGCGAGAGAGGCTAAAAGTTAAAAACCCGCCCAAACACCACCCGAATTACATTCTGTCAACTGCGCTGTACCGTAAATATGGGTCAAAGTTCGACCAAATGTTTTCATTGGAAAATGAATTACATTTGGTCATGACGTTTTCATCCAGCTGACCAATGGGAATTGAGTATTTGGACCCAAAACGTATAACAACATTAACAATGTAATTATATAGACACAGATGACATTTTTCAATGCATACATAAGTACATGTTCGCCATAAATTGTTATTTTGTTTTGAAAACAAGCGTTTCATGAGAGGTGAACATGACTCGTGACACATTCCGAGTCTTTAGAACAGGTTATGGCGTGAGCTGATCAAAGAGATTACGTTGATGAGATAAGGCTGGTATTATAGGCATTACTCTCACATCAGAAACACTTAGGGTATGGGCTCTAAGTTTGGATGCCTGTGGATCCTTAGCTCTTAGCATATCGGAGATACATGAGGACAAGAACACAGAAATATCCCAAATTCCCCACAAAGAGACGGGCAAAGAGCGTCCACAGCTATTGACCGCAAAGGTCTCTGCTAGAAATTGTAGATGTTTAGATGTGTATAGATGCTATAGATCCAAGACAACACTCTGAAACCATTGTCAATATCCTAACCGGAAAGATAAATGCCGGTCAAAACCATGGCTATGTCAGAAAAATATGTCAAGGTTGGTGATGTTAGAGTGGATAATACGAACCTCATATACTCTAGGGTAATCGGACTACTATCAAACTCTCGCATCTTCGATGTTAAGGGACTTCTCTCGTACGAAGTGTCGCCACTACCTACATCACCCTTTGACGAGACTGATGTCGGATTTATAAAATATGACGATGAATGTTCCGTGTAACAGAATGTTGGCACGAGGCATACATCATTAGTGATAGATACGTGTGCATTGCTGTGGATTCCATACTGGCCAGTTTCACGCAAGAGGCACCAAGCGACAGTTATAGATTTTGTAGAAACGTTTAAAGATCATATAAAGCAGCACCATCAGTCGAGTGACGTCCATTTGATCTTTGACTGACAGATATGTGGATTTCAGCACTAAGTCCGTACCCAGGGCTGGGTGAAGTTCTTGTTGGTGTAGAGTGTTCACACTGGCCGCCAAAGCTATTCTCCCACCACAAAAACAAATCCTGAAAAGCGCTGTAAACAAGGCACTATTAATAGACATAATATGTAAGATTGTCACTGGCAATTTGTTTGAGTTGGATACAATGAAGTATAAACTCGTGATACCTGAAAACAATGAAACCCCCGTCGAATTGAGTAAAGTATCAGTGAGGATACAATTCGATCTGGCAACGACACACGGAGAAGCAGACACTATCTTACCTCCAACAAGTATCTGGGAATTTTATTGGTTCAAAGACGTCACATGCAGACTGCATATTAAACCATATACTGCCTGTCAACATCAATATACTCTGACCGCTATGGGTAATCTCTCCTTTGTTCATTGATTATTCAAAACGGCGGCAGCCGATAAACGCTTCACGTTGAAAGATTGAGTGTTGGAAGCACATATTTGGTCTGAAGTGCAGGTTAGGCAACTTAAAAGGCTTCATAATTTGTGGATGTGTGTCACGTTACCTTCGAAATGAAACTGTTTGGTATGGATGAATTTGCCTTGTTACAATTTATGGGAGAGTGCATGTAGGCACTCTCTCATAAATTGTAACAAGGCAAAGACACGTGAACACATTGTGAGAATTCTCTCATTTAATTTTGATCGCTGTTGTTATTAGTTCTGTGCATCGATGCAGCAGTCGGTAAGATATATTCATTACACAGTTTGTTGTTGGCCTAATAAAGTATTTTTGGTGTCAGTTTATTCCACATTGGACTCGAGCTTTGCTCTCGTCCACTCGTCCAACATGAAATTAACTGACACCATATATACCATATTAGGCCACCAACAAACTGTGTGACTAATAATATGATCACCCATCAAGCCATTAAGGTTGCTTCTCATGAACAGTGGGGTGTAGCTGTGTTTGCTGGCGACACCGATGTGTACGTCTTGTCGCTGCCTCACTATTTACAGCAGAAATAAGTTGCTCGGAAGTCTACGGAATCCCTTATTCCCAGACGAACGTGTACTGTCCGAGCAAATCAGGCTATCATCCCATGTTTACTCACTGCTCATGGCATTACTCGCTGCGGGGCAGTTGGGAGCCTGTTCTGGATGGTGAAGGGTAGAATACTAAAAGTCCTCCAAAGCGGAGATTTGTTGAGATCTTTGGGTGAGGAAGACACTGAGTGGTCAAATGTACTCAATGAACTTAATTCCTTTCTCTCTGTTACGGTTCCAATGTAACCACATCAGTGGCTGATGTACGTACTGATGTGTGGTTTTCGAAAACAGGGATTTCCAAGGCAACTCATGCATCGTAATTTTGCTCCCTGACACCAACCGCAGCAGCCTTCAGGGAAGATATCAAAAGGGCTCAACTCCAGACGAGTGTATGGAAGAAAGCCCTTCAACCGAGAAATCTAAATTTAGATCCTATCTAATATGGATTCGAGAAGGAACCAGACACAAAGTCGCTCCAGCTCATAACTATTCCGTCTGATGTGGCTCTGTTCCCAGATGAAGTATTGAAGTTAATAAAATGATCTTGCTCAAACCAGACGCCATGTAGTACAAACAGATGTAAATATAATACTGCTAAAATGGCATGTTCAAAGAGTGTTTCAATAAACAAACAAGGCTAGAAGATACAATTGCTGTGAATTGCACTTGTGAATTGAATCACCAAACATTCCTTAAAGATGTATATTGGCTCGAATGCAACCTCTGATATGTGCCGGGAATATTGTTATAGTCGCAGTCAACATTTTAGACCGCGAAATGACGTTGTCATCTTAAACATGGATATTTCAAATTGCTCAAGGCTGCCAGACGTCAAGTAAATATTTTCGGTGTCAGAAAATGTCCAGACAAAAACATTGGACGCCATTTTCAGGTGCAGTGCCCTGGAGGCCGCACAATCATGTTATCTTTACTGGGCGGATAAAGTGGTATAGTATGGATGTCTAAAACCTGTTGGTCCTCTCTTAGCTCTTGGTTATACTAACCAGCCCAATGCCTTCCATTATCCTATGACTAGTGTGACTGGTATACGTAGTGCGTAATGCTATACCAGGCGGTATTGTGGAGTGGGTGGGAATAATGCATTGTTGTCTGGGTTTTGTAATATAGATGTACGGCCTGTACCCATGTTAGTTCCATGGACGCCTTTAACACTATTGGTCCGTTCGAGGAGATATTCTCTCCTATAAGTGGTACACGTAGTACGTAATGCTAGGCCAAGCGGTATTGTGGGATATAGTGAGGGTGGGGTAATTCTTGGTTGTCATGTGCGGCAGTACAATCTGTAACCCTGCTGGTGTACTATTAGTCCATGATACCATCAACCCGTCCATTGCATTTTATCATTGGGGTTGCTATAGGTAGTGTGTCATACTATGCCATGCAGTATTGTAAGGTAATGCTTGGTAGTTTAGAGCGGTATTATAGTATGGACATCATGTACCCCTACATGCATACTGTTAGCATTTAGCACTACTAATCTACCCAGTGCGTTATATGGCCTACCTTTGTTGTGGGTAGTACGTAATGCTAAGGCATGCAGTGTTATGCTTGGTTGTTGGTACAGTAGTATAAGATGCACTACCTGTTCCCCATTTGTCTATTGTTAACACTTAGTACCTCCATGCATCTAAATTGCTGTGCTGACCCACAGTTGGTATATGTGGTGTGTAATGCTAGTTCGTGCAGAGTTGTGGGGAATGTATGGTTGGAAATACAAAGGATCTAGACCAAAATCGCATCAGAATTGGTCAAGCACTGAGAAAAGGTAAATGAAAAATTGAAAATGAAAAGGTAAGCAACGGAGGATAGGTAACCCACTTGAGTGCCACCAAGAAGATCGAGGAAAGTTCTTGAACTTTGTTTTCTGCAACATAGAAGTAGAAGAGATCCTCAAAGTGGACTCAAAACTAAGATGCGGAAAAGTGGGAGGAAATGTTGAATTTCCGATCGATTTTTTAAAACAAAGGGGAAAGGAATTATGTAAAAGTCTAACAGTCCTATTGAATTTGACCATAGGAAAAATAGATTCCCCCGAAAGAGGGGAGAAAGCAAGATCATATTATACACAAAAAAGGAAGATACAGTTAAAACTAGAAGTCCTGTCATGAAATGAAATGATATGCGCGTTAATGTGCGCGTTACGACCCATTTAAAACTATCATATTCTGTACCCGGAGGTCCATTGGCAGAAACTTTGCATGTGTTTGCTATGAGGAGAACCTGCCGTGTCTTGGATGCCATTCGATATGGCAATTGCGCGCAATTCCAACGCGCAATTAAGCCTAGATAAGCGCACTGTTCGTGACAGGACTTCTAGTTTTAACTGTAAGGACGTATTGAATAATTATCGGAAGATCTCTGTAACTAGCAACATTTAAAAAGTGTTCTATAAAATCTGACAAGGAAGATTGGAGGAGGTGGTCGAAAAGGTGGTTTTTATTATTTTTGTTTTGAGAGGGGGGGGGGAGGTCCAGAATGGTTTCAGGAATGGGGTGGAGTGACTGACTATCTGTTCATGATGTCCCAAATTATAGTATCTGCGAAGGCAAAAACAGAAAAAGGTATTTAAGGCATTTCCGGGTGTTACAACAAGGCATAATGATAATGTATGAAGAGGTATATTGCGAAAGCTTGAAGCATTAGGCCTTGGAGGTGATTTGGATGAAATTCTGGAAGTTTTATATGAAGATGAACAAAGCGAAATTAATCCATATATAACAACAAATCCCGTGCCTGTGAAGAAAGAAGACCAAGACGATTGAAGAGAATTGCACAAATGCAGAAGAGAACGGACAGTATGAAGTCATAGAACAGATGATGGTGATTTTGGACAAGTCAGCTGTAGTGCTCTTGGAGCTATGAAAGCAGAAAGGGAGGTCTAGATGCAAGGTACTGAAAAGACGCAAGCAAGGATCCATAACCGTAGTCAGATAGGTATCCTCCAATAAGTATCCTCAAAAAGGTATCCTCAAATAGCACAATATCATATCATAGGTATCCTCAAATACTGAGGTGATTCGTAGAGCAGTATGTGAAGTCACTTGTTAGAGCAATTGCTCGATAGCTCACTGGCCCGATGGAATTCGAGTAGTTCGAGCAATGACTTTTTCAGTAACTGCTCGATAGCTTATTTGCTCGATAAGATTCCAATACCTATCCCTGCTCGATTGTATTTTGGGATTGCGAATCATATTTGACTTCGTTATACACAGGGGGAGGGATAACTGTATGGGTATGCACAGAAGAAGCAAATGAAGCAATCTGAGTGGTAATTATAAACCATGGACAAGGGCAGAGGTCAGAAAGAGAAACACCTAAGACTAGATAGACTGCTAAAGCAAAACAGACCAGGGAATAGAAGAATAAGCAACAGGATAGATCGAGATAGGTACTCGAGGATTCGGATTAGTCCGTTTTGGTGTTTCTGTTTTGATTTGGAGGGGTTTTCGGGTTGTTTATGGTAAATAGATGTATTCTAGTTCAATCGAACGTACCTCGCACTCTTTAGGGCCTATAGAATTAAGTGCTGATCTTGTAAGTAGGATACTTGGAGAATCGAGGGTTCTGAAGTTTTGAGAACAAGTCGGGTGAATTTGAGGAATTCTGTGAAGTATCCAAACCATCAAACTACTCCTATTCAGTCTAACACGCCCTCAGAATATACCCTTGTCCTATTGTAGGCCCATTTTTTCAGTCTATTGAGCCATCTGAGTATACCCCTGTCCTGTTGTAGGCCCTACCGCACTACGTGCTATACTAATGGAGAGGACTGACCATTATTCTGAACAACATAAAGTAGTTTTTGAGGATTTGGGGACATTGTCGGGTCTATTTGAGTAATTAGATTTAATCTTGTTCACAGTTACGAACCCTCAGAACATACCACTGTTCCATCAGAGGTTTTTGGGTCGCAACCACGTGCTACCATATGAATTAATATGGCGGAATCCTGCATATAAAATGGACGACGGAAACACCTGTCTCCCTGACAACACTCGCTGGGTATGCGCACTAAGAACAGATATCAGTATGGAGATGACGTCACAAGATGGCCGCTTACGCGGTCTACCATGAAAATCAAACATGACATAACTTGATCACATGACTATGACGTCACGCATGTAATCCACCATGAGATCCATCTGATCTGGGCCATTTATCACGCCTCCTACTACTGTCAACCATTTGTTTGCAGATGCCGCCATCTTCGTTTTTTTATGATAGCACGTGGTTTCTATGTGACCCAGATGACTCTAACTGGACGGGGGAGTGGGCATGTTTTGAGGGTTTGTTCGATTGAATATAAGTAAACCTAATTGCCCAAGTAGACCCGACAATTAGCCAAACTCACCGAAACGGGCTCATATTCCCCCGAAACCTCGCTTTGGTCCAACAATAAGTCGCATACCTTTGTATGAGAGTAACTTTTCTTAGTTCGGATTTTCCCAATTCCTAGGTTACTTCCTAGCATTACCGCAAACAATCCGACAATTCCCCAAAAGCACCGAATACAGTTTAGTTTATTCGGATTGCTAACTAAATCCCCTTTTTCTGCCAATTCCTTTAACTGTACGGCGGAACTATATTTTTATTAGTCCCCATAAAAAGTAAATTTCTTAACTACCCACTTAGTCCCCTTAATTTCCCCTGACTGCAGTGTATAACTACATTTTTATGAGTTGCTAAGCTAAATAATGTTTGTTTAGTAAGTTCATTAACTGACTCCCTATTGTTGTACTGATCTATATTTAGTAAGTTCATTAACTGACTCCCTATTGTTGTACTGATCTATATTTAGTAAGTTCATTAACTACCTCCCTATTGTTGTACTGATCTATATTTAGTAAGTTCATTAACCGACTCCCTATTGTTGTACTGGTCTATATTTAGTAAGTTAATTGACCGACTCCCTATTGTTGTACTGATCTATATTCAGTAAGTTCATTAACTGACTCACTATTGTTGTACTGATCTATATTTAGTAAGTTCATTAACTGACCCCCTATTGTTGTACTGATCTATATATAGTAAGTTCATTAACTGACTCCCTATTGTTGTACTGATCTATATTCAGTAAGTTCATTAACTGACTCCCTATTGTTGTACTGATCTATATATAGTAAGTTCATTAACCGACTCCCTATTGTTGTACTGATCTATATTTAGTAAGTTCATTAACCGACTCCCTATTGTTGTACTGATCTATATTTAGTAAGTTTATTAACTGACTCCCTATTGTTGTACTGATCTATATTTAGTAAGTTCATTAACTGACTCCCTATTGTTGTACTGATCTATATTTAGTAAGTTCATTAACCGACTCCCTATTGTTGTACTGATCTATATTTAGTAAGTTTATTAACTGACTCCCTATTGTTGTACTGATCTATATTTAGTAAGTTCATTAACCGACTCTCTATTGTTGTACTGATCTATATTTAGTAAGTTCATTAACTGACTCCCTATTGTTGTACTGATCTATATTTAGTAAGTTTATCAACTGACTCCCTATTGTTGTACTGATCTATATTTAGTAAGTTAATTAACTGACTCCCTATTGTTGTACTGATCTATATTTAGTAAGTTCATTAACTAACTCCCGATTGTTGTACTGATCTATATTTAGTAAGTTCATTAACTGACTCCCTATTGTTGTACTGATCTATATTTAGTAAGTTCATTAACTGACTCCCTATTGTTGTACTGATCTATATTTAGTAAGTTAATTAACTGACTCCCTATTGTTGTACTGATCTATATTTAGTAAGTTCATTAACTAACTCCCGATTGTTGTACTGATCTATATTTAGTAAGTTCATTAACTGACTCCCTATTGTTGTACTGATCTATATTTAGTAAGTTTATTAACTGACTCCCTATTGTTGTACTGATCTATATTTAGTAAGTTAATTAACTGACTCCCTATTGTTGTACTGATCTATATTTAGTAAGTTCATTAACTAACTCCCGATTGTTGTACTGATCTATATTTAGTAAGTTCATTAACTGACTCCCGATTGTTGTACTGATCTATATTTAGTAAGTTCATTAACTGACCCCCTATTGTTGTACTGATCTATATTTAGTAAGTTCATTAACTGACTCCCTATTGTTGTACTGATCTATATTTAGTAAGTTCATTAACCGACTCCCTATTGTTGTACTGATCTATATTTAGTAAGTTCATTAACTGACTCCCTATTGTTGTACTGATCTATATTTAGTAAGTTCATTAACCGACTCTCTATTGTTGTACTGATCTATATTTAGTAAGTTCATTAACTGACTCCCTATTGTTGTACTGATCTATATTTAGTAAGTTTATTAACTGACTCCCTCTTGTTGTACTGATCTATATTTAGTAAGTTAATTAACTGACTCCCTATTGTTGTACTGATCTATATTTAGTAAGTTCATTAACTGACCCCCTATTGTTGTACTGATCTATATTTAGTAAGTTCATTAACTAACTCCCGATTGTTGTACTGATCTATATTTAGTAAGTTCATTAACTGACTCCCTATTGTTGTACTGATCTATATTTAGTAAGTTCATTAACTGACTCCCTATTGTTGTACTGATCTATATTTAGTAAGTTCATTAACCGACTCCCTATTGTTGTACTGATCTATATTTTGTAAGTTCATTAACTAACTTCCTATTGTTGTACTGATCTATATTTAGTAAGTTCATTAACTAACTCCCTATTGTTGTACTGATCTATATTTAGTAAGTTCATTAACTAACTCCCTATTGTTGTACTGATCTATATTTAGTAAGTTCATTAACTGACCCCCTATTGTTGTACTGATCTATATTTAGTAAGTTCATTAACCGACTCCCTATTGTTGGACTGATCTATATTTAGTAAGTTCATTAACTGACCCCCTATTGTTGTACTGATCTATATTTAGTAAGTTCATTAACCGACTCCCTATTGTTGTACTGATCTATATTTAGTAAGTTCATTAACTGACCCCCTATTGTTGTACTGATCTATATTTAGTAAGTTCATTAACCGACTCTCTATTGTTGTACTGATCTATATTTAGTAAGTTCATTAACTGAACCCCTATTGTTGTACTGATCTATATTTAGTAAGTTCATTAACTGACTCCCTATTGTTGTACTGATCTATATTTAGTAAGTTCATTAACCGACCCCCTATTGTTGTACTGATCTATATTTAGTAAGTTCATTAACTGACTTCCTATTGTTGTACTGATCTATATATAGTAAGTTCATTAACTGAACCCCTATTGTTGTACTGATCTATATTTAGTAAGTTCATTAACTGACTCCCTATTGTTGTACTGATCTATATTTAGTAAGTTCATTAACCGACCCCCTATTGTTGTACTGATCTATATTTAGTAAGTTCATTAACTGACTCCCTATTGTTGTACTGATCTATATTTAGTAAGTTCATTAACCGACCCCCTATTGTTGTACTGATCTATATTTAGTAAGTTCATTAACCGACCCCCTATTGTTGTACTGATCTATATTTAGTAAGTTCATTAACTGACTCCCTATTGTTGTACTGATCTATATTTAGTAAGTTCATTAACTGACCCCCTATTGTTGTACTGATCTATATTTAGAAAGTTCATTAACTGACTCCCTATTGTTGTACTGATCTATATTTAGTAAGTTCATTAACCGACCCCCTATTGTTGTACTGATCTATATTTAGTAAGTTCATTAACTGACTCTCTATTGTTGTACTGATCTATATTTAGTAAGTTCATTAACCGACCCCCTATTGTTGTACTGATCTATATTTAGTAAGTTCATTAACCGACTCCCTACTGTTGTACTGATCTATATATAGTAAGTTCATTAACTAACTCCCTATTGTTGTACTGATCTATATTTAGTAAGTTCATTAACCGACTCCCTATTGTTGTACTGATCTATATTTAGTAAGTTCATTAACCAACCCCCTATTGTTGTACTGATCTATATTTAGTAAGTTAATTGACCGACTCCCTATTGTTGTACTGATCTATATATAGTAAGTTCATTAACTGACCCCTATTGTTGTACTGATCTATATTTAGTAAGTTCATTAACTGACTCCCTATTGTTGTACTGATCTATATATAGTAAGTTCATTAAGTGACTCCCTATTGTTGTACTGATCTATATTTAGTAAGTTCATTAAGTGACTCCCTATTGTTGTACTGATCTATATTTAGTAAGTTCATTAACTGACTCCCTATTGTTGTACTGATCTATATTGAGTAAGTTCATTAACTGACTCCCTATTGTTGTACTGATCTATATTTAGTAAGTTCATCAACTGACTCACTATTGTTGTACTGATCTATATTCAGTAAGTTCATTAACCGACTCACTATTGTTGTACTGATCTATATTTAGTAAGTTCATCAACTGACTCACTATTGTTGTACTGATCTAAATTCAGTAAGTTCATTAACTGACTCCCTATTGTTGTACTGATCTATATTTAGTAAGTTCATTAACTGACTCCCTATTGTTGTACTGATCTATATTTAGTAAATTCATTAACTGACTCCCGATTGTTGTACTGATCTATATTTAGTAAGTTCATCAACTGACTCCCTATTGTTGTACTGATCTATATTTAGTAAGTTCATTAACTTACCCCCTATTGTTGTACTGATCTATATTTAGTAAGTTCATTAACTGACTCCCTATTGTTGTACTGATCTATATTTAGTAAGTTCATTAACTGACTCCCTATTGTTGTACTGATCTATATTTAGTAAGTTCATTAACTGACTCCCTATTGTTGTACTGATCTATATTTAGTAAGTTCATTAACCGAACCCCTATTGTTGTACTGATCTATATTTAGTAAGTTCATTAACTGACTCCCTATTGTTGTACTGATCTATATTTAGTAAGTTCATCAACTGACTCCCCATTGTTGTACTGATCTATATTTAGTAAGTTCATTAACTGACCCCCTATTGTTGTACTGATCTATATATAGTAAGTTCATTAACTGACCCCCTATTGTTGTACTGATCTATATTTAGTAAGTTCATTAACTGACTCCCTATTGTTGTACTGATCTATATATAGTAAGTTCATTAAGTGACTCCCTATTGTTGTACTGATCTATATTTAGTAAGTTCATTAAGTGACTCCCTATTGTTGTACTGATCTATATTTAGTAAGTTCATTAACTGACTCCCTATTGTTGTACTGATCTATATTGAGTAAGTTCATTAACTGACTCCCTATTGTTGTACTGATCTATATTTAGTAGGTTCATCAACTGACTCACTATTGTTGTACTGATCTATATTCAGTAAGTTCATTAACTGACTCTCTATTGTTGTACTGGTCTATATTTAGTAAGTTCATTAACTGACCCCCTATTGTTGTACTGATCTATATTTAGTAAGTTCATTAACTGACTCCCTATTGTTGTACTGATCTATATTTAGTAAGTTCATTAACTGACTCCCTATTGTTGTACTGATCTATATTTAGTAAGGTCATTAACTACCTCTCTATTGTTGTACTGATCTATATTCAGTAAGTTCATTAACTGACTCCCTATTGTTGTACTGGTCTATATTTAGTAAGTTCATTAACTGACCCCCTATTGTTGTACTGATCTATATTTAGTAAGTTCATTAACTGACTCCCTATTGTTGTACTGATCTATATTTAGTAAGTTCATTAACTGACTCCCTATTGTTGTACTGATCTATATTTAGTAAGTTCATTAACTGACTCCCTAGTGTTGTACTGATCTATATTTAGTAAGTCCATTAACTGACTCCCTATTGTTGTACTGATCTATATATAGTAAGTTCATTAACTGACTCCCTATTGTTGTACTGATCTATATTTAGTAAGTTCATTAACCGACTCCCTATTGTTGTACTGATCTATATTTAGTAAGTTAATTGACCGACTCCCTATTGTTGTACTGATCTATATTTAGTATGTTCATTAACTGACTCCCTATTGTTGTACTGATCTATATTTAGTAAGTTCATTAAATGACTCCCTATTGTTGTACTGATCTATATTTAGTAAGTTCATTAACTGACTCCCTATTGTTGTACTGATCTATATTTAGTAAGTTCATTAACCGACCCCCTATTGTTGTACTGATCTATATTTAGTAAGTTCATTAACTGACTCCCTATTGTTGTACTGATCTATATTTAGTAAGTTCATTAACTGACTCCCTATTGTTGTACTGATCTATATTTAGTAAGTTCATTAACTGACTCCCTATTGTTGTACTGATCTATATTTAGTAAGTTCATTAACTGACTCCCTATTGTTGTACTGATCTATATTTAGTAAGTTCATTAACTGTCTCCCTATTGTTGTACTGATCTATATTTAGTAAGTTCATTAACTGACTCCCTATTGTTGTACTGATCTATATTTAGTAAGTTCATTAACTAACTCACTATTGTTGTACTGATCTATATTTAGTAAGTTCATTAACCGACTCTCTATTGTTGTACTGATCTATATTTAGTAAGTTCATTAACCGACTCCCTATTGTTGTACTGATCTATATATAGTAAGTTCATTAACTAACTCCCTATTGTTGTACTGATCTATATTTAGTAAGTTCATCAACTGACTCACTATTGTTGTACTGATCTATATTTAGTAAGTTCATCAACTGACTCACTATTGTTGTACTGATCTATATTCAGTAAGTTCATTAACTGACTCCCTATTGTTGTACTGATCTATATTTAGTAAGTTCATTAACTGACCCCCTATTGTTGTACTGATCTATATTTAGTAAGTTCATTAACTGACTCCCTATTGTTGTACTGATCTATATTTAGTAAGTTCATTAACTGACTCCCTATTGTTGTACTGATCTATATATAGTAAGTTCATTAACTGACCCCCTATTGTTGTACTGATCTATATTTAGTAAGTTCATTAACTGACTCCCTATTGTTGTACTGATCTATATTTAGTAAGTTCATTAACTGACCCCCTATTGTTGTACTGATCTATATTTAGTAAGTTCATTAACTGACTCCCTATTGTTGTACTGATCTATATTTAGTAAGTTCATTAACTGACTCCCTATTGTTGTACTGATCTATATTTAGTAAGTTCATCAACTGACTCCCTATTGTTGTACTGGTCTATATTTAGTAAGTTCATTAACTGACTCCCTATTGTTGTACTGATCTATATATAGTAAGTTCATTAAGTGACTCCCTATTGTTGTACTGATCTATATTTAGTAAGTTCATTAACTGACTCCCTATTGTTGTACTGATCTATATTTAGTAAGTTCACTAACTACCTCCCTATTGTTGTACTGATCTATATTTTGTAAGTTCATTAACTGACTCCCTATTGTTGTACTGATCTATATTTAGTAAGTTCATTAACTGACTCCCTATTGTTGTACTGATCTATATTGAGTAAGTTCATTAACTGACTCCCTATTGTTGTACTGATCTATATTTAGTAAGTTCATCAACTGACTCACTATTGTTGTACTGATCTATATTCAGTAAGTTCATTAACTGACTCCCTATTGTTGTACTGGTCTATATTTAGTAAGTTCATTAACTGACCCCCTATTGTTGTACTGATCTATATTTAGTAAGTTCATTAACAGACTCCCTATTGTTGTACTGATCTATATTTAGTAAGTTCATTAACTGACTCCCTATTGTTGTACTGATCTATATTTAGTAAGTTCATTAACTGACTCCCTAGTGTTGTACTGATCTATATTTAGTAAGTCCATTAACTGACTCCCTATTGTTGTACTGATCTATATATAGTAAGTTCATTAACTGACTCCCTATTGTTGTACTGATCTATATTTAGTAAGTTCATTAACCGACTCCCTATTGTTGTACTGATCTATATTTAGTAAGTTAATTGACCGACTCCCTATTGTTGTACTGATCTATATTTAGTATGTTCATTAACTGACTCCCTATTGTTGTACTGATCTATATTTAGTAAGTTCATTAACTGACTCCCTATTGTTGTACTGATCTATATTTAGTAAGTTCATTAACTGACTCCCTATTGTTGTACTGATCTATATTTTGTAAGTTCATTAACCGACCCCCTATTGTTGTACTGATCTATATTTAGTAAGTTCATTAACTGTCTCCCTATTGTTGTACTGATCTATATTTAGTAAGTTCATTAACAGACCCCCTATTGTTGTGCTGATCTATATTCAGTAAGTTCATTAACCGACCCCCTATTGTTGTACTGATCTATATTTAGTAAGTTCATTAACTGACTCCCTATTGTTGTACTGATCTATATTTAGTAAGTTCATTAACTGACTCCCTATTGTTGTACTGATCTATATTTTGTAAGTTCATTAACCGACCCCCTATTGTTGTACTGATCTATATTTAGTAAGTTCATTAACTGACTCCCTATTGTTGTACTGATCTATATTTAGTAAGTTCATTAACTGACTCCCTATTGTTGTACTGATCTATATTTAGTAAGTTCATTAACTGTCTCCCTATTGTTGTACTGATCTATATTTAGTAAGTTCATTAACTGACTCCCTATTGTTGTACTGATCTATATTTAGTAAGTTCATTAACTAACTCCCTATTGTTGTACTGATCTATATTTAGTAAGTTCATTAACTGACTCTCTATTGTTGTACTGATCTATATTTAGTAAGTTCATTAACCGACTCCCTATTGTTGTACTGATCTATATATAGTAAGTTCATTAACTAACTCCCTATTGTTGTACTGATCTATATTTAGTAAGTTCATTAACTGACCCCCTATTGTTGTACTGATCTATATATAGTAAGTTCATTAACTGACTCCCTATTGTTGTACTGATCTATATTTAGTAAGTTCATTAACTGACTCCCTATTGTTGTACTGATCTGTATTTAGTAAGTTCATTAACTGACTCCCTATTGTTGTACTGATCTATAATTAGTAAGTTCATTAACTGACTCCCTATTGTTGTACTGATCTATATTTAGTAAGTTCATTAACTGACTCCCTATTGTTGTACTGATCTATATTTAGTAAGTTCATCAACTAACTCCCTATTGTTGTACTGATCTATATTTAGTAAGTTTATTAACTGACTCCCTATTGTTGTACTGATCTATATTTAGTAAGTTCATTAACCGACTCCCTATTGTTGTACTGATCTATATTTACTAAGTTCATTAACTGACCCCCTATTGTTGTACTGATCTATATATAGTAAGTTCATTAACCGACTCCCTATTGTTGTACTGATCTATATTTAGTAAGTTCATTAACTGACTCCCTATTGTTGTACTGATCTATATTTAGTAAGTTCATTAACCGACTCCCTATTGTTGTACTGATCTATATTTACTAAGTTCATTAACTGACTCCCTATTGTTGTACTGATCTATATTTAGTAAGTTCATTAACTGACTCCCTATTGTTGTACTGATCTATATTTACTAAGTTCATTAACTGACCCCCTATTGTTGTACTGATCTATATATAGTAAGTTCATTAACCGACTCCCTATTGTTGTACTGATCTATATTTAGTAAGTTCATTAACTGACTCCCTATTGTTGTACTGATCTATATTTAGTAAGTTAATTGACCGACTCCCTTTTGTTGTACTGATCTATATATAGTAAATTAATTGACTAAGTCTTTTAGTTTCACTTCATTTCAATGTTGAAATGTATATTTTTAGAAGTTCTACACTCACTATTATTATTTTAGTAAAATCCACAACTACCCTCGTCTACTGCAGCTACTGACCTATTTTTAGTAACTTCATTAAATAACTCCTTTACTGCGTAATGTTTCATTTAATTTAATGTGGACCAAGATGTTTCTGATATGACCAATCAGATTGAATTAAATCAATAATCGTATTTGTTTATTCCCATTGTGTTTCTTTTCCATTACTTTCTATGTTAATTAATTCCCCACTTTAACGTACAATCCTTTGGGGAACAAGCATAATTATGTGCTGATCGAGGATCGAATATTAGATCAAAGCTGCATGGTGTTTTCTTTCAAATGCGTCAGATTTTGATAAATTCAGGGACGTTGCGATTTCGGGTTCATTCCATTTCTATTTTCATCTTTTGGCAAAAAAGCTTCACCTCTGAGTGCTCTGGTCATTTAATAATTTGTGTGTGCTATATTTGTGGGTGCATTCATTATTCAAAGGATTATGGAGACATTTGGCTACTCATGCGAGGATTGTGGGAAACATTCACTGATATCTTCAAGGAGACCATCATATGAGGAAAGCTCACGGGCAAGGTAAGACATTTGACTTCAACAACTGTTTTTAGAAATTTACTGGGAAACACAAATTAGAAGATCACAAGAAAACTTGCCCAGATATTTATACTTGTTTTGTAATGTGAGTAGTAGGAGATGAGGTAAACGTGCCTGTTTGGCAGGACCCCGGGCAGGACCCCGGAAGTGACGTCATAGTCATGTAACCTAGTGACGTCATGTTGTGTTGTAATGGTAACCCGCGTGAGCGGCCATCTTGTGACGTCATCTCCACAGTGATACATGGTGTGAGTACGCATGCGCAGCGCGTGTTGTTAGGGTGATACGTGTTTCCGTCGTCCATTTTGTATACTGAAGGCCGCCATCTTGGTTTCTATGGTAGCACGTGGTTACTATGTGACCCAAGACCTTCTAATAAGACAGGGGTATGTTCAGAGGGTGTGTTCGATTGAATCAAAGTATTACAAATTACCACAAACAACCCAACAATCCTCGCAAATCACCAAAAACGACTTTATTTGCTATGGATTCCCCAATTTATCGGTGTACCATGTAGTGCTATAGTACCAAGGGGATACAAGAGGTGCGTTACTTTGTAGAAGAGTAATTTTCTGGCTTAGAATTCTCCCAGAATCCTCGTTTAATTACCCAAATAAACCCGACAAATTGTACTATTTCGAATTCTTTCAGAATCATATTTAGGATCGCGAAACATTTGGTTTATCGATGTAGCACGTAGAGCGATAGTACCAAGGGACCCGGGGGGGGGGGGGGGGGGGGTCTGTTCTTTTGTAGACGAGTAATTTTCTGGCTTAAAATTTACCAGAATCCTCGTTTAATTATCCAAATAAACCCGACAAGTTGTACTATTTCGAATTCTTTCAGAATCCTATTTAGGATCGCGAAACTTTTGCAATCTCTGGTCTATTCTTGTTAGGTCTGACCCTATTCCAAGTACTCTTGTAGTTTCCTGTTTCTAGCTCAATTATTTCGATTATGACTAACCAATCAGATTGCTCGATTTCCCATAATCTGTATGCAGAGTTATCTCCCCTTATTACAATGAAGTCCAGATTTTACGGACTTGGCTAGGAATCTCAATTAAGGAATGCTTTATATGTATACAGGGAAAATCTGATTCAATCTTGATCAATGTTATAGTCGAGACTGAGATAGGTATAGCTAGGAAGTAGTGATACAAGTCAATATTAATGGATGGTAGTTTAGTCAATAGTACTGGTACAAAGCCGCAATGGAACAAGACTGTTGTAGAAGCTAATGATAGGACAGATAGACCATAGACCTGTAGTGGTCTTGGAGCTTTGGCGACAAGATGGAAACGGAATCCTGGTTTCTACAACAGGTATCCTCCAACAATACCAGGCCATAGGTATCCTCAATTTAGTATCCGCAAAAGGTATCCTCAACTGATACATAGCCATGTCATAGGTATCCTCAAATACTGAAATGAGTCGTCGAGTCGTTCGAAGAGTCACTCGATCGAGCAATTGCTCTAAGGCTCATTTGCTCGATGGGATTCGTGTCATTCGAGAAATGACTTTTTAGTAACTGCTCGATAGCTTATAAGGTATATTTGGGATAGGTATGTCTTGTGGTACAGGTAATAGTATCCTCAGATAAGTATCCTCGATAGGTATCCTCAAATAATACAATACCGTGCAATAGGTATCGTATCCTCAAATACTGAAATGAGGGTAAGAGTCGTAGTAAATTATACCTCATTGAGGGATTTTTAATGGTCCTCATAACCTCAAAATTCATTGAGGCTATGAGGCATAATGAATGAGGACTCGTTGAGAGTTTTTAAGTTGGCCTCATGGCCTCATACGACAAAAATGGGATTCTCCAAAAGGTATCCTCGATAGGTATCCTCGAATAATACAATACCAGGCCATAGGTGTCCTCAAATACTGAAAAGAGGCTAAGAGTCGTAGTACATTATACCTCATTGAGGGATTTTTAATGGTCCTTATAACCTCAAAAGTCAATGAGGCTATGAGGCATAACATATGAGGACTCATTGAGGGCTTTTACATAGCCCTCATGGCCTCATACGACAAAAAAGGGATTCCATAGCCACGAGTGTTCTACAATAAGGGATTCCATGGGATATGGCCATTGGATATAGAGGTGATGAGAATCGTATAGGACTTCATTGTAATAAGGGGAGATAACTCTGCATACAGATTATGGGAAATCGAGCAATCTGATTGGTTGGTTATAATCTATATAAATGAGCTAGATACAGGAAACTACAAGAGTACTTGGAATTGGGTCAGACCTAACAAGAATAGACCAGAGATTGCAAAAGTTTCGCGATCCTAAATAGGATTCTGAAAGAATTCGAAATAATACAACTTGTCGGGTTTATTTGGGTAATTAAACGAGGATTCTGGGAAATTCTAAGCCAGAAAATTACTCGTCTACAAATGAACAGAGCCCCCCCCCCCTGTGTCCCTTGATACTATAGCACTACGTGCTACACCGATAAACCAAACGTTTCGCGATCCTAAATAGGATTCTGAAAGAATTCGAAATAGTACAACTTGTCGGGTTTATTTGGGTAATTAAACGAGGATTCTGGGAGAATTCTAAGCCAGAAAATTACTCTTCTACAAAGGAACGCACCCCTTGTATCCCCCTGGTACTATATCAGTACGTGCTACACCGATAAATTGGGGAATACATAGCAAATAAAGTCGTTTTTGGTGATTTGGAGGGATTGTCGGGTCGTTTGTGGTTATTCGTAATACTCCAGCTCAATCGAACACAACCTCTGAACATACCCCTGTCTTGTTAGAAGGTTTTGGGTCAAATAGCAACCACGTGCTACCATAGAAACAAAGATCGCGGCCTCCAGTATACAAAATGGACGACGGAAACACGTATCGTATCGTAGGAACAGGAACGCTACAGCAGAAATAGGAAAATTCAGGACATATATAATTATATGTTAGACACCACAGATTTATCTACCTTGAACTACGAATTAACAAAAATCATGTCTGAGTCTCAGACATATATATTTCAAATAATGGAACCTTTTTTTTACTGTTCATACATATTCAGGCAAAATGATTGCCTAAAGTGTTTCTTTTTGTTTCTTTTCATAACACAAAGAATCGAATAAAACGCATTTGGCCCGCCCTAAACCACGACCCCAATGTCTCTCTGAAAGATTACGTTGCACAGGCTGAATGGAAAAGAACCTCTGCATGCTCATATTGTTTCAACATGAAAAGTAATTAATATTTATCTCATCATATTCAAAAGACTTTCAAAATAAAATTTAATAAACAATAAAATCTTTATCATGCTTCTTATTTCATGTTCAATTTGTTTATATGCATTAGATGATCGCCTGCTGCGTTCATCGCTTTATCCAAATCAAACGTAAACAATGGCCGGTCCTAATAATTCACAAACGGAACTCACGCCAAAAAAACTTTCCAATTTCAAAATAGCCTGAATGAACCCTTTCTGAGACAAAGTTCAACCAACTTCATGTCATCTGGGTTTGTATCGAACTCCACATTTACAAACTGTGTTTTCAGTTTCCCTGGGAACGGTCAAAATCAGAATTACATTTAATTCTTTGTTGCTTTGAATGACAGCACCCTCACGTCGAGTGGAAAAGGAGATTGACGTTCTGTGTGGGTGTGGCCAAGTACATTCTGGAAAATCGTTCGGTTTTTGCCTTTGTCAGTGATCAAGATCGTCATTTTGTTTACAATGACAACATCTGTTTATTCCTGTGTTATCCCCCTGGGGTAATTCTACTTACTGCACGTTGAACACTGCAAACCAGACCCTTTATACTAAACAAGCAGATGTACCCAAAGATAGCTGCCCAAGTGTGAAATTGGAGAACTCCACAATGTTGAGAAGGTTTATAGGTCAATATATAGAGGATATGGAATGAGTGTTTTTCTCATATAATATTTATGAAACGTGTCTAAGAATTTTCCGTTTTGGCGAGCCTCTGGTGAGCCTAAACGGAAAATTCGGACGAGTTTCATAAATATTATATGAGAAAAACACTCATTTCATATTCTTATTATCATACGACACACGCACGCACAAATTAGCCACTTAGTATGACTTTTTAACCGTTCACCTAACTTGAGTTGCAGATGGCACTTGGAAAAAACATCCTCGTATAACTAAAAATTTTCATTTTTTGCTTCTAAACCATAGGTTATGACCCCTCATTGGAACGAGCTCGTCGAGCTGGTTCCAATGAGCGGTCATAACCTATGTTTTGGAAGCAAAAAGTGAAAATAAAAAAACAAATAAATGGCGTTTTTCTTGTAGGTAAAAGATTAATACAATATAACCCACCCTAAATAGGACAGATAACGTAAATTATCCCTACTGAAATTATGCAAATGTCACCCAGTTGTATTTTGTTTAGCGAATCAAATTGCCCAGTGAAAGCTCCCACTCTAATTATGC
This sequence comes from Pictodentalium vernedei, assembly GCA_031216915.1. Classification (NCBI taxonomy): domain Eukaryota; kingdom Metazoa; phylum Mollusca; class Scaphopoda; order Dentaliida; family Dentaliidae; genus Pictodentalium; species Pictodentalium vernedei. Next base: position 780,803,665 of record CM062295.1, read on the forward strand.
AAATTATGAAAATGTGGCCCAGTTTTATTTTGTTCAGCCAATCAAATTGTCTAGTTTTGCAATTGACCAATGAAATTGACGGAAGGCTTTATTTTTCACTGATTAATATGAAAACAAAATATCAAATGTTTTAAAGTAAACAAAACGGACGAGTCATATGATAAATGAGGATATGAACTCGTACTAGAAGATGAAGTTATTTTTAAACTTTTACATTGGTCCAATTGAAACTTTGAGCTCACGATATAAGTCAATTTGTACCAAGATATTTTAGTAACATCACTGACATTGATCAATATTGTAAGTCATTCGTTTATCGTAAGGATAGCAAATTGTGGAATACAGGACGTACACTCAATTGCCATGAGTCTCTTGTACTGATGATGTATCCTATAAGTATGTTGGTAGTATCTGCCACACTCCCAGAGCATTTCTTAAAAGTTGCACGCAGAAGGTATTGTTATTACAGAACACTTACGAGCCTTTCCCTTTAGGGCAACATTTGAAATGGAATGTAATTTTGATAAACCTTCTCTCCCGAGCTCCACTGATACTCTTGTCTAGATAAATCTTCTCTCCTCACACATTCAGATACTCCTGTCTAGAAGTTCAACACAAATCCCTCAGTGGTTGTGTATGTAGTAATGTCCCGGGTTCTGACAGTCCCTAACGTTTAATTACCGATGGTGACACACAGAATGTGATTGAAATTATCGTGAATTATTTGATAGAACTTGCTGTGAAAAGATACCCCATGTACAAGAGAGTCACGTGTCCGCCATATTGACACTCAAGCAAATGATTCAAGACCCTTTAGCACAGGAAGGTAGAGATGACAGACGGCACTTGGAAAAAACATCCTCGTATAACTAAAAATTTTCATTTTTTGCTTCCAAAACAAAGGTTTTGAACCCTCATTGGAACGAGCTCGCGAGCTCGTTCCAATGAGGGGTCATAACCTATGTTTTGGAAGCAAAAACAGAAAATATAAAAAAAATTCTATTCCTCACCCACTTGAAACTTTGGCTACAGGATCATAAATTAAATGCCCGTATTAGGTTCCTGTTCCGGACAATACGATGTCAGCGTGGTTAAACAAGATCTGAAAGCTATCTACTAAAGGATGACTTACTGTGCTTTGTAGTTAGGAAAGATAACAACTTCAAGGTTTTGAAAACGTATCGCTTGAAATGTTTGTATATTTACAGTCATTTGGCCCTTGGACTGTAATTTCTCAAAGCGTTTGGTTGTTCGGTTGAAAAAGGATTTCTCCCCTTCGAATGCGTTGACTCTCTTAACTGGACACTACAGCATGACCTTCCCATGTTTCCTTGTATAGCTTTTTGAAAGAGGAAGACCTAACTGTTGGGCAATAGACCAAGTACTAGCAAGATTTGTTTTGGAGTGGGGTGGGGTGGGGTGGGGTGGGGTGGGGTGGGGTGGGGGTGGGGTGGGGATAATGAGGTGAGGACATGTAAAGGCTTCCTTATCTGGTATAATAATAGAGATGTGAAAATCTCCTTATAGGCAATTGCGGAAAGGGGGTTTACATGGTTAAAGATGGGATTAGTGTTCCGGGACTGACGTTGAAATATCTGTTTAGTACCGTCAACGAAGGCATATCATTCGAGAATATAGACCAGGAACACAGATCTGCATCATCTCCAAATGGACAACAATGCAGAGGGACCTTTCATAACACGCAATTGATATCACAAGAAGAACGTTACCAATCTAAGATCTTTTAAATATGGCACATCAGCAAAGAGTTAATGGGAGTGTTGTGTGCTATGATGCCATTGCTTTGTACTTATGGTCATTGACGCAAGAAATACCAACAGATTGCTACATGCTACGGAAGGAAGAGCATTGCATTAAACCATAATACTCATATAACTGTCAGGAACGGTGTCCACATCCAACATGAATACAACGACACAGAAAAGCAAATTGGTAGACGTCAAGTGCCCTTAGATGGTTGGTGTAAAGACACCAAAATAGTAAATCAGTGCCACGGATGTTAGTGCTATCTCAACATGAAGGACGGTACATTAGCCACTCACAATGCAGTTCGAGGCAAAATGCAGTTGTTGGCTCCATCATTATTGTAGTAGTATTTGTAGCACGGGCTGGTAGTCTACCGGGTAGCAGATGAACGTGTGCTTAAGAAAATTCGAAGAGAACGTATCACAGGACCAATGGAAGAGGGACGCTGAATCCCACTGACACCATCGCAGCTGACACGATGAAGATCGTTATTTCGGCAAGTCCGGCTATGGGTTGACTGTCACCAACGAGTCAAAACATATGCTCCAGTTCTAGTATTGTTTTTTGATATTTTTGTTGACAGTAAGGATTTTGAACTTTGTAAAAAGGACACAGACAATCATTGCTTAACACATTCCAAACCAGACAAAAAGGAACTATTCTATATTCTGATGAAACAAATCTAGAGGGAGATGTAAGAGCCTGAAGGGAAAGAAATTCGTCTAAATTAATCTCAGACAGCACAGGTAAAAAAACATTTTCATCTCGCTTTCGGTCTGACGAAGACCTTCTTCAAGGTTCACAGCAAGAAAAAAATACACATGGACGACCAAAGAAATGAAATGTCGGGATAAAAGCTCTCGTAAGTCAAGTTCGAACTAACCTGATTTAATACAACCCGAAATGAAAGGAAAATCGTTGTGAAAATAGAATGCAAAAGGTAAAAAATACTGTTAGACAAACTTTGAAAAGTATTCTATTAACCCCTAACTCTCAGTAATACCTGATGTCAACATACCTTTCAATAATTAAAATGAACTAAAATATTGAAATTACAGAGTAACGTCCACATACTTCCATGAGTTCGTGTTTTAAATAGCGTCGCCTGAGTGCCAGAATGTCCTATTTCCTCCACCCCCCCCCCCCCCACACACACACACTCTGCATGTGTAACATACGTGTATCCCGGGTGAGATAGCAGGGAGGGACAGATATATCTCACCCCAACCCACGTGACGTTATACATTTATAACGTTATTATGACGTTATGCATATCGTATCAGTTTCTTGCTACCTAACTAATTCCTTTAATAAATAACTGTTGTTTTCCTTCTGTTTATGCGATATAAACCGAAAGTTTTCAGCACAAGCTTCATAACTCGCCTAGCGAGTTATGATTAAATTTGTGCTGAAAATTTTCGGTTTATATCGCGTAAACCGAAGGAAAACAACAGTTATTTCTTATAATTTAATCCGGCTGTAATATTAAAATATAAAAGCTATGTGTACGTGAACGAAAAACTTTTAATTTTCGCAAAAGACAACAGTCAAACTCAGGAAAGTGTGCCACAAACAGGTCACATCAATCATTGTCAAATTGTTTGTTGTTTTGATTTTCGATCGCAGACGACAAATATTTAGCAAGTCACGTAACAATATCATTAAAAACATTTTTTTTAAGTTCCCCAAAATCATGTTTGGATGTATGATCTTTTATTCGTCTCCCACTTCGGTATATTTTATTAAATTCAATTGTTCCCGAGAAATTATCAATATATTATCGCTGACAGGAGGCGATGAAAAATCGATCATTGATCTTTGTTTACAAGCTTGTTGTCCATCTATCAGTCTGCCGTCACGCCCTCACGGTGAGAATTGGATTGAGTGGGCGGGGCTTCCAGAGTCATCAAAGTTGGATCGGATGTGCGAACTTGTAGACATTCCAAATCATTACGTGATTTGGTTTATACGATTTTGACGACTTTCACACTGTATGCTTTCAACCAATCCAACGCAGAAGCGGGGCAAATGATTAAATTATATTGACGTCATCAGAATGCCGAGTGATCAAAGTTTGATGCTCTGAAACTCTTTAAACCCCAAGATGCCACCGTTCCTAATCGATTTCGTGGTATATACCATTGGTATATACACAACTTGTGCATGCTCTTCCGATGGTGTCATCAGTTTCTCAAAACAACGAGTACGAAATGAGTTGATTGAATCAGCACGTGACTCCCGATTACCTCTGGCTAACGTAATCAATGCGTGGTGGGAGGGGGGATCATCCTTGGCAGGTCTGAAGATGGGAAAGGGGAAATCTCACCCTCGGGGAAAGATATTTGAACCAGACCCTCGGCAAGCCTCGGTTCTGGTTCAAATATCTTGCCCCTCAGGTGAGATTTCCCCATCACACCTCCAGACTCATCGGGGATCATAATAGTCCCTTATGGGACATAGGAAGGGAGATATGACATTCTAGCATTCAGGTGACGATACCATACTTTCATTTCGGGTTGTTTGATAGTTGTATTATGGAACAAGGGCAAGCTGGCTTGGTAGATTTAGAGAATATTAGTAAATGCAATAATAACACTAAATTACTGTGGACGTCAATAGATGCGTTCAGTAACTATGGCTGAGGGATACTCATTTAGAAGAAACATAGAGATCCTATTGTCCTATTGTCACCGCTTTTACCAACATTTTCAAACAAGGTCGTATACCAGAGAAATAAAAAACCTAGGTCTAGGTAAAGAATTCTGAATAGAAAATTTCAGAAATTTCGAACTTTTCACGACATATACATGTACTATTCAAAAAAAGTAGGGGAGATCCAAACTGATGCTGATATTTTGGGAAAATGGTATTGGATACGCGTGATTGGACACATCAATATGTTATCAAGTTTAATGTGGATCATACATGTCACCAGTCCTCGAAAACTTCGTGCAGGTTTCTCGCACAAGCGCCGCGTAATGTCTGTGGGTTACGTTTTGAAATTTTCTTTTGTACTGGGCGGGCTTTTTTGGAGGTCTCGTTTGTTCTTTTCATGGTATAAACTCGTTGATCAATAGTTTCTGGTCGAAACGTAACTTTTGAGGTATGCGAAGACTGACACGTGACAAAGGTCTACAATTTGATACACTGCAAATTGGAAGCTGGTAACAGACAGAACGCAATGTATCAAATTGTCAACGTTGCGCAATCGCTAATTAGCAGGTTGTGGTCTCGCTACCGTCAGACAGGAATTGTTGATGACAGACGATGGTCAGGTCTTCAAAGGGCGATAACTGCTAACCAGGATCGTTTCATCTGAACCACAGCATTACGTAACCGCCATCAAAGTGCCTCTGAAATTGGAAAGCAGCTGCACCGAGCGACAGATGTGCGAGTTAGTGGTCAGTCTATACGAAATCGCCAACACAGCTGAAATTTGTACACTCGACGACCTCGAATAATTCTACGTTTGACTGAACGTCAGATCGTAGCAAGGCGTAATTGGTGTGGAGCACGACAGCGCTGGGACAATCGTCGGTGGGGCAACGCCATGTTTACCGATGAATCGAGGTTCACTCCCGACTTTCACGATAGGCGAAACCGACTGTGGCGGCGGCGGAACGAACGATACTATGACGTAACCGTTAGGCAGCACGATCGTTCTGGTGGTGGATCGGTTATGGTGTGGGCAGGCATAACCATGACAAGCAGAACAGCATCACATGTCATCCAGCGGCGTGTCACAGGGCAGTACTACCGTGACAACATGTTAGCAACTCATGTGGTGCCATTTGCGCGACGTCACGGCCGTCGATTCATTTTCCAAGATGACAATGCAAGAGCACGCAGGGCCCGTGTCGCTACAGAGTTCCTCCAGGAGCAGAACATCACTATATTGCCCTGGCCAGCACTCAGTCCAGACCTTTCATCAATCGAGCACGTCTGGGATATGCTTGGCAGGCGCCTACGACAACGCCAACAGCCCACTACCAATGTCCAGGAACTCGCCGCTGCACTGCGTGAAAAATGGAATATCTGTCAAGCTGATATTGGACGTTTGGTGAAGAGTATGCCACGTCGGATCCGCGCTTGTCTCGAGAACCCAGAAGGATTTAAAAGGTATTGGGGTCTTGGACTGAATGTAATAAATTCTCTGACTAACCGTCCATGTCTTTTTCAGCTCAGTGCGTGGAATGTGTGCATGTCAGACACCCAACTATCGCTGAAATCTTTCACCAGATGTCACAGCGCAATGCCTCAACTGTCTTTTCGATGAGCATATAATGTGGTAACAAACTGTTCTATTTCAAGAAAACTAAGTTGTGGAAGTATTTTACCAAGAATGACACACTGACTTTCCACTTCATGCTTTGGTGGGATCTTATAATTACACTCAGCATCGTAGTAAGGGAATGGCTCCCGTTTGAGACTGGAAGATCAAGAGGAAGCAAGGACTTTATAAAAAAAAACCATAAAATCCAAGCCCCCAAAATTTAAAGTCAGAACCAGAGGCAGGGCGATAATCAGTAAAGTCCAGAAAACGTTATTTATTTATTTATTTATTTATTGGTGTTTAAGGTCACATATTTATGCACAATGGCTAATCATGACCGTGACAGTTTTACGGGTGGAGGAAGCCGGAGTACCCGGAGAGAACCACCGAGCAACGACGAGCAGCTGCCAGCTCCCCAACATCGTAACTCCGCACTGCAGCACAGGCAGGGTTAGATTGGTTGAAGACATGCGTACCATCGACGTGCAGTACGCCTTAGTACACGGCGTCATCGTGCCCCCACACGGGCAATGGAGATGAAGTGTCTTGCCCAAGGACACAACGCGGTTGCCGCAGGTGGGATTCGAACCGAGGACCTCTCGGCTTGCAGCCTGCATCTCTACCTACTGAGCCACCGCGCTCCCCCAGAAAACGTTAGAAAACTTATTCACAGTGACAGCTATCGAGAGAGGCCATCCAGTTACATGTGTCTTAGAAGGTGATGGTGGGGAAATACTGAAAGGGTATGTCTGTACCGAAGAGCTTCAGTGAGTAGCACACAAAACGATTTAAAATATCGAACGCGTACGCTTGAAGAAGCAATAGTACGTCGATTTGCGCGTTAATCTACGCGTTATGACAATAGGAAGGTTATCAAACTCTGTACATATGGTCTGTGCACATGCAATGTTTCAGCCAATGGACCTGCGCGCAATTCCTAGGCGCAGTTAAGCCCAGATAAGCGCACAGTTCGTGACAGGACTCCTAGTTTTAACTGTAGTAGGAACCAGGTTATTTTATAGTACGGTCGCCGTACTCACATTCACTTCCTATCATATCACTTCGTATAGTCCAGCACGAGCGTCCACATTTATTTTATGACTCAATTATCTCAAATTTGAGATCGAGGCCATCCAGTTACATGTGTCTTAGAAGACGATGGTGAACTGAAGAGCTTCAGTGAGTATCACACAAAACGATTTAAAAAATTTAACGCGTACTGAAGAAGAAGGAGCTTGTAGGAGCCAGGTTCTTTCACAGTACGGTCGCCGTAGACTGGTCACTGTCCACGGGTGGGAAATATTTCCACGAACGCAATAATATTAAGATTTCAAACACTAATTATGGGAATAATCACCAAAAAATTAATTAATGACGCACCGGGTACAATCCATGCTTCATTAATTAAAATTGTTCTGAGTTTTATTACTTGAAAAAACGTATGCGTGCACATCTCTGGCCACGTGTAGATTACGACCCGTCCATGGAGGCTGTATTATATCCTGGTAGCGGAGACAGAACTGAAACTTTACACTCTGGTAATATTGTGGGTTTCTGGGAAAAGAATGTGTTGTCATAAGAACACAGAAAAAATGCTCCAGACTGTTATTGCATTGATATTTAAGCACTAGAATTCATTGATGTCGAAAAAGAAGAAAACAATAGCCAATGATACCAATGAATAAGTTAAACAATAAAAGTTTTCACAGAAGATGAAACGTAGTGTTTTCATATTACAGTTAAAACTAGAAGTCCTGTCACGAATAGTGCGCTTATCTATGCTAAATTGCGCGTTGGAATTGCGCGCAATTGCCATATAGAATGGCATCCAAAGCACGGCAGGTTCTCCTGGTTACTCATAGCAAACACATGCAATCTTTCGGAGGTCCATTGGCTGAAACATTGCTTGTGCACAGGCCATATGGACAGAATTTGATAGCTTTACTTGGGCCATAACACGCATATCAACGTGTTATTTGTGCGCATTTCATGACAGGACTTCTGGTTTTAACTGTAGCTGCGAATTCTCTCATTTAATTTTGATCGCTGTTGTTATTAGTTCTGTGCATCGATGCAGCAGTCGGTAAGATATATTCGTTACACAGTTTGTTGTTGGCCTAATATGGTATTTTTGGTGTCAGTTTATTCCACATTGGACTCGAGCTTCGCTCTCGTCCACTCGTCCGAGATGAAATTAACTGACACCATATATACCATATTAGGCCACCAACAAACTGCGTGACTAATAATATTATCGCCCATCAAGCCATGAAGGTTGCTTCTGATGAACAGAAGGGTGTAGTTGTGTTTGCTGACGACACCGATGTGTACGTTTTGTTGCTGCCTCACTATTTACAGTAGAAATAATTTGCTCGGAAGTCTACGGAATTCCCTATTCCCAGACGAACGTGTACTGTCAGAGCAAATCAGGCTATCATCCCATGTTTACTCACTGCTCATGGCATTACTCGCTGCGGGACAGTTGGGAGCCTGTTCTGGATGGTGAAGGGTAGAATACTAAAAGTCCTCCAAAGCGGAGCTTCGTTGAGATCTTTGGGTGACGAAGACACTGAGTGGTCAAATGTACTCAATGAACTTAATTCCTTTTTCTCTGTTCCTTTCTCTCTGAAATATCCATGTTTAAGATGACAACGTCATTTCGCAGTCTACAATGTTGACTGCGACTATAACAATATTCCCGGCACATACCATCATCATGCATTCATAATTAAGCACCAGAATTCCTTCATGTCGAAAACGAAGAAAAAAATACCCAAATGATACCAATGAATAAGTTAAAAAATAAAAGTTTTCACAGAAGATGAAACGTAGCGTTTTCATATTACAGTTAAAACTAGAAGTCCTGTCACGAATAGTGCGCTTATCTATGCTTAATTGGGCGTTGGAATTGCGCGCAATTGCCATATAGAATGGCATCCAAAGCACGGCAGGTTCTCCTGGTTACTCATAGCAAACACATGCAATGTTTCTGCAAATGGACCTCCGGGTTACCCGGAGGTCCATTGGCTGAAACATTGCTTGTGCACAGGCCATATGGACAGAATTTGATAGCTTTACTTGGGCCATAACGCGCATATCAACGTGCTATTTGTGCGCATTTCCTGACAGGACTTCTGGTTTTAACTGTAGCTGCGGGCAATGTCTCTCCGCGACCATGTAATCATTTGTAACTGTGTAACGACTATTTTAAACCACTGCGGAGATGCTCAGTCTACAGAAAGACAGTGCGCGACGTGATTTCCAGGTTGTCCCAAGTGACATTTTGGGAGAAAATGAGGTTCGGGTACCGGTGGAACCGGAATTTCTTTTCGCATCGACTGGTGATGGAATCGAGGCTGTATCTCGTATCCCTACAAAAATATAAGCGATTATTGTTTGCCACAAGTGCATCCAAAGCACAATTTTTTTAGTTCCATCTTGGACTTCTGCTGAAACATAATGCTTCCATATTGCCACTTTTGGCGGTCAACCAAATGAACGATTCCATTTTGTCCTAACTGACAATGCATGCATAAAATGTTTACTTCGATCAATGTGGAACTGAATGTTACGCCCTTCTGTGGTGTACATTCAGTCCCTCGACGGATTACAGTCCAAGATGGCAGTTTTGATTTAGTACTTTTGGACACGGTTTTGTTGCCATGGGCGCAATATCCAGTATTTAGAAAAAGATGCAATAACACCTGATCATGGTCTCTCAGTATGCTACAACACAAGGTGCCAGGGTCCCGAGTTCTGGATTGCATTAAGAGATCGTGAAAAAGTCAGCTATCCAGTATTCAAAAAACACCAAAATAACACTAGATCAATGTGATACAAGGCAGGGGGTCAGGGTCCCGTGTCTTGTATCACATTAACTGGTGGAGTGCAAGATTTTTTTTAGTCTTCTAGATATTTTCAGATGCCTTTGCTTTGAAGCAATTTATGGGAGGGGCATATAGCCACTCTCCTACAAATTGTAACTAGGCATATCCGCACAAACTAAATTCCTTCACGTTTGCTTGTTTATTTGTTTTTATATTTTCTTTTTTGCTTTTAAGGATTTCCTTATTGGAGCTTTCTTTTTCATTCGTTTATTTCTTTGATCTTTTACCTACGATTTAGGATGCAGCCAGATTCATCCATTTATTGTTTTGTGGTTATTCATTCATTTATTGTTTTGTGGTTAAGGTCACGTTTCTGCATCGTGACTAATCGTGACTGCAGCATGGATATAAAGCCAATATTGTTTTTAGCCATGTTGTAAATTTTTTAAGACTTTCACCCCAAACATTGGTTACTGGGTCCTATTTTACCAATAAAACATAGCTTGTTTCGTGCTGTAAAAGCACTGCTTTACATTCTAAAATTTCTACGAGAAGATTTATCCAATTTTATATATTCGCTCAGATGAATTTCAAGTATTTCCCATTCATCAGCCTTGCCCAGATGTTGGTAAAACATGACAGTAAGTGGTGTGTCAAAATTGGTCTCTATAAGAATTGATCGTAATCAAGTTAACTCAGTCTGGCCGAAATTCTACCCCATACCCATCTTCGTTTGTCACGAGTAGCTGACAGGGTACAGGGGCAGATTTCAACCACACTGTCGCTACATATGTTTTGAAAGTGCATGATGATTGACACAATATTTCCTTCGAGTACTGAAGTTCCACAAATAGTGTTGACCCAGTCCACATACTCAATACAGATGCTCCCCAAAATTGTTTATGTACTCTAGAGGTAAGTTTGACCTGGGACTACTTTTGTTTTACAATCAGCATTGTTCCTGATCACCGAGTCATGGGCGTGAATTGATTAAGATGTGACAACAAATACGACAGTAAATGTGTCCACATAGGCACCCACATCGGTTGTTCATTAACACAGTGAGAATAAATGGGACGAGAAAAATGGTTAACATTGGCCACTCACTAGTCGCGGCTTTGAACATTCTGGTTATTGCAATATTCTGTTTTGCACTATTGATGAATTCCTTTTTTGTATGATTAGGTCCCTGGGTGCTTGTATTAGACAGTTAGATAAAGACCGTGAAGTAAGCTTAACGTTGGATGTTGGACATTAAATATCATTAAACATTCATCTTTTGTCAGTTTCACGTTGGGTGTTGGACATTCTTATGAAATTTAGCGTTCGTGAGTTTGATGTTGAACATTAGTCAGCATTCAGTTTCACATTCAGCGTTTTACATTCGTTTAACCTTCTGCTGTCAGTTTCGCCCCTGCAGTCAGTTTCTCCTCTCTCAGTTTTCACGAAACGGACTGCAGGCAGAATACCAAACGAATGTCAAGCACTGAACATCGAGCTACCTTCAGGCGAATGTCCAACGATAAACTACCTTAATAACAATGTCAAACGAACGTTCAACGCCCAACGTCAAAGTAACTTCATGAACCTAGTTAGATACACCCGTGTTTTCCAGATTCGTATGGTCGAATTCAAGTTGACGCAAACCAAACCAGAAACGACTGTATTATTGAATTTCATCAGCAGTGGTAATACTTGTACCTTTTTCTGTGTGATTCCTTTGGATCCTGGATCATTACAAAGGAAACTGACAGTAGTCATCAAACATTTATTCCAGTTTAATTCAACTTTGTAATGGCTTTAAAAGTTTAAATTAAGAAAGCTCTATTCGATCATATTCGATCATATTCATTAACTGTTTTGGACTCGAAATGAATTTAGGAATTAGGAATAATGCTCAAGATTACTTTAGGAAGTATTAGTTGTGAACGATAAAACAGGTTTCAGATCACTGGGAAGGTATGCATGGGCAAGATCAATTTGTACTTTCCGTTAAATGATATCTATGGTGTTTCTAGAACGAAGAAATATCGTAGAATCCTGCTACACACAGAGCAGATAGAGTTTAATAAGTATAAATTCCATCGTGCCTTGCAGGATTTCATATCTGTCTTGTCCTAAGTACGTATTTTCCTTTTGAATCAACCACATAGAACAAAATGGAAGTGAAAATAAATGGAGGTGCATTGTAGGACTACGCATCACATTTCATTACATGTTAGTTCCATCTTGTCCCAACTCCCAATCTGGGTACCCTTCCCCGAGAAACTTGCAGAAAAGTGTCATATATAGCCGCTAATCACCAACACCACATATTCAGTCGCTCACAGAAATGATTTCTCTATGGTTTCAATTCGACACTGTATTTGTAGACCAAATAGATTGCCCACACCAGACCTTCAAACTTTAAAAATCGATTATCTCGAAAACATAAAAAATGCACTTGGGACAACCTGGAAATCAAGTCGCGAGTTTATGAATATCTGACAATCTATGTTCCATAGAAGAATGTGTGAAATTCTACAAAAAGGACGTGCAAAGAAGAAAATCTTTCCACAAAAAGGGATATGCCAAAGAGAAGAAACTGTTTACAAAGGAGAAAGTTTTTTTTCCAAAAAGGATGTATCAAGAAAAAACAGTGTCCATATAAATGATGTTTTTATCTGAATGAAAACAAAATTAAAATGTTAAAATATGTGTTTATATTTTTTACCGTGCCCCAAGCATGAAAGACTGGGTGAGAACAGGAATGGCTTGATGGAAGTGCCTATTATTGGACGAAAGGGGGATTCTCGGGGAATCTGAGTCCGTTTCAGTGATTATGGGAAATTGTCGGGTTGTTTATGGTAATTCTAGGAAGTAATCGTGGATTTGAGGAAAATCCGGACAAGTAAGAGTTACTGTTATACAAAGGAACACGCTTTATTATTGGACAACAACGAGGATTGTGTGTGAATCCGAACACGTTCCTATGATTTGGGGTGGTTTTGGGTGATTAGCAGGCCTATTGGGTGATTCGATACATTTCTATTCAATCTAACATATACTCAGAACGTGTCAACATCCTATCAGAGACCTTTGGGCAACCACGTGCTACCATAGAAACCAAGATGGCGGCCACCAGTAAAATAAAATGGACCACGGAAACACGTGCCATCATAACAACACGCGCTGTAAAAGCGTACTGATACCACGTATCACTGATAAGATAACGTTAAATGATGCCCGTTCACGAGAGATATTATGACAGCAAACATGAGTCACGCGACTATGACGTCACATATTACTCACATTTACTCCCTATCATATCACTTCGTACAGTCCAGCACGTGCGTCCATATTTATTTTGTTTAATCAGAGAGAACATATGTACATATGACCTGTGCACAAGCAATGTTTCAGCCAATGGACCTCCGGGTAACCCGGAGTTCCATTGGCAGAAACATTGCCTGTGTTTGCTATGGGTAACCAGGAGAACCTGCCGTGCTTTGGATGCCATTCGATATGGCATTTGCGCGCAATTCCAACGCGCAATTAAGCCTAGATAAGCGCACAGTTCGTGACAGGACTTCTAGTTTTAACTGTAGTAGGAGCCAGGTTCTTTTACAGTACGGTCGCCGTACTCACATTCACTTCTTATCATATCACTTCGTACAGTCCAGCACGAGCGTCCACATTTAATTTTTGACTCAATTATCTCAAATTTGAGATCGAGTTGAATTCCGACTCGAATCAGAGAGAACATTTCGAATCAAATCGATTCGAATCTCTGATTGAATCTCACTTTATCCCATAAATGGCCGTTTATTCGAACAATAAAAGCCTTGGATAAATTTTTGATTTATTCACCTAGTAGGGTGAAAAATTTTCCCCGAAGGTTTAACACTGAAAAAGTTTATTGCCATAGCAGAAACGTACTTATTGACCGCTGGCCTCTACCTCCTTCGCGTAGCATAGTTAACAGTTCATTTGTTGTTTTCTTTGAATCTTTTTGAAAGTATTACACAATGCAAGTAGAAAACACTTCACATAGTTCATTTAATAAAGTATTTTTTCACGTTTAGCTCAAGTCTGCAGGAGAATTATTTTTAGACAGAAATGTATTACTGCGTCTTGTTTAATTTTGTCAGTTTTGCTTGTTGATCGAATTGGCCCAAAAGTGCTCAGCACTTCTCGCTGTGTTTTGTAGCGAGTAACAACACGATTTCACCGTACCTGTCCTGTAAAAGATTTACGGTATAAACAAAATAAACGTATAGTGTTTTCAAGTAAAAAAAAAGATATTCTACTCGTAGAATTAAGAATGAAACCGACTCGCCAGAGACTCATCGGCTTCATTCTTCATCCAACTCGCAAAATATTTTTTTTATTTGAAAACACTATACGCTTATGCTGTATATACTTCAAGCTGTGTATATATCACCTTCTTATAACTGTAAATTGTGTCAGTGTCCTCTCAATGATTCTATTCTATGTCGACTCGTCAAGCTATACATATTTCACATTCTTACAATCGTAAATAATATCAGTCTCCTCTCAAGGATTGTATTCTATGTCGACTCGTCAAGCTGAACGTGTGTCACCTTCTTACTCGTCAAGCTATATATATTTCACCTTCTCACAACCGGGAATAATGTAAGTCTCCTCTCAAGGGTTGTATTCTATGGCGACTCGTCAAGCTATATATATGTCACCTACTTACAACCGGGAATAAAGTAAGTCTCCTCTCAAGGGTTGTATTCTATGGCGACTCGTAAAGTTATATATGTTTCACCTTCTTACAACCGGGAATAATGTAAGTCTCCTCTCAAGGGTTGTATTCTATGGCGACTCGTCAAGCTATATATGTTTCACCTTCTTGCAACCGGGAATAATGTAAGTCTCCTCTCAAGGGTTGTATTCTATGGCGACTCGTCAAGCTAGAAATATTTCACCTTCTTACAACCGGGAATAATGGAAGCCTCCTCTCAAGGGTTGTATTCTATGGCGACTTGTCAAGCTATATTTATTTCACCTTCTTACAACCGGGAATAATAGAAGCCTCCTCTCAAGGGTTGTATTCTATGGCGACTCGTCAAGCTATATATGTCACCATCTTACATCCGTAAATAATGTTAATCTCCTCTCAAGGATTTTATTCTATGGCGACTCGTCAAGCTGAACGTGTGTCACCTTCTTACAACTGTAAATAACGCCAGTCTCCTCTCAATGATTGTATTCTATGGCGACTTGTCAAGCGGCGTCGCATCTCAAAACCGTAAATAATGCCAGTCTCCCCTCAACGGTTGTGTTACACGGTGACTCGTCAAGCAGTGTATATGTCACCTTTTTGCAACTTCAGACAATTTAACTCTCCTCCAAATGATTGTATTTCATGGCGACTTGTCAAGCTGTATATATGCCACCGCTTTACAACCGTAAATGATGTCGTCCTCCTCTCAAGGATTCTATTCCATGGCGACTTGTCAAACTATATATATGTCACCCTTCTTACAACCGTAAATAATGTCAGTCTCACCGCAAGGATTGTATTCTATGCCGCCTCGTCAAGCTGTTTTTATGTCACCTTTTTACAACTTCAGATAATATCAGTCTCCTAAGGATTGTGTATTCTATGGTGACTCGTCAAGCTATATATATGTCATCTTCTTACAACTGTAAATAATATCAGTCTCCCCTCAAGGATTGTATTCTATGGCGACTCGTCAAAGCTCTATATATGTCACCTTCTTACAACCGTAAATGGAGTCCGTCTCCTCTCAAGGATTCTATTCGATGGCGACTTGCCCGTTTTGTTAATCACCCAAACAAGCTAAATATTCCAGAAAACAATCCAGGTACTTTAACCAGCCTACTGAACTCCCCAAGGAGACCTGACGAAAGAAGATTTCAAGAGCAGCAGAAAATTGATATGATTTTGAGATTACTGCATGACTCGAAAACGTCAGAATCGCTGCCCGTCGTCGTCTTCACTCATGTGCGAAGCGTCGCGGTGGCTCAGTGGGCACGGCATTGGGCTTCAAACTGGAGGGTTCATGGTTCGATTCCCGTTGTTGGTATCTGGTCAGTGTAATTGGGAAAGGCACTTAATCCATTATGTTCACGTGGAGGTATGGTGGCAGTGTGTATAATGGCGTACTGCACGTCGATAGGGCGCTTGTCTTCAACCAATGCTAACTCTCCTTGTAAGAAATTTGTACGTTGGGTGTTCTGACAGTTGGTCTACTTTGCTTGGTAATTCTCTCTGGTTACTTCTGGTTTCTGCACCTGTAAAGCTGTCCGACACGAGGTGACTCTGGACAATTACATTCAAGTGTGACTCGCCCGCCTTGGAAAGTCAATAAAAATGGGGATTATGCCAGAACGAAACAAATTTCGTAGGCGGAGCCTCTTCTAACCGTTCTATCACCCGGCATCCTGTCTAGAAGACCTGATGATAGAACTGTTCAAGGGAAAACTTGGTAAAGACGATAGAACAGATCGATACACGCGCGCTTCCATCACAACGCAGGCGGCAATCATAATGCAGCACGATATGGCGTCAATTCCGAGGTCTCACAAATCGTGATATTACGGTACGTGATATACTACTATTAACCCGTAGTGTTAATTTGAGCATTGTTTAGACCATTTAACTTTAAACCAAAAGATCAATATTTGATTCTGACCTGCGCCATCTGCACGTCGCTGGTGAACTTAACTGCGTTGTGTCCGTAAGCAAGACGCTTAATCCCGAATGCGCCCGCGAAGGCATAATACCATTGCGTTCTAATCCCGCGTGCGCCCGTGAAGGCATAATATCATTGTGTTCTAATACCGGGTGCGCCCGTGAAGGCATAATATCATTGTGTTCTAATCCCGGGTGCGCCCGTGAAGGCATAATACCAATGCGTTCTAATCCCGAGTGCGCCCGTGAAGACATAATATTATTGTGTTCTAATTCCGGGTGCGCCCGTAAAGGCATAATATCATTGTATTCTAATTCCGGGTGCCCCCGTGAAGGCATAATATCATTGTGTTCTAATCCCGGGTGCCCCTGTGAAGGCATAATATCATTGTGTTCTAATCCCGAGTGCGCCGGTGAAGGCATAATATCATTGTGTTCTAATCCCGGGTGCGCCCGTGAAGGCATAATATCATTGTGTTCTAATCCCGAGTGCGCCCGTGAAGGCATAATATCATTGTGTTCTAATCCCGGGTGCGCCCGTGAAGGCATAATATCTTTGTGTTCTAATCCTGAGTGCGCCTTTGAAGGCATAATATCATTGTGTTCTAATCCTGAGTGCGCCCGTGAAGAAATAATATCATTGTGTTCTAATCCCGAGTGCGCCCGTGAAGGCATAATATCATTGTGTTCTAATCCCGAGTGCACCCGTGAAGGCATAATATCATTGTGTTCTAATCCCGAGTGCGCCCGTGAAGGCATAATATCATTGTGTTCTAATCCCGAGTGCACCCGTGAAGGCATAATATCATTGAGTTTTAATCCCGAGTGCGCCCGTGAAGGCATAATACCATTGTGCTCTAATCCCGAGTGCGCCCGTGAAGGCATAATATCATTGTGTTCTAATCCCGAGTGCGCCCGTGAAGGCATAATATCATTGTGTTCTAATTCCGGGTGCGCCAGTGAAGGCATAATATAATTGTGTTCTAATTCCGGGTGCGCCCGTGAAGGCATAATATCATTGTGTTCTAATCCCGAGTGCGCCCGTGAAGGCATCATATCATTGTGTTGTAATCCCGAGTGTGCCCGCGAAGGCATAACGTCATTGTGTTCTAAAGAGGAATGCACGTCGATGGTGCAAAATTGTCCGTCTCTGTATGATCTTGGCTGTTGAAAGAGTCGTTACACTCCAATAAACATTGCAAATTACTGATGTTCATCTTAATTTCCGATAACTCTACGGTTTCTTGCGCGGTCGTTCCCACTGGGTATTATGGCTCCATCCACTTGTGAAACTGTTCGGTACGATGCGACCACGGCTCTTTAAAGTGTCATTAAACCTCAATAAATTAATAATTTGACTGTGGAATTCATTTACCAAACACGAGACGACGAGAATTGTAAACCAAGTTACTGAAGAACTAAAAGCATTCATTTCTAGCCCCAAAAATATTGGAACGATTTCAACGAGTTAGAAGCTTAGTTGTTTATGAAAATATTGAAAAAATAAAATTTATTGGTGATATTTGTGATAAGCGGTACTTTCGGCGATAAATAAATATATAAAAAAATAATAAATAAATAAATAAATAAATAAATACTTTGGGCAAGTGTAGCATCTTACATGTCTTCAAGGCCAGGATTTCAAGCAGCTTTGCAAAAACAAAATGGAAGAAAGTCATAGAAACACGAGGGGGCGCGGTGGCTCAGTAGGTAGAGGTGCAGGCTGCAAGCAGAGAGGTCCTCGATTCGAATCCCACCTGCGGCAATCGCGTTGTGTCCTTGGGCAACGCACTTCACCCCCATTGCCCACGTGGGGGCACGGTGACGCTGTGTACTACGGCGTACTGTACGTCGATGGTGCACCTGTATTCAACCAATGCTAACCCTGCTTTTGTGGAGTTAGTATGTTGAGGAGCTGACAGTTGCTGGCCGTTGCTTGGTGGTTCTCTCCTGGTACTCCGGCTTCCTCCACCCGTAAAACTGTTGAGGTCATGATTAGCCATTGTGCAGAAATATGTGACCTTAATCACCAATAAATAAATAAATAAATCATAGAAACACGAGGAATGTGCCACAACGAAACAAATTGCGGAAGTGTAGCCTTTTTGAACTGTTCTATCATCAAGTCTCCTCTGCGGGAGATCTGGTGATACAACAGTTCAAGGGAAGAATTGGTACTAACGACACAAAAGAATCGATACACGCGCTAACATCACAACGCAGGTGGCAATCACAGTGGAACACGATATGGCGTCAATACCGAGGTCTCACAAATCGAGACGATACAGTACATGATATACTACTGTTAATCTGGAGTGAACGATTGTTCATTGTTTACAAAGAAAGAAAGAAAGAAAGAAAGAAAGAAAGAAAGAAAGAAAGAAAGAAAGAAATATTTGAGTAACCAATATACGTATAGCCTATATCATGTCTTTAAAGCCGAGATTTGTAAACCCTTAATATTCAGCTCTCAGTTTTCAGACAGCTTTGAAAAACAAATGAAGAAGTGATCAAATTTCTCAGTTTATTTTTTGTTCATATTTCTGTTTACAGATTCCGACCGGTAGTTCAACATCTTTGAAAATCGGAAGTTTTTACAAACATTACAGAGAACAGACAACACAGGTTAGAATTTTTGCATTGACATACATATTTCTAGAACAAGAAAGAGAGCCACAAGCAGCGGCCACCTGGTAAAATAGCTTTCCATCTTTGTTTGCCTGTGTACCTGGTAGGGTTCCGTATCCCTTGTCTATACAGACATATTCAGTGGCTGCAGCATGACCGTAATGTCCAGCAGCAAGCCATCCTTTATATTCTACTCTCCAATACTTGGGACATGACCGCTTTGCTGGAATCATAATTGTCTTCATTCTGTTGTGTGTGGCACAGACTGCGCATGGAACGTCATGCTGCCATTTTGGACCCATTTCATACTCGGCTCCATATATCCAAGTGTAAATTTTGTGTTTATTGTTTTTTGGAAATGTCCTTAAAACCGGATTTCTGGGTAGACAAAGGGCATTAACCCCTGCTCCCTTGTGACTGTAATGTCCACCACCAGCAGCTCCTGAAATTGAAACAATATTTTCAAAATCTGTGAAGCAGGAGTTCTTAATCAAAATGTTATGTTACTTGGTAGGTCATTGGATCACATTACTCCACTTATTCATGTCGTAGAACCCAACTATGGTGCGGGGAGGGGGTACATGCCCCCAACATTTTCCAGGAATGGTTGAGAGAATATAGAAAGAGAGGAAGATAGAGAGAGAGAGAGAGAGAGAGACAGAGACAGAGACAGAGACAGAGACAGAGACAGAGAGGGACAGACAGAAACAGACTTAGAGTAGGTGTGTGTGTGTGTGTGTTTGTATGTGTGTGAGAGAGAGAAAGAGAGAGAGAGAGAGAGAGAGAGATCGGGACAGAGAGAGAGAGAGAAATATCGGGTCAACGTTATCCCACGACTCAACTGCAGTCCCCTGCAACCTGCATATTTCTCCTTTGGTTCCCTTTTCAGGGTATTATTATGGAGATGGTGCACAGAGTATTTACTTTCTAGTTGCGTCCAAAGATTCTCTCGTTTTATTTAACTTTAAAGTCGACACATTTTCGCCTCACAGCTAACAAATATCCCCACTGTGTCAAAACATTGCTTCGAAAATGTGTTAATATGGACTTCAAACCGAAATGAAGCAGGTTCGATCCTTACCATCGGTAATTGCTTTGTGTCTTTGAGGAATGCACTCTATCCCAATAGACCACTTGTGGGTACGATGGCTCATTGCACTAAGCGATGGTGTACTTGTCATCAATCAATGATAAACCTACTTTTATTACTCACCTGTACTATGAAATCCCCATCTTGTGTAACACTAAACCATGTGGAAAAATGAAAATCTGTTCCGCACACATGTGCGGAACAGAAATCGTTGAAGGACTATTTTTAAATAGAAGCGGAATTTCACGGGAATTTTCTACAAATAGTGCACCGCAATTACAATTTGAATCACTAACGATGGCTAAAAATAGTAATGCGCGTTCCACTCGCTAATTTGGTTGGTGATAAATGTGTTTTTTATTAATAATTTATACCCTGAGAACTAATGTGTTATATGTGCCACATGGCACATAGAACACATTGGAACTCAGGGGGCAATCTTGTCAAATGAATTGCTGAGTGGCCTTCTAGTAATTGCTTTCACAGTTGTGAAGGCGTGTAATAAACAGAGAACAGCCTCTCGTTTTATCGTTCTATGCTGGCACGCGTGCAATATCGATTAACAATTCACACACGTGTGTCGTTCTGGGTATGTATGAGTTAGTGCATTGGCGAGTCTGACAGTTGCTCGTTTCTGGTCAGTTTTTCCCTCCGAGTACATCTGCTTCTGCTTAATGTGAGGTGACTGTGGATGCCGAAAGTATCGTTAAACCCCAATAATTAAATACATAATAAATATATTTACATTATGTTTTACTTTTAATTAAGTTGATAATTTCCACTATGTCAAAATACCAAACTTTCAAACAGCATTTTTTTTCAACAATGCAATTGAAAAATTATTTAACTCAACCTTGTTTGTCAGAGATCAAAAAGCCCCGTCAAACAATGTTGGATTGACTGAATTCATTGTTGCATTATGAGAAAAATGTATAGCTTGAAATACTGATATTTTGGCTAAGTGTTAATTATTCTTGCTTTAGACATGTCCATGTAACAAACAGCATACTGAAACCGTTTTATTGTTTTATCATTTGCACGTAAAAAATAACATGGACCGGAGTGTAACTTGGAATGGAATGCGCGGCCGAAAGGCAGCATGACTAACAATTTTCCTCACTGGAAGGTTCACTCCCCTTAATTTCCTAAAGATGTCAGTAAATTTAGAACTGCTGGTATGGCAATTTCGTAAATTCAGAAATGTTAGCCCACGCTTGGGGTCCGCATACCGAATCAGACAAATGTGTTCCAGAACCGAATTATCTTTGCCATCAAAGGGATTTTTTTTGATTGGCATCCAATTTTCAGAGAAAGAATCACGTGACTTCCGGTGCGGAATTTCAGATTGAAATGAAATTGCCCTACCCCCCCCCCCCCCCCCTCCACCTCCCTGGGAATAATTGGGCCGATATCAGCAATCAACAAAATGTCAAAAACGTTCGTTTTCTGTTGCAATGCTTTGCATGATTTTTACATGTACACATTACTCGCTCGAATTC
Source organism: Pictodentalium vernedei (assembly GCA_031216915.1). Lineage (NCBI taxonomy): Eukaryota > Metazoa > Mollusca > Scaphopoda > Dentaliida > Dentaliidae > Pictodentalium > Pictodentalium vernedei. The sequence goes on from CM062295.1 coordinate 780,825,416, forward strand.
TGTCCGGTACTAGGTGGGAGGTTTACCAATATGATCAGCTGATAATTTCGTAATTTCAAATTGAACTCTCCTGATTTGGATGCAACTTTTCAATTCGGCGATTCTACCTTCATTGAAAAACCGCAGAAAAACTGAGGATCTGGTTGATTATATTGGTGCAATTTCACACAGACATGCATGAACACGTAGCTCGTGATACAGCAAAACGAAGAGCAGTTTTTGAATTGTCTACGTTTTAAGATGTTGCTAAAATAATGAAAAGTTTGCTTGGAAATAGGGGGTCCTCCTAAACACCGATGTCACCTATGGCCGCGCGATTTAACCACAATTATCACATTTAAAAATGTAATTCCAATTAAATAATCTTGGTTTGGAGGGGGCGACAGCTTCCGACAATTAGTTTTGTAAATTAATTGTTTTTCTCAGCAAAACGCATAGCATATAACAGGTGAAAGTTAAGGTGCTAACTGCTATATAAATAACCAAATTTTGTTTATTTTGAAATTCCCACCTCTGATATTCCTTAAATTCAAAGTAAATATGCACAAATTATACATCAAAATGAACGTTGATATGGAGAGAACATGAAACACATACATAATAAATAGAGTATATGGAATGAGCCCAAACGGAAAATTCGGACGAGTTTCATAAATATTATATGAGAAAAGCACTCATTTCATATTCTATTTATCATATGACACACACACACACACAAATTAGCCACTTAGTATGACTTTTTAACCCATCACCTAACTTGAGTTGCAGACGGCCATGGAAAAAACATCCCCGGAAAACTAAAAAAATTCATGTTTTGCTTCCAAAACATAGGTTATGACCCCTCATTGGAACGAGCTCGTCGAGCTCGTTCCAATGAGGGGTCATAACGTATGTTTTGGAAGCAAAAAGTGAAAATATATAAAAAAAAATGAATGGCGTTTTTCTTGTAGGTAAAAGACTAATACAATATAACCCACCCTAAATAGGACAGATAACGTAAATTCTCCCAACTGAAATTATGCAAATGTCACCCAGGTGTATTTTGTTTAGCCAATCAAAGTGTCCAGTTTTGAAATTGACCAATGAAAGCTCCCAACTCTAATTATGCAAATTATGAAAATGTGGCCCAGTTTTATTTTGTTCAGCCAATCAAATTGTCTAGTTTTGAAATTGACCAATGAAATTGACGCAAGGCTTTATTTATCACTGATTAATATGAAAACAACATAATGTAATTCCAATTAAATAATGTTGGTTTGGAGGAGGTGACCACTGCAAACAATTAGTTTTGTAAATTAACCGCTTTTTCGATAATAGTGGATGTCTACAAGGAGGTCAGGTTTATAAATAATCCTTTTTAACGAGTGAAAGGGGACCTGGACGATTATCGCAAGTTAAAACAGCTCGCACCCTCATCTCGAAATAAGCAAGGTTTAGCAAACTCCATAGGTGGAGAAATGAGTTTCTTATTTGGAACAGTCACTGAATCTGATTTAAAGGGGATGAAGGAAAATTTAAGACGTTTGTCTGTAAACCAAGCATTGGTGCAATATGTACAGTAGCTAAGTCTAAGTTTAATTAAATTAACATATCACGCCGTACAAGAGAATTGAGAATTTATGGTAAATTTATCGCGAGTAGTATCACTTTTGCGTGATCAAGTGGAAATTATATTTCAGGGACATGAGAATCAGTTAACTCTTTTAGGGCATTTTGTACAGTCCTTTCATCAACTTGAGACAGTGTTAACTGAAATTGTGTTAATGTTAATAACAGCAGAAAACTATATGGATGATCTGCTTGAGCAAATGGATGTGCTTGCAAATGAAAAATTATCACCCAGAGTAGTGTTTAACAGATTACCAAAAATGGTCGCAGAACGATTACCGGTTATTTGAGCTCACAATCGGCCGATTCTGATGCCGATCCCGATTGTAATACCATGCACTACTAGACAAGTCGAGGCTCGAAAGAACTACATTAAACTAAACATTTTTATTTATTGACTGGAGTCGTAGTAAAATTACCAGTCGCGCACACTTGGGCTGTAAACGTGGCTCTCACAGAGCCACGTTTACCGCCCAAGTGTGCGCGACTGGTAATTTTACTGCCACCTGAGTCAATGGAGTACAATCTTCACTTCCCTGGTAGGAACTGGCGATTGCCGCAAGTACGTTCAATTGTGAGCTTCACTTGTCGTTTAACTTGTGTATCCCGTAAAAGGGGCGTCTGGAGAGATTAAGCTTACACACTGTGGTTCTTTCTCAACTTTATTGGATGGTATCATTGGCATCATTTTACATTAGCAGTTGAACAAGATAATACAATGCGATTAATGAATCATTGCAAAATGCTTGGCAACAATCGGTTGAACCGATGTTCCAGGAGCCGTTGTCATCCGATTGCATAGAATCGGCCGATTGTGGTGGCCGGTTCCGAACATCAGTTGAACACTAACCCAGAGTCGTCAGTCCTACTTTATTGAGTTCAGTATTAACCCTTTACCTAACATGAAAAGCAGACGACACTTGCAAACAAAATTCTTGAATAACTAATGTTTTTCATTTTTCGTCTCAAAAACATAGGTTATGACCCCTCGTTGGAACGAGCTCGACGAGCACGTTCCAACGAGGGGTCATAACCTATGTTTTTGAGACAAAGAATGAAAAAAATAATGAAAATTAATTGTCGATTTTTGAGAATAGCGCTGGCCGGTTTTGGCCGTTACGTTGGGTAAAGGGTTAACGAGCATTCAGGATAGACTCTTCGAACATACCCAACTTCCTTTAAAAATTCAGAAGGAGCTATGGCAGTACTATCATTGTTGACAACTGTGATAGTGTTTGTCGATGATAAACTAGTTATTCTGGTAAAAGTTCCGTTGATTAACATAAATTTTCAATTTGAGATTGTTAAAGTGCAAGCCTTGTCCTTCTCATTCATGGATGTGAGTCGAGAAGCATCAATAACTGTAAATAAAATGGTTTACTTGCATTACTTGTGGACAAACCAATAACTGTAAATAAAATGGTTTACTTGCATTACTTGTGGACAAACCAAGAACCTGTTATATACCGGAATTGGGTCATGACAAATGTGTAGATGACAAGAAATTGTTCTGCCCCTTGAGAGGAGCTGTAAGAATGATACATACAACTTTTAGTTACCTATTGTCATTGTTTCTAAATATGAGACTTGAGATCAGGAAACTATGTACAACTAATGTCAAATTAAATATGGATTTATCTTCTGCAACACGTATTGAGGGGGGTCTTTGGTATATCACTACCGACGTACCACTGCGATTCTCAATTACGTGTCCGTGGCGTAAAAATCTGAAACCACGTCGAATTATGTCACCGATCGGTACATTATAATTGAATCCTTTGTGTATCGCAACTAGTGGCCAGCTATTATTGAATAGTTATTTTCATCGCCGAGATAATATTTCGTATCGTTTAGTATCTAAGACAGTCCTGCCCAATTTCTCGTTGAATCAATCTTGGCAACCTGTGTTCAACAAAGTGAACATATCAAACTTCGTAATCCCGAAATCCTTACAACACCTAGAGGAATTGAAGATGGATGACCTCTTACAAGAATTAGACAAAATGCAGTTAGCCACAGTAGAACCATTTGAAGCAGCAGAGTGGGCATATTTTGTGGGATGCATGTTACTTATATTGGGAATATACTTGCCGATAAGATGTATTAGGGCAAAAGGTCATATTAAGTTTCTCCACATATTCCTACGATATATCAATAAGCGGAAAAGAAATCCTAATTTTTCTGCTGATGTATGTGAAATGTCGAATGTTGCATTTAATGCTGACGAAAATGATCCTATATATACGACTATGGGACAACCGAAAACCACTACAATTCCGACGACACCACCTTCGGATGAAATAGTGACAATTATGAGACAATTAGCTAAGAACCAAGCGACAAAGACAGCTGAGAGACAGGGCAAACCTGTGAAGTCCTCGTCTCCACTTCAACTATATCCGTCAGTAAACTATGATGTAAACACTGGAGAAGTGCATGCAAGCTTACGAGCTCGAGATTCAAATAATCTGACAAATCTTAACTTATATTAAATAACACCTTAACATTGAACAACCTTATTTGTGTTTTCAGTTATTACAATGAGTGACTCAAGTAGCAGAGAAACAGTATATAGTGATGAAAGTGAAGCTATTGGAACAGAGCATCATTGTAGGGGTCAAACGTATGAGGAGGCGGAGAGCCGTTGGAGTGATCAGGAAGACATTTCTGCAACTCCCTTTGTAGACACTATGTACATTTAAAACTAGAAGTCCTGTCATGAAATGCGCACAAATAGCACGTCGACTTGCGCGTTAATCTACGCGTTATGACCATAGTTAGGCTATCAAATTTTGTACATATGGCTTGTGCACAAGCAATGTTTCAACCAATGGACCTCCGGGTAACCCGGAGGCCCATTGGCAGAAACATTGCCTGTGTTTGCTATGAGTAATCAGGAGAACCTGCCGTGCTTTAGATGCCATTTGATATGGCAATTGCGCGTAATTCCTACGCGCAATTAAACCTAGATAAGCGCACAATTCGTGAGAGGACTTCTAGTTTAAACTGCACCCATTACCCTGAGAATATGCTACTCATCAATTTACAGTTTAAACTAGAAGTCCTGTCCCGAATTGTGCGCTTATCTAGGCTTAATTGCGCGTTGGAATTGCGCGCAATTGTCATATCGAATGGCACCCAAAGCACGGCAGGTTCTCCTGGTTACTCATAGCAAACACATGCAATGTTTCTGCCAATGGACCTCCGGGTTACCCGGAAGTCCATTGGCTGAAACATTGTTTGTGCACAGGCCATATGGACAAAATTCGATAGCCTTACTATGGTCATAACGCGTAGATTAACGCGCAGATCGACGTGCTATTTGTGCGCATTTCATGACAGGACTTCTAGTTTTAACTGTAGCTAGGAGTCGCGTCTACTATGTTCACTGCCACTACCTGCTGAGCAAGGCTGCCATGTGTGCTTGCCTTCACCTTGCCCAAACCGATGCATAAAAAACACACTGTAAAATCAAACAGGCCATATGTACAGAATATGATAATTTTAATTGGGTCATAACGCGCACATTAACGCGCATATCAACGTCCTATTTATGCGCATTTCATGACAGGACTTCTAGTTTTAACTGTATGTACAATGGTGAGCCTCCACCTGCCGTTTGCTCTCGCACTGGCCGAACGTCCTCGGTTATAAATAGTGTTGTTCAACCAAATACATATGAACTGAAGTATTTAAAATCTCAACGTATATTCACATTGATACCTTCGGATGTGTTTACTATGATTTTCAGAATATTTCACTCACAGTTGAGGAAGAAAGTGATATAATTTATTGGTATGATTCTGCTTGTCCATACCACATTATATTAAACATCGATGTCGAATTCTGAGTACTTTAAATCGTCCTGATTTGGTGAAAGCGGGAATAGGAATTGATTATTCAAGACATCATTATTGCACAGAGTATTCTTGAACCGATTAGTTCACGAAATGAAATTTGTTCAAATCCTGGGTTAATATTTGTGCTCCCAATGGGAGCTGGAATTGGCTTTGTAAACGAAGAATTAGAATTTTTCTATCAAGTTCCCTGCGAAGGTGTGTAATTAAGATTAATCCATACAGGATGTATGAAGGGGCTCCATAGGGGAACTCCACTTTTTACATTGTGATAAACTGGAGAGACGGCATCATGCTTGGACTACAATAGTCACTCCTGGGGGGGGGGGGGGGGCTCAAGGATTGACAATGGATCCTATGGAGACTGATTGCTTACATTCTGTAGAAGTATTTAGACATAAATTCGTGCCGATGGTTACATGGAACACGACAGAATCTATATTGTTCATATTTACGTTTGATTCATTATCTCATGCAAGCAGTATCAAGTTTAGTAAGTTGCCACAATGACTGCCAGTGGTGTTGAAACGATTGGTCGTATTGCTGTTTCATCGTCTGATATCACTGTCAGTTAATTTGTAAACAATCTAGTTACCCAATTCTTCTTCAATCACTGTCAAGACAAAGTGGGCAATAACAAACGAACATAAAATACACTCAACAGCCAATTGTTTTCACCGTTGAAGTATAACTTCGATCTGTTGTGCATGTTACTTATTTATGTGACAATCTAAGAATAATATACGGCATTTTGTGCATGGACTTCTGGGATTGGTTATCATTTGTGAAACATTGTGTTGTTTCATGCGGAATTTTCCGGCACTGAATATGAATCTACGAAATTGAGTGAATTGCAGTGTAAGAAGCTCTTTGAAAACACAGCCGTTATGAACGTATTTTCAGTCGTTGATTTCCGCTTCACAACGAAAGCAATCTGAATTACTGTGTACAAAATGGGACCTACTTTTGTTGTGACCTGTATATCCACATGGGTTTTGAATCGGAAATTTGAATTAGAACATAAATCAGAAATTAAATCATGTAAATAAATACATGTTTCTTAATTGCCCTTTGATATCTGTCAGAAAATTTCATCTTGAAACTAAATTTAAATGGAGGTGTATGAGCTTATCTCACCTATTTTCGCACTGATAAAAGACGCTGATGGACGACAAAGCAAGGCCACATCGTTACCATGCTGAGAACGCATTCATTCAAAACAACGCTATTACAACCCTACCTTGGCCTGCAGTGAGCCCCGATTTGAATCCCTTAAAACACATCAAGGACTTTCTTGGAGCCGTGTGCAAGCAAGGAATCCGCCTGTTCAGACTTTGGCCGATTTGGAAGCTCCATTGCATGAGGAGTGGCAGCAATTGCATCTGGACCGTATCAGAAGGCTCACTGGTAGCATTAGGAGGAGGGTTCAGGCTGTCAACCGGGCACGTGATGGATACACTCGCTGCTGACTTTAGACACCGCTATTGTGTTCAGGAGTTCACAAATTACATGTTTTGTAAGTAATTAGTGGCATTGTTTAATCATGGTCCGTTCCAGCACCATACTTGTCGAGAGAACATTTTCCATCAAAAACATTAGTGGAACATATGTGTAATTAGCGCCATTAAAATTATGCTTATTTTCATCATTGTGTTGTCTTTCATTTGTCAATAGACCATTCTTTTCGCAAACAATCACTTTTGGCCATCTCAAAGATAGCATGGAAGTAATGACAGTTTTTGTTAATACCACTGCGATAAAAACAGGGGGGGGGGGGTGCTTAATTAAGTTCCAGATGTATATATTTTAGACATTTAAAATATGTTTACCAGCCTGCGCAAGTGCGTTCCTGTATGCGCGTGGAATGTGTATGTGTGCGTGATTGCCATTAGTTTAAATGATTAACTCGACACATTAATTGTTTTGTGCTCATGAGTGTTAACCCGTTAAGACTTATCCAGGAAGCCTTCGATAGGTGCGAGCCATATTCATTAACCCATTCACACGCGTGTGCCGTTCTGTGTATTGATGCAATATGCGGACGAAATATCACAGGCTTGTCTGTACATTGATATTTATGCATGCTCCCAGGTGTTTCGTTGTTTGAATTATCGTGCAACATGCGTCCGGAAAGTAGTGGAGGTGCGCATGTCCCCTGTGTCCACCCTGTAACTCCGCCTGTGCCCTGTATCCATGCTCTGGGATAGAACTATATAAGAAATAACTAGCAGCTTTTTTAAAAGAACATTTTTAAATGGAACTTTGGCTTCGGTGCTCTTTGTTCATAATTTTCCTGGAGGAAAACTGGACGAGATTAGGACCAGGAAGTTTTAAAAATGTTTCTCCAATGCGTATTGATTTCGTATCTTGGGGACAACATTCAACCTTTCATTTTTAATCGCGAAGCAATTATTTGCGTTAAATACAGGCTAATTTTTGTTCCAGAAAATATGCGGGGTGGGGGTGTGGTTGGGGTGAAGGGGGGGGGGGGGGGAGTAAGGGATGCAACGTAAAACAATGAATGGAAAAACAGACGGAACGCAGATAAGTTACAAACTATGCCAGGGGTTTTGCCAAGTAGGATTGGGTAGGGAGGGTCTGGAACAGACCTGAATTCCCCCACCCAACAATAAAAACAAAAATGAAACTATGCATCGAGGGATAGCTTATGTAATTACATGTTGTATTCACCATTAGAGGAGACTGACGTTCAACCTGGCCAAATGATGTCCCAAGATAAAGTCATCCGGAGCGTATTTTTCCTGGTAAAATCTCCGGGAAGACCTTGTAAGTCTTAATTAATCGGAGGGTAAAAATGCCTACCATACCCTCTCCAATTCAGTCCTAAGACCTTCGTAACATGCTGCCCTTCCCCTATCAGTCCATGTGTCAGTGTCCATCCACCCGTCACCACCCAATATAGATGTATGGCTTTGCTCCTGAAGCACGGGTTTAACCCATAAAATTAGAAGGGACGATCTTTCCAACCCAGGGACTGATACGTATAATTTCATTAACCCTTTACCTAAAGTAACGGCCAAAACCGGCCAGCGCTATTCTCCAAAATCACCAATTAATTTTCATTATTTTTTTCATTTTTTGTCTCAAAATCATAGGTTATGACCCCTCGTTGGAACGACCTCGTCGAGCTCGTTCCAATGAGGGTCATAACCTATGTTTTTGAGACAAAAAAAGAAAGAAATTAGTTATTCAAAAATTATTTTTGCAAGTGTCGTCTGCTTTTCAGGTTAGGTAAAGGGTTAAGTAGGATGGTTGTTAAGTGAACGTGTGAGGAGATGTCTAATCAATTTTCTCAACGTGTAGCCTTGTGGCAGCCTTGTGGTAGCCTTGTGGCAGCCTTGTGGCAGCCTTGTGGTAGCCTTGTGGTAGCCTTGTGGTAGCCTTGTGGCAGCCCTGTGGCAGCCTTGTGGCAGCCCAGTGGCAGCCTTGTGGCAGCACGTTGAGAATTTCGATGTGTTTACCCCCAATATATTAAAAATGTACTCTTCCAGTCGTCGCTTTTGAACTGTCACGGAAGATACCATCACAGTCTAAAGGGTCAAGGCGGATTAATATACTTGAGACTGTTATTCGCAATGATAAATTACCGCTATATATCAGCTTTGAACCGGCGCCACATCTTGAAGATCCCCATCTGTAATATACGCTTCCTGTAAAATATAAAAACGACATATATTTAAATCCGAAACATTCCATCGGTTTATTTCTTCGAATCAAAGGATATACGAATGCGAGGCGTAAAACAGTCCTGTATTCCACCCCTTGATAAAACTAAACTCAGTTGCGCCAGGGTAGTTGGGGGGCCAATATTTCTTCAAATGTTGCATTCTGAAAATTCAGCTTCCTACTTATTTCCGTTTCTTGGCTAAAGGTGTAACTCTTTACCCATAACGAACAACGGACAACGCTTGCCACAAAAATTCAATAACTTTTTTCGGCCTCCCAAACATGGATTAAAACCCCTTTCTCACCTGATTCGAACGAGCTCATTCCAACGTGGGGTTATTAACTATGCAAATGAAAATTAAAACACAAATTAATGACTTTTATTTATCTAGCCCAGCCCACTTTCCTCTGTTACTTTACTTAAACACGTATATAGGTGTAGTAATCTGCTGTATATAGGTGTAGTAATCTGCTGTATATAGGTGTAGTAATCTGCTGTATATAGGTGTAGTAATCTGCTGTATATAGGTGTAGTAATCTACTGTATATAGGTGTAGTAATCTGCTGTATATAGGTGTAGTAATCTGCTGTACATAGGTGTAGTAATCTGCTGTACATAGGTGTAGTAATCTGCTGTACATAGGTGTAGTAATCTGCTGTATATAGGTGTAGTAATCTGCTGTATATAGGTGTAGTAATCTGCTGTATATAGGTGTAGTAATCTGCTGTATATAGGTGTAGTAATCTGCTGTATATAGGTGTAGTAATCTGCTGTATATAGGTGTAGTAATCTGCTGTATATAGGTGTAGTAATCTGCTGTACATAGGTGTAGTAATCTGCTGCACATAGGTGTGGTAATCTGCTGTATATAGGTGTGGTAATCTGCTGTATATAGGTGTGGTAATCTGCTGTATATAGGTGTGGTAATCTGCTGTATATAGGTGTGGTAACCTGCTGTATATAGGTGTAGTAATCTGCTGTATATAGGTGTAGTAATCTGCTGTATATAGGTGTAGTAATCTGCTGTATATAGGTGTAGTAATCTGCTGTATATAGGTGTAGTAATCTGCTGTATATAGGTGTAGTAATCTGCTGTATATAGGTGTAGTAATCTGCTGTATATAGGTGTAGTAATCTGCTGTATGTAGGTGTAGTAATCTACTGTATATAGGTGTAGTAATCTGCTGTATATAGGTGTAGTAATCTGCTGTACATAGGTGTGGTAATCTGCTGTATATAGGTGTGGTAATCTGCTGTATATAGGTGTGGTAATCTGCTGTATATAGGTGTGGTAATCTACTGTATATAGGTGTGGTAATCTGCTGTATATAGGTGTAGTAATCTGCTGTATATAGGTGTAGTAATCTGCTGTATATAGGTGTAGTAATCTGCTGTATATAGGTGTAGTAATCTGCTGTACATAGGTGTAGTAATCTGCTGCACATAGGTGTAGTAACCTGCTGTATATAGGTGTGGTAATCTGCTGTATATAGGTGTGGTAATCTGCTGTATATAGGTGTGGTAATCTACTGTAGATAGGTGTAGTAATCTGCTGTATATAGGTGTAGTAATCTGCTGTATATAGGTGTAGTAATCTGCTGTATATGGGTATAGTAATCTGCTGTATATAGGTGTAGTAATCTGCTGTATATAGGTGTAGTAATCTACTGTATATAGGTGTAGTAATCTGCTGTATATAGGTGGGGTAATCTGCTGTATATAGGTGTAGTAATCTGCTGTATATATGTGTAGTAATCTACTGTATATAGGTGTAGTAATCTGCTGTATATAGGTGTAGTAATCTACTGTATATAGGTGTAGTAATCTGCTGTATATAGGTGTAGTAATCTACTGTATATAGGTGTAGTAATCTGCTGTATATAGGTTTAGTAATCGGCTGTATATAGGTGTGGTAATCTGCTGTATATAGGTGTGGTAATCTGCTGTATATAGGTGTGGTAATCTGCTGTATATAGGTGTGGTAATCTGCTGTATATAGGTGTAGTAATCTGCTGTATATAGGTGTGGTAATCTGCTGTATATAGGTGTAGTAATCGGCTATATATAGGTGTAGTAATCTGCTGTATATAGGTGTGGTAATCTGCTGTATATAGGTGTGGTAATCTGCTGTATATAGGTGTGGTAATCTGCTGTATATAGGTGGAGTAATCTGCTGTATATAGGTGGAGTAATCTGCTGTATATAGGTGTAGTAATCTGCTGAGAAAATGATCATATAGTATAGCTGTAAACACTCAACTTTTTAGAATGAACACAATTAAATGACCATATTTCCATCCATCGGCTCTTACAGTACTGTCGCCGTGGATTGGTCGTAATCCACGCGTGGGCGGAGACGTCCACGCATGCGTTTTCCAGGAAATAAAAATGATCAGCAGCAAAAGCAAATTTTTAATTAATGAAGCACCGGGTTTTACCCTGGCTGTACCCTGGTTTTACCCTGGTTGTACCCTGGTTTTACCCTGATTGTACCCGGTGCCCTATTAATTAAATTTTTGATGATTATTACTATGATTAGTGTTTAGAATCTAACATTATTGCGCCCGTTGAAATATTGACCATCCCTGGAAAGTGACCAGACCACGTCGGCTGTACTGTTGTTTAAACCAGTCATCTGATAGTAGAACATCGGCATCCAGTTTAAACCGGTCATCATATAGTAGAACATCAGCCTCTAGATTAAACGGGTCATCCGATAGTAGAACATCGGCCACTAGTTTAAACCGGTAAACCGATAGCAGAGCATCGGCCTCTAGTTTAAATCGGTCATCCGATAGTAGAACATCGGCCTCTAGTTTAAACCGGTCATCATATAGTAGAACATCGGCCTCTAGATTAAACGGGTCATCCGATAGTAGAACATCGGCCACTAGTTTAAACCGGTCAACCGATAGTAGAGCATCGGCCTCTAGTTTAATTCGGTCATCCGATAGTAGAACATCGGCCTCTAGTTTAAACCGGTCATCCGATAGCAGAACATAGGCCTCTAGTTTAAACCGGTCATCCGATAGTAGAACATCGGCCTCTAGTTTAAACCGGTCATCCGATAGTAGAACATCGGCCTCTAGTTTAAACCGGTCATCCTGTAGTAGAACATCGGCCGCTAGTTTAAACCAGTCATCCGATAGTAGAACATCGGCCTCTAGTTTAAACCGGTCATCCGATAGTAGAACATCGGCCTCTAGTTTAAACCGGTCATCCTGTAGTAGAACATCGGCCGCTAGTTTAAACCGGTCATCCGATAGTAGAACATCGGCCGCTAGTTTAAACCGGTCATCCGATAGTAGAACATCGGCCTCTAGATTAAACTGGTCATCCGATAGCAGAACATAGGCCTCTAGTTTAAACCGGTCATCCGATAGTAGAACATCGGCCTCTAGTTTAAACCGGTCATCCGATAGTAGAACATCGGCCTCTAGTTTAAACCGGTCATCCGTGAGTAGAACATCGGCCTCTAGTTTAAACCGGTCATCCGATAGTAGAACATCGGCCTCTAGTTTAAACCGGTCATCCGATAGTAGAACATCGGCCTCTAGTTTAAACTGGTCATCCGATAGCAGAACATAGGCCTCTAGTTTAAACCGGTCATCCTATAGTAGAACATCGGCCTCTAGTTTAAACCGGTCATCCGATAGTAGAACATCGGCCTCCAGTTTAAACCGGTCATCCGAGAGTAGAACATCGGCCTCCAGTTTAAACCGGCCATCCGAGAGTAGAACATCGGCCTCTAGTTTAAACCGGTCATCCCTATAGTAGAACATCGGCCTCTAGGTTAAATCGGTCATCCGATAGTAGAACATCGGCCTCTAGTTTAAACCGGTCATCCAATAGTAGAACATCAGCCTCCAGTTTAAACCAGTCATCCGATAATAGAACATCGGCATCCAGTTTAAACCGGTCATCCGGTAGTAGAACATCGGGCTCTAGTTTAAACCGGTCATCCAATAATAGAACATTGGCCTCTAGTTTAAACCGGTCATCCGATGTAGAACATCGGCCACTAGGTTAAATCGGTCATCCGATAGTAGAACATCGGCCTCTAATTTAGACCGGTCATCCGATAGGTTAAATCGGTCATCCGATAGTAGAACATCGGCATCTAGTTTAAACCGGTCCCCCGATAGTAGAACAAAGGCCTCTAGTTTAAACCGGTCATCCGATAGTAGAACATCGGCGTCTAGGTTAAATCGGTCATCCGATAGTAGAACATCAGCCTCTAGTTTAAACCGGTCATCCGATAGTAGAACATCGGACTCTATTTTAAACAAGTCATCATATAGTAGAACATCGGCCTCTAGATTAAACGGGTCATCCGATAGTAGAACATCGGCCACTAGTTTAAACCGGTCAACCGATAGTAGAGCATCGGCCCCTAGTTTAAATCGGTCATCCGATAGTAGAACATCGGCCTCTAGTTTAAACCGGTCATCATATAGTAGAACATCGGCCTCTAGATTAAACGGGTCATCCGATAGTAGAACATCGGCCACTAGTTTAAACCGGTCATCCGATAGTAGAGCATCAGCCTCTAGTTTAAACCAGTCATCCAATAGTAGAACATCGGCCTCTAGTTTAAACCGGTCATCCTATAGTAGAACATCGGCCTCTAGTTTAAACCGGTCATCCGATAGTAGAACATCGGCCTCTAGTTTAAACCGGTCATCCGATAGCAGATCATAGGCCTCTAGTTTAAACCGGTCATCCGATAGTAGAACATCGGCCTCTAGTTTAAACCGGTAATCCGATAGTAGAACATCGGCCTCCAGTTTAAACCGGTCATCCGAGAGTAGAACATCGGCCTCCAGTTTAAACCGGCCATCCGAGAGTAGAACATCGGCCTCTAGTTTAAACCGGTCATCCGAGAGTAGAACATCGGCCTCTAGTTTAAACCGGCCATCCGAGAGTAGAACATCGGCCTCCAGTTTAAACCGGCCATCCGAGAGTAGAACTTCGGCCTCCAGTTTAAACCGGCCATCCGAGAGTAGAACATCGGCCTCTAGTTTAAACCGGTCATCCGAGAGTAGAACATCGGCCTCTAGTTTAAACCGGCCATCCGTGAGTAGAACATCGGCCTCTAGTTTAAACCGGTTATTCGAGAGTAGAACATCGGCCTCTAGTTTAAACCGGCCATCCGAGAGTAGAACATCGGTCTCCAGTTTAAACCGGCCATCCGTGAGTAGAACATCGGCCTCTAGTTTAAACCGGTTATTCGAGAGTAGAACATCGGCCTCTAGTTTAAACCGGTAATCCGATAGTAGAACATCGGCCTCCAGTTTAAACCGGTCATCCGAGAGTAGAACATCGGCCTCCAGTTTAAACCGGCCATCCGAGAGTAGAACATCGGCCTCTAGTTTAAACCGGCCATCCGAGAGTAGAACATCGGCCTCTAGTTTAAACCGGTCATCCGAGAGTAGAACATCGGCCTCTAGTTTAAACCGGCCATCCGAGAGTAGAACATCGGCCTCTAGTTTAAACCGGCCATCCGAGAGTAGAACATCGGCCTCTAGTTTAAACCGGTCATCCGTGAGTAGAACATCGGCCTCTAGTTTAAACCGGCCATCCGAGAGTAGAACATCGGACTCTAGTTTAAACCGGTTATTCGAGAGTAGAACATCGGCCTCTAGTTTAAACCGGCCATCCGTGAGTAGAACATCGGCCTCTAGTTTAAACCGGTTATTCGAGAGTAGAACATCGGCCTCTAGTTTAAACCGGCCATCCGAGAGTAGAACATCGGACTCTAGTTTAAACCGGTTATTCGAGAGTAGAACATCGGCCTCTAGTTTAAACCGGCCATCCGAGAGTAGAACATCGGACTCTAGTTTAAACCGGTTATTCGAGAGTAGAACATCGGACTCTAGTTTAAACCGGTCATCCGTGAGTAGAACATCGGCCTCTAGTTTAAACCGGCCATCCGTGAGTAGAACATCGGCCTCTAGTTTAAACCGGTTATTCGAGAGTAGAACATCGGCCTCTAGTTTAAACCGGCCATCCGAGAGTAGAACATCGGTCTCCAGTTTAAACCGGTTATTCGAGAGTAGAACATCGGCCTCTAGTTTAAACCGGCCATCCGTGAGTAGAACATCGGCCTCTAGTTTAAACCGGTTATTCGAGAGTAGAACATCGGCCTCTAGTTTAAACCGGTTATTCGAGAGTAGAACATCGGCCTCTAGTTTAAACCGGCCATCCGAGAGTAGAACATCGGTCTCCAGTTTAAACCGGCCATCCGAGAGTAGAACATCGGCCTCTAGTTTAAACCGTATTGCGATAGAAAGGAAGCAGAACAGTTGAAAATTTTGAACAAAATTCAATTTACTTCAAGACGCGTTCTCTCCAGAAGAATGGATGATTATTGACGTAACGCCCGTACAACCAGGTTTAGGCGTCTCCTGAGGGTCTCCAGAATGTTCACGTTTTTAGGGGCCCCCAGCAATTCCAACATTTGGGAAAAATTATTGAGGGTCTACAGTTTTGTAGTCGAAGCATTGGGTTTGGATGCTTCAATAGCAGCTTGCATAAAGAATCGGGGAGATATTGTCTGGAACCAATTATGGGAAGGAATGTGTACCTGGCATATTACAACACTAGACAGAAGTTCAAAGGATGAAACAATTTTAATTTTAATTCAAATGTGGATACATTCTGTACAAGTTGTTACATGAAACAGTAGAAGCATTATCCGAAACCAGTGGCGAAGATAGCTTTTCGCTGGCGGAGGGGCAAGCACAAAATCTTCCGACAGACCGAAAATTTTCCGACAGTGTAACAACAACAAAAACCCAAACAAACAGAATGAATCTGTTGTTTACTGCAAATGTACTGAAAATTGGGCTTTTTTACCCCAAATTTACCCAAAATGGCATGTTTTTATCCCCAAAGCCAGCATTTTAATGTTATTAGGCATAAATTCGCCTAAAAATGGTTCCAACAAATTTCCGACAAAACTTCTGGTGGGAGGGCCTCCGCCCCCCCCCGGCCCTCCCTTTATCTACGCCACTGTCCGAAACCAACCAATGCCAACATGACTCTTTCTCGGTTCGGGCGCTGACCATCTAACGAAGGAAGGAACACAGAAACGACACGAAAGGACAAAAGAAAATCACCACCGGGAATATTTTAATTAATGAAGCACCGGTTTTAATTAAATTTTTAACTATTGCCCTTATACTTAGAGTTTGTAATATAATATTATTGCATCGGCAGAAATATTACCCACTCGGGGAAAGTGGCCAGTCCACGACGGCAAAACTGTCACCACTAGCCATCACTACAACGTTCTTAACCCTTTACATAACGAATCGCCCGCATCCGCCCGCGCAATATGCAAATTGAGTAATTGAAAAAAAATAATTTTTCAAAATATTTCAACAAAACCATATCATGTGACCCCTCATTGGAACGAGCTCATTGAGCTCGTTCCAATGAGGGGTCACATGATGTGGTTTTGTTGAAGTTTTTGGAAAAATTTTAAAAAATTATATTTAAAATAATAAATTTTGATATCGTCTGCGTTGGGTAAATGGTTAAGCTAGTCAAGGCCGGATGGATATTGTACTGAATAGAATGTTTATACCCAGTCTATGTGCTAGAATATAACATTATAATGTACTGAAAAATCACAGTATTTGGCCTTAGGGCCCCACTATTTCTGTTACGCCACTTGGAAGAGTGCCAATATAGGCATGGGGGTAAATAGAGAGAAACAAACTGCAGGAGGGTTCAGGTAGGTAAAAACAAAAAATCTGTTCAGGAATAACTAAATGCGAGCAATATAAAGCGGAGCATTTCTAACCCACAACAGTTTCCACCTAACACTTTCCCATTTTACTGGAGAAATCCTGAACACAAAGAGTTGGAAGTTAACCCAATGTGACGTGATTAGCTTTGTTGCTTTAGGTTCAGTTTACTACAGGCGAACCTCTCATGGATAAAATCCCCTGATAAATCATCATAAATTACGTAAAATATTCTCCGAAATAGGAAGTCGGAAATTGTGTAGGCGGAAACAAGAATTGTGTCCCAGGAATACAAATTGAGCGTCATAAAACGGTTTGCCGCCCCAATGGACCCCATTTCATATCCATACAAACGTGTATACCAAAGTCTTTCCATGCAACAATGCACACCTTGAGAACATGATTAGGTCTATAGCAATAAGTGCACGTCGTGGAAACCGCGTGTTACCTTCAAAATCAATCAGGGTGCCCCCCCCCCCCCCCCCCATCAAACAAGACGGACGGGCGAATATACTCATTATTCAAATACACGATCCTCACATGCGCGCTGATACCACGTATCGTCACAGCATTGAGGTCCGCTGCTCACGCGGGCTATCTTGTCAACCACGTGGTACCTATCGGGCATTATGGTATTGCGACATATCTCAGGTTAAGGGGATATTAAGTACACCTACTATTATGTGAGTAGAAAGAGATGTTTACGGGATAAAAAAGCAAGAACGATTCAGCTATTACAGCTTTGTATGGTAGCGGATGCGGCGAACCGAAACGTAACCGGGAAATGTACTGATGTTAGTGACGTTACAACTGTTAAAACGTTTTCAGTGGTAGGTCTACGAAGAACGTGTTTTGCCCTCGTAAGGGAATGAAAAGGAAAATCATTCCAGGCGTGTTATACAAACTGTACACGGAGAGGGGATTGCAACTAAATCACCCGCGGAGTGGAGTTATCACCCAAGCCATAACTTTCAAAATTTTGTACATATCGACACAAAAACACAAGCAATGTTTCTGCCAATGGACCTCCGGGTTAAACCCGGAGGTCCATTGGCTGAAACTTTGCTTATGCTGGTTATGTTTTGCAACCAATTTGCAATTATTGCTTGGAAGGAATCTCCACTCTGCAGGTGATTTAGTGATAATACACTCTCCACGTACTGTACAATACAGATAAAATAGATTGCTCACAATGTTTTCATGTGACCATCGTGATAATACCTCACGAGACGTTAAAGTGTCACCGGAAATGCAAATCACACCTGCCATACGAATGGATGGGAAGCCAATGTGTCTGTTAGAGTTTGCACGGATTTTCTGGTTTTCGCTCTACAAAACATACTAACAAAACGTCTTCACCGAGCAAGCGCCATGTGACATACGCCTGTTGAACAAATTGTCATTTTATTCAACAAAACGTAACACTTTTCAGCGTGATTATTAAGCTTTGTACAATCATTTGATATGCATTCTGTTACGAAACCTTTCATTGGTGACTCAGCCAGTCAAAAATAAAGAAACAGAGATAAACTCTTAAGGTGCTATATAATTGAGGGAAATTTGTTTAGTTTGAAATTCCCTCCTCTGATATCCCAAAGATTTCAAATTAAATATACGCAACTTATGACAACAAAATGAATGTTGTGATGTATAGAACACGAAAAATACACAATCAACTCACAGAATTGTCAGGAATCACCAATGGTTCCTGGAAGTCTGCTGCCGTATTCGTATCAGAACTGATAATAAAATAATAAAAACAACACATGGCCAAATGTGCTTCAGATATCCAAGAACAAAGCTTGGCATTCAGAACCCTTTACGACATGACTGTATTTGGGGAGAGGACAACACTGTCTGCATTTCTTTTATTGAAGATGGATACCATGGCAGAGGGACATGCGCATATCACTCGATGCCATGAATCTGCATCGAAAAACAATCGCGTAATTCAAATTAAATTCAAACAGGTGTTATAATACCTGCCAAGTGATATGATAACTGTGCAGGCTCCATATAATTATAGTGTGTAGTCTGAAGGCGATCTTTCTCATTATTTGATTTTAGACTGCATTAGTATTGCGATGTTTTTTCAGCCCACATAACCTTGACCAAAATGTAAGCAAACAGACAACGGACACAAAGCCGAGAGTTTGGCAATTTACCCAAACGCAGCTCTATCGCTACGGTTTGAAGAATTCTCATTTCCAAGCTTTGTTCTTTGAAATACGAAGCTCATTTGGACTGAGTTGTTCTCCTGAAATGTTACTTTGTTATTAGTTCTGGTACGAACACTGTGGCAGACTTTCAGGAATCATTGGTGTCTGCTGTCAACACTGTGAATTGACTGCATATATTTCTTACGTTCTACGTCGCAAACCTTCACTTTGATGTATAATTTGTGTATATTTAATTTGTATATATGGAACATCAGAGGTGGGAATTTCAAAGTAAACAAATTTCTCTTACTGAAATAGCACTTTAAAGAAAAAAAACTCTGGATACCTGAATCCCAAACCAAAGCAATCTCGTCACTCCATATTAGGTATCGGACCTCACCAAAATAAAAACATTAACAATAATAAAGTCGAAAACCATAGGCTTAAAAAATAAAAGCTAATATCTGTCGCGACTGTTGTTACAAAACATTTCGGGAGCGCAGTGACTCAGAAGGTATAGATGCAGACTTATAGTCACTCTCCGATTAATTGGTGTGGGAGCGCAGTGACTCAGAAGGTAGAGATGGAGACTTATAGGCACTCTCCCATTAATTGGTGTGGGGGCGCAGTGACTCAGAAGGTAGGGATGCAAACTTATAGCCACTTTCCCATTAATTGGTGTGGGAGCGTAGTGACTCAAAAGGTGGAGATGCAGACTTATAGGCACTCTCCCATTAATTGGTGTGGGAGCGTAGTGACTCAGAAGGTGGAGATGCAGACTTATAGGCACTCTCCCATTAATTGGTGTGGGAGCGTAGTGACTCAGAAGGTGGAGATGCAGACTTATAGGCACTCTCCCATTAATTGGTGTGGGAGAGTAGTGACTCAGAAGGTGGAGATGCAGACGTATAGGCACTCTCCCATTAATTGGTGTGGGGGCGCGGTGACTCAGAAGGTGGAGATGCAGACTTATAGGCACTCTCCCATTAACTGGTGTGGGAGCGTAGTGACTCAGAAGGTGGAGATGCAGACGTATAGGGACTCTCCCATTAACTGGTGTGGGAGCGCAGTGACTCAGAAGGTGGAGATGCAGACTTATAGGCACTCTCCCATTAATTGGTGTGGGAGCGTAGTGACTCAGAAGGTGGAGATGCAGACGTATAGGCACTCTCCCATTAATTGGTGTGGGGGCGCGGTGACACAGAATGTGGAGATGCAGACTTATAGGCACTCTCCCATTAACTGGTGTGGGAGCGTAGTGACTCAAAAGGTGGAGATGCAGACTTATAGGCACTCTCCCATTAACTGGTGTGGGAGCGTAGTGACTCAGATGGTGGAGATGCAGACTTATAGGCACTCTCCCATGAATTGGTGTGGGAGCGCGGTGACTCAGAAGGTGGAGATGCAGACGTATAGGCACTCTCCCATTAATTGGTGTGGGGGCGCGGTGACTCAGAAGGTGGAGATGCAGACTTATAGGCACTCTCCCATTAATTGATGTGGGAGCGCGGTGGCTCAGAAGGTGGAGATGCAGACTTATAGGCATTCTCCCATTAATTGGTGTGGGAGCGCAGTGACACAGAAGGTAGAGATGCATACTTATAGGCATTCTCGCATTAATTGGTGTGGGAGCGCGGTGACTCAGAAGGTTGAGATGCAGACTTATAGGGACTCTCCCATTAACTGGTGTGGGAGCGCAGTGACTCGGAAGGTAGAGGTGCAAACTTATAGGCACTCTCCCATTAATTGGTGTGGGAGCGCAGTGACTCAGAATGTGGAGATGCAAACTTATAGGCACTCTCCCATGAATTGGTGTGGGAGCGCAGTGACTCAGAAGGTGGAGATGCAAACTTATAGGCACTCTCCCATTAATTGGTGTGAGAGCGCAGTGACTCAGAAGGTAGAGATGCAGACTTATAGTCACTCTCCCATTAATTGTTGCAAGGCAATAAGAAGTTAGCAAAATTTTGACAACAAAAAAAACAAACTAAGTAAGATACCAGTTAAATGAAGCGCCACGCTTTGTAACAAAAGACGCTATTTGTTTATCTGTTTTATCAATAAAACTCCCAAACACATACATAAAATAAAACCACAAAATACTAAAAATAGCATACATTGTAATGTACGCGTTTCCTTTAAAGTAACTTTCGCCCATATTTGATGAGGAAACAATGTTTCGTCTTGCTGCGATTCAGCTTGTTGAAAAAGTCTTGTTGTGATCGTCTTGTTGGGATCATTTTTTTGGGATCGTCTTGTTGGGATTCGTCTTGTTGGGATCGTCTTGTTGGGATCGTCTTGTTGGGATCGTCTCGTTGGGATCGTCTTGTAGGGATCGTCTTGTTGGGATTCGTCTTGTTGGGATCGTCTTGTTGGGATCGTCTTGTTGGGATCATTTTGTTGGGATCGTCTTGTAGGGATCGTCTTGATGGGATTGGTTTTTTTGGTATCGTCTTGTTGGGATCGTCTTGTTGGGATCGTCTTGTTTGGATTCGCCTTCTTGGGATTGTCTTGTTGGGATCGCCTTGTTGGGATTCGGCTTGTTGATATTCGGCTTGTTGATATTCGGCATGTTAAAATTCGGCTTGATGGGAATCTTCTTGTTGGGATATTTTACCAATTCGATCGTTGGGACCGTCTTGTTGGGGTTCGGCTTGTTGAAGTCGTCTTGTTGGGATTGTCTCATTCGGATCGTCCTGATGGGATCATCTTGTTGATCGTCTTGTTGAGGTCGTCGTGTTGGGATTTGGCGTGTTTGGATCGTCTTGTTGGGATCGACGTGTTGAGATTCGGCTTTTTTAGATCGTCTTGTTGGGATTCGGCTTATTGGGATCATATTGTTGGGATCGTCTTGTTGGAATCGTATTTTGGGATCGTGTTGTTGGGGTCGTCTTGTTGGGATCGACTTGTTGAGGTTCAACTTGTTGGGATCGTCTTGTTGGGATCGTCTTGTTGGGATCGTCTTGTTGAGATTCGGCTTGTTTTGGTCGTCTTGTTGGGATCGTCTTGTTGGATCGTCTTTTTGGGGTCGTCTTGTTGGGATCTACTTGCTAAGAATCGGCTTGTTCGGATCGTCTTGTTGAAATTCGTCTTGTTCGGATCGTCTTGTTGGGATCGTCTTGTTGAGATTTGGCTTGTCGGGATCGTCTTGTTGGGATATTTTACCAATTCGATTTCTTGGGATTCGGCTTGTTGGGATTCGTCTTGTTGGGACGACACTATCTACAATGGCAGATCATTACAGATGACGCATTCCTTCATTCAAGGGATGATTGTGAGACAAAAAAAAACATGACAGATTTGTTGAACTCGCATGAATACGGGCGCCTTATCATAAAACTTCATTCAAACCTTTTTTTTACGAAATGGACTAAAATTCAATGTTGTTTTGTTTACATGGGGACGCCCTGAAATCCATTGCTTAGAAACCTGATGGTCCAGCATCAGCAACGCTTTTTGATAGATCCATTGATAAACTGTATCAGAATTAAGAAATTTGCACCTTCTTCCAACACTTTAAGGTTGTATTCCTGTTTTCAAACTTGTGTTCTGTGTGTATTAAGGCCGGCCATGCAAATCACACATTGTCGATTGGAATCGTATCTCAAATCGAATCACGTCTATTATTCGAAATCGAATCGAACCTCGAATCGAATCAGTGACGAAGATGACCAATGGGGGTTAAGGTACTATAAAAGATTACCAATGGGGCTTGAGGTACTATAAACCCAATTTGGTACGACTGTGATGTTACAGGTCCCGACTGAAGATGACCAGTGGGGGTTGAGGTACTATAAAAGATGACCAATGGGAGTTGAGGTACTATAAACCCAATTTCTTACATCTGTGATGGTAGAGGGCCCGACTGATAAAATAATCCAACTACATCATCAAGGAGGATCCAGGACAAATTGTCCGTGGATAAAATACCATCACACAAAATACACATGGACAAAATGCCCATCAGACAAAATACACACGGACAAAATACCAGTCAGGCAAAATACCCATCAGACAAAATACCCATCAGACAAAATACCCATCAGACAAAATACACACGGTCAAAATACCCATCAGACAAAATACACATGGACAAAATACCAGACAGACAAAATACCCATCAGACAAAATACCCATCGCATAAAATACACACGGACAAAATACACATCAGACAAAATACCCATCACATAAAATACCCATCACACAAAATACACACGGACAAAATACAGATCAGACAAAATACCCACCAGACAAAGCACCCATCACACAAAATACACATGGACAAAATACACGTCAGACAAAATACCCATCAGACAAAATACCCATCACACAAAATACACACGGACAAAATACAGATCAGACAAAATACCCACCAGACAAAGCACCCATCACACAAAATACACATGGACAAAATACACGTCAGACAAAATACCCATCAGACAAAATACCCATCACACAAAATACACACGGACAAAATACAGATCAGACAAAATACCCACCAGACAAAGCACCCATCACACAAAATACACATGGACAAAATACACGTCAGACAAAATACCCATCAGACAAAATACTCATCAGACAATGTACACACGGACAAAATACCCATCAGACAAAATACACATGGACAAAATACCAGTCAAACAAAATACCCATCAGACAAAACACCCATCAGACAAAATACACACGGACAAAATACACATCAGACAAAATACCCATCAGACAAAATACCCATCAGACAAAATACATATGGACAAAATACACATCAGACAAAATACCCATCAGACAAAACACCCATCAGACAAAATACACATGGACAAAATACACATCAGACAAAATACCCATCAGGCAAAATACCCATCAGACAAAATACACATGGACAAAATACCAGTCAAACAAAATACCCATCAGACAAAACACCCATCAGACAAAATACACACGGACAAAATACACATCAGACAAAATACCCATCACATAAAATACCCATCACACAAAATACACACGGACAAAATACAGATCAGACAAAATACCCATCAGACAAAGCACCCATCACACAAAATACACATGGACAAAATACACGTCAGACAAAATACCCATCAGACAAAATACCCACCACACAAAATACACATGGACGAAATACACAGACAAAATACCCATCAGACAAAATACCCATCAGACAAAGTACACACGGACAAAATACCCATCAGACAAAATACACATGGACAAAATACCAGTCAAACAAAATACCCATCAGACAAAACACCCATCAGACAAAATACACACGGACAAAATACACATCAGACAAAATACCCATCAGACAAAATACCCATCAGACAAAATACATATGGACAAAATACACATCAGACAAAATACCCATCAGACAAAACACCCATCAGACAAAATACACACGGACAAAATACACATCAGACAAAATACCAATCAGACAAAATACCCATCAGACAAAATACACATGGACAAAATACCAGTCAAACAAAATACCCATCAGACAAAACACCCATCAGACAAAATACACACGGACAAAATACACATCAGACAAAATACCCATCAGACAAAATACCCATCAGACAAAATACATATGGACAAAATACACATCAGACAAAATACACATGGACAAGATACACATCAGATTTATTTATTTATTTATTGGTGCTTTACGCCACATCAGCAGCTTAGGCTATATCGTGGCGATGAAAGTGTGAATTTCAAAAAGTTCATTAATTAAAATATGAAACAAATTGAATAAGAGGTTTAAAAATGATGAGTGTGAAACATAATAAGAAGGTGAGATCAGTAGTGCAAAAATACTGTGTATAAAATACCCATCAGACAAAATACCCATCACATAAAATACACACGGACAAAATACACATCAAACAAAATACCCATCAGACAAAATACCCATCACACAAAATACACATGGACAAAATACACATCAGACAAAATACCCATCAGACAAAATACACATGGACAAAATACCCATCAGACAAAATACCCCTCACACAAAATACACACGGACAAAATACACATCAGACAAAATACCCATCAGACAAAATACCCATCAAACAAAATACACTCGGACAAAATACACATCAGACAAAATACCCATCAGACAAAATCCCAGTCCGACAAAATACCTATCGATTCTGTTAATAACAGTAACATACAGTGAAATATTTTTTTTATTTATATAAGCCAGCTCGAAATTGCTTAGCTCCGGTGATTTGACGAGAACCGGTTACCGCAACGCCCCCGCGTCCCCATCTTTTTCAGATAATTTGCAATAATTTGCAAATTAACTAAAAAAGATGAGGACGTGGTGGCAATTTCGAGCCCGGTTAGTCCTTGGATGGGTGACCGTCTGAGCGATCGATTTGGACTCTCGCATTGTGTCATTGGGCAAGGCACTTAACCCCGAATGTCCGCATGGGGGCACGATGACGCCGTGCACTAAGGCGTACTGCACGTCGATGGTACGCTTGTCTTCAACCAATCTAGCCCTGCCTGTGCTGAAGTGCGGAGTTACGATGTTTGCGAGCTTCCGTTAATGAAATATTAATACAATAACATAAAGTAAAATAAAATTTTATCTTCAATAGTAATAAAACATGATTTTACACAACATCTATTTAACCTTTTTGACATTTCACCAAGTTTTTCAACATTTAAAATAACATTACACATCATTTTTTCACCCATCACTCTGTTAATTTTCTCATACTATTTTTGTCTTAGTTTAGCAAGATTGTGTTTATAAATAATTGTGTTCTTACAATTTACTCGAGGGTACTGGCTGCAAGATTAGAATTTTATTTAGGTTATAAATAATTGTAATAAGTGTTTCCTACAATTTACTGGAATGTTCTGGCTCTTACATTTGGCTTCTAATCAATTGCAAAAAAAAACCCATTTTATTTAGTATATGGATTGTTTTCTTACAATTTTTTGGATGCTACTGACTCATACGTTCCAACCAATTGCAGGAAAACAATTTTATCTAGTTCATAAATAAATTGTTTTCTACAGTTTACCTGACTGTCTGGGTCATACTTTCTAAACAACTGCAAAATGACGATTTTAATTAAACCATCCGTTTTCGAAAAAAACGTATGTCTAAGTTTTCCTGTAATTGATTTTACAGTACGTGGAGAGTGTATTATCACTAAATCACCCGCAGAGTGGAGATTCCACCCAAGCAATAATTGCGAATTTGTTGCAAAGCATAACCAGCACCAGCAATGTTTCAGCCAATGGACCTCCGGGTTAAACCCGGAGGTCCATTGACTGAAACATTGCTTGTGTTTTTGTCAATATGAACAAAATTTGAAAGTTATAGCTTGGGTAATAACCCCACTCCGCGGGTGATTTACTTACAATCCACTCTCCACGTACTGTATATTATAATTTATAATTATATCAAGGTTTAGGGGAATCGTTGAGAAAACAATTACCAGAGATGAAAAACGTTTTAAAAAGGATTTACTGTAGTCAATTTGTCAATTCTAGACGTGCCAATATTAAACTATTAATTTACAGGTTACTCTCCACAATAAATCAACTTAATTAATCAGATCGTAATCAAATTCTCTAATCACAATCAATTTTTTATATACTATTATAAAAAAGTAGGGGATATCAAAACTGATATTGACATCTTCAAAAAATGGTATTGGATACGCGTGACTGGACACATCAATAATTTACCAAGTTTAGTGCGGATCATGAATGTCACCGGCCCACGAAAACTTCGTGCAGGTTTTTCGCACGAGCGCCGCATTAATGGCTGTTGGGTACGTTTTGAAATATTCATTTGTATTGGACGGTCTTTTTCGGAGTTCTCATCGTTCTTTTCTTGTTATAAACTCGTCCATCAATAGTTTTTGGTCGAAACGTAACGTTTGAGGTATGCGAAGAATGACGCGTGGCGAACGTTTACGTGCCGTTGGCAAGTTGGAGGCTGGCAACAGACAGACTGCAGTGGCTCACATTCTCAACGTTACTCAATCGGTGATTTGCAGGTTGTGGTCACGCTACCGTCAAACAGGCAATGTTGATGACAGACGTCGGTCAGGTCGCACAAGGGCGACAACTGCTAACCAGGGTCGTTTCAACCGAACCACAGCATTACGTAACCGCCACCAAAGTGCCTCAGAAATTGGACAGCAGCTGTACCGAGCGACAGATGTGCGAGTCAGTGGTCAGACTATCCGAAATCGCCCAGCTGGAATTTGTATGCTCAGCAACTTCGAATAATTTCATGTTTGACTGAACGTCATATCGTGGAGCACGACAGCGCTGGGAGAATCGTCGGTGGACCAATGTCATGTTTTCCGATGAATTGAGGTTCACTCTCGACTTCCACGATAGGCGAAGCAGAAAGTGGCGGCGGCGGAACGAACGATACCATGACGTAACCGATAGACAGCACTGTCGTTTTGGTGGTGGATCGCTTATGGTTTGGAGAGGTGTAATCATGACAAGCAGAACAGCATTACATGTAACCCAAGGGCGTGTTACAGTGCAGTGCTACTGTGACAACATGTTAGCAGCTCATGTGGTGCCATTGCGGGACGTCATGGCCGTCGATTCATTTTCCAAGATGACAATGCAAGAGTTCCTACAGGTGCAGAACATGACTACACTGCCTTGGCCAGCACAAAGTCCAGACCTTTCTCCAATCGAACACGTCTTCGGTATGCTTGGTAGGCGCCCACGACAACACCAACAGCCCCTTACCAATGTCCAGGAACTCGCCGCTGCACTGTAGGAAGAATGGAATAACATCAGTCAAGCTGATATTGGACGTTTGGTGAGGAGTATGCCACGTCGTATCCGCGCTTGTCTCGCGAACCGAGGAGTATTTAGAAGGTATTGAGGTCTTGGAACGAATGTGGTAAATTCTCTGACTGACCGTCCATGTCTTCCAGAGCTCAGTGCGTGGAATGTGCGCTTGTCAGACACCCAACTATCGCTAAAATCATTCACTTGATGTCACAGTGCAATGCCTCGACTGTCTTTTCGATGAAAATATAAACATATTTCTTCATATATCTCACTTTTATCAAATATCCCCTACTTTTTTTAATAGTATATAAAGAACTTATTGACAATCAACTGCTAAAATAAAGAGGTGAGCAATTTTAAATTTCAAATTCACTGCATTTAGGAAATAGTTTTGGAATTTAAAATTCTTCATCTCTTCACTTTCTTCATTTCACTATCGTTTATTATATACAGTTAAAACTAGAAGTCCTGTCACGAATAGTTCGCATATCTAGGTTTAATTGCGCGCTGGAATTGCGCGCAATTGCCATATCGAATGGCATCCAGTGCACGGCAGGTTCTCCTGGTTACTCATAGCAAACGCATGCAATGTTTCTGCCAATGGACCTCCGGGTTACCCGGAGGTCCATTGGCTGAAACATTGTTTGTGCACAGGCCATATGTACAGAATTTGATAGCTTAACTTGGGCCATAACGCGCACATTAACGCACATATAAACGTGCTGTTTGTACGCATTTCATGACAGGACTTCTAGTGTTAACTGTACCAGCAATGGGAACCCGAGGCTAACAAGAAACAGTTTATAAATAATTATTTTGTTATAGTAAAGAGTAAATGGGAAGAAGAAAAAAGTCAATTAAAAAAGTCCATTATCAAGCCATGTAACCCATAATAACAACATAAATACTGCTCAAAAACAAAAAAATGACGACAGAGATTGACAAACCAACCAATACTGTAAAAAGTAACAGTGAATTATGATGATAAAAAATGTCATGGGGATTTTGTCCATTTTATTTTGTCTGGATGGGCATTTTGTGTGATGAGCATTTTGTCCATGTCTATTTTATCCATACGGGTATTTACAGGTATTTGTCCATGGGTATTTTGTCCATGGGCATTTTGTCTGCGCACCTTTCAACCAATTGCGTCGAAGAGATACCTTGATAATGTAGTGGGAATATTACCCTATAAGGATTCTCGTCCATTGTCGACATTGAATGGAAATCTTAAATTTGTATTTAACAGTGGCAGGGACGAGTGATATTGGAATTATAGTGACATGGGTGAAGATTTTCTTTATGTTAATGTATCGGAAGTTTTCCACAGTTTTTTTTTTATTTCAATATTATTGATGTACGATTTCCATCTGAACTGTACATTTTGTGAGACTATGGAGACGACTGATACCAAATTATATTAGTGTGAAAAAGATTCGAGGAGAAACGAATCGAACAGCCGATTTCAAATCGAACCGAATATCTACTTAACCCTTAACCTAACACAGTATTTTCAAAAAAATAAATTAAATTTCACATTTTCCAAAATAAATTACACAATTTTTCAATAAAACATATGAATATCATTAGAACCAGCACGACCAGCTCGTTCTTATGATATTCATATTTGCATGGTTTTATTGAGAACTTTCGAGATATTTTAGGCTGTGGTGGGCTTATTCTGGTTCATATTCTGGCGTTTTTTGCCGCTGTGTTAGGTAAAGGGTTAAGATAAGTGTATGTGCTAGTAGAATGTCTCGCTCATTTCTGGCCTTGTTTGGGGAATCTCATCGGGGGATGTTATGTGACGTCATAGTCACTGAACCCAGTGCCACCATGTTGGGTTGTCATGGTAGCCCTTGTAAGCGACCATCTTGTGACGTCATTGGGGGATGACCAATTAATATTTTGAACGTGCAGCCTCGGGGGAAAATATTGATTAGTTTGCCCCGCACATTTCGGTTGCAGGAGTAGGAATGGTATTTTTTAACTCCCCCACACGAACAAAAATATACCATCGAGGTTCAATGTCGTAATCACTGAGTTCCCCGCACTCCTCATAATGTCACTTGATCGTTTTAAATATTCCAATAAGTGAATTTTAATTAGGAGCTCTTTTACATTCCCTTTTACATGTACGAACATAAAATAAGTTCGTCGCTAAGACATAGCTTACATTTTTTCTATCAGTTTTAAAGTATGCACAATTTGTCACGTTCGAATACCAAATGTTCCTTTGATGTTCGCAACATAAAGAATCCCAGATTGCGCACACACTTGGAATTGTGTATTGTGTATTGCAACCTAGAATCAGCCAGGGCGGTGGGTGACCACGACAACTTCATCGTGTTGATACCAGGTCAAATCGGTACAGAGTGATGGGCATATGAAGCAATTGGAAGTTCTCGATCCGACATGTTTCATACATTTAATAAACAACTCTGTGACTGATACATTTTCTATCTGCCCTGGGTACAACGATTTTTGATAGCGTACAATTCAATGTTTTCCATTCAAGAGGAAGAGGTATATTTGACCAATCTGTGGTATAGTGAAATCTGTAACTTCTATGTGTCCACTCTGCACACCGCGACTAACAAGAGCCGCCGTCCCACTCCCCGATATCTTCGCTTGCGCATCACAAATGAGCCTAGAATTTTTTTCTTTATTTCGAATTCGCCAAGAACACTCGTTTGTTCGTTAACTTGTCCTTAATCATCACCATCTGCCCTATGATAAGCATGCATTGTACTCACCTTTGATGATGATGTCACGTTATTGCTATGAGACTGAACGACTTCTGAAAAAGTGAATGTGTCGTCCAGGAATGTGTATGATTGGACTGGAATAAATCTAATTATCAGAATCGACCCTACAACTACCAAAACATTGACAAACGCGGTAAAATAATTACCGAAACAGACTTTATTTGGCTTGTAGTTTCCCTCAATTCTCGATTTCTCTCTTACCCAGTCATTATTTTGCCCAGTGTTTATCCTAGTGTTTGATCTGTCCTACTAAGCCATAGAGCCCCGTGGTCTCAACCTCCGACTTCGACCACTCACATCACTTTATTCATTTAAGCCCCGCCCATGGTCACATTATTACGAATATGTCTAACCGACATTCGAGTGGTAACTGGGAAAAAATTTTGTCTAATGACTCGAATCTTATCGAGCAAATGAGTTATCGCTTAATGCTTGTAACAGGCGTACTGCAGTTTCTAATTAATGACAGATAGTAGATTTTAGTTTTGGTTTGATACTATCTAATATGAAAATGTTAATTAATAAAACTATGGCTTACCAGCGTATCGGTTGTGGTTAAATACTCTGTGCCTCGGTGGGCTGACCTGTAAATGTAAAATGTATTGATTGGGTGACTTTGAGTACAAGGAAATACAAAATAAAAATGAATCTTGCCGTCCTCTGTAAATCAGAAATAAGGCGCCTCCGTGGCTGACAATTCTCGTCATTGGAAGAGATTTAGATCTTATTAAGGTGCGATCAAATTTACTTTGTAGTCCATGTCACTGATATCACATCAATTCAATTCAATTACAGTTAAAACTAGAAGTCCTGTCACGAATTGTGTGCTTATCTAGACTTAATTGCGCGTAGGAATTGCGCGAAATTGCCATATCGAATGGCATCTAAAGCACGGCAGGTTCTCCTGATTACTCATAGCAAACACAGGCAATGTTTCTGTCAATGGACCTCCGGGTTACCCGGAGGTCCATTGGCTGAAACATTGCTTGTGCACAGGCCATATATACAGAATTTGATAGCCTTACTAAGGTCATAACGTGTAGATTAACGCGCAGATCGACGTGCTATTTGTGCGCATTTCATGACAGGACTTCTACTTTTAACTGTAAATATACACACATTATACATCAAAATGAAGGTTCTGATGTATTAAACACGAAAATATATGTAATCAATTCACAGAGTTGACAGCAGGCACCAATGGTTCCTGTATGTCTGCTACCGCATTCGTTCCAGAACTGATAATAAAATAATATTTTCGGCAAACAACTCGTGGCCAAATGTTTTAGATATCCCCGAACAAAGCTGGGCTTTCAAATGACTTTACGATGCAGTGACGCGACTGCATTTGTGGAAGAGACAACACTGTCTTCATTTTTATTGACGATGGATTCCATGACCGAATGACATGCAAATATCACGCGATATCACCACTTTTCATCGACAAACAATCTCGTAATTCTAAGAAATTCAAAATGGTGTCATGATACCTTGGAAGCAATATCGCAACTCTGTGTAGTCACCATATCATACTAATGTGTAGTATGAAGGCGATCGTTCTCATTCTTTGATTTTAGACAGCACTATTTAATTATTTATTAAGGTTTAACGACACTTTAACAGCCAAGGTCATATCGTGTCGGTGACAGTTTTTTTACGGGTGGAGGAAACCGGAGTACCCGGAGAGAACCACCGAGCAACGACGAGCAGCTGCCTGTTCCCCAACATCATAAATCCCTACTGCAGCACATGCAGGGTTAGATTGGTTGAAGACATGCGCCCCGTCGATGTGCAGTACGCCTAAGTGCACGACGACATCGCACACCCATGTGGACAATCGGGGTTAAGTGCCTTGACCAAGGACACAACAACGCGGGTAGACACCACTGTATATTGATGCTTTTTCGATGTAAACAAACAGGCAACGAAAACAAGTAGAGGGTTTTGGTATTTATCCCCAAGCAGCTCTGCTGCTGCATTTTGAAAGAAATTTCATTTCCTAGCTTTCTTCTTGGATATATGAAGTACATTTGGACACGAGTTGTAATCCTGAGATATTATTCTATTGCTAGTTTTGGTACAAATATTGTAGCAGACTTCCAGGAACCATTGGTGCCTGCTGTTAACTCTGTGAGTTGATTGCAAATGATTTTCTGTTCAAACAAACACAACCTTCATTTTGATGTATAATTTGCGTATATTTAATTTGTATTTATCGAACATCAGAGGTGAGAATTTCAAAGAAAACATTTTCTTTGGTATACCACCTTAATTTCTTAAAGCCACGCCCCCTTTAGCCATATATGGAGACCTCTACGTACGCCTTTTTGCGAGGACGTTTAATAAAAATTATGAGATACTTGAAACTCTATCATCTGATTAATTGTTGGAAAGGACTCCCTTAGCCCTTTCCAACAATTAATCAGAAGGAAGGTTTGATCTACGCATACCAGAACGTACAGATAATCATCATAAAATAGGTGATAATAATCGCTTTGGGCAGAGAAAGTGTTAACACAAAGTAAGCGAATTTCATAAATATAGATTGAAATGTTAGCGATTTTGTATCAACGATGTGCACATAATTTCACAATCTTCGGATGAAGAAGTTTAAATATACAGAACCGTACATATGTTTGAATGGGTTAAATATTATCGCACGAGGTCGATAATTATTAACCCATATTAACGAATGTGCGGTTCTGTATTACCCATACACCTCCCGTGTAACAGCCACTCTACACGAAAAGAGAACTAAAAGCACTTGTCAACTGGTTAATTGCAGCGTTGTCTTTGTTGCCAACGAGACATCATTGCTAGTTGGCCGGGTAGCAACCCCAAATTGCTTTTCAATTTTTACGGCATTCAATTGGACGAAACCAATAGCTACCGGTCAGTGCCACGGTCACGATGATCGAACTTCAAATCTTTACTGAACTGCGGGGAATAACAAAACAAAAAGTTTTTAAATAGCTAAAAAGTGTAGCACACTCTGTCATTATATGACCAGTTGTAGACAGTATTTGTCAAGGAAAAAGCAGTCAGATTGTTATTTTTATTTTGTAATTTTTTTACTCCTATCTGATTGTTTAAGTATCCCGAGTAAACAAATCTAAAGGAGGAACTTGGAATTTCCAAGCGATCTCGACTCTGCTGCATTCGATCAACGATTACGTGAATTATTTAGACGGGTTCCTTCTCAGTTTACGTTGGAAACGAAATCGAACGTGTTTTGTATCACCACGTGTGCGATACAACTTTATTTTTATCGTACAGGCAGAACTTATGAAAAAACACAAAAAAGCTTTGCATGGCTCAAATCGTCCATATTATTATAACGTCGTGCGAGAACCATAAGGTTCTATCTTCCACTCTTCTTTGCATCCAAAACATCCGAACGATAGTTATGGAAATCTTGCGTCATGCGACTCATACACGCATTTGTCTTACGATATTCGCCTAACACGTTGAAAATATCGCGTGAATGCTATAGGAATATTGCCAAAATAAGGTGCTAATATCGTCCTCTGAGTTCCGATGTGTTCTATGTGCCTACTGGCACATAGAACACACTGAAACTCAGGGGACGATATGGCGACATTAACAAAAGAATATCGCCTCACGGTGTACTTTGTTATACGCTGTCCTGCCTGTAGCACCTTAATTTTTTTTAAGCTGTCAGTAACTGTAACTGTAACACAAAGAGTATAGGAATTTCATATAAAGATTGAAATGTTAGCGATTTTGTATCACGATGTACACATCATTTCACAAACTTTGGATATTATTTTAGGAGTAGTATAAACATACAGAAGCTGACATCTTATAATTTTTCACAATGAATTTAAACGTGTGAATATTATTCTCTTTTGAAACCCCTTTCTGAAATAAGAAAGCGGCATTTTCACCATCTATTGATGTTCGTAACTTTTTTACTGTTTTTTGTTATATAAACAGTGTGCGCAACGTGGCATATAATATAGACACTGACCTTGCTATTAAAGTAAAAGTGTAGGGGTGAGATTTGCTCGTTTTCTTTCCTGGGAGGAATAAGAACTTGCCAATTACTGCAAAACAAATTTTCTAAACAATGAGGCAAAGTGGACGTTAGTGTTGGAAGATGTGGTACTGATAGATATTCTTGATGAGCGATAATAATTATTATTATTGTTATTATTATTATTATTATTATTATTATTATTAGTATTATTATTATTATTATTAGTATTATTATTATCTGTGAACTAGTCGCGCCTAATTAGCCTGCCTTAAAAACCCAAATTCCAGTTTATTACTTTTGATAAACGAAATAATGAAAATCATGATGACGTCATGGTATTATTTTCTTGAGTTGTGCATGACGTAATCCATATTCATTGTTCCCCTTGTACTTTAACCTCCGAAGTTAATAGTAGTGTTCTGGCTGCTTGTTTTTCAGCTTTAACCCACAATTGGCCAATATTATAGGCCATATAAAAATTACGTAATGGCAAAAATTGATCTTGTCTAATTTATTTCGCAAAGTTGGTGATTGATTACTGTTATCAAAACGGCGACCTCAACATGTGTAATCAGTTTTCGATTAATGCAGGTGTAAACGTTCTCTAGATTAACCTTTGAACCCGAGCGGCCGCTTTTCCGGCTAGGAACATGATACGTCATAACGTCATTAAATAGGATGGCTGTTCAGTAAATGTGTGGGGTAGACTAATCAATATTTTCAACGTACAGCCCTAAGGCAGGAATGTCCAGCTGACACTGGAATTCGAGACAGAGAAGTTCACGCCGCCTTCTTCGGGGAGAGGTAGTACCCTTGTGAAGAGGAACCCCTCTCACTGTGGTCCTCACCCGGAGAAGTCTGGAGGCCCTAGAAAAAGGGGACAAGAAAAAGAAGAGTCCATCCACCAGACGGAGGGATGCCGGACGCCTGGCGGCTTTCTTGGGGACGAAGAAGGAGAGGAGTGAGGCAAGGAAAGAGCCAGAGACGGCCGACACCCCCCCCCCCCCCCCCGCCCCCCACAGACAAACCCACTCAGTTGCCGGCTCCCCAGTCGGTATCAATGAATGAGAACAGTCCTGTGGAGACTGAGGAGGAAATGAAAGCTGCCCTCTCGCCGCTTTCCGACCCCTACTCACCTCTCTCTTCGGTACCCGGACGTTGCTCGACGTTGCTCGGTGGTTCTCTCCGGGTACTCCGGCTTCCTCCACCCGTAAAACTGTCACGGTCATGATCAGCCATTGTGCATAAATATGTGACTATTTGTTTACGTCACTATATGGGTCACCTTTCATGCTTTGGCGTGACGTTTTCAGCTGGCAATAGATAAATAATTTATAATGGTGACTGTGGTGACAGAACCACTGGGAAGCGGGAGGGAAGTGATCCTATTGTCCTACTGGCACAACGACGACACTCAGCTGTATAAACACTCACTCGTGACATAAAATACAATGCATGCGATAAAATTAAACGTTGTATTTCAGACATCAAGGCATGGATGAAGCAATATTTTCTTAAATTTAACCATGATAAGAAAGTCTGGAAGTGATATACATCGGTCCACCTCATCAGCTGACGAAAATATCCAATTTGTCCTCCAATATTCAAGATTTGATTGCTTCCAGCAGCTGTGTCCGTAATATTTGTTATTTGAAAGCGAAGAGCTGCGTAAACTCTGTTCACTGTCACATTCGCGTTCTCTTCGACAACAGCTACAAATATTGGCATGCAGCCACGCCAGAGTGGATACAGATAACCAAAATAGAAGAGCTGCGTAAACTCTGTTCACCGCCGCCACCCCTTGACAGATGCCAGCATGGCTGCTAGGTATGTTTGGTTTCACTGTGTTCCAACCGACTCATAAGAACCAGACTTTACAAATGTGTGTGTCGTTCTGTGTTTATTACACGCCTTCACGTCTATAAAAAAAACAATCATTAGATAGACACTCAGCAATTCATTTGACAACACATTTTATTTCAAATCACAATTGCGAGGGGAAGCCGTGTTTCTATTTGCAGCTATCGCTAGCGATTCAAATTGTAATTGCGGTGTTCGATTTCTAGAAAATTTCGTTTCTATTTAAAAATATTTGCGCGGAACAGATTTTCACTCTACTCATAATTTAGTGTTGCTGAAGATGGGGATTTCATAGAAAGGCGTCTAATACAAAATAGCATTATTATTTCGAGAACCATACTGCAAAATCACA
Organism: Pictodentalium vernedei; assembly: GCA_031216915.1. Taxonomy (NCBI): domain Eukaryota; kingdom Metazoa; phylum Mollusca; class Scaphopoda; order Dentaliida; family Dentaliidae; genus Pictodentalium; species Pictodentalium vernedei. The sequence goes on from CM062295.1 coordinate 780,862,263, forward strand.
CCACATTCGCGTTCTCTCCGACAACATACACAGCGGAACAGGTGCATATACAAGTATGCTGACACACCAGAGTGGGTACAGAGAACAGAGAGCCAATACATTTAAAACCAGAAGTCCTGTCCCGAATTGTGCGCTTATCTAGGCTTCATTGCGCGTAGGAATTGCGCGCAATTGCCATATCGAATGGCATCCAAAGCACGGCAGGTTCTCCCGATTACTCATAGCAAACACAGGCAATGTTTCTGCCAATGGACCTCCGGGTTACCCGGAGGTCCATTGGCTGAAACATTGTTTGTGCACAGGCCATATGTACAAAAGTTGATAGCCTTACTATGGTCATAATGCGTAGATTAACGCGCAGATCGACGTGCTATTTGTGGGCATTTCATGACAGGACTTCTAGTTTTAACTGTAGCTATGAGTCGCGTCTACTCTGTTCACTGCCACTACCTCCTGGGTAAGGCTGCCATGTGTGCTTGCCTTCACCTTGCCCCAACCGATGCATAAAAAGCACACTGTAAAATGAAACTACACTCGCACACACTTTGACCAACATCGATTCCAGAACGGCAACACAAGCACACAGGCAGTCACCCCAGGATGGGTAGGAATAAGCTGCAGTAAAAAGCAGCATAAATTCTCTCCTAGAACAAATAACAGTATTGGTTGCTGATTGCTGCTCTGGCCCTGATCTTATTCGACGAACTCACAGCGCATTTATAATAACAGCAAAAAAACTCTAACAAACTTATGCAATTTTATACAGCCATAGAATGTTTCGTAACATGAAAATTACGAACTGGTGGGATGGTAGAGCTGGATTGTTGAAATAGAATTCGAAGGCGAGTTGTTGGGGAATAAGCGTTTATTTACAGCTACATTACTGGAACTCCAGATACAGCAGTAACAAGGATTCACAAACAACCGGGAGTCTCCGAATGCAGCGTGAAGAATGAACCTTCTGAGACGTCTCCCTAACAGAATAGCTCCCAAATCGTTTTGTGTTTATCCGGCCCTAGTCCGGATTGGGCCAGTTTGGGCCCGGGAGGCTCACACCTATCGGACCGTCTGAATTGACAGGAGTGCAGTCATTTATTTATTTTCTTGACGAGTTTAAGCTCAAAGGATGTGGACCAACGAGGGAGGAATCAGTCCTCCCTGAGAGGTACTGCCACTGTCTGTTGGGGATCCAGCTCTGTCTGGTTTTCTGGTGTTGTGTCATTTGTTATTCTTTTGTAGTTTTACGGGCCTTTTCCATTATGGTCTCTAGTCCGTGGTTGAATCCTTTGGCTTTGGGCTATCTTTTAGTCTGCTGGTGTATTTCCGCTGAAGGTCTGCATATCCCGGTGTTTTTGGTATTTGTCTGGGGGTATGTTGTTGATGTTTTGGCGCTGTTGTTGATTTGAGATAAGTCTGTTGTTGTTGTTCTTGGTTATTGGTTTGGGGGCATCTTAGAGTGAACGTGGACCGTTGTGAAAAGCTTTGCTTCCCTGAGAGGTGCCACCACTGCCAAGTTGTCGAATTCATCCTCAGAAGGGCTTTTTATAGGGATATATTTTTAGCCTGATGGTGTAGTTCACCTGAGTGTCTGCGTATCGTTATGTTTTTGGGATTTTTCTGTATTGTTGTTGTTCGCTGTTGTTATTTTGAGATTTGACCGTTGTTGTTGTTCTGAGTTGTTGATTCCGGAGCAACTTGGAGTGAACTCTCCTACTGACGTGGACCGATCTGAGAAGTTTTGCTTCCCTGAGAGATACTACCACTGCCAAGTTGTCGAGTTCATCCTATGAGTGACTTGGTTTTTTCCGTTATCTAGAAGTTGTGTTCTTGTTGTTAGTTCCTCAAATAGTGGGCTATCTTTTAGTCTGGGGATGGTCTTTTGTTGAAGGTCGGCATAGCATTCCCTGATTGTTGGGATGTTTGCAGTTTCGTAGAGGTAATTTACGCTGTGTCTCTGGGAAGCATGAGGGCTGTTCAGATTGCATAGTTTTGTGTGCGTTGTATTTCTAGAAGTGTCGATTTGCAGGCGTTTTTTAGGATAATTGCAGCGTATTCTAGTACAGAGTAGATGTAGGATATGTAGTTTTGCAGTGGTCTTGTCGCGTTTATGCCCTAGTTTGCTCATCGAAGCCTTTTGAGTAGGTTGATTCTTTTTCTTGCCTCATTGCAGATTCCTTTGCCGTGACTACGCAGGGTGAATTTTTTGTCTAAGGTCATGCCTATTAAGTTGACTTCGTTGCAATGTCTGCTCCGAATACGGTAATTTTAATGTTTGGTTCTTTTGTTTTTTCTTGTTGTGGAATAGGATTAGTAGCGTCTTTGTGGTGTTAGTTTTATCTTCCATTTTGGCACCATTCTTCAATGTCATTTAGGGGTTTTTTGCAGTCTTTTACGGATTATAGAGATTCTTTTGTATGATGTCAAGAGTCCTAGGTCGTCGACAAATTGGGTTGCTTGCACGTTGTTGCTTGGGTTGACAGGGAAGTCGTTTACATAGATTAGGAACAGTAGTGGACTGAGGACCGATCCTTGTGGTGTGCCTGCCTCTGTTTCCACCGGTCCAGATATGTCGCTGTTTATTTTCACTTTTAGGGTTGTGTTTTCTAGGAAGGATGATATTATTCTGATGATTTTTTGTTGTAGATTCATGTTGATTCGAGTTCTCAAATAATACAAGATCTGCATTTATATACATATACAGTACACAATAAATTAACAAAAGCCGCGATGATCGCTTCCGCGACAAAATACTACGAGCAATTAGCTTTGATTAAACAATGGTTGATTAAGGGACGCTTGGCGAAAAGCTATCGTGAGCTGTTGAGACTAGGGCTGTCATGATTAATCGATTAATCGATTGTTGATCGGTCACGGCGAAATCGATTAGTATTTTTCGTTGTCGAATGATCGGTAAATTATATCCCGTTTTAGACGTTTAATAATTAAAAGAAAATATGTTGAAAAAACTATTGTTTCTAAAGGTAAAGAGTTAAGAACATCGATGGTAAACCCCAAGAAGCAATTGGAAGCATTTGTCTTTCAGGTACATTCATCAAAGCTTTGATGTTCTGAACTTTTGAACCGTCAGTGTAATAATCAAGACCGGTCGGCAGTTGCGAAGTTCGCAACTGCCGACCGGTCTTGATTATTACACTGACGATTCAAAAGTTCAGAACATCAAAGCTTTGAATGTAACTAAAAGAGGATCGTCTTCGTTGTTTACTTGAGGTAGGGCAACTGACTTCAACTTCATTTTATCGACTTCAAAGAGGAGGGGATGGGGGTCATCTAGGTACGATCAATCGATTATCATCGATTATTTGCGACGATTAATCGATTCCTAAATTAAAAAATCGTGACAGCCCTGTTTGAGACTTGTCATAAATAAGATTCTTATGAAATGAACATTACACTTTGTAATGTGACATTTGATAGAATTACAACATAATGAAATACAGACATGGGGGAAACAGTCTTTGTAATGAATCTAACAACATTGAATAATTCATCGAAACTGAAATTGAACTCGTATGAAAATCATCGCTGCGATAAATGCCATGTGTGGATTTCAGGGCAGTAAATTATCCCTAAAATCAATGCATTCTCAGACGGGAAAGTGTCAGGGTCAGTCCTGGTGGTTTCAGGCGATTGGAATCCTTCCAATATAACTTACAACTCTAAACAAGCGACGGGAAATGCCCCAGATACAATAATTTGGGACGTTTTCTAGTCCCAAAATTGAAAATATTCTTACACGGGGGCGAACCATGGTCAACGCATACAGGTTCTGCAACATTTAAATTCATTCATACTGCCTCAGGTATGAGGTTTGGACGACTTTTCGGTCCCGAAAATCAACATTTTTTCAGGCCCCAGGTGCTGCAAATAGGCAACATAGTATTTGCTCCAGCCTTCGGTAAATTAATTTCTTGATATACAACGATAAACATGTACGGGTTTTTTTTAACAATTTTCTGAACGACCTTATTTGGTATTTCAAAACTACAGGGAGGCAATGATAATAACCGATTAGCGAAACCGTCTACTAAATGCTGACTTGAAATTAGATAAATATCGAGCAATTTACCAAACAACCCTTTATATATAGGAAATGTCATTTTATATATACGAAGGGCTTTTTTATCTGAACTGAAAATGCAATCCGCCTAACAGGTAGCGACCTTGATTAGCGATAGAGTTTATTATAGTCCCTGATAGGTGCGGGTGTGGGATGGGAAAATCTCACCCAAGGGCAAGATATTTGGGCCAGACACGAGGCTTTCCGAGTGTCTGGACCATTTATCTTGTCCCGAGGGTGAGATTTTCCCATCCCACACCCGTACCCATCAGGGATTTTTTTTCTCCCCCCACCACACAGCGGTAACGTTAGCCAGAGGTAATCGGCGGTCACGTGGTGATATAATCAACTCATTTGGTATTCGTTGTTATGAAAAACTAATGACACCATCGGAAAGAGCATGCAAAAGTTACGTATATACCAGAGGTATATACCACGAAATCAATTAGGAACGGTGGCATTTTGGGGTTTAAAGAGTTTTAGAGCATCAAACTTTGATCACACGGCATTCTGATGACGTCAATATGAATTAGTTGGTAGCAAAAAACTGATACGATATGCATAACGTCATAATAACGTTATAAATGTATAACGTCACGTGGGTGGGGTGGGATACATCTGTCTCTCCCTGCTATCTCACCCTGGACAGACGTATGTTACACATGCAGTGGGGGAGAAAACATTGTCTCCTCAACTCATCAAACTCATTTTGGGGAAAACACTTATCTATCCACTATGTACGACATCTCATTATTCCACTGCACTCTGATGTCGAAATACATGGGCGGCGGAGCCGGGTGGAGAGGGGTGGCACGTGCCACCCCGCCCACATTTTTCACCAATTATACATAACATACACAATCCCTATGGTCACTACACATCACCTAATCATATAGGACCACATTGATTTTAAAGATTTTATTGAATACAATTAAAAAGCTCCAAATCGAGCTTAATTTTTCAAAGGACGGTTTCAAAGTTATGATTAGTCTGTTGAACCCGAGAGGCCGCTTTTCCGGCCCATGAACATGATACTTTATAAAGTCATTTGGTATCTAAATTTATATATTTTGCATGAATACACCGCCCTACCACCATTGACACCCCCCCCCCCCCCCCCCCCACCGCCGGGAAGAAACATTATTTTTCTTTCCCACACCCTTGCGGTTCCCAGAAGGGTGTGACCCCCCCCCCCACCCCCCACATCCCACCCCCCACACACACACTTTGTTGGAGCTTCTGCTGCCTCTGTCGAAATATCAGAATTTCTGGCAACCAAATTCTCCCAAAATTCAACCAGAAAGTCAATCAACTGAATCTTCTTGGACAAAGCTCATTGAGGTCTGTCAAAAAAACATTGATTTGATTCAAGTCCTAGAAGTATTAAGAGAGAAAAAAAACTGTGAGCGTTACGGTTCAGTGGTTACAGTTCTGCCCTTCAAGCCGAACGGTTTATAGTTCGGCCCCGCTAGGGGTAACTACGTAGTATCCTTGGACAAGGCACTTAATCCCAATTGGTCACGTGGGGGTTCGGTGGTACTATGTACTAAGGCATACTGCACATCGATGGTGCACTTGCCTTCACCCTGCTTGGGTGGAATTAGTACGTTGTTGAGTCTAACAGTTGCTCGTCGCTGCTCGGTGGTTCTCTCCGGGTACTCTGGCTTCCTTCACACTTAAAACTGCCCGACACGAGGAGACTGTCTATTAAAAGGGTCGTTAAGCCCCAAAAAATAAACAAATACGTGAAAACAACTGGGCTCGAAATTTCGATATTTTGACACCAGTGTGAAGTGGGTTAAAAAGAAGGACCCCTGAAAAACATATGCTGCCATGATTGTGTTTTCAGTATTTCCTCTACTATTGTCAGTGACGGATACTGGCCAGCAGCTGAGAACTGGAAACAAATGATATTTACTAACAGTTTTCTTGTTGCATCGCCATCGCCTCTTAACCCTTTACCTAACGTAACGGCCAAAACCGGCCAGCGCTATTCTCAAAAATCGCCAATTAATTTTCATTATTTTTTTCATTTTTTGTCTCAAAAACATAGGTTATGGCCCCTCGTTGGAACGAGCTCGTCGAGCTCGTTCCAACGAGGGGTCATAACCTATGTTTTTGAGACAAAAAATGAAAAAAATTAGTTATTCAAGAATTATTTTTGCAAGTGTCGTCTGCTTTTCAGGTTAGGTAAAGGGTTAACCTTTTGAACCCTAGTGGTATCTTCAATGTCAGTTCAATGGAAGCAATAGGAAGAGTCCATATTCATTATTTGGGGATAGACCAATTAATTTAAATGTGCAGCCCGAAGCCTGCACATTGAAAATATTGGTTGGTCTACCACAGACATTCACTTAGCAGCCAGCATACTTAATGAAGTTATGACGTATCACATTACCGGGCCGGAAAAGAGGGTCTCTAGGGTTCAAATGATTAATAGATATATAGAGGATATGGAATGAGTGTTTTTCTCATATTATATTTATGAAACGAGTCTAAGAATTTTCCGTTTTCCTCTGGCCAGAGGCTCGCCCAAACGGAAAATTCGAACGAGTTTCATAAATATTATATGAGAAAAACACTCATTTCATACTCTATTTATCATATGACACACACACGCACACATTAGCCACTTAGTATGACCTTTTAACCCATCACCTAACTTGAGTTGCAGACGGCACTTGGAAAAAACATCCTCATAAAACTAAAAATTTTCATTTTTTGCTTCCAAAACATAGGTTATGACCCCTCATTGGAACGAGCTCGTCGAACTGGTTCCAGTGAGGAGTCCAAACCTATGTTTTGGAAGCAAAAAGTGAAAATATAGCAAAAATGAAAGGCATTTTTCTTATAGGAAAAGATTAATAAACTATAACCAACCCTAAATAAGACAGATAACGTAAATTCTCCTTACTGAAATTATGCAAATGTAACCCAGTTGTATTTTGTTTAGCCAATCAAATTGTCCAGTTTTGAAATTGTCCAATGAAAGCTCTCTACTCTGATTATGCAATTTATTTTGTTCAGCCAATCAAATTGTCTAGTTTTGAAATTGACCAATGAAATTGACGGAAGGCTTTATTTGTCACTGATTAATATGAACACAAAATATCAAATGTTTTAAAGTGAACAAAACGGACGAGTCATCTGATAAATTTATATATTAGAAGGCCGGGCGCAGGTTGTCTATCGGTTTCTGAGTAAGGAGTTGACAGTCCACAGATATTTATATATCAGAAGGCCAAGCGCAGGTTGTCTATCGGTTTCTGAGTAAGGAGTTGACAGTCCAGTATTTATATATTACAGTTAGAACTAGAAGTCCTGTCACGAATAGTGCGCTTATGTAGGCTTAATTGCGCGTTGGAATTGTGCGCAATTGTCATATCGAATGGCATCCAAAGCACGGCATGTTCTCCTGGTTACTCATAGCAAACACATGCAATGTTTCTGCCAATGGACCTCCGGATTACCCGGAGGTCCATTGGCTGAAACATTGTTTGTGCACATGCCATATGTACAGAATTTGACAGCTTTACTGGGGCCATAATGCGCAGATTAACGCGCAAATCAACGTGCTATTTGTGCGCATTTCATGACAGGACTTCTAGTTTTAACTGTAGAAGGCCGAGCGCAGGTTGTCTATCGGTTTCTGACGGTTTCTGAGTAAGGAGTTGACAGTCCACAGATATTTATATATCAGAAGGCCGGGCGCAGGTTGTCTATCGGTTTCTGACGGTTTCTGAGTAAGGAGTTGACAGTCCACAGATTTTTATATATTAGAAGGCCGAGCGCAGGTTGTCTATCGGTTTCTGACGGTTTCTGAGTAAGGAGTTGACAGTCCACAGATATTTATATATCAGAAGGCCGGGCGCAGGTTGTCTATCGGTTTCTGAGTAAGGAGTTGACAGTCCACCGGTATTTATATATCAGAAGGCCGGGCGCAGGTTGTCTATCGGTTTCTGAGTAAGGAGTTGACAGTCCACCGGTATTTATATATCAGAAGGCCGGGCGCAGGTTGTCTATCGGTTTCTGAGTAAGGAGTTGACAGTCTACAGATATTTATATATTAGAAGGCCGAGCGCAGGTTGTCTATCGGTTTCTATCGGTTTCTGAGTAAGGAGTTGACAGTCCACAGATATTTATATATCAGAAGGCCGGGCGCAGGTTGTCTATCGGTTTCTGACGGTTTCTGAGTAAGGAGTTGACAGTCCACGGATATTTATATATCAGAAGGCCGGGCGCAGGTTGTCTATCGGTTTCTGACGGTTTCTGAGTAAGGAGTTGACAGTCCACAGATTTTTATATATTAGAAGGCCGAGCGCAGGTTGTCTATCGGTTTCTGAGTAAGGAGTTGACAGTCTACAGATATTTATATATTAGAAGGCCGAGCGCAGGTTGTCTATCGGTTTCTGAGTAAGGAGTTGACAGTCCACAGATATTTATATATTAGAAGGCCGGGCGCAGGTTGTCTATCGGTTTCTGACGGTTTCTGAGTAAGGAGTTGACAGTCCACAGATATTTATATATCAGAAGGCCGGGCGCAGGTTGTCTATCGGTTTCTGACGGTTTCTGAGTAAGGAGTTGACAGTCCACAGATATTTATATATCAGAAGGCCGAGCGCAGGTTGTCTATCGGTTTCTGACGGTTTCTGAGTAAGGAGTTGACAGTCCACAGATATTTATATATTAGAAGGCCGGGCGCAGGTTGTCGATCGGTTTCTGAGTAAGGAGTTGACAGTCCACAGGTATTTATATATCAGAAGGCCGGGCGCAGGTTGTCTATCGGTTTCTGAGTAAGGAGTTGACAGTCCACAGATATTTATATATCAGAAGGCCGAGCGCAGGTTGTCTGTCGGTTTCTGAGTAAGGAGTTAACAGTCCACAGATATTTATATATTAGAAGGCCGGGCGCAGGTTGTCTATCGGTTTCTGAGTAAGGAGTTAACAGTCCACAGATATTTATATATTAGAAGGCCGAGCGCAGGTTGTCTGTCGGTTTCTGAGTAAGGAGTTAACAGTCCACAGATATTTATATATTAGAAGGCCGGGCGCAGGTTGTCTATCGGTTTCTGAGTAAGGAGTTAACAGTCCACAGATATTTATATATCAGAAGGCCGAGCGCAGGTTGTCTGTCGGTTTCTGAGTAAGGAGTTAACAGTCCACAGATATTTATATATTAGAAGGCCGAGCGCAGGTTGTCTATCGGTTTCTGACGGTTTCTGAGTAAGGAGTTAACAGTCCACAGATATTTATATATCAGAAGGCCGGGCGCAGGTTGTCTATCGGTTTCTGAGTAAGGAGTTGACAGTCCACAGATATTTATATATTAGAAGGCCGAGCGCAGGTTGTCTATCGGTTTCTGAGTAAGGAGTTGACAGTCTACAGATATTTATATATTAGAAGGCCGGGCGCAGGTTGTCTATCGGTTTCTGACGGTTTCTGAGTAAGGAGTTGACAGTCCACAGATATTTATATATCAGAAGGCCGAGCGCAGGTTGTCTATCGGTTTCTGGGTAAGGAGTTGACAGTCTACAGATATTTATATATTAGAAGGCCGGGCGCAGGTTGTCTATCGGTTTCTGACGGTTTCTGAGTAAGGAGTTGACAGTCCACAGATATTTATATATTAGAAGGCCGAGCGCAGGTTGTCTATCGGTTTCTGACGGTTTCTGAGTAAGGAGTTGACAGTCCACAGATATTTATATATTAGAAGGCCGGGCGCAGGTTGTCTATCGGTTTCTGAGTAAGGAGTTGACAGTCCACAGATATTTATATATTAGAAGGCCGGGCGCAGGTTGTCTATCGGTTTCTGACGGTTTCTGAGTAAGGAGTTGACAGTCCACGGATATTTATATATCAGAAGGCCGGGCGCAGGTTGTCTATCGGTTTCTGACGGTTTCTGAGTAAGGAGTTGCCAGTCCACAGATATTTATATATCAGAAGGCCGGGCGCAGGTTGTCTATCGGTTTCTGAGTAAGAAGTTGACAGTCCACAGATATTTATATATTAGAAGGCCGGGCGCAGGTTGTCTATCGGTTTCTGACGGTTTCTGAGTAAGGAGTTGACAGTCCACAGATATTTATATATTAGAAGGCCGGGCGCAGGTTGTCTATCGGTTTCTGACGGTTTCTGAGTAAGGAGTTAACAGTCCACAGATATTTATATATCAGAAGGCCGGGCGCAGGTTGTCTATCGGTTTCTGAGTAAGGAGTTGACAGTCCACAGATATTTATATATTAGAAGGCCGAGCGCAGGTTGTCTATCGGTTTCTGAGTAAGTAGTTGACAGTCTACAGATATTTATATATTAGAAGGCCGGGCGCAGGTTGTCTATCGGTTTCTGACGGTTTCTGAGTAAGGAGTTGACAGTCCACAGATATTTATATATCAGAAGGCCGGGCGCAGGTTGTCTATCGGTTTCTGACGGTTTCTGAGTAAGGAGTTGACAGTCCACAGATTTTTATATATTAGAAGGCCGAGCGCAGGTTGTCTATCGGTTTCTGACGGTTTCTGAGTAAGGAGTTGACAGTCCACAGATATTTATATATCAGAAGGCCGGGCGCAGGTTGTCTATCGGTTTCTGAGTAAGGAGTTGACAGTCCACCGGTATTTATATATCAGAAGGCCGGGCGCAGGTTGTCTATCGGTTTCTGAGTAAGGAGTTGACAGTCCACCGGTATTTATATATCAGAAGGCCGGGCGCAGGTTGTCTATCGGTTTCTGAGTAAGGAGTTGACAGTCTACAGATATTTATATATTAGAAGGCCGAGCGCAGGTTGTCTATCGGTTTCTATCGGTTTCTGAGTAAGGAGTTGACAGTCCACAGATATTTATATATCAGAAGGCCGGGCGCAGGTTGTCTATCGGTTTCTGACGGTTTCTGAGTAAGGAGTTGACAGTCCACGGATATTTATATATCAGAAGGCCGGGCGCAGGTTGTCTATCGGTTTCTGACGGTTTCTGAGTAAGGAGTTGACAGTCCACAGATTTTTATATATTAGAAGGCCGAGCGCAGGTTGTCTATCGGTTTCTGAGTAAGGAGTTGACAGTCTACAGATATTTATATATTAGAAGGCCGAGCGCAGGTTGTCTATCGGTTTCTGAGTAAGGAGTTGACAGTCCACAGATATTTATATATTAGAAGGCCGGGCGCAGGTTGTCTATCGGTTTCTGACGGTTTCTGAGTAAGGAGTTGACAGTCCACAGATATTTATATATCAGAAGGCCGGGCGCAGGTTGTCTATCGGTTTCTGACGGTTTCTGAGTAAGGAGTTGACAGTCCACAGATATTTATATATCAGAAGGCCGAGCGCAGGTTGTCTATCGGTTTCTGACGGTTTCTGAGTAAGGAGTTGACAGTCCACAGATATTTATATATTAGAAGGCCGGGCGCAGGTTGTCGATCGGTTTCTGAGTAAGGAGTTGACAGTCCACAGGTATTTATATATCAGAAGGCCGGGCGCAGGTTGTCTATCGGTTTCTGAGTAAGGAGTTGACAGTCCACAGATATTTATATATCAGAAGGCCGAGCGCAGGTTGTCTGTCGGTTTCTGAGTAAGGAGTTAACAGTCCACAGATATTTATATATTAGAAGGCCGGGCGCAGGTTGTCTATCGGTTTCTGAGTAAGGAGTTAACAGTGCACAGATATTTATATATTAGAAGGCCGAGCGCAGGTTGTCTGTCGGTTTCTGAGTAAGGAGTTAACAGTCCACAGATATTTATATATTAGAAGGCCGGGCGCAGGTTGTCTATCGGTTTCTGAGTAAGGAGTTAACAGTCCACAGATATTTATATATCAGAAGGCCGAGCGTAGGTTGTCTGTCGGTTTCTGAGTAAGGAGTTAACAGTCCACAGATATTTATATATTAGAAGGCCGAGCGCAGGTTGTCTATCGGTTTCTGACGGTTTCTGAGTAAGGAGTTAACAGTCCACAGATATTTATATATCAGAAGGCCGGGCGCAGGTTGTCTATCGGTTTCTGAGTAAGGAGTTGACAGTCCACAGATATTTATATATTAGAAGGCCGAGCGCAGGTTGTCTATCGGTTTCTGAGTAAGGAGTTGACAGTCTACAGATATTTATATATTAGAAGGCCGGGCGCAGGTTGTCTATCGGTTTCTGACGGTTTCTGAGTAAGGAGTTGACAGTCCACAGATATTTATATATCAGAAGGCCGAGCGCAGGTTGTCTATCGGTTTCTGGGTAAGGAGTTGACAGTCTACAGATATTTATATATTAGAAGGCCGGGCGCAGGTTGTCTATCGGTTTCTGACGGTTTCTGAGTAAGGAGTTGACAGTCCACAGATATTTATATATTAGAAGGCCGAGCGCAGGTTGTCTATCGGTTTCTGACGGTTTCTGAGTAAGGAGTTGACAGTCCACAGATATTTATATATTAGAAGGCCGGGCGCAGGTTGTCTATCGGTTTCTGAGTAAGGAGTTGACAGTCCACAGATATTTATATATTAGAAGGCCGGGCGCAGGTTGTCTATCGGTTTCTGACGGTTTCTGAGTAAGGAGTTGACAGTCCACGGATATTTATATATCAGAAGGCCGGGCGCAGGTTGTCTATCGGTTTCTGACGGTTTCTGAGTAAGGAGTTGCCAGTCCACAGATATTTATATATCAGAAGGCCGGGCGCAGGTTGTCTATCGGTTTCTGAGTAAGAAGTTGACAGTCCACAGATATTTATATATTAGAAGGCCGGGCGCAGGTTGTCTATCGGTTTCTGACGGTTTCTGAGTAAGGAGTTGACAGTCCACAGATATTTATATATTAGAAGGCCGGGCGCAGGTTGTCTATCGGTTTCTGACGGTTTCTGAGTAAGGAGTTAACAGTCCACAGATATTTATATATCAGAAGGCCGGGCGCAGGTTGTCTATCGGTTTCTGAGTAAGGAGTTGACAGTCCACAGATATTTATATATTAGAAGGCCGAGCGCAGGTTGTCTATCGGTTTCTGAGTAAGTAGTTGACAGTCTACAGATATTTATATATTAGAAGGCCGGGCGCAGGTTGTCTATCGGTTTCTGACGGTTTCTGAGTAAGGAGTTGACAGTCCATAGATATTTATATATCAGAAGGCCGAGCGCATGTTGTCTATCGGTTTCTGGGTAAGGAGTTGACAGTCTACAGATATTTATATATTAGAAGGCCGGGCGCAGGTTGTCTATCGGTTTCTGACGGTTTCTGAGTAAGGAGTTGACAGTCCACGGATATTTATATATCAGAAGGCCGGGCGCAAGTTGTCTATCGGTTTCTGACGGTTTCTGAGTAAGGAGTTGACAGTCCACAGATTTTTATATATTAGAAGGCCGAGCGCAGGTTGTCTATCGGTTTCTGAGTAAGGAGTTGACAGTCTACAGATATTTATATATTAGAAGGCCGAGCGCAGGTTGTCTATCGGTTTCTGAGTAAGGAGTTGACAGCCCACAGATATTTATATATTAGAAGGCCGGGCGCAGGTTGTCTATCGGTTTCTGACGGTTTCTGAGTAAGGAGTTGACAGTCCACAGATATTTATATATCAGAAGGCCGGGCGCAGGTTGTCTATCGGTTTCTGACGGTTTCTGAGTAAGGAGTTGACAGTCCACAGATATTTATATATCAGAAGGCCGAGCGCAGGTTGTCTATCGGTTTCTGACGGTTTCTGAGTAAGGAGTTGACAGTCCACAGATATTTATATATTAGAAGGCCGGGCGCAGGTTGTCGATCGGTTTCTGAGTAAGGAGTTGACAGTCCACAGGTATTTATATATCAGAAGGCCGGGCGCAGGTTGTCTATCGGTTTCTGAGTAAGGAGTTGACAGTCCACAGATATTTATATATCAGAAGGCCGAGCGCAGGTTGACTGTCGGTTTCTGAGTAAGGAGTTAACAGTCCACAGATATTTATATATTAGAAGGCCGGGCGCAGGTTGTCTATCGGTTTCTGAGTAAGGAGTTAACAGTCCACAGATATTTATATATTAGAAGGCCGAGCGCAGGTTGTCTATCGGTTTCTATCGGTTTCTGAGTAAGGAGTTGACAGTCTACAGATATTTATATATCAGAAGGCCGAGCGCAGGTTGTCTATCTGTTTCTGACGGTTTCTGAGTAAGGAGTTGACAGTCCACAGATATTTATATATTAGAAGGCCGGGCGCAGGTTGTCTATCGGTTTCTGACGGTTTCTGAGTAAGGAGTTGCCAGTCCACAGATATTCATATATTAGAAGGCCGGGCGCAGGTTGTCTATCGGTTTCTGAGTAAGGAGTTGACAGTCTATAGATATTTATATATTAGAAGGCCGGGCGCAGGTTGTCTATCGGTTTCTGAGTAAGGAGTTGACAGTCCACAGATATTTATATATTAGAAGGCCGGGCGCAGGTTGTCTATCGGTTTCTGAGTAAGGAGTTGACAGTCTACAGATATTTATATATTAGAAGGCCGAGCGCAGGTTGTCTATCGGTTTCTGAGTAAGGAGTTGACAGTCCACAGATATTTATATATCAGAAGGCCGGGCGCAGGTTGTCTATCGGTTTCTGAGTAAGGAGTTGACAGTCTACAGATATTTATATATTAGAAGGCCGGGCGCAGGTTGTCTATCGGTTTCTGACGGTTTCTGGGTAAGGAGTTGACAGTCCACAGATATTTATATATTAGAAGGCCGGGCGCAGGTTGTCTATCGGTTTCTGACGGTTTCTGAGTAAGGAGTTGACAGTCCACGGATATTTATATATTAGAAGGCCGGGCGCAGGTTGTCTATCGGTTTCTGAGTAAGGAGTTGACAGTCCACAGATATTTATATATCAGAAGGCCGAGCGCAGGTTGTCTATCGGTTTCTGAGTAAGGAGTTGACAGTCCACAGATATTTATATATTAGAAGGCCGGACGCAGGTTGTCTATCGGTTTCTGACGGTTTCTGATTAAGGAGTTGACAGTCCACGGATATTTATATATTAGAAGGCCGGGCGCAGGTTGTCGATCGGTTTCTGAGTAAGGAGTTGACAGTCCACAGGTATTTATATATCAGAAGGCCGGGCGCAGGTTGTCTATCGGTTTCTGAGTAAGGAGTTGACAGTCCACAGATATTTATATATCAGAAGGCCGAGCGCAGGTTGTCTATCGGTTTCTGAGTAAGGAGTTGACAGTCTACAGACATTTATATATTAGAAGGCCGGGCGCAGGTTGTCTATCGGTTTCTGACGGTTTCTGAGTAAGGAGTTGACAGTCCACAGATATTTATATATTAGAAGGCCGGGCGCAGGTTGTCTATCGGTTTCTGACGGTTTCTGAGTAAGGAGTTGACAGTCCACGGATATTTATATATTAGAAGGCCGGGCGCAGGTTATCTATCGGTTTCTGAGTAAGGAGTTGACAGTCCACAGATATTTATATATCAGAAGGCCGAGCGCAGGTTGTCTATCGGTTTCTGAGTAAGGAGTTGACAGTCCACAGATATTTATATATTAGAAGGCCGGGCGCAGGTTGTCTATCGGTTTCTGACGGTTTCTGAGTAAGGAGTTGACAGTCCACAGATATTTATATATTAGAAGGCCGAGCGCAGGTTGTCTATCGGTTTCTGAGTAAGGAGTTGACAGTCTACAGATATTTATATATCAGAAGGCCGAGCGCAGGTTGTCTATCGGTTTCTGACGGTTTCTGAGTAAGGAGTTGACAGTCCACAGATATTTATATATTAGAAGGCCGAGCGCAGGTTGTCTATCGGTTTCTGACGGTTTCTGAGTAAGGAGTTGACAGTCCACAGATATTTATATATTAGAAGGCCGGGCGCAGGTTGTCTATCGGTTTCTGACGGTTTCTGAGTAAGGAGTTGACAGTCCACAGATATTTATATATTAGAAGGCCGAGCGCAGGTTGTCTATCGGTTTCTGAGTAAGGAGTTGACAGTCCACAGATATTTATATATTAGAAGGCCGGGCGCAGGTTGTCTATCGGTTTCTGAGTAAGGAGTTGACAGTCCACAGATATTTATATATTAGAAGGCCGGGCGCAGGTTGTCGATCGGTTTCTGACGGTTTCTGAGTAAGGAGTTGACAGTCCACAGATATTTATATATTAGAAGGCCGGGCGCAGGTTGTCTATCGGTTTCTGACGGTTTCTGAGTAAGGAGTTGACAGTCCACAGATATTTATATATTAGAAGGCCGAGCGCAGGTTGTCTATCGGTTTCTGAGTAAGGAGTTGACAGTCTACAGATATTTATATATTAGAAGGCCGGGCGCAGGTTGTCTATCGGTTTCTGACGGTTTCTGAGTAAGGAGTTGACAGTCCACATATATTTATATATTAGAAGGCCGGGCGCAGGTTGTCTATCGGTTTCTGACGGTTTCTGAGTAAGGAGTTGACAGTCCACGGATATTTATATATTAGAAGGCCGGGCGCAGGTTGTCTATCGGTTTCTGAGTAAGGAGTTGACAGTCCACGGATATTTATATATCAGAAGGCCGGGCGCAGGTTGTCTATCGGTTTCTGAGTAAGGAGTTGACAGTCCACCGGTATTTATATATCAGAAGGCCGGGCGCAGGTTGTCTATCGGTTTCTGAGTAAGGAGTTGACAGTCCACAGATATTTATATATTAGAAGGCCGGGCGCAGGTTGTCTATCGGTTTCTGACGGTTTCTGAGTAAGGAGTTGACAGTCCACAGATATTTATATATTAGAAGGCCGGGCGCAGGTTGTCTATCGGTTTCTGACGGTTTCTGAGTAAGGAGTTGACAGTCCACAGATATTTATATATTAGAAGGCCGGGCGCATGTTGTCTATCGGTTTCTGAGTAAGGAGTTGACAGTCCACAGATATTTATATATCAGAAGGCCGAGCGCAGGTTGTCTATCGGTTTCTGACGGTTTCTGAGTAAGGAGTTGCCAGTCCACAGATATTTATATATCAGAAGGCCGTGCGCAGGTTGTCTATCGGTTTCTGACGGTTTCTGAGTAAGGAGTTGACAGTCCACAGATATTTATATATTAGAAGGCCGAGCGCAGGTTGTCTATCGGTTTCTGAGTAAGGAGTTGACAGTCCACATATATTTATATATCAGAAGGCCGAGCGCAGGTTGTCTATCGGTTTCTGACGGTTTCTGAGTAAGGAGTTGCCAGTCCACAGATATTTATATATCAGAAGGCCGTGCGCAGGTTGTCTATCGGTTTCTGACGGTTTCTGAGTAAGGAGTTGCCAGTCCACAGATATTTATATATTAGAAGGCCGGGCGCAGGTTGTCGATCGGTTTCTGAGTAAGGAGTTGACAGTCTATAGATATTAAATCTAACATGAAGCTATGACGTATTGCATTTTGCTACGTTGAAGTGAAACAACAAACAAGGAAAGTACAATATATTCCTGACACAGTCAGAAAATCTAAAATGAGTCAAAGGATGCCATCTAACATATACTGAGTCAAAAAAGAAAGTGTAATAATCTTTGAGGAGCATGTTTTTTAGTATTATCGACTTTAATCCCAAACAAATTATTGTAAATTCATGTTTCGAGTCTAGTTATATGAATTTGCCTAAGTTCGTGTTCTTAAGTCTTGCCAGCCTAACGTCAAGACGTCGCAATTCAGGCATGGGATGAAATGAAAGGTTCACACATGCAGTCAATAGCGTGTATGTCCACTGTTTGCCTCGTTGGTGACAAGACGTCGACGGCGCATGGACTTGATAAGTCTCTGGATGTCATCCTGTGGTAATGCGCACTCCTGCCTTACAACATTACGTAAATCGCCTAACGTCTGAAGATCATGAAGTCGTACCCGACGGGCCAATTAATCCCAAAGATGCTCGATTGGCGACAAAACTGACGAAAGTGGGGGCCAGGAAAGAAGTTCGATGCTCTGCTCCTCAAGAAAGTCACGACAGATACGCGCTGGAATAACTGCAACAGCGTTAAGAATTTCGTCTGTCGCTGTCCATTCAGATTACCATCGATGAAGATCAACTGCGTTCGAAGGTGCAAGGAAATTCCCGCCCACACCATTACACTACCCCCACCGAAACGGTCGCATTCCCACACGCAAGCACCAGCAAACCGTTCTCCTCATCGGCGATACACTCTTGCCCTACCATCAGCGCGCCGTAGACAAAATCGTGATTCATCACTAGAAATAACTGTGTTCCAACGCTGCTGAGTCCAGCGAACACGCTGACATATCCATTCCATTCTAACGGTACGATGACGTTGTGTAAGGATTGGTCCGTGGTATGAACGCCTACTGCGAATGCCGTGTTCAGCGAGTCAGTTGCGGACAGTTTGTGCACTGATTCTATTGTTAGTTCTACCAGGAGTGATTGCTGCTGTCCTCGTCGAAGCGATCCCAGAAGTGAGACGTCCTGATGCGTCGGTTTTGTGCAGGGGTCGCAACTCTTAGTCGACCTGATCGCAGTCGGTCGGTGGTAGGTCTAGTGGTTGTATACCTTCCAATGAGACGGTAAAAAGTGGCCACAGTGACTCCGAACTCAGCAGCGAGCTGATCTGGGGGTATCCTAGCCTCATGCATACCAATGACACGCAACCTCTGATTTTCGGGTAACTTTGGCATTTTTTAAAATGTCGGAAGACAAAAACTAAAGTGTTTTATCAATAACACAGGCTCTCTAGCACAACATAACACAAAGAAAATCGTCGGTCACCCATTCAATATGGCACTCTCGGGTAGCGCGTGCTATTTTGAAATCCATAGCAAAATTGTATACGGTTGGGTGGACAACAACTACATGTCATTAAACTCTTTGCACGACTTCTTGTCCACAAACATGCAACATTAGAACTATTATATTTCATCCTTTATGCTATTTTTCACATTTGTTTCTATTATACTTTCCTTTTTGACTCAGTGTATACAAATGTATATATTCCATATATTAGGGGCTGTTTTACAGAAACGTCTTTGCTAATTGAATATGATTAGACAAGTTCTTGAATAAATTTTCTGGTAAGCTGTAAACGTATAATAACATATGTAAACTGATATGGATCACTTCATTTTTTTTCAAACACTAGTAGAAGATGAAACGTTGCAAAAATATTTCTTCAATGTCTTAACCCTTTACCCAACGAATCACCCGCATCCGCCCGCGTAATATGCAAATTCAGCAGTTGAAAAAATATTATTTTTCAAAAAAATTCAACAAAACTATATCATGTGACCCCTCGTTGGAACGAGCTCGTTCCAACGAGGGGTCACATGATATGGTTTTGTTGAAATTTTTTGAAAAATTAAAAAAAAATGATATTTAAAATAATAAATTTTGTTATCGTCTGCGTTGGGTAAAGGGTTAAATATTTCATTGTTTGCTTCTAAAACATAGTTTATGACCATCGTTGGCATGAGCATAACGCGATCGTTCCAACGAGAAGTCAAACGCATTACTTTCCGAAATGGGGGAACGGCCCGAATCGCCCATTGCTGTGCGTTGAGCGACTGTTCCGAATGGCGCTCAACGAGTGTTGCGCCTACTTTTGTAATAATTTGCTCTTTTGTAAGAGGTCCCCACTTTTGTAATAATTTTTTAGCACTTTTGTAAGAGGTCACCACTTTTGTAAGAATTGTTTTGCCCTTTTTGTAAGAAGTCACCACTTTGTAAGAATTGTTGAGCCCTTTTGTAAGAGGTCACCACTTTTGTAATAGTTTTTAAGCTCTTTTGTAATAATTTCTTCTTCTGACCGGGAAACATGATTTTAATGAGTCTCGAAGTTGTTTTCATAACCCTATTACCCGCTAAGAGGTTTCGAGTCGGACAAAGAGAATTTTGATCAGAAAATCGAAATTTTCCAAAACTGGCGAAAAATTCCGATGTCTCTTTTTCTGCGTCAATGACTTGTTTTTAACCCGATTCACGCTCCCCAATAGGAATTGGAACGGAAATCGCGCGTTTTCTTTATTTTTCTATCTATTTGAAATGTCCCACTTTTTAGCCATCTTGTAAGAGGGCCTCACATTTTTAATAGTTTTTTTTAGCCCTTTTGTAAGAGGTCACCACCTTTGTAATACTTTTTGCCTTTTTGTAATAATTTCTTCTTCTAACCGGAAAACATGCTTTTATGGAGTTTCGAAGTTTTCTTCATAACATTTGATACCCGCCAAGAGGGTTCGAGTGGGACATAGATAATTTTGATAAGAAAATTGAACTTTGTCAAAACTGGTGGAAAATTTCGATGTCTGTTTTTCCACATCGATGAGTTGTTGTTGAACCGATTCGCGCTCCCCATTAGGAATTGGAAAGGAACTCGCGCGTTTTCTCGTGTTTTCATCTACAGTACGTGGAGAGTGTGTTATCACTAAATCACCCGCAGAGTGGAGACTCCACCCAAGCAGTAATTGCAAATTCGTTGCAAAGCATTACAGGCACAGGCAAAGTTTCAGCCAATGGACCTCCGGGTTAAACCCGGAGGTCCATTGGCTGAAACATTGCTTATGTTTTTTGTCGATATGTGCAAACTTTGAAATGTATAGCTTGGGTGATAACTCCACTCCGCCGGTGATTTAATTACAATCCACTCTCCACGCACTGTATGTAAAATGTCACACTTTTGTAAGAATTTTTAGCTCTTTTATAAGAGGTCGCCACTTTTGTAAGAATTTTAAAGCCCTTTTGTAAGAAGAGCCCACTTTTGTAAGAATTTGTTAGCTCTTTTGTAAGAGGTCCCCACTTTTGTAATAGGTCTTTAGTCCTTTTGTAATAATTTCTCCTTCTGACCGGGAAACGTGATTTTAATGAGTTTCGAAGTTGTTTTATAACATTTGATACCTGCCCAGAGGGTTCGAGTTGGACATAAAGAATTTTGATCAGAAAATCGAACCTGACCAAAACAGGCGGAAAATTTCGATGTGTGTTTTTTCCGCGCCAATGGCTTGTTTTTCACCCGATTCGCGCTCCCCATTAGGAATTAGAAAGGAACAAGCGCATTTTTTCGATTTTTCAGCTGTGTAAAATGTCCCATTTTTTGTAATAATTTTTAGCCCTTTTCCCACTTTTGAAATAATTTGTTAGCCCTTTTGGAAGACGTCCCCACTTTTGTAGTAGGTCTTTAGTCCTTTTTGTAATAATTTCTCCTTCTGACCGGGAAACGTGATTTTAATAAGTTTCGAAGTTTTTCTCATAACATTTGATACCCGCCAAGAGGGTTCGAGTTGGACATATATAATTTTGATAAAAAAAATCGAACTTTGTCAAAACTGGTGGAAAATGTCGATGTCTGTTTTTCGGCGTCGATGAGTTGTTTTGAACCGATTCGTGCTCCACATTAGGAATTAGAACGGAAATCACGCGTTTTCTTGATTTTCCATCAATGCAAAATGTCCCACTTTTTTAATAATTTTTGAGCCCTTTCGTTAGAGGGCCACACGTTTGTAAGAATTGTTTAGCCCTTTTGTAAGATGTCCCCACTTTTGTAATAGTTTCTTCTGCTGTTTTGTTTTTTTTGTCCGAATCGACCCCCCCCCCCCCCCCCTCCCACACACACACACCTGCCCACGCACTAGGAAATAGAACGAAAACCTGCGGTGCGTTTTTTTTCGCCTATGTAAAACATCCCACTTTTGTAACACTTTTTTGAAATAGTTTCTTAGCCCTTCCGTAATAGTTTCGGATACTGACCCGGAAATGTGATTTTACTTAATTCCGAAGTTTATTTTGATAAGATTTGGAGCCTGCCCGATGGGTTTGTGTAGGATACATAGAGTTTCACCCGGAAAAATAGAAAATTCGATGTCTGGTTTTCTGCACAAATGGCTTGTTTTTGACCCGATCCACTTTTGTAATAGTGTTTTGGTCCTTCTGTAATAGCTTTTTTCTGATGGGGAAACGTGATTTACATTAATTTCGACGGTTGTGTCTTGTCGCTACCCAATGGGATTGATGAGTTGTTTTTGACCGTATTCGCACTCCCTATTAGCAATTAGAACGTAAATCAGTGAAATTGTAAATTGCTAGGTCGACTTCTGGAAGGTCGTCTGTAACGCAAAAAGAGAAGATGTAGACTTTGTTGTGGCAGGACCATCTCCTCCAAACCCGAGGGGGTGGTGTAAAAATCTATAGAGAGTAATCGCTTGACTGGACTGGTTACGTGAAAAAAAAAATCATAAGAGGTGAGGGATGTTGTACAAACACGAGAGCGCGAATGCGCACAAGTGTTTTACAATATTGTCCCTCGCCTGGGATGAATTATTTCGCGTAACCAGTCCAGTCAAGTGATTACTCTGTTTATTACGTTTCATTATTAACGATAATCATATTATTTAACCATTTACCTATCATAACGGTCAAAACCTGCCAGTGCTATTCTCAAAATTCGCCAATTAATTTTCATTTTTTTTTTATTCTTTCTCTCTAAAACATAGGTTTTAGAGCTCGTTCCAATGAGGGGTAATAACCTATGTTTTTGAGACAAAAAAATGAAAATAATAGTTATTCAAGAATTTTTTTTGCAAGTGTCGTCTGCTTTTCATGTTAGGTAAAGGGTTAAAAAACAAAAAAAACAATGAAGTCCCCATTACACCCACGGCAAAGCGTCTTCGTTTGCGCGCACGGATACATGACACAATTGTTGATTGCATAATTCACTTGTGAAGTTTTCGTTTATAATCAAACCCGGCCCACCTGCGGCAACCGCGTTGTGTCCTTGGGCAAGACACTTCACCCCGATTGCCTACATGGGGGCACGATGACGCTGTGTACTGAGGCGTACTGCACGTCGATGGTGCGCATGTCTTCAACCAATCTAACCCTGCCTGTGCTGCGGTGCAGAGTTCAGAGTTACGATGTTGGAGAGCTGACAGCTGCTCGTCGTTGCTCGGTGGTTCTCTCCGGGTACTCCGGCTTCCTCCACCCGTAAAACTGTCACGGTCACGATTAGCCATTGTGCATAAGTATGTGACCTTAAACACCAATAAATAAATAAATAAATAAATCAAACCCGGAAATCCCAGTAAATCACACTTTGGAAAGTAATAAATGACCATAACGGTTAGCTCGAGATATTTGAAATTCCGAATAAAGGTGAGAAATTTGGAGAAAAAAAAAATACAGAACGTATAACAAATACCAACTTATTGTTCTGTTCACCAATGAAACAGCAAAATACGTGAAACAAACTACAAGAGAAAATGTTTGATATAGGCGCTAGAAAACTAAGTAAGAAAATACCGACTGTCCCACTCGCTTTATCTCCTAAAATTAAAAAGTGGGAGAATCGGGATAACACCGTTTACGCTAGACTGCTGCTCGTCCTCAGAATCGAAGGAATAAAACGTCTCGATGTTACATGCTGCCTATCATGTAGTCCACTCTGAGATTGAACTTTCGACGTGTTTTGTGGCCTTGCGCTTGTAATACACAAACATTTTGTGGGTGATCTTCCGGAGTCTTGGCTAAGTGGGCTGTAATTCTCTCTTCCTTCGCAAAGGACGAGCGACCCTCTGAATATGACCCAGGAAATCCACCCTGCTGCTGGCTAGGTATGCCTGGTTAGACAACTGGAGATACCCATTGATGATGCAAACCCTCTGATGAGCTTTTACTGTCTGGCTGGGGGTGTGAGTGTTTAACTAAGACACCGATATATGCCACATATATTTCGCTCAGCCTCGTCGATGGTATGACGAAGGGTCACATCAAAGTTATGGTTCGGGACGACCACTTCAGTGTGCCGTCATTCGTTGATCAGAGGCCCAGGAATAGTGACCAAAATGTTTTGTCGTCAACTGTCTTGGCGATGGAACGGGGGCGGAACGGGGACGATTAAGAAATGTTTGTGGTGTCTCTGGATGGGCAACTCCTGAATTTCATCTCGGACTATCTTGCGGATCAGATCGTCCGTCGTCCACGGCCCCAAGCCTCGACGCTATGCAAGACTGCTTAGAAAAACCTTGAGAACCTCGTGGCACTGAACTTGTACTCACTGGAGTCGGATTCTTTTCTTAACATCTTAACGGTTCGCCGTGGGGAGGGGGTGAAAACAACTTCAAAAGTAATCCAAACAAAGTTTCCCGGTCAGCAGAAGAAACTATTATAGAAAGACCAAAAAACCATTATAAAAGTGGGGACTTCCTAGAAAAGGGCCAAAAAACTATAACAAAAGTGAGGAATTTTATATAGATGACAATTCCTGACAACGCAGAATTTTCGTTCTAATTACTAATGGGATGCGCTCATCGGGACAAAATAAGCCATTAATGCGAACATCCAGACATTGAAATTTTCTGCCAATTTTGGACAAATTTGATTGTTCTGGTCAAAATTCTCTGTGTCCAACGCGAAACCTCTGGGCAGGTATCAAATGTTATGAAAAACACTCAATAAAATCATGTTTCCCGGTCAGAAGAAGAAATTATTACAAAAGGGCCCAAAAAACTATCACAAAAGTGGGGACCTCTTACAAAAGGGATAAAAATTTCTTACAAAAGTGGGGATCTCTCACAAAAGGGCCAAAACCTATTACAAAAGTAGGACCTTTTACATAGATGAAAAAACGAGAAAACTGTACAGTTCTCCAGCTAACAGATATGTACAACGAATTCTGTCATACTCTGTGTGATGGCAAGGAGGTCAGAGTGGTCTTCTGTGATGTTAGTAAAGCGTTTGATAAAGTTTGGCACGCCGGATTGCTTTACAAATTGGAGAAGGTCGGAATTAGGGGGGAATTACTGGATTTTCTCAGATCATATCTCTCTGATAGATCCCAGCGGGGTGTCATAGCAAATGAGTGCTCCTCTTGGAGAGCTGTCTGTTCTGGAGTTCCACAAGGTTCGATTCTTGGTCCTCTCTTATTCCTCATCTATATTAATGATATTACGGAAACTTTGATCAGCGGTCTGCGTCTCTTTGCAGACGACAAATCTCTTTATCTTATTGTTGAAAATCCTGCCCAAACACCTAATGTAATCAATCGCGATCTGGCGACAGTAGAAAATTGGGCAAGATTATGGCTGGTCGAATTCAATCCACAAAAAAAAACTGACTCATAACTCGGAAAACTAATCCCCGTTCTCATCCACCCTTGTTGTTTTCTAATACATACATTGCCGACTTTGATAGTCACAAACATTTAGGTGTTATATTGAATACTACTTGTACCTGGACTGATCACATTGATTATATCTGCGCTAAAGCCTGAACACGTATAGACTTAATGCGAAAGTACAAATTCATACTGGATAGATGTGTTCTGGAAAAAAATTACTTTGCATTCGTAAGACCCCTACTGGAATATACCGATACGGTTTGGGATAACTGCAATGAAAGAGACATTGTTAATATAGAGAAAATTCAACTTGCTGCAGCTAGGGTTGTTACCGGGGGAACTGTCAGTGCCATCAAAGCCCTATTATACTCCGAAACCTGCTGGGATATCCTCCAGGACAGGCGAGGAAAACACAAACTAATGCAGTTTTTCAAGATGTACCATTGCATAACGCCCCGATACATTGCTAGTAAGGTCCCACCCCCAGTATCGGAGAGCAATACGGCACATAATCTTCGTCTTGTCGAACTAATTTATGCCAATCTTCTTTCATCCCGGCAGTAACTAAATTATGGAATTATTTAAAGCATAATAATCGACGGCCGCCATTGTTTTTCAGTAATGCAAAATGTCGATCATCACAGATATACCATTGTGGGTTGCGCTTGGGGTGTAGTAATCTCAATTGACACCTACAGTACGTGGAGAGTGGATTGGAACTAAATCATCCGCGGAGTGGAGTTATCACCCAAGCTATAACTTTCAAATTGTGTACACATCGACAAAAAACACAAGCAATGTTTCAGCCAATGGACCTCCGGGTTTAACCCGGAGGTCCATTGGCTGAAACCTTGCTGGTGCTGGTTATGCTTTGCAACAAATTTGCAATTATTCCTCGGGGGGGGGGGAATCTCCACTCTGCGGGTGATTTAGTGATAATACACTCTCCGCGTGCTGTATATGCCAATTATAAATCACTCTCACCCTATTTCCAGGGTGGTGAGATCGAGTCGACTGAGCATTTTCTGTTAATGTTCCCTCTTTACTTTAATATTCGTAACCGTACCATTGGCTAACTATCTTTTACTCCAAATGTTTCAGTCTTACTCTATGGCTCCGAATTTTTGAGTAACGGGGAAAATCGTTCAGTCGTTGACCTTGTCCAGGATTATATTATAGCTTCAAAGCGCTTTTAGTAAGTGTATATAGATACGTGCATGAGCGCACGTGAGAGAGCATGAATGCATGTATGTATGCATATGTATGTAAATATATATGTGCGTGCGTGCGTGCGTGCGTGCGTGCGTGCGTGCGTGCGTGAGTGCGTGCGTGCGTGCGTATATGTATCTGTGTATATATGTATGTGTATGTGTAAGAACGTAGACGGCTTCCCTGTGCACAGACCATATCCAACTTATACGTATGCTGTGATTACAGTCTACTTGTATTCTCTGTAATACTAGATGAGTTACTGGATCAGTTTGCACCCAGGTTGGCTTCTTGTTTTCTTTCTTCATTCAGTATTCTCATTTTTCCTACTCTACCTCTCATGTTAATTTCCATGGTTTAAACGATTATCCGATTATATCGTTATATTGTAATTGTCAAACGTGGAAACCACTTTGTAGAAGCTCTTTAGCTTTCTGCCGGATCCACCATCAACAATGTTGTACTTTGTATCTCTTGAAGTGTTGAACAAATACATATTGTTTAAACTAAACGAGAAAACTCGCGATTTCCGTTCAAATTCCTAATAGGGAGCGCGAATCAGGTCAAAAACAAGCCATTGACGCGGTAAACCAGACATCGAAATTCTCCGCCAATTTTGGCCAAGTTCGATTTTCTGATCAAATTTCTCTGTGCCCAACTCGAACCCTCTTGGCAGGTATCAAATGTTATGAACAAAACTTCGAAACTCATTGAAATCATGTTTCCCGGTCAGAAGAAATTATTACAAAAGGGCTAAAAAACTGTTACAAAAGTGGGTATATCTTACAAAAGGGCACAAAAAAAATCTTACCAAACTGGGGACCTCTTACAAAAGGGCTAAAATTATTACAAATGTGGGACATTTTACAGAGATGAAAAATCGAGAAAACGCGCGATTTCCGTTCTAATTCCTAATTGGGAGCGTGGATCTGGTCAAAAACAAGCCATTGACGCGGAAAAACAGATATCGAAATTTTCCGCCAATTATGGCCCAATTCGATTTTCTTATCAAAATTCTCTATATCCAACTCGAACCCTCTGGTCAGGTATCACATGTTATAAACAAGCGTCCAAACTAATTAAAATCATGTTTCCCGGTCAGAAGAAAAAAATATTACAAAAGGGCAAAAAGGTTAAAAAACTATTACAAAAGTGGGGACCACTTACAAAAGGGTTAACCCTTTAGCCATCGAATCGACCGCACCGCCCGTTAATATGCAAACTCAGCAGTTGAAAGTTGCAGTTGTAAAAACATTATTTTTCAAACAATTTCAACAAAACCATATCAAGTGACCCCTCACTGGAACGATATGGTTTGGTTGAAATTTTTTGACAAATTTAAAAAAAATGATATTTAAAATAATAAATTTTGATATTGTCTGCGTTGGGTAAAGGGTTAAACAATTCTTACAAAGTAGGCGCAACAGGCGAGCATTGATGATTGACCTCTTACAAAAGGGCTAAATAATTCTTACAAAAGTGGGACTTTTACATGGATGAAAAATCTAGACAGCGCGCGATTTCAGTTCTAATTCCTCATGGGGGTGGGGGGAGGGGGTTAAAAAACAAGCCGTTGACGAGGCAAAACAGACTTCGAAATTCTCCGCCAGAATTTATTCCAAAAGGGCTAAAAAAAACTTTTAACAAAGGTGAGGACCTCTTATAAAAAAGGGATCTTACAAAAGTGGGGACCTCTTACAAAAGAGCAAATTATTACAAAAGTGGGCGCAACAAGCGAGCATTGATGATTGACACTGGACGCGCCATTTGGGGAGATCTCGAGAGGGGGTGTCTGTCTCTTGTAGCAGGGATCAGAGGATTTACCTCCGTTATTTTGTTTTTCAATCAGTACCTAAACCTCTTCAAAAGAAATGAGTATTGATGTTTCTGGTGTGACTGCGCGAGATACACAGCTAACGTGTGTGAAGTGTGACTCCCAAGACGAGCGAGGCACGCTCTCCTAAATTGTAACAATACATATAAATAGAATTATGCCAATTCTAAAATATGAAGTATACAGTACGTGGAGAGTGGATTGGAACTAAATCCCCCGCGGAGTGGAGTTATCAACCAAGCTGTAACTTTCAAATTTTGTACATATCGACAAAAAAACACAAGCAATGTTTCAGCCAATAGACCTCCGGGTTTAACCCGGAGGTCCATTGGCCGAAACGTTGCTTTTGCTGGCTATGCTTTGCAACCAATTTGCAATTATTGCTTGGGTGGAATCTCCACTCTGAAGGTGATTCGGTGATAATACAGTCTCCACGTACTGTATCTATGGGATGGGAAGCCTTTATGTTGTGGCACCTTCACTTCAGAAAAAAGTTGATACAATATGAATCTCGATTTTTTGTGAACAGAGCTGGTCGATTCTGGTCATTACATTGGGTAAAGGTTTGATGAAAAAACTATAGAGTGACTTACCGCCAACACAGCCAGGACACCAACGGACAGTACAATCAGCAGCGTTGCGTTCCAAGCAGCCATATCTATATGCTTTCGTATGGTCACTCAATCTTTGCGTTTCCAGAACGGATGCGATTTTTTTTCCAGGCGGGATCTTATATAATGCTGGGACTGATACGTGTCAAAAAAACTATTAGTCAAAGAAAAAGCAAGTCATGTGCTTCTCAGCTGGTCGCACTGCACTTTAACCATTTTAGATGTCGAAGGTTTATAAAAAATACTGCAGATATCTACATTAAACTTCTCCAGAATGAGCAGAACGGGCTCGACCAAATAGATATTCCCTAATTTATACCGAAAAAAAATTATTATCAAATTCAAACAAAAGGAATGTTCGGGATATTTTGATCAAATAATGATCGTTCGCTGTACGCAATGTTAAACAATTCTATTTGGAAGATAAATTTATCGATTTTTTTACCCGTCAGCTTCAATTATTAATTATTTTTTCGATGATTATTGTTCTGTTGGGGGCGCGGTGGCTCAGTTGGTAGAGGTGCAGGCTGCAAGCCGAGAGGTCCTCGGTTCGAATCCCACCTGTGGCAACCGCGTTGTGTCCTTGGGCAAGACACTTCACCCTCATTGCCCACGTGGGGGAACGGTGACGCTGTGTACTAAAGCGTACTGCACGTCGATGGTGCACCTGTCTTCAAACAATGCTAACCCTGCTTGTGTGGAGTTGGTATGTTGGGGAGCTGACAGTTACTCGCCGTTGCTCGGTGGTTCTCTCCGGGTACTCTGGCTTCCTCCACCCGTAAAACTGTCACGGTCATGGTTAGCCATTGTGCAGAAATATATGACCTTAAGCACCAATAAATAAATACAAAAATAATTGTTCTGTTTGCAGGGGCGTAGCTAGGATTTCCCATTGAGAGGGAAGGAGGGCAGGCCTGGCATTCTGAAAAATGCAGGAGGGCGAAAAATCGCTCTCCTCAATCAGCTTAGGAGAGCAATTAGCTTTACACAGCATTTTAAGTATCCAATTGAACGAACTGATTGAAACTGAAACCAACAGACTACATCAGTGATTTTATTAACTTTACTAAGGTAAAGCGAAATCTCTTAGACATCTAGATGTCTCGCTCAACAAACGAACACACACTTGACAAGACCTGTGTGTGTACCCAGACCTGTTGTCCAAGAAAGTCATACGCCTACCACTACCACCTTCAACCCCCGAGGGGGTTGAAGGTGGTAGTGGTAGGCGTATGACTTTCTTGGACAAGAGGTCTGCTTGAATCTACAGTCACATCCTGGTGCAAGTGCTTCAAGTGACAGGATAGTAGTTATGGTAGTATATTATAGTGTCAATATTCCTTGAATAATTACCCCTCAAACTGTGATGTCAGTTGTTGAACTTGAAACTGACAGAAAAAAATATTGCTGTGACCCATTTTGCTTCAAATGATTGTAACTGTGTTTGGGTATGGTTGCAGCCATTACCTTTTACCACTAAACCACTTTCAAAATGAAATTACGTGATGTTATGTGACTTCGAAGTTAAATTACATTTTTGCTTTACAACAAAAATTTAATGTGAGCATAATACATGTAATCTCAATCATCCCAGACCAAAATATTTAGGAGGGCAATTTTTCGCTCTCCTTAATTCTTTCAGGAGGGCAGTAAGGAGAGCTAAAAAATCGCTCTCCTGAAATTGCCAAGCCTGGGAGGGGGCATACATTTTTGGGGGTGCCAGGTCGATCTATGCCACAGGCATATCCGAAGGCCGTAAGCCTGGGATGGGGTGGGTATTGCCATCCAATTGGCAGAGGTTGGAGCTTCTCAAACCCCAACCAATAGGAATGTCACACCCACCCCATCTCAGGCCGACAATATTCCTCTCCCAATGGTGAGGGTTCTGGGTGAGTCCCCGAGAAGATTTTGAAAATTCAATATCCCGAGAACGCATCTGGGGGAGCACTGTAATTTTCAGGAGTCATATACCCCCC
Source organism: Pictodentalium vernedei (assembly GCA_031216915.1). Lineage (NCBI taxonomy): Eukaryota > Metazoa > Mollusca > Scaphopoda > Dentaliida > Dentaliidae > Pictodentalium > Pictodentalium vernedei. The sequence goes on from CM062295.1 coordinate 780,892,930, forward strand.
CCCCCCCCCCCACCCCTCCGTCCTTGGTTACGCTACTGTGGTTGTGTTCCACTTTAACAGTAAGGCGACCACAGAGTGCTGTTATTATTTACCAGAAAGATAATCGCGATGTTACGTTAATATTTTGGCCTATCGCAGTGCTGCTAAAACACGGACAGCTTATTTTCAGAAATGACGTTGCTAGTTCAAGCCTTACAAAACGGCAAGTAGTAATGTTTTGCGAAAAATGGTTGTTAAGAGGCAAGACAAACACGAAATGAAGAGGAGATTAACAGTAATATTTTTTTCTCCCTCCCCCTCCCCCTCCCACACACACACTACCTATTCAAGATATGCGTGTCTCATGTGAGAAGGTCAGAAGGTCATGTGAGATTGATATCTATCTCACATGACCCATGTGATTTTTGTTTTGTTTTGTTCGTGTTCAAAGTATTGGTGTTTGTTGTAATTGATGTTAATAATAACAGTACTGTATACAGTCCGTTCAATTTCTTAACTTAATTAATACCACTACACGTCCATCGAAAGACTGATGCACACACCCGACTGACGTCATCGAAATGTGTCAATGTTCATTTCGCTACAAATATTTAACCCCTGTCTTGCCGGCGTTGGGATTTAATTTCACAGTATATACCTTTGTTATATACATAACTTTTGTGCGTTCTTTCCGATAAGCAAATCATTTTTTCTTTTTTCAGAAATAGATAACAAAATTTTTCGATACAGCTGCACGTGCCCCTGGATAACCTTTGATGATGTCAGAGTGTTTTCGTGGGGGGAGAAAAATTATCACTGATGGGGGTGGGTGTGAGATGGGGAAATCTCACCCTCTAGACGAGATATTTGGTCCAGACACCCGGCAAGCCTCGTACCTGGCTCAAATATTTTGCCCTCGGGTGAGATTTCCCCATCTCACACCCACCCCCATGTGAGATAATAATAATCCCACAGTCCCAGTGGGTTGTGGGATTAAATTATTACCAAATCTTCCAGAAATACACAATGGATAAGCTCATTTTGTTGTGTTCTGTTGTGAATTCCGAAACTCAACTGAAAAGGTTACAATCTTAAATTAATAATAACTTAAAGGTGTTTGTCATCCATGGATTGAAAATTCGAACAAACTTCGCGAAAGGTATTATAGTGAAAAATGTTTATTTCCCATCTTTCTAAATATGTTAGGGTAAGAAGAGAAGGGGTGGGGGGGGGGGGGGCACCTCTCCAACAGAACACTGATCTCCTTGGTAAATATTGCAGGGTAAGTGGAGGGTAGAGCACCTCTCCAACAGAACACTGATGTCACAGATAAATCTAACCTGTTCTTCTGAAAGGTGGTTAATGTTCAACTGTAATTTTTGCATTTAAATATTGCTCGTAATTTGGACCTCAATTATTGTGATCACAAGAAAAACTGACAGATAGATTCTGACTGCATCCTCTCTGGGTCGTGATAGACAGGCCTGGCATTCTGAAAAATGCAGGAGGGCAAAACATCGCTCTCCTCAATCAGCTTAGGAGAGCAATTAGCTTTACACAGCATTTTAAGTATCAAATTGAACGAACTCAATGAAACTGAAACCAACAGACTACATCTGTGATTTTATTAACTTTACTAAGGTAAAGCGAAATCTCTTAGACATGGGGGTTGAAGGTGGTAGTGGTAGGCGTATGACTTTCTTGGACAACAGGTCTGCTTGAATCTACAGTCACATCCTGGTGCAAGTGCTTCAAGTGACAGGATAGTAGTAACGGTAGTATATTATAGTGTCAATATTCCTTGAATAATTACCCCTCAAACTGTGATGTCAGTTGTTGAACTTGAAACTGACAGAAAAAAAAATATTGCTGTGACCCATTTTGCTTCAAATGATTTCAACTGTGTTTGGGTATGGTTGCAGCCATTACCTTTTATCACTAAACCACTTTCAAAATGAAATTACGTGATGTTATGTGACTTCGAAGTTAAATTACATTTTTGCTTTACAACAAAAATTTAATGTGAGCATAATACATGTAATCTCAATCATCCCAGACCAAAATATTTAGGAGGGCAATTTTTCGCTCTCTTCAATTCTTTCAGGAGGGCAGTAAGGAGAGCTAAAAAATCGCTCTCCTGAAATTTCCAAGCCTGGATAGAGAAGAAAGAATCATTCCGCGTTTCTCTACACAACACTGTGTTATCTCATCAGTTGGGCAGAATGATAAGAACATTAAAACAGAGAAGTTATTTTCTTTTGTGTATCGGGATTCGGTCTTGACTTCGCAATAATTTATTTATAAAATCTCGACCTACGATATATAAGTGCCTCGCGATCCGATTACAATTTGATCGACGAAAATCGCGAGACGAATTAGCATCAAAAATATCACGTTCATTTACCTATACTTTTGGGGTTTGCAGCGGATAATTTTATCATTAGTGATGGATGCTTGGAGTCAGTTCAGTGTTACTCACTTTGCCCTTACCGCCCCTGCCTGGCCATCACTTGACGCAGCAGTGTATATATTTTTAAGAGAATTCACCTCCAGGAACGGATAGAAACCCGGGGTGCTGTTATTAGTTCTTTAGGGCGTTATCTGTGAAAGATGGAGACATCTGCTAATCTCATTAAGAGGACAATAGACCACCACCGGTGTACACAGATTGTTACCAAACTTGTGAGATGCTTTACGATACTTAATTATGGGCGAGGCTGAAAACAGAAAACTTATAAAACGTTTTCTAATATACATAATATATTAACCCTTTGAAACATAAAGCCCGCCTTTCACTCCCAGGATTCTTATGCGACATGTAGTCATAAATTGGGTGGCTGCTTAATAAATGTGCATATGGTAGACTAATTAGTATTTTCAACGTGCAGCCTTTGGGCTGCACGTTGAAAATATTAATTGGGCTAGACTGAATAATGAATATCTACTCTTCAAATTATTGGCACTGAAGTGAAATGACCAAGCCCGCCCCTCCCCAAAGTTACGGGGTGACTACCATGGGCTCCCTACGTCTCTCCGGCCCTGGATAACATAGGGTATATTAACACTTTGAAGCCACATTTTCCTCCCAGGATTGTTATACGACTATACTCATAAAATAGAAGGCTAATTAGTGAATGTGTGTGTTCAGTCTCCCTCTCCTCTTAACACTGAGTTTCCTATTCACATCAATGGAAGGCAGTATGACGTACTATCTCCTGTGAGTGTCAATGGAGAATTCAGTGTTAAGAGGGGAGGAACACCATTTTACTCCATACTATCCCGAGGATATCTTGTTTCTACTTTTCTGCTGTTTAGAAAAGAACTATATTCTACCCGCAAGAATGTGTCCGTATTATGGAAGATGCACTCCGACAGGTGGCCTCAAATAACAACAGATCAGCTACCCCACCCCTCACCCATTAAAACTTTCAGAAAACAGGAATTCCCTATGCTTACAAAGCCAAACAAATGGCGATTCAATCTGTTAACCCCTACTGCAAATACTCAAGAGTAAGACTGCCCCACCCTAGTACCACGTTAAAACTATATAGTCGTGGTGACTAAACTGCACCCCGGAACAGAAAAAAATAGGTATTGACAGAGCCACACCTGACTGCCGATTGGAACGATGTGTTCCAAAAGCCACGCGAAGTCAAACTTGGAAACCCTTCGTAGGTTTAGTACCCAAGAAAAGGACCTTCAGACCCGGAGAGAGAGGGGCGTTGCCGTCTTAATAAAACAGAAAGGTAGTATAGATGCGTCCCACCTTCCCTTTTCTGCCTCGGTAGGAGCCGATGACGTCATTTTATTTGTTTTTTTTTATTTCTTTTTTTTAGTGATTTTAATTTTGTTTTTATTTGTTTTTTTAACTGGTGTGTTAATTGGTTTTAAATTAGTTTTAGTTAGATTGAATTGTTTTTAGGGAAATCACAGCTCACGTTCACCTAAGGCCACAGTTCTGATCAGAGAAATTAGCCACCTGTTCGAGTTTGTTCCGACTTTTGTTTATCTACCTGTTAGTCATCTGCACCTGCGTTTATATAACGGCCGATCTGTTTTATATATCTGCCATAACCCATGATGTGCTCGATCACGCGTTTTATCAGTTATATTATAGCAGAGAATTACCATCACCAAGATCAACGTTCGTCCCCCATCCAAGAGTACCCCCTTTTGTTCACCCAAGGCGCCACCCCAACCTAAACAAAGGCAGCCATGTCTCCCAATACATCTGTCGACAATATCGCGACCGTGTCACCTAGACCCCCATGTCCCTATCCAAGATTCCCGCCCTTCTACTTCTACTGACGCTGCTCTAAACGGAGACATTCACGCGTCATAATACCCTCGCCCTTCTACTGACGCTGATCTAAACGGAGACATTCACGCGTCATAATACCCTCGCCCTTCTACTGACGCTGATCTAAACGGAGACATTCACGCGTCATAATACCCTCGGTGACACAATCGTGTCGCCCAGATCACCGTGTCCCAATCCAAGCGTTCCCGATATTTCCACTCCGAATGGAGACACCAATGTGTTGTAAAACCTCTAACGACCATCTTGTGACGCTGTCTACATACACATATCACCATATCACTAATACAAGTGTCCCCCTTTCTCAAACGCTGTCCCCACTGCACCCAGACGCACGTTCCCATCCAATTTTCTCCACAAAAGGCAGCAGATACTAACTTTGAATTGCACCACTATCGGCGACAAAGACCCACACACCCAATTTCACACGTGGTGGACCTAACCCCCATCCGGAATTTGTTCCACCTTAACCCAACCCCTTAAATCTCTGGTAGTAACACGTTCAACACATACAACTATATCGTGACTACAGTTCACGATACAATAATATGCCATTTTCGCGCGATTTATATCTGGAAATGAGGAAATAGACTCAAAACCCTCACAGAAATTTCTCAGTCACTCAAAACCTTTTTTCAACACACTCCGATGCATTTTTTAACATCCTCAAAAGGGTGTTTTCGGGATTTTTTAATCGACTTGTTTTTCCCCAGATTAACTCGTCATGGCCGAATCCGGATAACCACCGTCGACACCAAACCTTATTTCACTTCCCGGACGACGTAAGGTCAACAGATCGTTTCCATCTTTTTTATTTGAAGACTGTGGTAGTCACTTGTCGCTGCGAGATGGTTCTTCACTGGCACGATGACAAGATTGAATGCGACACCCCAAATGCTGCATATTCAATAGATATATAATAGACACTTAACCCTTTACCCAACGCAGACGATATCAAAATTTATTTTTTTAAATATCATTTTTTCAAATTTTTAAAAGAAATTCAACAAAACCATATCATGTCACCCCTCGCTGGAACGAGCTCGTTCCAACGAGGGGTCACATGATATGGTTTTGTTGAAATTTTTTGAAAAATGATATTTTTAACTACAGAATTTGAATATTACGCTGATGCCCCGATTCGTTGGATAAAGGGTTAACGAAAACAATAACTGACATATATTTTTTATTTAATACATTTTACATTTTACAATTTTTAGGGATTCTGTGAAAAGAATTCCATAACTGGAATTCCGTAAGTGGGATTCCAGGCGCATTGCGCATAAGAACACAAGCACACAGGATTCTCATCCGACTCCGTGTAATGGGATTCCGTGAATTTGACAAAGTTAGGGAGAGGCATCTCATTTTATACCCTCTAGTATTTATGTCAAATCGCGGAATCCCATTTCACGGAGTCGGATAAGAATCGCACTTACGGAATCACACTTATGCCGGCATCTACGTTGCTGGTTGTCGTGCGCTGTTTGGCCCTGCCCGCCCTGTTCAACAAATCGCTGAAAATCACATCAACAGACTGAGCTACACTTAACCCACAAACACACTGATCATCTCTACTCATTTTTGTTGTACTTGTTTGGGGAGTGGGGGCTTCAAACACGACATCCTAACCTCCCTGAAGGATTGGTGCCTGACCCCCCCCCCCCCCCCGGACTTTACAAATATTATAGTTTTCTCTAATTCTATTTTTGTGACCGCTAAAGAATTTCGCGACGAGACCACACCCACTCTGGCGTTACTGTTGGGGTTTCTTTCTTCTCTTTAATCCGACCAGGCTCCTCCGCTTGGCTTGTCCTGTCCTGATGGTGTCACAATCGCCCTTCGACGATCGGCCTAAACTAACAGAGGCGTCACATCGACCGATGTAGGGAGTGTCTGATCATTCGCGTTCTGGATGTGGATGTGTGTTTCGGTGGCAGCGGACACGACCGAGGCGGAGACAGACTTCACTTGTCCAGGAAGGCGACATCTGAAATAACAGCAAGTGGCAGACTATACTTGCCTGAAGCACAAGAACAACCCCTGGAATCATCACCATCTTCAACTTCCGGAAACAGGATAAACTTGTTAATGAAGGAAACGACCCATTTTATATACATAGTAGACTTCACATGCCCGAAGAACAAACTAGAGTAGTAGGAGAGCGGTGAACCGTGCCCAATTTGGGGAATCTCGTGGGGGATCTCATATGTGACGTCATAGTCACGTAACATGGTGGCGTCATGTTTGGTTGTCATGGTAACACGCGTGAGCGGCCATCTTGTGACGTCATCTCCATAGTGATACGTGGTGGCAGTACGCATGCGCAGCGCGTGTTGTTATGGTGATACGTGTTTGCGTCGGCCATTTTGTATACTGGAGGCCGCCATCTTGGTTTATATGGTATCACGTGGTTGCTATGTTACCCAATGGCCTACAACAAGACAGGGGTATGTTCGGAGTGTATGTTCTTTTGTACAAGAGTAATTTCCCGATTTGTAGAATTACCACAAACAACCCGACAAGCTCTCCAAATCACCAAAAAAACGACTTTATTTATTACGGATTCCCTATTCTATCAGCTTAGCACGTAGTGCTATAAGACCGAGGGGACCCCCCTCCCCCCGGGGGGAGTTTATTTAAAATAGAATATTTTTCTGGCATGGATACTTCGTAGAATTACCCAAACAGACCTGATTACCCACACAAACCGCCAAAATCTATCCCAAACCACCAAAACCGACTGGCGAACCCCTATTTTGGGGCATATAAGAATAACACGCAATGCTATATTGTTATGTTCGGTCACTTCGATCTTGGTTATGTTGGATCTTCGTGTTGTTTTGGTTCAAGAAGGTTAATACTATTCATATATATATATTATATATAAAGTTAATGCAGGTGAAAGTTTTAATGAATTTATTGGGTGTTAAGTCAAACTGTGTAATGTTAGTTATGTTCACTTCTATCTTCGTTGTGTTGGATCATTGTCACTTTGTTATGTTCAATTCACTTCGACAACTTCTTTGTGTCAGTTCTCTTCGATCTTGGTTGTATTCGAGCAATCCAACTAGTTCGATCTTCCTTCCCTTTGTTATGTTTTGTTCCCTTCCAGCTTGGTTGTGTTGGTCTTCGTTCACTTCATTCGAACAGTTTAAACTTAGTTGTTTTGGATCTGGTCAGTTCTGTCCAACCAGTTCATTTTCGTTCATGTTTCTCTTGTTCAGTTGGGTTTTATGCAATGGCAGCTTAACCCTTAAGCCCCCATATAGCCCCAAACCGCCACTTTTAAATTGCATTGAAGCAGGTGCTCCCTTGTGTAATCTTTTTTATTACTCTTGTGTGTAGACTGAATTTTCCCTGGCAGTGGTTCTACATCACTGCTGGCTGCCTGTATAGGCAGCCAGCAGTGATGTAGAACCACTGCCAAGTCATCAATAACTATGTAAGCAGAAAAAGGTCATAAATACTTTAAAATTAATCTGAGGACTTAAGGGTTAATTGTGTGTAACTAATCACTTTCCATACCCTCGAGTATTGATGTTAAATCACGGAATCCAATTTTACGGAGTCGGATAGGAATCCCATTCACGGAAGCACTTTTTCAGAACCCCTTTTTGGAAAACGTGTGTGGCTATGGAATCCTTTTCTGAAATGAGTCGTATGTGCGAGTCATTCGAACGAGCAATTGCTCTATTGCTCATTTGCTCGATGGGATGCAAGTCGTTCGAGCAGTATGTGCGAGACACTCGACCGAGCAATGGCTGTAAAGCTCATTTGCTCGATGGGCTTCGAGTCGTTCGAGCAATGACTTTTCAGTAACTGCTCGATGGCTAATAGGGGGAAATTTGGGATAGGTATGCCCTGGGTGGCCTAGAGGGCTGGGCAAAACAAGTAATAGTATCCTTATGTAAGTATTCTATAAAATGTATCCTCAAATAATAATACAATATCAGGCCATATGTATCCTCAAATACCGCAATGAGTCGAAGAGCAGTAATTGCGAGTCACTCGATGAGATTCGATTCGTTCCAGCAATGACTTAGCAGTACCTACTCGATAGGTTCATGGCTTTAGGAATGATATAGGCCTTTGTTGTACACAACACAGGTTACGGAGAATGAAGCACTAGTGATTATAAGACTTGGACGAGAGAATCAGAGATAGTTTGGATTGGATAGACTGTTTGTGTTAGGGTAGCATCTGCAATAGGCATAAAAATGGGGTTCTGGTAAAATCAGGTCCAGTAGCCCTATTAAAAAGAACATACCCCAGGAGATATCTCGGTCCTATAGCATTACGTGTTATTTTTATATGCCCCAAAATAGGGGTTCGCCACTCGGTTTTGGAGGTTTGGGATAGATTTTGGTGGTTTGTAGGGATTGCCAGTTCTATTTGGGCAATTCTACGAAGTATCCAAGCGAGAAAAGTACTCTAGTTCAATCGAACTCATCCCGGGGGATCCCCTCGGTCCTATAGCACTACGTGCTAAGCCGATAAAATGGGGAATCCGTAGTAAATAAAGTCGTTTTTGTTGATTTGGAGAGGTTGTCGGGTTGTTTGTGGTAATTCTAGGAACCGGGAAATTACTCCTGTACTAAGGAACATACCCTCCGAACATACCTCTCTCTTGTTGTAGGCCATTGAGTAACATAGCATCCACGTGCTACCATAGAAACCAAGATGGCGGCATTCAGTATGCAAAATGGCCTACGGAAACACGTATCACCCTAACAACATGCGTTGCCCGTGCGCACTAACACCACGTATCACTATGGGAATGACGTCACAAGATGGCCGCTCATGCAGGTTACCATAACAACCAAACATGGCGCCACCAGGTTACGTGACTGTGACGTCACATAAGAGATCCCCCATGAGATCCCCCACCGGGTACAGTTCATCGCTTTCCTACTACTGACTAGAACCACCTACTATATCCGGCGGGGTGTCGGATTGAGTCCTGGTGGCTTTTCTTTACTTCTCCTCTTGTGTGGCTACTGGATGTTGAAAGTTCCATTGCACCATTAAGGACACTCTCCAAAAATTTGTAATATAATACATTTCTATAAACAAACTATTATTTACGTTTAAGTGAATGCGAAACACGTGTAAGGAAAATGTTACTTTTGCACTGGTACACTCATTTTTACACCGGTACCCTCATTTTTATACTGGTACCCTCATTTTTACACTGGTACCCTCATTTTTTGAAATGCCTGATTGTGGCTTCTTGCACTCAATCAGTCAAAAAACTCCTTATTATTTTTTTATCTCCATTTAGTTGTTGTTTTAATGACAAACCAACTAGAATCAACTAGTTCCCAGATAATCTGCCATTAAAAATATCTATCAGTATCAGACTAAACACGCGTTCACTTTGACAATTTGTTTAGCGAATGTTTTTTACAGTAATTTGAAAGTTTTTATTCTTTCCAGGAAAACAAAAATTATCAAATCTCACCTTCTAGACTTTTACATTAACCCTTTACCCAACGCAGACGATATCAAAATTTATTATTTTAAAAATAATTTTTTTGAATTTTTCCAAAAATTTCAACAAAACCATATCATGTGACCCCTCATTGGAACGAGCTCAATGAGCTCGTTCCAATGTGGGGTCACATGATATGGTTTTGTTGAAATATTTTGAAAAATTTAATTTTTTCAACTGCTCAATTTGTATATTACGCGGGCGGATGCGGGCTAGGTAAAGGGTTAAAAAACTCCTTATTATTTTTTATCTCCATTTTAGTTGTTCTAAATTGATTTTGTGTTGTGTGATCACTGTTACCAAAAAAAAAACATCAGCGAAATCAACATGGAAGCTCTATAAACAATGGATTTTCCTTTTAAGAATGCGAAGATACCCATTATCGAGAATTCATCCATCTCTCCACGTTTTGGATATCATGCCGCAAACGTAATGGAGTTTCACATTGGCAAACCGCTTTGGTCTGTTCATGTTTGTCGGTTTTCGACGATAATTTTTTAATAATGAATTTTGTTTTACAATCTTTGAGAGAAATATAGGAAAAGAAATTAATATTAAAAATTAAAATAATAAGACAATAGTTGTTTTAGGCATCTAATATTCTATGAACAGTTGTTGGTGTGTTTAGTTACTGTGTTTTCTGGGAACTGTCACATTTACTGCTGGAGAAGAGTTAGCTCCTGAGCTGGACTTCAAGAAAACCTACCGCTTGTCATGATCAATGGCTGACCTAATGTGAATGTTTGACTGCGACAAGTTCACACGTGCCTGATATAATGACTAGGACATTATTTTTTAAGCAGTTTGTGAAAGTATACGTAAACATTTCAAAACCATAAATGACCTGTTTTATTATTTGTAATTCATCAGCTGAGCATTTTTAGGAGACTTCACCAAACTCTTGACTTGTTAACTTTAATTTTATAAGCAAGCTCTTTTATAGAAAACTTTCCTATAAATGATAACAAGTCAAGATTTTATCTATTGACTAAAGTGAATTTTTTGATTTGATTGGTTCATAGATACGTGGTATGAGACCATATTCATTGAAAACCACGATACGTCCGCCCAGCCACTGACAAATTTCCCATACCCAGTGGAAGCCTCGTTCCGAAATCTACAAATTGTCCATTCCCCGAGAAGACGCGTCATTCCAGTTTTACAGTGTACATGTATTATATTTTAATTTTTTATCTCCAAAATATAGCTCATGACCCCTTATTGGAATGAGCTTGTCGAGTACCCTCCAATGTGGGGTTCATAAGCTATGTTTTTGAGACAAAAAAGAAAAAAAGAAATTCAATAATTTTTTTTATACCAGTCATATCGGCATATTTTCACAAAAACGTTTTTGCACAAAAAATCCACAGAAACCTGTATGGCTCAACAATGGAAGATAAAAGATCTCATGCTCTGTGTGTTCACACATGAAATAGATTGTACTTCTAAAACGGAAAGTCAATAGATAAATTCGTTACCCCGGGTCTGATCACGTGGTACGGGTTTTTGCCTACCCGAAGCCAGCCGTATACGGCTGGCTTCGGGTAAGTAAAAACTCGTACCACGTGATCAGACACGGGGTAACTAATAGTATCAAATCTTTGTGTGAGTTAATACATATAATTTTAGAATTGACGGAAACAGTGTAACAAACTGAATTGGAATGAAATTTTATAAGTTATTGAGATGAATTGACGGTAACATGGTCTGAGGTTTGCGGCTTGGAGCTTATGATGAACTGAGAATCGAGGCGTCGAGGTTGAACATACGCTCCGAGCCGCAAAACTCAGACCATGTTATCGCCAACTCGTCACATTAACGTATATGTTCCAATAAGACACTACCCATAGCCCAAAACCTACATCGTGAAACACGAGAGGCTTATTTACTAAAGTTATGATCGTTAAAAGTTACCTTGTTCAAGGCATCTTTTAACGATCACAGGTTTTGTAAATAAACGTCTCGTGTACCCCACCACTGGATAAGTAATCAATAAACCAGATAAACTCATTCCATCTCAGTTCAAATGGAAAATCGGTTTATAATTTTAACAACAGTTCACCCGGAACACCGTTTGCTGCACGTGGGAAAAAATCCAGAAAAAAATGAAGCGGCTTGCTCGTCACTTATTGATGAAGTAATTACGTAACGGGTGACGTCATTTAAAATATTTCGAGTACGACGTCTGACGGTGACATTTGCTGCTGGAGCCGTAAACATAAAAGAAACTACGACAGATCTCAACCAATCATTTGGCGAGGATTTTATTCTTATTGGAACATAAAGTACCGTTTGCCTTTTTATGGTGACAATCAAACATATTAGGCTTGGGTGAATAAATCAAGGCATACTTCATATATTGTTTACATTGTGGAATCCTTATGGAAGGTACCAAGTTCAGTTTGATGTGCCCACACCTGTTGTTAGCTGTCATTGTGACAGGAACCAAACCGAAGAACATTTGTATGTTTGCGTCAGAGATAATTATGAGAATGCATACAATAACTCCTTCAAGGTAATGGCAGTGCCAGAAAATGATTTGGGAGTGGGTGGAGAAGGGGGCAGACCCTTCCAGATACCGGGGTGGCTCGGAAGGTAGGAGTGCAGGCTGCAAGCCGAGGGGTCCACGTTTCGAATTCCACCTACTACAACCACGTTGTGTCCTTGGGCAACACACTTCTCCCCCATTGCGCACGTGCGGGCACGGTGGTACCGTGGCTTTGTGTACTAATGCGTACTGCACGGCGATGGTGCACTTTTCTTCAACCAATGCTAACCCTGCTTGTGTGGAGTTAGTATGTTGTGGGCATGAAAAACTGTCAGACACGCGATGACCCTGGCTGTCGAAAGTGTCATTAAACCCCAATAAATGAATAAGCCTCCTCTCTATTTCGAGTCTGTCTTGCCACTTAATCGTTCAACAACAATTTTTCGCAAAAATTACAATTTGCCGTTTTGTAAGGATTAAACGTTCAAAAGCTTTTCTGAAAATAAGCTGGCCGTGTTTTACCAGCACTGCAATAGGCCAAAATATTAACGGAACACAACGATTACCTGTCTGGTCAATCATACCTGCATTCTGTGAGCGCCTTACTGTTAAGGTGGAACACAACAGACAGTGGAGAGTCCAGGGGGCGGGGGGATAGAGGGGTCATGGCCCATCCTAACAATTGCAGTGCCCCCTCCTTCAAAGTGGGAGAATTAAGCAACAAAGGACCCCAGATTCACTCTCAGGGCGTTATATTTTCAAAATTTTATCGGGTACCCCTCACCCAGAACCCCCCAAAGAGGGGAATATTGTAGACCTGGGGCGGGTTAGTCTAGGTATGTCCTTCTCATTGGTGGGGGTTCGGGGAGTCCCGAATCCCCATCTATGGGAGAGCCATACCCACCCCACCTCATGTCTAAGGGCTTCGGATATGCCTGTGGCATATATCGACTTGGCACTCCCCAAAACGTTATGCCATCCTCCCTTCTCAATAGTAAATCCTAGCTATTTCCTTGACAACAGAACAATAATCAGCGAGAAAATGATAATTACAGATGATGGGTAAAAAAATCGATAAGTTTATCTTTCAAATATAACTGTTTAACATTTCTTATAGCGAAACGATCAGCTATTTGATTGAAATATCCCAAACATTCATTTTGTTTCATTTTGAAAATATTTTTTTTCGGTCTAAATTATAAATATATCTTCAGTCGAGCTATTCGGCTCATTCTGACAAGGTTTAATGTAGATATCTACAGAATGTTCCATAAACCTTCGGCAGCTAAAGTGTTTGAAGTGTCGTGTGACCAGCTGAGAAGCACACAGCTTGTTTTTTCTTTGACTAATAATTTTGTGCCACGTATCAGTTGTTGCATTATATAAGAACCCACCTGACAGAAACTTCGCATCCGTTCTGGAGACTCAAAGATATTGAGTGACCATACGAAAGCATACAGATATGGCTGCTTGGAACGCAACGCTGCTGCTGATTGTACTGTCCTTTGTTGTCCTGACTGTGATCCCGGTAAGTCACTCTATAATTTTCCTACCTAATCTTTACCCAATGTAACGATCAGAATTTACCAGACCTGTTCACAAGAAATCGAGATTTATTTTTTATTTCCTGGTATAGTGCTGGGAACCCATATTTTGGCATTACTCTGAAGGGAATGTGACACAACTTAAAGGTTTCCCATTCCGTAGATTTGCTTCTCATTATTCTACAAGTCACATTATTCTACCTATATGGATTTTCATTATTGGGGTCACGGTAACCAGTTCTCGTCAGATCACCGAAGTTAAGCAACGTCGAGCGCGGTTAGTAGTTGGATGGGTGACCATTTCAGCGACTGATTCGTGCTCCCGCGTTGAGTCCTTGGGCAAGGCACTTAACCCCGATTGCCTACATGGGGGCACGATGACGCTGTGTACTAAGGCGTACTGCCCGTCGATGGTGCGCATGTCTTCAACCAATCTAACCCTGCCTGTGCCGCGGTGCAGAGTTCAGAGTTACGACGTTGGAGAGCTGGCAGCTGCTCGCCGTTGCTCGGTGGGTCTCTCCGGGTACCCCGGCTTCCTACACCCGTAAAACTGTCAAGAGAGTGACCATAGGCGGAGGAGGAGATGGGGAGGGGTCTACCTAAAGGCACTCTCCCATAAATTATAACAAGGCAAAGACAGGGCAGCACATTTTGATAATCAAATATAACCTAGAACTCTACCTGTTAACCCTTTACCTAACATGAAAAGCAAACGATACTTACAAACAAAATTCTCCAATAACTATTTTTTTTTCATTTTTTGTCTCAAAAACATAGGTTATGACCTCTCATTGGAACGAGCTCGACGAGCTCGTTCCAATGAGAGGTCATAACCTATGGTTTTGAGACAAAAAATGAAAAAAATAATAAAAATTAATTGGCGATTTTTGAGAACAGCGCTGGCCGGTTTTGGCCGTTACGTTGGGTAAAGGGTTAAAAAAGACATTAATATTTTTACTCAATTTTCGGTCTTGCGCCTCAGAAACTTATTTTTTTGACCATCGACACTTACTTGGAGGAACGTGGGAAATGCCATCATCCCCCTTGTGTATGAGTAGGGACCCCGTTCCCCTACATCTTTAATACCACGAATGACTTGACCCCTGTGAATATTCAACACAGCGTGCAATCACTGGTCTTAAATGTCACACTAAACACACTTTAGCTGCGTATCTTGCGCAGTCACACCAGAGACAACAAAATACCCACTTCTTTTGAAGATTTTGAGGTACTGTATAGAAAACAATTAAGGGGGTAGATCATCGGACCCCTACTACAAGAGATAGACACCCCCTGAGAGAACACCCCAAATGGCGCGTCCAGTGTCGGCCACTGCTCGTTGAGCACCATTCGGAACAGGCGCTCAAGGCACAGAGTTTCCCCATTTCGGAAAGTATCACTGCTTTGGACCTCTCCTTGGAACGGTCGTGTTATGCTCACGCCAAAGAGGACCATAAGCTATCTTTTAGAAGCAAACAATGAAATATTCAAACATTTCAGATATCCAAGAAATGTTTTGCAACGTTTCATCTCCTACTTGTGTTTGATAAAGGTTTAAACGATCCATTTTAGTTCACAAATGTTATTCGGCGTTCGCAGTTCACAAGAAAATGTATTCAAGAACTTGTCACATTATATTCAATTAGCCGTCTAAAGGTCCGCTTTGCTTTTTTATCTTACAATCAACATGTAGTTTGTATGTATTAACTCCGCTTCACATTATTCTACAAGTGACATTATTCAATCTATATGTATTTACATTGTTATGATTTATGGAAGAGTGCCTATAGGTGGAGGAGGAGATGGATAGGGGGGCTGTCTATAGGCACTCTCCATAAATTAAAACTAGGGAAAGACAGGCCAGAAAATTTTGATAATCAAATATAACTTAGAACACTACCAGTTTAAAAAAGCCATAGAGAGTAATCGTTTGTCTGGACTGGTTACGTGAAATAATTCATGAGAGGTGAGGGACGTTGTTCAAACACGAGTGCGGGAATACGCACGAGTGTTTTACAATATAGTCCCTCGCCTCGAATGAATTATTTCACGTAACCAGTCCAGTCAAGCGATTACTCTGTTTATTACTTTTCATTATTAACAATAATTATATTGTTTAACCCTTTACCTAACGTAACGTCCAGCGCTATTCTCAAAAATCGCCAATTAATTTTCATTATTTTTTTAGGTTTTATCTCTAAAACATAGGTTATGACCCCTCATTGGAACGAGCTCGTCGAGCTCGTTCCAATGTGGGGTCATGACCTATGTTTTTGAGACAAACAATGAAAATAATAGCTATTCAAGAATTTTTTTGCAAGTGTCGTCTGCTTTTCATATTAGGTAAAGGGTTAAAAAAAACAAAAAACAATGAAGTCCCCATTACATCCACGGCAAAGCGTCTCCGTTTGCACGAAGGATACATGACACAAATAATTGTTGATTGCATAATTCACTTGTGAAGTTATCGTTTTTATCAAACCCGGAAATCCAAGTAAATCACACTTTGGAAAGTAATAAATTCATATTTTTATTCAATTTTCGGTCTTGCGCCTCAAAAATATAGTTTTTTGATCATCGATACTTCCTGGGAGGAAAGTGGGAAATGGCGTCATCCCACTTTTGTCTGAGTAGGGACCCCCTTCCCTTACATCTTTAATACCCCGAATGACTTGATCTTTATCAATATTCAACACGGCGCGTGGGGGTGCGGTGGCGTTGTGGTAACCATTTTCAGATCATCGAAGTTAAGCAATGTCGAGCCCGGTTAGTCCTTGGATGGGTGACCGTCTGAGCTATCGATTCGGACCCCCGCGTTGTGCCCTTGGGCAAGGCACTTAACACCAATTGTCCACATGGGGGAACGATGACGCCGTGTAATAGGGTGTACTGCACGTCGATGGTACGCATGTCTTCTATCAATCTAACCCTGCCTGTGCTGCAGTGCGGAGTTACGATGTTGGGGAGATGGCAACTACCCGTCGTCGCTCGGTGGTTCTCTGGTGGTTCTCTCCGAGTACTCCGGCTTCCTCCACCCGTGAAACTGTCATCGAGACGATATGACCTTGGCTGTTAATGTGTCGTTAAACCTAAAATAAAAAAAAAATGAAAAAACACAGCGTGCAATCACTCGTCTTAAATGTCACACTAAACACACTTTAGTTGTGTATCCTGAGCAGTCACACCAGAGACAACAATATCCACTTCTTTTGAGGATTTGGGGGTACTAAATAGAAAACAATTAAGGAAGGTAGATCCTCAAAAGCCTACTGCAAGAGATAGACACCCCCTCGAGAGATCACCCCAAATGGAGCGTCCAGGGTCGGCCATCAATGCTCGTTGAGCGCCATTCGGAACAGTCGCTCAACGCACAGACACAGGCAACGCGGGCCGTTTCCCAATTTCGGAGAGTATCACTGCTTTTGACCCCTCATTGGAACGATCGCGTTATGCTTATGCCAAAGAGGGCCATTAGCTATCTTTTTGAAGCAAGCCATGAAATATTTAAGACGATCAAGAAATGTGTTTGCAACGTTTCATCTTCTATTTGTGTTGGATAAAGGTGTAACCCTTTACCTATCGAATCGCCCGCATCCGCCCGCGTAATATGCAGTTGAACAAATATTATTTTTCAAAACATTTCAACAAAACCATATCATGTGGGCCCCTCGTTGGAACGAGCTCGTTCCAACGAGGGGTTACATGATATGTTTTTTTTTTAAACTTTTTGAATCATTTTGAAAAATGATATTTAAAATAATAAATTTTGATATCGTCTGCGATGGGCAAAGGGTTAAATGATCCATATCAGTTCACATATGTTATTCGGCGTTCGTAGCTCACAATAAACTTTATTCAATAACCTATCTAATTATATTCAATTAGCAATTAGTGGTTTCTATAAAACAGACCCTGGAGTATGGAATCTATGTTAGATGTTATCATTCGTTTCATTTTAGATTTTTTGACATGTCGTCCCTTGAGTTCCAATGTGTTCTATGTGCCTACCGGTGTGCCTACTGGAGTGCCTACTGGTGTGCCTACTGGCGTGCCTACTGGTGTGCCTACTGGAGTGCCTACTGACGTGCCTACTGGTGTGCCTACTGGTGTGCCTACTGAGTGCCTACTGACGTGCCTACTGGTGTGCCTAATGGCGTGTCTAATGGAGTGCCTACTGGAGTGCCTACTGGCGTGCCTACTGGCGTGCCTACTGGAGTGCCTACTGACGTGCCTACTGGAGTGCCTACTAGCGTGGCTACTGGAGTGCCTACTGACGTGCCTACTGGCGTGCCTACTGGAGTGCCTACTGGCGTGCCTATGGCGTGCCTACTGGAGTGCCTACTGACGTGCCTACTGGAGTGCCTACCGGCGTGCCTACTGGCGCGCCTACTGGAGTGCCTACTTACGTGCCTACTGGAGTGCCTACTGACGTGCCTACTGGCGTGCCTACTGGAGTGCCTACTGGCGTGCCTACTGCAGTGCCTGCTGGAGTGCCTACTGGCGTGCCTACTGTAGTGCCTACTGGCGTGCCTACAGGTGTGCCTACTTGCAGCCTACTGGTGTGCCTACTGGCGTGCCTACTGGAGTGCCTACTGACGTGCCTACTGGAGTGCTTACTGGCGTGCCTACTGGCAGCCTACTGGGGTGCCTACTGGCGTGCCTACTGGAGTGCCCACTGACGTGCCTACTGGAGTGTATGTTCCATCTTTGTTGTTTGACTTCAACTTGACAAGATGTAACACGTCATAGCTTCATGTAGGATTTAATATATATATACTGTCAATTCCTTACTCAGAAACCGATAAAACGGGGTCGAGTAATGCCACAGCCCTAGAACTAGAAGCAATCAAGTAAAACGGGGTCGAGTAATGCCACAGCCCTAGAACTAGAAGCAATCAAGTAAAACGGGGTCGAGTAATGCCACAGCCCTAGAACTAGAAGCAATCAAGTAAAACGGGGTCGAGTAATGCCACAGCCCTAGAACTAGAAGCAATCAAGTAAAACGGGGTCGAGTAATGCCACAGCCCTAGAACTAGAAGCAATCAAGTAAAATGGGGTCGAGTAATGCCACAGCCCTAGAACTAGAAGCAATCAAGTAAAACGGTGTCGAGTAATGCCACAGCCCTAGAACTAGAGGCAATCAATTAAAACGGGGTCGAGTAATGCCACAGCCCTAGAACTAGAAGCAATCAAGTAAAACGGGGTCGAGTAATGTCACAGAACTAGAACTAGAAGCAACCAAGGTTGAGCTTGGGTGGATGAGGATCAAGGACAGGATAGACTTATTGAAACTCGGTTATCTAAATTATTTTGTAAATCTCCCCGACAGCCGATGGTGTAAAGTCATGTTCCTGAGAATTTTCAACTCAAATATCAACACAGGGTGGATGGTCCAAGTGAGGGAACTAGGAGAAAACTACTCATTGGAGATCTCGGACATATACGTTGGGGCAAAAAAGGATAAAAAAAATCGTCAGAGAAAGGGTCATGAAGGATGGTAACCTTAACTGGCGGGAAGGGGCCGAATCAAAGAGATCGTTGGGTGACTTGTGTGATAAAGAGAAGCCCTATTTTGAAGAGTACCTTGATGAGACTTTTGGGGGGAGGGGGGGGGGTCACTGTTGTTCAAGCTGAGGTCGCGGTCCCTGGAGCTGAGGAGAAAAATTGGGAAAAACAGTGAAAAAGAGTGCCAGGTGTGTAATTTGGGCGTGGTGGAGACACTTTCTTCTAGAATGCCCAAAATGCCAGTCTAAAAGAATAAGATTCACTGGGAGTATAATGGGGAAGTGGGGTGGGAGAATGAAGGACATGTGGCTAGTGGGATTCTCAAAAGAGAGGGTTAATATGCTAATCGAAGAGATTGGGAAGAATTGGGCTAGGGATGTCATTAAGCAGTTCGTCTCCGGGTGTTTGGAGGAGAGAAGAAGCGTGGGAATAGGGAGGCAGATGGGAGTACAGGGGTAACCAAGGCCTTCTGATCCGAGAACCGCGACAAATCAGCGGCCGACCAAAGTGTTATTATATTATAGACAACCGAAGCCCGATTTCCTGATATATAAATACCGGTGTTTCCGCTCTCCTGAAACCTTTTGGTCCCAAGTGGAATTTTTGTTTGGCGGCAAATGAATGTTGTGGTGCAAAATGAAAGATTGTACTGCCAGATGCAATCTGATTATCACTGAGCATAAATTAACCACATGTCGTCTTTTAACATTGTAGATGGCACCGTGTGGCACTAAAAGTACGATATTTTAATTTATCATATGACTCGTCCGTTTTGTTCACTTTAAAACATTTGATATTTTGTTTTCATATTAATCAGTGATAAATAAAGCATTCCGTCAAATTCATTGGTCAGTTTCAAAACTAGACAATTTGATTGGTTGACCAACATACAACTGGGCCACATTTTCCTAATTTGCATAATTAGAGTTGGGAGCTTTCATTGGTCAATTTCAAAACTGGACAATTTGATTGGCTAAACAAAATACAACTGGGTTATATTTACATAATTTCAGTAGGGAGAATTTACGTTATCTGTCCTATTTAAGGTGGCTTATATTGTATTAATCGTTTACCTACAAGAAAAACGCCATTCATTTTTTTTTATATTTTCACTTTTTGCTTCCAAAACATAGGTTATGACCCCTCATTACAACGCGCTCGACGAACTCGTTCCAATGAGGGGTCATAACCTACGTTTTGGAAGCAGAAAATGAAAATTGTTAGTTAAACGAGGATGTTTTTTCCAAGTGCCGTCTGCAACTCAAGTTACGTGATGGGTTAAAAAGTCAAACTAAGTGGCTAATTTGTGCGTGTGTGTGGCATATGATAAAGAGAATATGCAATGAGTGTTTTTCCCATATAATATTTATGAAACTCGTCCGAATTTTCCGTTTTCGCTCGCCAGAGGCTCGCCAAAACGGAAAATTCTTAGACTCGTTTCATAAATATTATATGAGAAAAGCACTGATTCCATATCCTCTATTTAGCGTTACATGACTATTTTCTGTATTCTTGTTGCAATAACCCAACAGATGATAAAAATATAGATAATAAAAAACTACAATAAATAAATAAATGAATGAATAAATAAATAAATAAATAAATAAATAAATAAATAAATAAATAAATAATAAAGTAAAAGGTTACTGAAGTTTTAAAAATCATTTAATAATTATTAATTACAAACTGTTTATTCCCTGAACATGAACTATTAACAAATATTTTATTATCTTCCAGAAAGATTACAAAAAACATTAACCCTTTACTTAACGTAACGGCCAAAACCGGCCAGCGCTATTCTCAAAAATCGCCAATTAATTTTCATTATTTTTTTCGTTTTTTGTCTCAAAAACATAGGTTATGACCCCTCGTTGGAACGAGCTCGTCGAGCTCGTTCCAACGAGGGGTCATAAGCTATGTTTTTGAGACAAAAAATGAAAAAATATTAGTTATTCAAGAATTATTTTTGCAAGTGTCGTCTGCTTTTCAGGTAAGGTAATGGGTTAAGGTAGATAAATAGAGGATATCTAGATTTTCTTTTTATTATACACTTTCTATAAGAATCTGCTGATTCCACTCGTTTCAACCTTGAATTGATGCATGAAAGTAAACAGCGCATTGAATCATTGAAACGCGGAAGTGATTTGATTGATAATCGGAACAGATAGTGTCTTGCAATTTGATTCAACGTGGTGGTTTCTAGTCCAAACATGGCCTGAAAGTCCGTAATATAAGTTTTGGGTTTGGCTGACCTTTGAAAGGACGTACCAAACCAAAAACTTATATTACAGACTTTCAGTCCATGTTTGGACCAGCGGTTTTCATGCGTTAATTCAAGGTGTATACGTGTTGAATTATTGCTGGAAATGATCGGTATCAACTCAAAAACATTAGATTTAATTTTCATTATACGTTTTTTGGAACAAATTGATCATTTCCAGTGATAATTGGACTCGTATTCACCTTGAAGTGATGCTTTGAAAGCCGCCATTTTGATTGATACAGTGAAAGTGAAAATTTCTATACTTTCACAGTGAGGGATACGATTTCTATCTTTCCGCAATTTCTTCGATAGTCTATCGTTTAGCTTATAATAAAAAATATTAGGCAACAAAAAAGTTTGATAAGAATCAAGTAAAATAGATAAATTGTTAATTCACTTGACTGACACGTAACAAATAGCCATAATTACTCCCGTTAAAAATACATTACTTGACAGATGTGTGTGTCATCAGGCAGCACTCATATCGCAAACAAAGCATTAAAATAATAAATCACAAAGCCCCTTAGACGAGGGTCCTGTGAATATTCGAGATTCGATTCCAAATCGATACCATGGGTCTGCTTCGAGATCGATCCCGAATTAATCTCAATATTCGATGTTTTTGGAATCCCTCCTACTAACTTTAATTTGTTACACTTCCAACATAAATTGGATAAAACTGCCATTATGCAATTCATTCATGTAGGCTATATTCCTATTTAACTGAGTAATTGACAATGTTTAATTGTCAGGTAAGTTGTGAAGTTTGCCCAGAACGTTACCCATATATTTAGTTTTTGAAGGCTTGAGGCTGTGAATAGTAACAAGTTAAGCTCTCAAAAACTAAAACTATGGCTAACAGGCCTATCTGTGTCAGCGATGCTGCAACTGAGAATATTTGTTTAAAACCCTTTCAACACTTCCATGCTAGTTAAATGGCAGAAATTTGAAGAGTCCATATCAGTAGTAGTGTATGTTCCCCTACAGGTATAGGTTGCCGGACCTCGGTGCGGGACCTCGGAAGTGACGTCATGTCACGTGACCTAGTGGCGCCATGTTGTGTTGTCATGGTAACCCGCGTGAGCGGCCATGTTGTGACGTCATCTCCCTAGTGATACGTTGTGTAAGTGCGCATGCGCAGCGCGTGCTGTTAGGGTGATACGAGCTTCCGTCGTCCATTTTGTATACAGGAGGCCGCCATCTTGGTTTCTATGGTAGCACGTGATTGCTATGTTACCCAATTTTTCTGCAATAGGACGGGGTATGTATTGAGGGTATGTTCGATTGAATCGGAGTATTTTCTGGAACGATTTCCCTGGATAATTACCACAAACAACCCGACAACTTGTATTATTTCGAATTCTTCCCTGCTTCTATCTATATATGTAATAGTTATCGTCTATCTGGCCATGTTCTTTTATTCTAGAGTATACTCCAGTAGCGTAGAAGAGCCTATCAACTGGAACAGTATACCTTATTATTACTATATTTAGCAATTTCTGGTCTATTCTTGTTAGTTCGGACCCTATTCCAAGTACTCTTGTTGTTTCATATATCTAACTAACCAATCAGATTGCTTGATTTCCCATAATGCAGGGTTATCTCCCTTGTGTATAACAAAAACCTATATCCAATGGCACCCCAATTTTAGCACCCCTTTTTTGAAAAACATATGACCTTCGGCACCCCTTTTTTGTCATATGTGCTTATGTGAAAAGGCACAATGTGACACAATTTGCCCTATCACATAGGCACATGCTTTATGTGCCGATATGTGCTTATGTGAAAAGGCACAATGTGACACAATATGCCCTATCACATAGGCACATACGGGTATTTGAGGATACCTATGGCCTGGTATTGTATTATTCGAGGATACCTACTGGAGAATCCCTTTTTGTCATATGTGCTTACGTGAAAAGTCAAAAAAAGGGGTGCCGAAATTGGGGTGCCGGGGATATTGCCGTTCTGTGTTACCAGGCATTGACCCTCCCCCCCCCCCCCCCCACCCAGAATACCGCTCAATAATATGAAGCACCTGGTGGATCAGTAGTACCAAGGGCCAGCAAGAGGCCTACAGGGATATGTACAGCCTATGCTATACTACCGTTTTAAACTACCAAGCATTACCCCCACCCCCACAAAATCACTAGGTCTACCATAACGTACTACATATACCAAGCCATATAATAAAACAAAGCAATCGGTTGGTTAATAGTACCAAGCACTAACAGGGGCCTATAGGTGTATATACCGCCATACTATAGTGCCGTTCTAAACTACCAGGCAGTACCCCTACCCACAATACCCCTATGCCTAGCATTGCATACTACCTATACCAGTCATAGGATAACATAATGCATCAGGTGGATTAATAGTACTAAGGGCCAGCAAGAGACCTATAGGGATATGTACAGCCTATATAGTATCCTCAGATAAGTATCCTATAAAGGTATCCTCGATAGGTATCCTCAATAGGTATCCTCAAATAATACAATACCAGGCCATAGGTATCCTCAAATACCCGTATGTGTCTATGTGATAGGGCATATTGTGTCACATTGTGACTTTTCACATAAGCACATATGACAAAAAGGGATTCTCCAGTAGGTATCCTCAAATAATACAATACCAGGCCATAGGTATCCTCAAATACCCGTATGTGTCTATGTAATAGGGCATATTGTGTCACATTGTGACTTTTCACATAAGCACATATGACAAAAAGGGATTCCCCAGTAGGTATCCTCGATAGGTATCCTCAAATAATACAATACCAGGCCATAAGTATCCTCAAATACCCGTATGTGTCTATGTGATAGGGCATATTGTGTCACATTGTGACTTTTCACATAAGCATATATGACAAAAAGGGATTCTCCAGTAGGTATCCTCGAATAATACAATACCAGGCCATAGGTATCCTCAAATACCCGTATGTGCCTATGTGATAGGGCATATTGTGTCACATTGTGCCTTTTCACATAAGCACATATCGGCACATAAAGCATGTGCCTATGTGATAGGGCAAATTGTGTCACATTGTGCCTTTTCACATAATCACATATGACAAAAAAGGGGTGCCGAAGGTCATATGTTTTTCAAAAAAGGGGTGCTAAAATTGGGGTGCCATTGGATATAGGCTTTTGTTATACACAAGGGAGATAACCCTGCATTATGGGAAATCAAGCAATCTGATTGGTTAGTTAGATACATGAAAGAACAAGAGTACTTGGAATAGGGTCCGAACTAACAAGAATAGACCAGAAATTGCTAAATATAGTAATAATAAGGTATACTCTTCCAGTTGATAGGCTCTTCTACGCTACTGGAGTATACTCTAGAATAAAAGAACATGGCCAGATAGACGATAACTATTACATATATAGATAGAAGCAGAGAATTCTGGAAGAATTCGAAATAATACAAGTTGTCGGGTTGTTTGTGGTAATTATCCAGGGAAGTCGTTCCAGAAAATACTCCGATTCAATCGAACATACCCTCAAAACATACCCCGTCCTATTGCAGAAAAATTGGGTAACATAGCAATCACGTGCTACCATAGAAACCAAGATGGCGGCCTCCTGTATACAAAATGGACGACGGAAGCTCGTATCACCCTAACAACACGCGCTGCGCATACGCACTCACACCACGTATCACTAGGGAGATGACGTCACAACATGACCGCTCACGCGGGTTACCATGACAGCACAACAAGGCGCGACTAGGTCACGTGACATAACGTCACTTCCGAGGTCCGGCACCGAGGTCCGGCAACCTATACCTGTAGGGGAACATACACTACTACTCATATCCATTAATTGGGGGTAGAGCAATTAATATTTTCAATGTGCAGCCTTCAGGCTCTACCATACACGTTCACTTAGTAGCCATCCTACTCAATGAAATTATGACGTATCGTGTTCCTGGACCGGAAAAGCGGCCTCTCGTGTTGGTTGAAAGAGTTATTGGAGTTTTTGGTATTCATTCAGTCCAGTAAGGATCATCTCAGAGTTCTGTAATTTTCGTTTGGTTCAATATGAAATAACTTTTCTTCTAAGAATGGATTCTAGATTCGATTCGATATCGATATCAAATACACGATTCAATTCGCGATTATTCGAAAAAAAATGTGATTCGCAGAACCCAAAACCTTAGAACTACCAAAAGTTTATGCTTGGTGCCAAATGTTGGTGCCAAATGGTGTATTTATCTTGCCAAACGGATTTGGGAGTATAGTTTTACGCTTCTACTTTCAATGTTATTGGACCAACTTATTCGTGGGGAAGGGACATTTAGGCAAACATTGTTGGATTTTCACAGTCCAGTGGAATTTCTTTGCAGGCACTCACCGAGCGAGGCGAAATGATCACAGGGTAAATTAATTATCGAGCAGTTACTGATAGTAATAATAAGCAAAGCTGTTCCAAATAATAGGCTCTTCTACGCTACTGGAGTATAATCTAGGATAAAGGAACATGGTCAGGGAAACGAAAAGTATTGCAAATATAGATAGAAGCAGAGAATTCTGGATAAATTTGTCCTATAGCACTACGTGCTATTCTTATTGGGAAATAACACGTCATGAGATAGGGATCCAAAAAGGGAATCTAGGCGAATTCAAAGCCAGAACATTACTCCTGTTCAATCGAACGCACCCCTTATACCCCCTTAGTACTATGGCACTACGTGCTAAGTCAATAAAACCAATAAAATGGGAAATCCGTATCAACTAAAGTCAATTTCGGTGATTTCGGGTGAATTTTGGTGATTTGGAGGGATTCTCGGGTTGTTTGTGGTAATCAGATTTACCCCTGTTCAATCGAACATACCCTCCGAACATACCCCTGTCTTGTTAGAAGCCATTGGTAACATAGCAATCACGCGCTACCATAGAAACCAAGATGGCGGCCTCGGCCTCTAGTATACAAAATGGACGACGGAAACACGTATCACCCTAACAACACGCGCTACGCATGTGCACTCACACCACGTATCACTATGGAGATGACGTCACAACATGGCCGCTCACGCGGGTTACCATGACAATACAACATGGCGCCACTACGTCACGTGACATGACGTCACTTCCGAGATCCCCCGATGAGATCCCCCAGAATAGGGGTGAAACGTGCGAGCACTACTACTGCTGTCGTATGAGGTGACGTGTGAACAATATTAGAAGCGGATCTAACACTGTTTGCGTTGAATTTCATACTTCACCTTTTCCTCCAGCTAAACATTCTGCCAGCGAACTCAGACAAACACCATCAACGTAAAGTTATCGAAATGCTCAGATTTCGCACGACGTGGGTGATTTATTTTTTTTCCAGGGGCGCAGATAGAAGTTCCTATTGAGGGGGCCATAACTGTTTAGATGTGTTAGGACGATATATGCCATAGGCATATCCGAAGGCCATAGGCATGAGGTGGGTGTGAGTATTGCTCTCCCATTCAGCTCCTCAAACCTCCTCCCAATTGGTGGGCCATACCCACCCCACCTCAGACCTACGGAATCCTACTCCCACTGGTGGGGGAGGGGGGGGGGTCGGAGGTGGTGGAGGTTCCTCCGAGAATATATTGAAAATTCAATGCCCTGAGACTGAATTTGGGACTATTTTGTCGAATAATCGATACAGTTCGGACTGAACCGAATCAGTAAAAAGATACGAAACTGAATCGAATGTCAAAAATTCGCCGGACTCGTATGTACACACACAAAGCTTATCGGTCCCGTACGTAAACACACAAAGCATATCGGACCTTTTTGTAAACACACAAATCATATCAGACCCGTATGTAAACACACAAAGCATATCGGTCCCGTATGTAAACACACAAGTCATATCAGACTCGTATGCACACACACAAAGCATATAGGTCCCGTATGCACACACATCAGTCCCGTACGTAAACACACAAATCATATCAGACTCGTATGAACACACACAAAGCATATCGGTCCCGTATGCACACATACAAAGCATATCGGTCCCGTACGTAAATACACAAAGCATATCGGACCTGTATGTAAACACACAAATCATATCCGACCCGTATGCACACACACACACACACAGCATATCGGTCCCGTACGTAAACACACAAAGCATATCGGACCTGTATGTAAACACACAAATGATATCGGACCCGTATGTAAACACACGAAGCATATCGGACATGTATGAAAACACACAAATCATATCAGATCCGCATGTAAGCACACAGAGCATATCGGACCTGTATGTAAACACACGAATCATATCAGATCCGCATGTAAACATACAAAGCATATCGGACCTGTATGAAAACACACAAACCATATCGGTCATGTCTGTAAACACACAAACCATATCGGACGCGTGTGTAAACACCCAAAGCATATCGTATCCGTGTGTAAACACACACAGCATATCGGACCAGGGTAGGGGCGAATGCATTGCAAATGTATTAAATACGAGTACTTTGAAATTTATGAATACAAATACGAATACGAATATACAAATTCTAAGTGTATTTGTATACGAATACTTTACAATGTATTCATGAATACAAATATGAATACTTGAATACTTTTCAAATTATTCCCTCCAAATAGTTGAAAGTAAATTTAACTGAAAAAAAAACAGAATATCTTTGGTCATTTGTCAATAAAATCATACAAAATCACTTCCTGTGAAACCAGCTGTTCAAACTCGTTCCAATGATACATGAAAATATGAACAAATACAAAATAAGTTCTGTTCTGTGGGAGTCTTTGGCAGATAAAGGGTTAACTAAGTTTACATTTAATATTTTTTTCAATTACTGGACTGCTGGAATTAAGTTGTAATTTAACCACAATAATATTTGGTGGCTCAGTTGTTACGGCATTGAACTTCAAACCGAAATGTCCACGGTTCCATCCCCGCCAGGGGTAACTGAGTTGTGTCCTTGGGCAAGGCAATTTATCCCGATTGCCAGCATTGGGGCACGGTGGCGCAGTGTACAAAGGCACACTGCACATCGATGTTGCACTTGTCTTCAACCAATGCTTACCCAGTTGTGTGGAGTTAGTTTGTTGGGGAGTCTGACAGTTGCTCGCTGTTGCTCGGTGATTCTCTCTAGGTACTCTGGCTTCTTCCACTGGTAAAACTGTCTGACATGAGGTGACCATGGCTGTCGAAAGTGTCATTAAATCCCAATGTATAAATAAATAAATAAATAAATAAATAAATAAATAAATAAATAAATAAATAAATAAATAAAAAAATGGCCCTTCATTGCAACAAGCTCATCAAGCTAATAATGACCTTTTGGTTCTGGACACTGCATTGAGTAAACTGAGGGATAACTGAGTTTTCATTCAATCAATTAGGCAATTACTGTACTGTTGGAATTAAGTTGTAATTTAACCACAATAATATTTCAGTTCTATCAGTCTACTCCTTATTACCACTAGTACGGCAGAAAAAATACGAGATTTGTGTTAATTGGATATTGGAGTTGTTTCGGGGTTAAGAATCTATAGTGGGGCCAAACTGATATCCTTTGTCCTAAGAATAATCTTAATAATTAATCTTTTATCTAACCATTTTTTTTTCATCAAGAATCCATATCACACCTGATCATCTCCTAGGAAACATTTCTTTGAAGGTCAAGACAGAAAAGCTATTATCAGTCAGCTTGTGTAGTGAATTAATTTGCTGCAGTTAAAAATATTGTAACAGATATAAACAAATAAATATATTCTATTTTTAAATATTTTAATTTAATATTATCAAATTTTATTTTAATATATTGAAAAAAACAGACATTTCAATTGTAGTAATTTAATTCATCACTATTCTCTGATATTGATAATTACAATTTCTTTAGAAAATAATCAAAATATTAAAAATAAGAAAAGTATTCAAAAGGATAAAAGCTCAAATTATACAAATTCGAATACGACTCCTTTAAAAATGCATGAATACTGAATACATCCGAATACCTGAAAAAATGTATTGAATGAGACTGAATACTGAATACGAATACGAATACGAATACTCCAACCCTATATCGGACCCGTATGTAAACACACAAAGCATATCAGACCCATATGTGAACACACAAAGCACATCGGACCCTCATGTAAACACACAAAACATACTGGACCCGATATGTAAACACACAAACCATATCGGACCCGTATGTAAGCACATATAACATACAGTACGTGGAGAGTGTATTATCACTAAATCACCTGCAGAGTGGATATTCCACCCAAGCAATAATTGCAAATTTGTTGCAAAGCATAACTAGCACAAGCAAAAAGTTTCATCCAATGGACCTCCGGGTTCAACCCGGAGGTCCATTGACCGAAACATTGCTTGTGTTTTTTGTCGATATGTACAAAATTTGAAAGTTATAGCTAGAGTGATAACTCCACTTCGCAGGTGATTTAGTTACAATCCACTCTCCATGTACTGTACTTGTACAGATTCGTACCAAATAATTCAAAGTTGATAGCGTCAAATCTTGCAACTGTAACCCTTTACCTAACCTGAAAAGAAGACGACACTTACAAAAACAAATATTGAATAACTCATTTTTTTCATTTTTTGTTACAAAAACATAGGATATGACCCCTCAGTGGAACAAGCTCGTCGAGGGGTCATAACCTATGTTCTGAGACAAAAAATGCAAAAATAATGAAAATTAATTGGCGATTTTTTAGAAACGCTGGCCGGTTTTTGCCGTTACGTTAGGTAAAGGGTTAAAGACTTAAGTACTTCAAAATACCTAGGAAGAGAAGCCTTTCAAATGTCTATGGCAAGAAAATCCTAAATATATCGGTTATTATATGCGACTTTATAAGACAACGTGAAATGTCGGTGGGATAATGTTCGATATCCTTTGTCACGACAGATACAAGAGAATATCGAGAAGGTACACTCATTATCCTACAAGTTCTGACCAACAACACAGAAGTTTTAATTGAACTTAAAATATCACAGCGCATGTCATAAAAAAATACTTCCTGTTCCAGTAGGTACGATAATTATTTTATTCCCTACTTCAAGCCGCTTATGTAACCTGAGATAATTGTGTACCGTAATGGAATCTATAAGTATAGTCTATATATCATATGATTCGTCCGTTTTGTTCACTTTAAAACATTTGATATTTTGCTTTCATATTAATCATATTTTTAAAATTTGCATAATTGTTATTGAAAGATTTCATTGGTCAATTTCAAATATGGACAGTTTGATTGGCTGAACAAAATACAACTGGGTCACATTTGCATAATTTGAGTAGGGAGAATTTACGTTATCTGTCCTATTTAGGTTGGGTTATATTGCATTAACCCTTTACCTAACATAACGACCAAAACCGGCTAGTGCTATATACGAACAAATTTCATTTTTTGCTTCCAAACCATAGGGTATGACCCGTCATTGGAACGAGCGCATCGCGCTCGTTCCAATGAGGGGTCATAACCTATGGTTTGGAAGCAATAAATGAAAATTTTTAGTTATATGGTGATGTTTTCTCCAAGTGTCATCTGCAACACACGTTAGGTAAAGGGTTAAAAAGTCATACTAAGTCGTTAGTTTGTACATGTGTGCGTCATATGATAAACAGAATATGAAATAAGTGTTTTTTCTCATATGATATTTATGAAACTCGTCCGAATTTTCCCCTTGGGGCTCGCCAGAGGCTCGTCCAAACGGATAATTCTTAGACTCGTTTCATATTATTTATATTTATTTATTTATTGGTGTTTAAGGTCACATATTTATGCACCATTGCTAATCGTGACCGTGACAGTTTTACGGGTGGAGGAAGCCGGAGTACCCGGAGAGAACCACCGAGCAACGACGAGCAGCTGTCAGCTCCCCAACATCGTAACTCTGAACTCTGCACCGCAGCACAGGCAGGGTTAGATTGGTTGAAGACATGCGCACCATCGACGTGCAGTACGCCTCAGTACACAGCGTCATCGTGCCCCCATGTAGGCAATCGGGGTGAAGTGTCTTGCCCAAGGACACAACGCGGTTGCCGCAGGTGGGATTCGAACCGAGGACCTCTCGGCTTGCAGCCTGCACCTCTACCAACTGAGCCACCGCGCCCCCTAGACTAGTTTCAGAAATATCATATGAGAAAACCACTCATTTCATATCCTCTATTCATACATTATCAACAACACAGAGGAAACAGCCAAAGCGACATAACTTCTAATGGATTAAAACCTGCTCAGCGATGTAGGATCTTTGAAATTATATTTATTTATTTATTTATTTATTTATTTATTTATTTATTTATTTATTTATTTATTTGTGCTTAATGATACTTTCGACGGTTTTTACGGGTGGAGGAAGAGTACCCGGAGAGAACCACCAAGCAACGGTGAGAACCCCTCAAACTCCCAAACTCACCAACTCTGCAAAAGCGTTGGTTGACGGTAAGTGTAAAGTTTGAATACTTTTCTTTAAAAGAAAAAAATTTCCATGTTTTCGACTCAAAATACGCCAAAAGATGAATTCTAATGCAGACATTTCTCTTTTATCTCAGGAAAGTTGTAAAATGTATCTTTGGTAGGGAAAAGTTTAATTTTAGGTATCGCTGAAGTAAACATTTGAATTGGGGTTTCCCGCCTTGAACATCGGAAATGGTACAATCTCAAAAAATAAGCAGCTTTGGGAAAATATATTATTTCAATAAACATTTTGAACATTCTATTGATCGCTGCCATTATTGTTAAATATTCCAGATAAAGGAGGGCGATATGATGACTTTGGACCTGAAAAATGTCGTTTACTTTTGGTGTATTATTTTTTAATCTTCTGAGAGGAGTGAATGAAATGAATCATTCTTGATGTAAGGGAAGTAACTCTATTCCTTCTATATCAATACTCAGTAGGTTACAATACAGTGTTTGTTTTTTTTCTATTGACGACAGTATTAATCTTTCCTCCTCTCCCCATCTCATCAAGCTGATTTGGGCAAAAACAACCATCTATCCATTTAGTTTATCATCTCATGAAAAAAGATACTGAAAAAAAATATAGGTCGCCATGTGAATTTTGCCTTTAAATGTGGAGCTTCCTATACTCCCGTCCAGTTTCGCACTGAATGAAATAGACATATTTTTACCTACTCCCACCCAATTTTAATCTTCTCTCATACATTTCAGAAGACAATAGTCACCAATATTTTATATCTTTTCCAAAACATGCACTTTAAAAATTTTATTCACACTTACAAGCTCGGTTCATTTTCCACCAATCGGATAATTCCAGGAACTTTTATCCTCCATTAAAGGTTGGGTGTCAACCACTAGAGGCGCTGTTATTAATACTGTATTGTAACCAGTAAATAATAACACAACAATCTTTGTATTGGGTTTTTGCGAATTTTCTGTTTCGCCAACCTAATCGACAGTACGGGTATCTGTAATGCATTATTAACTGATAACAATCCATATTGTCCATTTATTTTGATTTTTGGTTACTCGTGTACATTTCTTGATAAATTTGAAATTTGACTCGAAATGTGCATGACATTGTTTTCATTGTAATTTAATTTGCTTTAATAAATTTTCGATTTGCTTGTAAATAATCTCAGTTTCGAAAGGTTAACAGATGAAATGAACAATTTGTCGCTTTATCGGAGCATGAATGTGGGATGGACGTGTCAGATTTATCGGGTCATGAATGTGGGATGGACGTGTCGTTTTTATTGGGGCACGAATGTGAGATGGACGTGTCAGATTTATCGGGTTATGAATGTGGGATGGACGTGTCAGGTTTATCGGGGCATGAATGTGGGATGGACGTGTCATGTTCATCGGTCGGTGCTTGAATGTATGATGGACGAGTCAGGTTTTTCGGGGCATGAATGAGAGATGGACGTGTCTGGTTTATCGGGACATGAATAAGGGATGGACGAGTCAGGTTTATCGGGACATAAATGTGGGATGGACTTGACAGATTTATCCAGGGGAGGGGATGATTGTGTGAGGAATGTGAGATGGACCTCTCAGGTTTATCGGGACATGAATGTGGGATGGACGTGTCAGGTTTATCGGAACATGAAAGTGGGATGGACGTAAATGGTTTATCGGGGCATGAATGTGGGATGGACGAGTCAGGATTATCCGGGCATGAATGGGGATGGTCGTGTAAGGTTTCGCATGAATTGTTGCGCATATCCTCATATCGATGTCTTCGACGCCATGGCTCCGTGAACAGAAACCTTTTAAACCCTGGCAGTATCTTTCATGTAGGCTTAATGGCAGCAATTGGACGAGTCCATATTGATTATTTGGGGGTATACCAATTAATATTTTTAACGTGCAGACTAGAGGCTGCACGTTGAAAATATTGTTTAGTCTGATCTATACATTCACTCAGCAGCCGGTATACTTAAGAAAATTATAACGCATTACGTGCTTCGGTCGGAAAAGCGGCCTCTTGGATTCAAAAGTGTAAAATCTAACAATCCACTCATGTTCTTATATTTGTCTTACCGTAACGTTCATACAGTATGTGGAGAGTGGATTATAACTAAACCACCTGCGGAGTGGAGCTATCACCCAAGCTATAACTTTTAAATTTTGTACACATCGACAAAAACACAAGCAATGTTTCAGCCAATGGACCTCCGGGTTGAACCCGGAGATCCATTGGCTGAAACTTTGGTTGTGCTGGTTATGCTTTTCAACCAATCTGCAATTATTGCTTGGGTGGAATCTCCACTCTGCGGGTGATTTAGTGATAATACACTCTCCACGTACTGTATGTATATCACCATAATGTTTATGTACAGAATGTTGTGTCTGATTCTCAGCAGATAGCGCGGTGGATTTGTGGTTTTGGCATTGGACTTTAAACTGAAAGGTTCACAGTTCTACCCACACCAGGAATAAATGTGTTGTGTCCTTGGACGCGACACTTAATCAAGATTGCCCAAGTTGGGCACTGGCGCGACGTGTACTAACGCACACTCTATGCCAAAGTTAAACCTGAATGTGTCGATTTAGTATGTTGGTAGTCTGACAGTTACTCGCCGCTGGCTGGTGGTTCCCTCAGGTTATTCCGGTCTTTGTCATCCGTAAAACTATTCGACGCAAGGTGATCGTGGCTATGGAAAGTGTTCTTAACCCTTTACCCAACGCAGACGATATCAAAATTTATTATTTTAAATATCATTTTTTCAAAAAATTTCAATGAAAACCATATCATGTGACCCCTCGTTGGAACGAGCTCGACGAGCTCGTTCCAACGAGGGGTCACATGATATGGTTTTGTTGAAATTTTTTGAAAAATAATATTTTTTCAACTGCTGAATTTGCATATTACGCGGGCGGATGCGGGCGATTCGTTGGGTAAAGGGTTAAACGCCAATAATAAAGAGTCTTAGCTTTTATTTCTATAAGGCAATATATTATCGCTGACGAGCGAGATTATTTCGGATTTCATTTTCAAACTCATAAAATGCTGGTAGTTTCGTTCGTAACTGTATGTTGCGGCCTTATACTTTCGCAAATTCTGGATAAAATTACTATGTGCGTTTCTTCAACATTCCAAAAAGCTGAGCCCTGTAACAACGAATTGTTTCAACTTAAATGCTTCCATTGATTCGGATACAGGAACAGAAAACAAGATGTTTTCATAATTTAATTAGTATACTTCCACGAAGCAGGTGTAAGGCCAGGATATTAAATTGTTCCGACACTGTGAAGCTTGAGTTACAGTTTTCTGACAATGTTCCCAGGTCGTTGACTGTCGGTACAAATTTGAACACAATACACTGTTTACACCTTGACCTGTCGAATCATCGAGAGTAATTTATAAATTAAGTAGTTAAAAAAAAATAAAAACTTTCCACAAAACCATATTATCAGATCCCTCCTTGGACCGAGCTTATCGAGCTCATTCCAATGAAGGGTTGCATCATACGGGATTTTTATCTGACGGAAATACAATTTTCCCACAGACATGGTCATGGGAGATGGACCGTCACCCGCACTAGCTTCCACACTTGAGCTCGTTCCAATGAGGAGTCACATGATATGAACTTTTTATCCGACGGACAACAAAGTTTTCCGACAGGCATGACCATGGTAGGTGGACTTTACCACTAGAAATGTGCATCGTTTTTCTATTCCAAAAAAGAAAAATTTATGGTCTCTCGCAAGGTTACAATAGTCAAAATTTAGGCAGACGTTTTTACCTCAACATTTAATGGAATATAAAATGTACAGTACATGTAGAGTGTATTATCACTAAATCACCCGCGGAGTGGAGATCCCACCCACGCAATAATTGCAATTTTTTTGAAAAGCGTAACAAGCACAAGCAAAGTTCCAACCAATGGACCTCCGTGTTAAACCCGGAGGTCCATTGGCTGAAACATTGCTTGTGTTTTTGTCCATATGTGGAGAATTTGAAAGTGATACTTTGGGTGATAACCCCACTCCACGGGTGATTTCGTTATAATCCACTTCCCACGTACTGTAGGACATTGATTTGAGCATTATGGATTTAGAACTCTCAACACACATGTAGATGTGTCAATGTTGGAAAAAAAATTAAAAATGTTTGCACTGGCAGTCCTCTTAAAATTGAGAAAATGGAAAGAAAATGTTGTAGTCAAGTAAAAATGCTTTTGCAGTGGGGTGCGAAACTGACGGCACAGATGCTCGGCACAAGGTGGGAACTGACAGTACAGGTTCTTTTCACAAGGTGAAAACTAACGCACAGGTACTAGGCCCAAGGAGAAAATTGACGGTACAGGTATTCGACACAACGTGAAAACTGATGATACAGGTACTCGGAACAAGGTGAAAACTGACGGTACAGGTTCTCGGCACAGTGTGAAAACTGACGACACAGGAAGTCGGCACAGGTGAAAACTGACACACAGGTACTCGGCACAAGGAGAAATATGACGGCATAGGTACCCGGCACAAGGTGAAAACAGACGGCACAGGTGTCGGTACAAGGTGAAAACTTACGACACAGGTACTCGGCACAAGGTTGAAAACTGACGCACGTGTACTCGGCACAAGGTGAAAACTGCCGGCACAGGTACTCGGCACAAGGTGAAGTCTAGGAAAATAATATTTTTCATGTGTACTATTTACCCCTTTAGCCCGTTAATCCCGACAGGCCGCTTTTCTGACCCAGAAACAAGATACGCCATGTAATATAAGGGATGTCTTCTGATTGAACGTGTGTGATAGACTAATCAATATTTTCAGCGTACAGCCCTAACACCAAGTTCGGACGGACGCATTTTGGACGAATCTAATATAATATTAGGTCCTATTTGAATTTTATGCGACGATTATTCCTCTGTCTAAATCAAAAAACAATTTCGGTCATATTTCAGACAAACCTTCATCTAAGAGCGACGCCTTTAATGCACCTATTAGATTCGATGCGTCGTTTGATTCAGACACTCCAACAAGCGAACGATCTTATCTAATGTTCCACCTATGTCCGGTTGTGTTCTTCGCTTACAGGATTATGCAAATTGGGGAATCGCTGTTGTTAAATTTCCAAGTGATTCACATTGGTTATGTTAGAAATGTCCAAAGCGGTCCCTGCCGGGAAGGTGTTAACATCCCAACTCAAGGAATTCAACCAATTGAATTAGGTTCGACGAAACAACAGGTATTAAGTGTGACTAGAGACGTATCTGATGTATTACTTTCCAAAGTG
The DNA here is from genome assembly GCA_031216915.1 of Pictodentalium vernedei. Taxonomy (NCBI): domain Eukaryota; kingdom Metazoa; phylum Mollusca; class Scaphopoda; order Dentaliida; family Dentaliidae; genus Pictodentalium; species Pictodentalium vernedei. The sequence continues at coordinate 780,930,219 of CM062295.1, forward strand.
TGATTTACTTGGATTTCCGGGTTTGATTATAAACGATAACTTCAGAAGTGAATTCTGCAATCAACAACTGGGTCATGTATCCGTGAGCGCAAACGAAGACGCTTTGCCGTGGGTGTAATGGGTACTTCGTTGTTTTTTTTTTTGTTTTTTTTTTAACCCATTACCTAACATGAAAAGCAGACGACATTTGCAAAACAAATTCTTGAATAACTATTATTTTCATTTTTTGTCGCAATAACATAGGTAATTACCCCTCATTGGATTGAGCTCGACGAGCTCGTTGCAACGAGGTGTCATAACCTATGTTTTAGAGACAAAAAATGAAAAAATAATGAAAATTAATTGGCGATTTTTGAGAATAGCGCTGGCCGGTTTTGGACGTTACGTTAGGTAAAGGGTTAAATAATATAATTATCGTCAATAATGAAAAGTAATAAACAGAGTAATCGCGTGACTGGGCTGGTTACGAGAAATAATTCATTCGAGGCGAGGGACTATATTGTAAACCACTCGTGCGCATGCGCGCACTCGTGTTCGACAACGTCTCTCACCTCTCATGTATTATTTCACGTAACTAGTCCAGTCAAGCGATTACTCTCTATTCATTTGTCCAAAATGCGTCCGTCTGAACTGGGGTTCAGGCTGCATGTTGAAAATATTAATTGGTCTACCCCAAAATAATGAACGCATTTAAACGGACATGGAAGACATTAACGGGGTTTAAAGCTTTTATAGGTATAAATATATACCTGTAAAGGTATAACCAGTGGACACCAGGTATGAATTAAATTCATTGACATTTAAAAAAAACAAAAGTACAAAACAGGCAATTTTGGAAATCTCTTGGACTGATCATGCCACTGAGAAACTAATGTAGTGTTTCTGTTATTATTTGTCTGTCCTAGGAAATTAGTCTGTGTGACTTTTTCTTCTTCTTCTTCGTCTTCTTTTTATTTTCATGCCTTCTGTCTTCTAAGCACTTCTTGTCCGCATGATATCTCGAAAACAAACTGTTCTATCTCATTGATATTTGGCATACTGACAGATAGTCACAAGTTCTCGACACTCTATGCTTTTTTGTCAGATTCCTGGAACATTAGTGTGTCCGTAGAGGTATTTTCAAAGTGGATCACCCCAATATCTCAGGCGTGGTATGACCTATGGACCTGCGACCAACACCAAATCAGTGAAGGTTCAAAATATGGGTCAAGGTCACTGAGGTCACCTAGTGGGTCATTGAGTGCATTTTTCAGAATTGCTGAAAACAATTTTTTTTTGACTCCCTAATGCATTCCCGAAGTTCGTACATGCATTTTTACACTTAAAAGGTGAGCGCGGCCAAACATTTTGAAAGTGGTCACGCTCATATCTCAAGCATGGCATGGCGTTTTGAGCTGGGACCAACACCAAACAAGTCGCAACTCGATTTAGGTTACAAATATGGGTCAAGGTCACCGAGGTCACTCAGGGGTCATTGAATGCGTTTTTTCGGAAATCACATTTCTGGATCCCTAATGTATTCCCTTGATCGAACTATTTGAATGCTCTGCAGAAACACGCCATTTCTGGTTTCTTGGAAATATTTATCTGATTCCTGAATGAATATCTTTAAATACTGTTAACTAAAACCTATTTCTGATTTCTCTAAAACTATTTTATCCCCGAAAATAAGCCTCCAAACTATTCGAATTACATTCATAGAGGGGGGGGGGGGGCGTGGTGGCTCAGTAGGTAGAGGTGCAGGCTGCCAGCCGAAAGGTCCTCGGTTCAAATCTTACCTGCGGCAATAGCGTTGTGTCCTTAGGTAAGACACTTCACCCCCAGTACCCACGTGGGGGAAGGGTGGCGTTGTGTACTGAGGTGTACTCCACGTCGATGGTGCACTTGTCTTTAACCAATGCTAATCCTGCTTGTGTGGAGTTAGAATGTTGCAGAGCCTGACAGTTGCTCGCCTTTGTTCGGTCGTTCTCTCCGGGTACTCCAGCTTCGGGAGGAGATCCGGTGACCGCAGTGACCATGACCCAAATTACGACCCTCCATTGAATATCGACTCATTTACCATGCCTGATGTATGGGCATGACCCACTTTCAAAACACCCCTAGAGACACCCCTAATGCCTCTGTAATCTAAAAAACATAGGACGACAAAAATTAACGCGATCGGACATTTCGTTTTCGAGTTATCGTGCGGACAAGGAAGTGCTTAGAAGACAGAAGAAGAAGAATAAAACTAAACTTTATGATTCTGGAGAATCATGGCTTTTCCAGATGAGATCCCATGATTGTTCATGATTCCAGAGTGTCTGATGAATTGTTTATAACTGTCTCACTGAAGTTCCTTTATTGATGTTATGAGAAAGGTTGGTATAGTAGTCTCAAGTGACTCAGTTTCATAACAAATGTTTAGGTAAAACCATCATTAATGGTGGAGAGGGTTAATATCAATATCGTCGTCAGACAAGTTAATGACCGACAAAATGAGTTACGTTTGTTTGACACATACCCACTAAGTGTTGTGGCTATTTTATAATGGTACATTTTATCCCAAATGTATCCAAAATATTGATGTCTGGCAGATTGTAGAGGGTTAACAAGTGCTAACAAGAATATTTTTCATGCAACTTGTAATGTCACACCAAGAGCAGTGAATGGCCATTTTTTTTTTAAAATCTACAAGATGTTTTCAGAGAAATCCAGGGAGAACATGAATTTCAAGCTTTTGATGGGTATCATTGTTTATCCAGCCCCAAACGGGTTACGTGTTGTTTTTTGAATACTTTTATTACTTCCAAAAATAATTCTCAGTGAATTCTACTTCCACTTATGTTGATCTCTCCTCTTGACTTTTGGTAGTGGGGTACGCAAACACAGCCCATTTTATCAACATTTTTGATGTTTGAGAACCTGCATATGGTTAACAAATGCTTTCTGGAATATTTTGTACATGCAGCTTGTAATGTCACACTAAGATCTGAGAATGGGCATTTTATCTTGAAAATCTACGAGATGTTTTTAGAGAAATCCTCTCATAACATGAATTTTTTAGCTTTTGAGGGGTATCGCTCTGTAACCAGCCCTAAACGGGTTAATGCTTGGTTTCGTGAATACCTTCATTACTTACAAAAATTATCCTCGGTGAATTCCACTTCCAATGAAGGAGGTTATGTTTATCTCGCAGGTACACATTGGGTGTTATGGGTACCCAAGAACAGCCCATTTTCTCAAAATGTCTATGCTTGGCAGCCTCTGGAGGGTTAACAAATGCTTACCGAAATATTTTGTCCATGCAACTGGTAATGTCTCTCCAAGACCTGCGAATGGTCAATTTGTCTTGAAAATATTTTTTGAGAAATCCACAGAAAACTGGAATTTTAAGCCTTTAAGGGGTACATCCCCTTAACCAGTCAAAATGGATTAAGACCTCGATTTTTGAATACCCTAACTGCTTACAATAATGTTTTAATGTTGCGTCCGGTAAAAGAAGTTATGTTTCTCCGTGGCATTCCCATTTGATGTTGTTGGTGACCAAAAACAGACTATTTTTTCAAAATTGTGACATTTAGCAGCCCATGAAGGGGTTAACAAATGCTTACCGGAATAATTTATTCCTGCAATTGGTAATGTGACACCAAGACCTATCAATGGCCATTTTCTCTTGCAAACCCAACAAGATGTTTGTAAAGAAATCCAGGGAAAACATAAATTTTTAAAGCTTTTGATGGGTATTGCTATTAACCACCACAAAAGGAGTTAAGGCTTAGTTTTTTGAATACCCTTATTACATTCCAAAATGGTCCTCGATGAATTCCACTTCCAACAAAGGAGACTGTTTATTTATCGTGTATACTTTGGGTGCTGTGCGTGTCCGAAAACAGCCCATTTCAACAATATTACGATAGTTGGTAGCCTGCAGAGGGTTAATAATCGCTCACTGGAATATTTTGTCCATGCAACTTGTAATGTCACACAAGGATCTGAGAGTAGTCAATTTTTCTTGAAAACCTACAAGATGTTTATAGAGAAATCCACAGAAAATTTTGATGGGTATCTCTCTTTAGCCTGTCTCAAATGAGTTAAGACTTCGACTATTAATACCCTTACTACTTACAAAAATGTTTGCGTATAGATTGTGCGTTCGATAAAAGAAAGCACTTTTCTTTGTGACGTACCCATTGGGTGCTGTTGCTGTCCAAAAACAGCCCATTGTATCACAATTTTGACTTTTAGCAACCCGTGGAGGGTCAACAAATGCTCACCTGAGTATTTTGTCCATGCAGCTTCTATTGTCACACCAAGTCCTACACGTGGCCACTTTTTCTTGAAAATCTATAAGACTCGTTTAGAGAAATCCACGGAAAACATGATTTTTTTAAGCTTATGAGGGTATTGCTGTTTAACCAGCCCAAAACGGGTTAACGCTTGGTTTTTTGAACACCCTTATTACTTACAAAAATGATGCTCGGTGAATTTCACTTCCAATAAATGAAGTTATGTTTGTCTCTCCTTTATCGTTTGGGTGCTGCGGGGGCTCGAAAACAGCCCATTTCCTCAAAATGTCGATGTTTGACAGCCTATGGAGGGTTACCATATGCATCGCCTAATATCTCTTGTGTATCAATGGTCGTGTCACAGGCAGGTCTAGCAATGATGAATGTTTAAAAAAAAATCTACAAGACGTGTTTCGAGAAAGTGCATATAAACCCCAATTTTGACAGTTTTTTGCCAATTCTGACGAAATAAGGATTAAATTCGGCTTCGGTACATTTTTAGATATTTTGCCCCTCTACGAGTGAGCAAAACTTTTTGAAAATCGGTTCGAAAATGGCTTCTGAATCGTACATACAAAATGTGTGGAAAAAAAAATAAAAAAAATAATAATAATAATCCGTAGGATAACATGAGTCATTGCCAGAGGGAAAAGCCTGGAAAAAAGAAACCGTACAAATACGGTATGGTGATCGACGAGGCCTTTTTACGACTTGTGACGGATATTGTTACGGTATGGAAATATTATTGATATTGGTAACAGAAATAAATCTGAGAATCAGCAACAATAACTATGAATTTAACTATTCTGAAATTTAATTTAAAAAAATTTATTATAAAAAAAATGATACAAAGATCTTTTACACTAATTGCTTTACAGAAAATAAAAACAGTGGTACTTATCAATTATTGAATTAGTCCAAAGTACAGTTTGACAGAATCCAGTAATCCAGTGGTGAAGTATCTTCTGAAGAAAGTTACCAGCTGGTACATGTAGTATTAAATCCAAGAATGTCTCTTCAGAAACAGTATCCTGTAGATTTGTAATAAAATTTTCACTCAGAAACTTCAGCAGTGTCCATTAAAATATAATAAAATGCTCTGCAAAATTCAAATGGAGTAAAAATCCAAGAAGTATTGGCGCCACAGGTAATTTTCAAATAATCCAGTAGAATCCTGGCTTTTCACAAAATAATATTCTGTTTCACAGAAAGTATAAATTCTCTTTTTCAAGACGAATAGATTCTCTTCAAAATTCTCTTGTGGAATCAATCTTCCAAATTCACAAAGAAGCACTACTTCTATAATAAATGCACTGCTCTGAAACAATAATAATCTCCAATAGAAACAACTGAAGTGAGTCTTTCTGAAATGACTTTCTAAAAATGAGTTTTTGAATTCTGTTGACAAACCTTTACATGGTAACCAGATTGAATGTCCCAGAAGATGAAATGTCTACAAAGTCAGATTCTGGGTGATTCGGTTTCAATTCAAATAAACAAGGTCCTTGACCTACTTAAACAATCAACAGCTATATGTACAATATATTAGTGTAACAAAGATGTAAACAAAGGTCACTCAGTGCAAATGAGTCAGACCAGTCAGAAAATGCCAAAAAAATATCAATCCTGTAGAATTATCAACTAAGGATATATCAATCTCAATACAACATTGGGGCTATAAGAGATATCGATGACAATATTAAAGAAGTCTGTTGGTGGAGATTCTTTGATGTATTTAAAGAAGAAGAAAACAATTGAATAGAATTGTTTGCTGCATTCAGTGATAATCTAAAATGACGGGTATAGTGTGGCAGTACTTTCTTGACTGGGTGATGACATGTGCTGGAATTTTCAGATCTATCAAAAAAGAGTTATAATAGTCATGGCGACTAAAGTAACATACAGTTAAAACTAGAAGTCCTGTCCCGAATTGTGCGCTTATCTAGGCTTAATTGCGCGTAGGAATTGCGCGCAATTGCCATATTGAATGGCAGCCAAAGCACGGTATGTTCTCCTGATTACTCATAGCAAACACAGGCAATGTTTCTGCCAATGGACCTCCGGGTTACCCGGAGGTCCATTGGCTGAAAGATTGCTTGTGCACAGGCCATGTGTACAGAATTTGATAGCCTTACTATGGTCATAACGAGTAGATTAACGCGCAGATCGACGTGCTATTTATGCGCATTTCATGACAGGACTTCTAGTTTTAACTGTAGGAACGAAGACGTTGCTCTGATGTTTTCATGTCAATGAAAGATCAAACTTTAATGATACTACGTAAATGAAAAAAATGAACACCGACAAATGTACTTAACATGTTCATCAGCTGTCAGATTAACATCCTTCAAATAACGAAGATAACGGACACAGCTGCTGAAGGCAATCAAATCTTGAATATTGGAGGACAATTTGGATATTTTCTTCAGCTGATGAGGTGGACCGATGTATATCACTTCCAGACATTCATATCATGGTTAAATTCAAGGAAATATTGCTTGATCCATGCTTTGATGTCTGAAAAACAACGTTTAATTTTATCGCATGCATTGTATTCTGTGCCACGAGTGAGTGTATTATGCAGCTGCGTGTCATCGTCGTGCCAGTAGGACCATAGGAACACTTCCCTCCCGCTTCCCAGTGGTTCCGTCACCACAGTCACCATTATAAATTATTTATCTATTGTAACTGAAAACGCCACGCTAAAGCATGTAAGGTAGCCTATAGAGCGACGTAAACAAATAGTAGCATTCGCTCGTAGATTACAATCACCATATCAGAATGTTATCTTACATTCAATCGATTTTCCCGCGATACAAGCTATAACATCTAGACTGATACAAATTTGTATGAGCTACAGTAACTCTGCGAGGACGTGTGATCATTCAATTAACCCTTTTGAACTCTGATGGTATTTCCCATGCCAGCTCAATGGCTGCAAGTGGAAGAGTCCATATTTATTATTTGGGATATACCCATCAATATTTTCAACGTGCAGCCTTAGGGCTGCACTTTGAAAATATTGATTAGTCTACCCCACACATTTACTGAACAGCCATCCTATTTAATGACGTCATGACGTGTCATGTTCCTAGCCAGAAAAGTGGCCGCTAGGGTTCAAAGGGTTAATTTTCTATCTCTCTGTGAGTGTTATAAGATACTGAGACATATTAATATTATTAGTGTAGTGTTATTAGGAAAGTTCTTGATTTTAATTTTCTATCTCTCTGTGAGTGTTATAAGATACTGAGACATATTGATATTATTAGTGTAGTGTTATTAGGAAAGTTCTTGATTTTAATTTTCTGTCTCTCTAAGATAAATTATAAGATACTGAAATACACTTACTGATATTATTAGAGTGTTATTAGCATGCGCCACTTGAATACTATCTTGGTTAAGAGTAAGTTGAGCTCTCTCCATATCAGGACTGTTGAACCTCTTGTAATACCTGAGAAAACAGAAAACAAATGTTGAGAACCATTTCTGTACTAACAAGTAAATCGTGGAACCATCTGTTGTAAATGACCACACATTCTAAAGTACTATTCCCTCCCCTGAGACCCTCCCTCCACCCCACACAATGCATTATACTCTTTTTTATCTTATGACCATGCTGAAGACATTACACAGACATGGATGTAGGAAGTATTCTGTACTGTGGTGTGGATAGAGGGGCATGGTTATACCACCCCACCCGATGCATTATATTCTTTTTATCTTATGACCATGCTGAAGACATTACACAGACAGGGATGTAGGAAGTATTCTGTACTGGGGTGTGGATAGAGGGGCATGGTTATACCACCCCACCCAATACATTATATTCTTTTTATCTTATGACCATGCTGAAGACATTACACAGACAGGGATGTAGGAAGTATTCTGTACTGGGGTGTGGATAGAGGGGCATGGTTATACCACCCCACCCAATGCATTATATTCTTAAAAGGCCGCTCAGGTTCAAAGGGTTAATCTAGAGAACGTTTATACCTGCATTAATCGAAAACTGATTACACATGTTGAGGTCGCCGTTATGATAACAGTAATCACGTGACAAATAAATCAACAAATCAGCGAAATAAATTAGAGAAGATCAACTTTTGCCATTATGTAATTTTTATATGGCCTATATTATTGGCCTATCATGGGTTAAAGCTGAAAAACAAAAAAACACGCAGGCGAAACACCACTATAAACTAGTACTAGTACAAGTGGAACAATGAATAAGGATTACGTTATGCACAACGCAAGAAAATAATGCCATGACGTCATCGTGATTTTAATTTATTTCGTTTATTAAAGCATCAAACGGGAATTTGGGTAATTGTAGGGATATTTGATATAAGTGAGATATGTGAAGAAATATATTTATATTTCATCAAAAAGACAGTTGAGGCATTGCACTGTGACATCTGATGAATGATTTCAGCGATAGTTGGGTGTCTGACAAGCACACACTCCACGCACTGAGCTGTAGAAGACATGGACGGTCAATCAGAAAATTTGCCGCATTCAGTACAAGACCTCAATACCTTGTAAATCCTCCTAGGTTCGCGTGACAAGCGCGGATCCGACATGGCATACTCCCCACCAAACGTCCAATATCAGCTTAACTGATGTTATTCCATTCTTCCTGCAGTGCAGCGGCGAGTTCCTGGGCATTGGTGGAGGGCTGTTGGCGTTTTCGTAGGCGCCTGCCAAGCATATCCCAGACGTGCTTGATTGGTGAAAGGTTTGGACTGAGCGCTGGCCATGGCAGTGTAGTGAAGTTCTGCTCCTGGAGGAACTCTGTAGCGACACGGGCTCTGTAGTGTATTCCAGTTACTGCATCGTAAAGTCTCTTGAGTGCCCAGCTTTGTTCTGGGATATCTAACGCACATTTAGCCGCGAATTGTTCTCAGAAAATGTTATTTTATAATCTGTTCTGGAACGAATGCGGCAGCAGGCTTCCAGGAAACATTGTTGATAGTTGACAGCATATATTGTTCGTGTTCTTTACATCACAACCTCTATTTTCATGACTAATTTGTGTATTTTTAATTTGAATTTATGTGATATCAGAGGTAGGGACTTCGAAAGAAACAAATTCCCCTTACTTCAGTAGCACCTGAAGGAGATCTAAGATTCCTGTAAATTTCATCCAATGACGAGAAGTGTCAGTTATGGAGGTGCCTTATTTCTGATTTATAGAGGACGGTAGAATTCAATTTTATTTTGTTTTCCTTTGGACTAAAAGTCACCCAATCCATAAATTTTACATTTACAGGTCAGCCCAATGAGGATGGTCCGCCCACCGAGGCACAGATGGCATCACCACAGAGTATATAACGACAACCGATACGCTGGTAAGCCATAGTTTTATTCATTATTATTTTCGTATTTGATATTATCAAACCAAATCTAAACTTTACTATTTGTCACTAATTAGAAACTGCAGTACGCCTGTTACAGCCATTACGCGATAACTCATTTGCTCGATAAGATTCGAGTCATTAGACAAAATTTTTGTTCCAGTTACTACTCGAGTGTCGGTTAGACATATTCGTAATAATGTGACCGTGGGCGGGGCTTAGATGAATAAAGTGATGTGAGTGGTCGAAGTCGGAGGTTGAGACCACGGAGCTCTATGGGTTAGTAGGACAGATCAAACACTAGGATGAATACTGGGCAAAATAATGACTAGGTTAGAGAGAAATCGAGAATTCAGGGAAACTACAAGCCAAATAAAGTCTGTTTCGGTAATTATTTTACCACGTTTGTCGATTTTTGGTAGTTGTAGCGTCGATTTTGATAATTAGATTTACAGTACGTGGAGAGTGTATTATCACTAAATCACCTACAGAGTGGAGATTCCACCCGAGGTATAATTGCAAATTTGGTGCAAAGCATAACCAGCACCAGCAAAGTTTCAGTCAGTGGACCTCCGGGTTAAACCCGGAGGTCCATTGACTGAAACATTGCTTGTGTTTTTGTCGATATGTACAAAATTTGAAAGTTATAGCTTGAGTGATAACTCCACTCCGCGTGTGATTCAGTTACAATCCACTCTCCACGTACTGTACTCCAGTCCAACTGAACGCATTCCCGGATGACACACTCACTACATCAGAAGCCTTCAATGCTTATAGCAATAACGTGTCATCAAAGGTCAATACAATATAAGCCGATCATAGGAAAGATGGTGATAATTATGGACAAGTTAACGAACAAACGGGGAGGGGGAGGGGCGGTGGCTCAATAGGTAGAAGTGCAAGCCGAGAGGTTCTCGGTTCATCTCCCACCTGCGGCAATCGCGTTGTTTCCTTGGGCAAGACACTCCACCCCCATTGCTCATCTGGTGACACGGTGACGTCGTGTACTAAGGCGTATTGCACGTCGATGGGGCACTTGTCTTCAACCAATGCTAACCCTACTTGTGAAGAGTTAGTATGTTGGGGAGGTGACAGTTGCTCGCCGTTGCTCGGTGGTTCTCTCCGGGTACTCCGGGTTCCTCCGCACGTAAAACTGTCATGGTCATGATTAGCCGTTGTGCAGAAATATGTGACCTTAAACCCCAATAAATAAATAAATATCGAACAAACGAGTGTTTTTGGCGAATTCGATCCAAATAAATAATTTCCAGGTTCATTCGTGGTGTGCAAGAGGAGATATCGGGGAGTGGGACGGAGGATATGGTTAGGCGTGATGTGTAGAGTGGGGCAGATAGAAATTAGCGACTTCACTTTACCACAGATTGGTCAAATATACCTTCTCTTCTTGAAAGTATTGGAAAACATGGAATTGTACGCTATCAAAAATCGTTGTACCCAAGGCAGATGGAAAATGTATCAGGCACAGAGTTGTTTATTAAATGTACGAAACGTGTCGGGTAGAGAACTTGTTGCTTCATATGGTAGAAACTCTGTACAGTTGTGTGCTGGTATCAACATGATGAATTCTTTGTGGCCATCCACCGCCGTGGCTGATTCTAGGTTCCAATACACAATTCCAAGTGTGAAGACAGATCTGGGATGTGTTTTTTTTCTTGGATATTGTGCCGAGATGCCACAACGTCCAATAAACAGAGACTGAAATGCAACGGCAGTGGCTGATGATGAATATTGTCCTAACCAAACCCATGCCAACCTAATATCTGTTCAGTCGGAACAAAGTGGGTTTATAGCACCTCAACCATCATTGGTTATCTTCAGGATGCCACTGATACGAGTCGATTACGAATATTAGACGTGATTCGATAGGAGATTCGATTCCAATCGGAAATGTGTGATTTGCATGGCCTTAACACACACAAAACGCAATTTTGAAAACAGGAAGTGTTGGAAGAAGGTGCAAATTTCCTAATTCAGATACAGTTTATCGATGGCTCTATCAAAAAGCGTCGCTGCTGCGGGCCCATCAGACGATCCCAACAAGTCGAAATGGTAAAATATCCCAACAAGACGATCCCAAAAAGCCGAATCCCAACAAGACGAAAAATTGTTTTCTCGTCAAATATAGGGGAACTTTACTTTAAAGAAAACGTATACATTACAATGCACGCTACTTGAAGTATTTTGGGGTTTTATTTAATGTATGTGTTTGGGACTTTTATTGATAAAACAGATACAAAAAAGTGTAGCAAATAGCGTCTTGTAACAAAGCGTGGCGCCTCTGTTAACTGGTACCGTGATAAGTGTTTTTTGTTGTCAAAATTTTGTTCACATATTATTGCCTTGTTGCAGTTAATGGGAGGGTGCCTATAGGCACTCTCCCATTAATTGTAACAGAGAAAATCCACCCAGACTTAATAATATCACATCAAAAATTAATTGAAGTACATCCGTAGAATATGAAGCCTTTCAGCTCTGGTACCCACACTTCAGGATAAAGCACGAAAATGGGCTTCCAGCACTCAAACAGTTAATTGAAATCTATCAGTCCAAAAGTAAGCCGCGAGTAGTATAGCTCGTATGTTTGAGGGATGGTTTGGATGACCCCGGTGGATGACCCCAGAAGTGACGCATGTCACGTGACCTAGTGGAGCCATGTTGTGTCATGGTAACCCGCGAGAGCGGCCATCTTGTGACGTCATCTCCATAGTGATACGTGGTGTGAGTGCGCATGCGCAGCACCTGTTGTTAGGTTTCCGTCGTCCATTTTGTATACTGTAGGCCGCCATCTTGGTTTCTATGGTAGCACGTGATTGTTATGTTACCCAATTTTTCTGCAATAAGACAGGGTATGTTTGGAGGGTGTGTTCGATTGTAGAAGAGTAAATCTAATTACCACAAATAACCCGACAATCCTTCCAAATCACCAAAATCCACACAACTTTTACTATTTCGAATTCTTTCAGAATTCTCTGCTTCTATCTATATATGCAATAGTTTTTCTCTACCTGGCCATGTTCCTTTGTTCTGGAGTATACTCCAGTAGCGTAGAGCAGTCTATTAGTTGGAACAGCTTTACTTATTATTACTATAATTAGCTATTCTGGTTTATTCTTGTTAGTTCTGACCCTATTCCAAGTACTCTTGTTATTTCATATATCTAGATCATTTATAACCAATCAGATTGTTTGATTTCCCATAATCTGTACATAAGAGTTATCTCCCCTTATTACAACGAAGTCGTATCCGATTCTCATCACCTCTATATCCAATGGCCGTATCCCATGGAATCCCATTTTTAGGAAACGGCCGTGGCTATGGAATCCTTTTTTTGTCGTATGAGGCCATGAGGGCTATGTAAAAACCCTCAATGAGTCCTACGTTATTATCCCTCATACCCTCATTGAATTTTGAGGTTATGAGGATCATTAAAAATCCCTCAATGAGGTATAATTTACTACGACTCTTAGCCTCATTTCAGTAATTGAGGATACCTATAGCCTGGTATTGTATTATTCGAGGATACCTTTAGGAGAATCCCTTTTTTGTCGTATGAGGCCATGAGGGCTATGTAAAAGCCCTCAATGAGTCCTCATTTATTATCCCTCATGGCCTCATTGAATTTTGAGGTTATGAGGATCATTAAAAATCCCTCAATGAGGTATAATTTACTACGACTCTTAGCCTTATTTCAGTATTTGAGGATACCTATGGCCTGGTATTGTATTATTCGAGGATACATATCGAGGATACCTTTAGGATAATCCCTTTTTTGTCGTATGAGGCCATGAGGGCTATGTAAAAGCCCTCAATGAGTCCTCATTTATTATCCCCCATACCCTCATTGAATTTTGAGGTTATGAGGACCATTAAAAATCCCTCAATATAATTTACTACGACTCTTAGCCTCATTTCAGTATTTGAGGATACCTATGGCCTGGTATTGTATTATTTGAGGATACCTATTGAGGATACCTATCGAGGATACCTTTTGGAGAATCCCTTTTTTGTCGCATTAGGCTATGTAAAAGCCCTCAATGGGTCTAATGTAGTCTTACCAACCGCTTCCATTTTGTTGCCAAAGCTCCAAGGTCATTACAGGTCTATGGCCTATCTGTCCTATCATTAGCTTCTACAGCAGTCTTGTTCCATTGTGGCATTGTACCAGTACTATTGGCCTCTGTTATTCTGCCCCATATCTCATCCATTACTTCCTAGCTATACCTATCTCAGTCTCGACTCGACTAACGGGCTCGTCGAAATACTGTTCTGTTCCTACAACGCGACATGATCTGAATTCCCGGAGTCACACACTATGGTGATAATCTGTATGTCTTCCTCGTTGTGTTTTCCAGTGATCGGGTCATTGAGGGTGAAATTCTTTGGGCCGTAACTTGTGTTGTAAGTTTATATGTAAATTTGAATAGTCCCTGAAAATCATGGACAGAGTCCGTGAAACATGGTGCTTGACTTTGATTCTCTAATATCGCTAGGATCCTAGTGTTATCAAAATACCTTAGAATTAATCCGACGTCCGGCGCACTTAATTGTCAGTATGGCAACAGGTGTTCCCGATGTTTTAACCATTTTGATCACACAATATTAACGTTTTTTGGCATTGTAAATAATTAATTGTGATGAGGAAGATTATAGATAAATCTTATTATCAATCAGCCATTGGAAGTGTCATTAGAATTAGCTGCTCTTATATTCCTTCATTCATCCAATATCCTCCTTTTAACATTTCCCAGATCACGAATTGAAAAGATCACTTACCAAATAAACTTGAATTTTAATTTCTGTCTGAAAAATATAGTTTATGACCCATCATTGGAACGCGCTCCTTGAGCTCGTTCCAATGAGGTGTCACAAACTATGTTTTTCAAATGAAAGTCGAAAATAATTGTTAAGAATTAAATGCATTTTTTATAATCTTTATTGGAGTATGAATGTGTGGGAATGGGTACAAATTATGTATGAATCCTGAAGGGATTCATACAATTTGTACCCATTCCCACACGTTCAAACTCCAATAAAGATTATAAAAATTGCATTCAATTCTTATAATTACATTCCGTAACTGTTTAAACGACTTTTTACCAAACAACAAAGCAGAAAAACGAAATAAAACATGTACGAATGAACGAGGCGAAAAACCACCCTCACACAAAATACAAAGAGCACAACTCTGATTTTTAATTTTCACAACTTTAGAAATGGATACGAGTATTTTAGTAACGGGCTTTATGCCACAATTGGGAAATGTCACCAAAAGAACAGCAGCGGAGTTGATCGCTGCGAGAGGCGCTAAAAGTTAAAAACTCGCCCAAGCACCGCCCGAATTACATTCTGTCAACTGCGCTCTACCGTAAATGCGGGTCAACGTTCAACCAAATGTATTCATTGGAAAATGAATTACATTTGGTCATGACGTTTTCACCCAGCTGACCAATGGGAATTGAGTATTTGGATCCAAACGTATAACTACATTAACAATGTAATTATTAAAGTATGAACTGTGATTTTTTATGAAGAGTATTGATTGCTTTTGTCCGTTATGTTAATTAATGGTTTACGTCGACTCAGTGTGAAAACTCTTATTAGGAAGATCCTGTTTAGAATTCCAGCGAGTTAAATTTTTCCGCGTTTCGAACAATAGCCTTCCTAGCACGATTTAAGTATTGTGCAGCACCAGAGGGGTTAAGGTGGTGTAGAGTGGTCTGTGATGTTAACAGTGGTGAGTGCTGCAACGCTTTGTGCGTGCTGCTGTTTGTGATAATGTGGGAGGTCAAGTGGACAGTATATATTCTTTCCGCCGTCTCATCTTGGCGCAGACAGTTTGTTGGTTTTTCCTGGGTTTTTTTGTTAAGACGTAATGAAATGTTTTGTTATTTATTTTATTTAATTTTATTGGGGTTTAACGACATATTCGACACCTAGTGCCACCTCTTGTCGGACATTTTTACGGGTGGAGGAAGCCGGAGTTCCCGGAGTGAACCACCGAGCAACGGCGAGCATCTGTCAGACTCCCCAACATACTACCTCCACACAAGTATGGTTAGCATTGGTAGATAGATAGATATAGTTAAAACTAGAAGTCCTGTCATGAAATGCGCACAAATAGCACGTCGATCTGTGCGTTAATCTACGCGTTATGATCATAGTGCGGCTATCAAATTATGTACATATGGCCTGTGCACAAGCAATGTTTCAGCCAATGGACCTCCGGGTAACCCGGAGGTCCATTGGCAGAAACATTGCATGTGTTTTCTATGAGTAATCAGGAGAACCTGCCGTGCTTTGGATGCCATTCGATATGGCAATTGCGCGCAATTCCTACGCGCAATTAAGCCTAGATAAGCGCACAATTCGTGACAGGACTTCTAGTTTAAACTGTAGATACATGACACATGAAATCTGGATTACGTATAAGAACATTATGTAAGAATGCCTGATAGATACTTTATTGGGAGTACACATAATACATCATGCAACACAGAAAATAATGAACAAATCCACAGAACATTTATTGACGTGAATATGTATACCCCCAGTGGATGACATAGTCAGATTGTCTACCTGTCATCCCCTATAGAACCAAAGGTGCATTAATTTTGGCACACACTCAGACTGTAAGCAACATTTAATTTTGAATACTTCATACACGCATAAGTAAATTTAACAGGATTTCTTTTCGATCGTAATCGATCTGAATCAGGTGGCTGGTGTCTACAAATTCATACCACCTCACGCTTTGGTCATCCTGTTGTTAAACGTCGGCCCTTAAGGTGGTTATTAAGAGGAAACAAAACAGTTCTATTTACCGAAATATAAAATATATTTCGAGTTGGTGGGAGTCGATGGGAAGCGTGAGGTACGATATGACGAGAATACCAGACTTGAGTTAATGCAAGATGTAATCTATAAGATATGTAGTAATTATGATCCTAAGGGTTAACTTATGGGTTACAGTCTGGGCAATACGGATTGTTACATTCTACAGTACCCGTCTTTTATTCATTAATTATCTTTTTAACACGTTTCTGCTTCTTATCGCACATAGTTCACAGTCTAGGTCGTTCCATAATTTTGGATAAGCATAATTTGGGAACCTCTCTAAGGCTTTAGTTTTTGTTCGTTCAACTGTCAGTAGACCACTTTGTCAACTATTCCTAGTTGATCGATTGCTGGCGAGACCGAAGAAGTTTTCGAAAGATAGAGGGAGGTTACCGTTGAGAAAGTCAAAAACAAATAGGTTCGCATGGAGTTTAAATAAGTCGTTCACTTTCAATATTATTCTTTTTAAGAACAGTGGATCCGCGTGGGCATTATAACGTTTGTTATGTAAATATATGCAGATAACGTTTTTGTAGCAACAACACCTTGTTCGTTGCCCTCGAGTAACCCCAGATATGAATTCCATATACCAGGTGTCTATGTATTAGTGCGTGGTACAGTGTTCTCGTGACATCCGTCGGCAATACAGTCTTCACCTTATTTACGGCAAAATTTGCATGTGCAATTCGAGAACAAAGTTTATTTACGTGGTCGTTATTTGTCAAGTTTTCACCCATATGTATTCCCAGAAAGTTAATCGCTTTTTCGGTTTCTTCTGACCCTACAGTACTTATTTTCTAATTGTTACGCGGTTTAACTAGTGTTTGTCTGCTACTTTGGGTTGGGTTGGGCAAAATATACTTGGTTTTTCTGGCATTAAAGGCTAACTGGTAAAATAAGTTTTGTTCAGGCTTCATGCCATTCATTATAAAGCCAAACCAGAATCATAGATTATTCAGCTACAATAATTGATAACATTTTCAGTAACAAAAATTCCTCCCATAACTCCGGAATAATAATTATAGATGTAAGTTACCACTTTGCAACATTTTATGTTGATGAATCCACCAAAACCCCGACCCATCCCATACATGCCTACAAACGATCTTTCAAACAGGAAAATATCAATCAGTTTAGATCCATCTTGTCCGAAAATAACTTCCTTAATGTACTAAACGTACAATGTCCAAATCAAGCCTATCATAGCCTTTTAGATATTATTCAGACGGCCTTTGTCATGAAATGCGCACAAATAGCACGTTGACATGCGCGTTAATGTGCGCGTTATGGCCCAATTAAAGCTATCATATTCTGTACATATGGCCTGTGCACAGGCAATGTTTCAGCCAATGGACCTCCGGGTAAGAAAACATTGCATGTGTTTGATATGAGTAACCAGGAGAACCTGCCGTGCTTTGGATGCCATTTGATATGGCAATTGCGGGCAATTCCAACGCGCAATTAAGCCTAGATAAGCGCACTATTCGTGACAGGACTTCTAGTTTTAACTGTATGTGAAACGTGAACCATGGATGACAGCAGGTATCTTGCAGTCATCATTAGAAAAAAACAAATTATATTTGAAGAAACTGAAGTCCCCAACAGCTCACAATTACCTAAGATACAAAATATACTGTACACTTTTTAACAGACTAAAAAAGGCTCACAAATCAGATTATTATAAAACTATATTAAATGAGAACAAAAATAACATGAAGAAAACATGGGAAATACTAAAAAAAGCAATCGATAATAGCAACTCCACCCCAATATTCCCGGCAACATTCCGCGATGGCAGTACGGAAATATCAGACCATGAACAAATAGCTAACAAGTTCAATACTTATTTCGTTAATACTGGCTTGAAACTGAATGGGTCCATGTCATCTGAAAGCCCTCCTTTCACGGATTATATGAGAGAGGACATTGGCGAATCATTTTTCATTGTACCCACCACAACACATGAAGTAAAAGAGTGCGTTAAAAAATTAAAGTCCAAATCATGTCGAGATACGGATAATATGTTCTCAAAATTATTGAAGGAAATTATCGTGGAAATTGCTAACCCACTAACACATATAATAAATCTATCTTTTTCAACTGGTATTGTTCCTAAAAAAATGAAAATTTCAAAAGTAATTCCCATCTTCAAATCTGGTGATCAACAATTGTTTAGTAACTATAGGCCAATTAGCATTTTGCCCACTATCTCAAAAGTACTAGAAAAGTTAATGTATTCCAGAGTAGTATCTTTCCTAGAAGAAAAAAAAATACTTCATCAATACCAATTTGGATTTAGAAAAGCACATTCCACAGTACATCCGATATTACGCCTCCTGAATAATGTTGCGGAAAAGAATGATAAACCAACAAAAGACTGTACTCTTGCCCTTTTCTTGACTTTTCAAAAGCCCTTGATACTATAAATTACTCGATTCTATTGCGGAAGCTACAACTCTATAACACTGGAGACCACGCAAACTCTTGGTTTGAGAACTACCTGACAGAGAGAACACAATCTTTCTACCTCCCATACGCTACTTCCGATTTTCAATCGATTTCAACTAGTGTTCCCCAAGGATCCATTCTCGGTCCGCTCCTTTTTATCATATACATTAATGAGATAATAAACTCAACAAATCTAAAAGTATTATCATACGCAGATGATACGACAGCCTATACCGCCGGTTATAGCCTAGACGTAATTATACCGTCTGTCAATAACGAACTAAAAAACATTTACGACTGGTGCGTTGCAAATAAACTCGCCCTGAATGAGAAAAAGACCAAATTTATGATATTTCACCCTCGGAACGACCAATATTCGCATTTGTCAATGACTGAACAAATTATGATCAACAACTCAAATATTGCACACGTCGTAGATGATCAAGAGGAATGCTGGGTAAAATTCCTCGGAATCCAAGTTGACGACCATCTAAATTTCAAAAGCCATGTCTCGGTAGTTTGTTCAAAACTTTCCAGAGCATTATACTGTATAAATAAAGTGAAGGAAATCCTTCCCAGGGAATGCTTAAAAAAAATATACTACTCTCTTATCCATAGCCACATGCTGTATGGTATTCATGCCTGGGGCCACACGGCACCAACAGGAACTATTTTTAAATTACAAAAGAAAGCTATGCGAATAATATCAAACAAAAAGTATAATGCCCGTACTGTTCCACTTTTCAGGCTACATCGCATTCTAAAATTCTCTGATCTTTACAATCTTCATGTATCGTTATTCATGTACGACTGTTATAACAATAATCTTCCAGAAAGCTTTAATAATACATTTACAAAAAAACAAAATCCCCTAGGCATAAACACACGACAATCATAAACTCTACACACTTAAACCAAGAACCCAATTCTCTGCAAACTCCCCATTCATACATTTCCAAGAATATGGAATTCAATAGAGCCATCAATTCAAAATTGCTCGAGACAAATATTTAAAAGAATATTTTCAGAGCAATACCTGAACTCCTACCCACCTCATAGTAGCTGCAACAACCCACTTTGTCCTGACTGTACATCAGAGCTTTGAGTCACACTTCACCCAGCTGACATATCGAAACAGAATTACCACATCTAGAACGCCAGCTCTGTTATCTTATCTTAGCCCCCTCTCCTCCCGAACTTACTGTAGCCTAAACAGTCCGAAGATTAAAAATTATTATCTCTCATAAATTTTATGAAAACTGCCAAGAGGAAATCGAAATCGAACAAAACGTTATGATTTCTTTCAGAAGAAATCGATTAACCGTGCTGTTGTTAGGATTGTGCAACGATATACGCTACACTCTTACATCAATGGGAATGGCGGGAAGGCAGCCACTCAGGCTACGCTTTTCCTTGTAGTACAATCTAGTTTCACACAAATGTATGTATATTGTTTTGTATTCATGTATTAATGTCGCTGCTATTCAACGTCTGTATTTGTATATACTAGTGACGTACTACAACATAAAATTATCTATCTAAATTATCTATCTATCCGATGGAATGTTTTGGATTTAAATATATGTATTTTACAGGAAGCATATATTACAGATGGGGATCTTCAAGATGTCGCAGGGGTGCAGAGCTGATATATAGAGGTAATTTATCATTGCGAAGAACAGTCTCAATTATATTAATCCGCCTTGATCCTCTAGATACTGGTGGTATCTTCCCTGACAGTTCAACAGCGACGACTGGAAGAGTACATATATAATATATCGTCGACTGAGTGCGAGACTGTTCTATCCCCCCTATGGGAGTATTCTGTCCCCTATGGGACATAGAACAGTCTAGCACTGAGACGACGATATTGCGACGACTGGAAGAGTACATATATAATATATTGCGACGACTGGAAGAGTACATATATAATATATCGTCGACTGAGTGCGAGACTGTTCTATGTCCCCTATGGGAGTATTCTGTCCCCTATGGGACATAGAACAGTCTAGCACTGAGACGACGATATTGCGACGACTGGAAGAGTACATATATAATATATTGCAACGACTGGAAGAGTACATATATAATATATCGTCGACTGAGTGCGAGACTGTTCTATCTCCCCTATGGGAGTATTCTGTCCCCTATGGGACATAGAACAGTCTAGCACTGAGACGACGATATTGCGACGACTGGAAGAGTACATATATAATATATTGCAACGACTGAAAGAGTACATATATAATATATCGTCGACTGAGTGCGAGACTGTTCTATGTCCCCTATGGGAGTATTCTGTCCCCTATGGGACACAGAACAGTCTAGCACTCAGGCGACGATATTGCGACGACTGGAAGAGTACATTTTTAATATATTGGAGGTAGACACATCGAAATTCTCAACGTGCTGTCACAAGGCTACCACAAGGCTGCCACAAGGCTGCCACAAGGCTGCCACAAGGCTACACTTTGAGAATATTGATTGGTCTACTCCACACATTCACTTAGCAACCATCCTACTTAACCCTTTACCTAACCTGAAAAGCAGACGACACTTGCAAAAATAATTCTTGAATAACTAATTTTTTTCTTTTTTTGTCTCAAAAACATAGGTTATGACCCCTCGTTGGAACGAGCTCGACGAGCTCGTTCCAACGAGGGGTCATAACCTATGTTTTTGAGACAAAAAATAAAAAAAATAATGAAAATTAATTGGCGATTTTGGAGAATAGCGCTGGCCGGTTTTGACCGTTACGTTAGGTAAAGGGTTAATGAAATTATACGTATCAGTCCCTGGGTTGGAAAGATCGTCCCTTCTAATTTTGAAGGTTAAACCCGTGATTCTGGCGCAAAGCCAGACATCTATATTGGGTGGTGGCGGATGGATGGACACTGACACATGGTTTGATAGAGGGAGGGAAGCATGCTACGAAAGTCTTAGGACTGTCTTGGAGAGGGTATGGTAGGCGTTTTCACTCTCCGATTAATTAAGAATTACAGGGTCTCCCCGGGGATTTTAACAGGAAAAATACTCTCCGGATGACTTTATCTTGGGACATCATTTGGTCAGGTTGAACGTCAGTCTCCTCTAATGGTGAATATTTCATGTAATTACATAAGCTATCCATCCATGCATATAGTTTCATTTTTGTTTTTATTGCGGGGTGGGGGAATTTAGGTCTGTTTCAGACCCTCCCTACCCAATCCTACATGTCTAAACCCCTGGCATTGTTTGTAATTTATCTGCGTCCCGTCTGTTTTTCCATTCATTTTTTTTCTGTTGCATCCCTTTCCTCCCCTTCACCCCAACCACACCTCCACCCCGCAGATTCTCAGGAACAAAACTTAGCATGTATTTATGCAAATATTTGCTTCGCGATTAAAAATGAAAGGTTGAATGTTGTCCCCAAGATAAGAAGTCAATACGCATTGGAGAAACATTTTTAAAAGATCGTGGTCTTAATCTCGTTCAGTTTTCCTCCAAGAAAGTATGAACAAAGAGCACCGAAGCCAAAGTTCCATTTAAAAATGTTCTTTTAAAAAGCTGGTAGTCATCTGTTATGTAGTACTATCCCAGAACATTAATATAGGGCAGAGGCGGAGTTACAGGGTGCCACAGGTGACACGTGCCCTTCCACTACTTTCCGGACGCATATTACATGATAATTCGAACAACGAAGCACCTGAGAGCATGCATAAATATCAATGTACAGACAAGCCTGTGATATTTCGTCCGCAGATTGCATCAATACACAGAACGGCACACGCGTGTGAATGTGTTAATCAATATGGCACGAATGCCATATTTATTAAACCATTCACACGCGTGTATCGTTCTGTGTTTATTACACACCATCACGTCTATAAAAAAAAACGGTGTCATTCCTATTGTCCCACTTTCTAATTTTAAGAGGTCAAGAGAGTGAGACAGTCGGGATTTTGTTAATTAGTTTTCAAGCGGCTAGATCAAACATTTTCTCTTATAGTTTGTCTCACCTATTTTGCTGTTTCATTGGTGAACAGAACAAGAAGTTGGTATTTGTTATACAGCATCGATAAACTATGCTAGATATTTTTGTTCATCAAAACATGATCAATTTACAAGATATTTTTGTCCGTCAAAACATTGACTTACAGTTAAAACTAGAAGTCCTGTCATGAAATGCGCACAAATAGTACGTCGATCTGCGCGTTAATCTACGCGTTATGACCATAGTAAGGCTATGAAATTCTGTACATATGGCCTGTGCACAAGCAATGTTTCAGCCAATGGACCTCCGGGTAACCCAGAGGTCCATTGGCAGAAACATTGCCTGTGTTTGCTATGAGTAATCAGGAGAACCTGCCGTGCTTTGGATGTCATTCGATATGGCAATTGTGCGCAAATCCTACGCGCAATTAAGCCTGGGTAAGCGCACAATTCGGGACAGATCTTCTAGTTTTAATTGTACCAAAATAACTATCATTAGAAGGACACTCAGCAATTCATTTGACGACTCGTCACCTGAATTCCAATTTGTTCTATGTGCCTACTGGCAGATAGAACACATTAGAACCCAGAGGACGAACTATCAACAAAAAGAACTTTTATCGCCGCGCAAATTTGCGAGGGGGGACCCGCGTTACCCTTCCCATCTATCGCTAGCGATTCAAACTGTAATTGCGGTGCACGATTTGTAGAAAAATCATCCGTCAACGATTTCCGTTCGGCACATGTGTGCGGAACGAATTTTTATTTCCCGCATGGTTTAGTGTTGCTGTATATGGGGATTTCACAGAAAGTGCGTGTAATGAAAACGTCAGATGGCGCCTTTATACACTCATTGTACTGTATCACTAATGGCTCGCACCCACCCAAGGCTTCCTGGAAAAGTCTTAACGGGTTAACACTCATGAGCACAAAACAATGCGTCGAGTTAATCATTTAAACAAATGGCACTCACGCCAACATACACATTCCACGCGCATGCGCAGGCCGGTAAACAAATTTTAAATGTCTAAAATATATACACCTGGAACTTAATTAAGCACCCCTTGTTTTTTTCGCACTGGTATTAACAGAAATTGTCATTACTTTCATGCTATCTTTCAGATGGCCAAAAGTGACTGTTTGCGGAAAGAATGGTTTATTGACAAATGAAAGACAACACAATAATGAAAATATGCAGTATTTTAATGGGGCTAATTACACATATCTGTCACCAATGTTTTTGATGAAAAATGTTCTCTCGACAAGTATGGTGGTGGAACGGTCCATGATTAAACATTGCCAGTAATTACAGACAAAACATGTAATTTGTGTTCTCCTGAACACAATTATAGTGTCTGAAGTCAGTATCGAGTGTATCCACCACGTGCCCGGATGACAGCCTGAACTCTCCTCCTAATGCTACCAGTGTGCCTTCTGATACGGTCCAGAGGCAATTACTGCCACTCCTCATGCAATGGAGCTTCCAAATCGGCCAAATGCTGAACAGACGGATCCCTTGTTTGCACAAGACGTCCAGGAAAGTCCCAGATATGTTCTAAGGGATTCAAATCGGGTCTCATTGCAGGCAAGGTAATGTTGTAATAGCGTTGTTCTGAATGAATGCGCTCACAGCATGGTAACGACGTGGCCTTGTATTGTCGTTCATCAGCGTCTTTGATCAGTGTGAAAATAGGTGAGTTAAGTTCATACACCTCCATTTAAATTGAGTTTCAAGATGAAATTGTGTAAACGATATCAAAGGGCAATTAAAAAAAATATATTTATTTACGTGATTTAATTTCTGATTTATGTTCTAATTCAAATTTCCGATTCAAAACCCAAGTGGAAATACAGGTCAAAACAAAAGTAGGTCCTATTTTGTACACAGTAATTCAGATTGCTTTCGTTCTGAGGCGGAAATGAACGACTGAAAATACATTCACAAAATCGCCATACACTATTTTTAGATTGTTTACAGAAATAAGTAACATACATAACAAGTTGAAGTTATACTCCAACGGTGAAAACAATTTGCTATTGTGTGTATTTTATTTTCATTTGTTATTCTCCCACTTTGTGTTGACAGTGATAAAATAAGAATGGGGTAACTAGATTGTTTACAAATGAACTGACAGTGATATCAGACGATGAAACAGCAAACCACGGTACTGGCGAGGTGCATTATAAATGTCGAATAAACGACAAATCGTTTCAACACCACTGACAATCATTGTGGCAACTTACCAAACTTCATACTTGCATACGATCGTGAATCCAACGTAAATATGAATAATTTAATCATTTGCCCCGCCTCTGCGTTTGATTGGTTGAAAGCATACATCGTGAAAGTTGTCAAAATCGTATAAACCAAACACGTCATGATTTGGAATGTATACACGTTCGCACACATCCGATCCAACTTTGAAGACCCTGGAAGCCCCGCCCACTCAACTCAAATTGTCACCGTGAGGGCGTGACGGCAGACTGATAGATGGACAACAAGCTTGGAAACAAAGATCAATGATCGAGTTTTCATCGCCTCCATTCAGCGAGAATATAATGATAATTTCTTGGGAACAATTGAATTTAATTAAAGTGGGAGACGAATAAGAAGATCATACATCCAAACGTGATTTTGGGGGAACTTAAAAAAATGTTTTTAATGCTATTGTTACGTGACTTGCTAAATATCTGTCGTCTGCGATCGAAAATCAAAACAACAAACAATTTGACAATGATTGACGTGACCTGTTCGTGACACACTTTCCTGAGTTTGACTGTTGTCTTTTGCGAAAATTAAAAGTTTTTCGTTCACGTACACATAGTTTTTTTATATTTTAATATTACAGCCGGATTAAATTATAATAAATAACTGTTGTTTTCCTTCGGTTTATGCGATATAAACCGACAATTTTCAGCACAAGCTTAATCATAACTCGCTTATGAAGCTTGTGCTAAAAAGTTTCGGTTTATATCGCATAAACCGAAGGAAAACAACAGTTATTTCTTAAACAATTTTGATTCTGTCGTGCTCCATATAACCATCGACACGAATTTATGTTGAAACACTTCTACCGAATTTAAGCAATCAGTCTACATAGGATCCATTGTCAACCTTTGAGCCCCTCGGGAGTGACTAATGTAGTCCAAGCAGCATGCCTTTTCTTCAGCTAATCATAATGTAAAAAGTGGAGCTCTCCTTTGGAGCCCCTTGATACATCATATGTGGATTAATCTTAGTTACACACCTCTACAGAGCACTTGATAAAAAAAAATCTAATTCTTCGGCTACATGGCTAATTCCGGCTCCCATAGGGAGCACAAATATTAACCCAGGATTTGAACAAATTTGAAACCCAGGGACTCGATTTGAACAAATTTAAATCTGCCCCCCTCCCCCAGACATGTTGTGTACTAAACATGAAAGGATTCTGACTCGTAGACCTGAAGAAGAACAATTTTAATGAAATTTCCTCATATTATCCTTTGAGTTAAAAATTGGACTACTGTAGGGAGATGTTGTATATCAAATATGAAAGGATTCTGACTGGTGAATCTAAAGAAGATTTTTAACGAAATTCCCTCATATGGCACTAAGTTAAAATTTGGGCTCCTTAACCCAGGGACTCGATTTGAACAAACTTGAATCTGACCTCCCTGGAGATGTTGTATACCAAATATGAAAGCATTCTGACTTAAGGATCTGAAGAAATAATTTTTTAAAGAAATTTGCTCATATTGCACTAAGTTAAAACACAGGCTCCCACTGTGAACCCATATATTAACCCAGAGGCCCAATTTAAACAAACTTGAGTCTGCCCGCCCCCCTCCCCCTCCCCACTGGAGATGTTGTACATCAAATATGAAAGGATTCTGCCTGGTGGATCTGAAGAGAAAACGTTTTAAAGAGATATCCCATATTGCACTAAGTAAATATTTGGGCTCCCGTAGCCTAATTATAAACCCAGG
Organism: Pictodentalium vernedei; assembly: GCA_031216915.1. Classification (NCBI taxonomy): domain Eukaryota; kingdom Metazoa; phylum Mollusca; class Scaphopoda; order Dentaliida; family Dentaliidae; genus Pictodentalium; species Pictodentalium vernedei. The sequence continues at coordinate 780,957,085 of CM062295.1, forward strand.
GACCTGACTTGAAAAAAAATCTTGAATCGACCCTCACTCCTAGATATGTTGTATACCAAATATGAAACGATTATAACTGCTGGATCTGAAGAATAAGATTTTTAAATAAACTTCCTTATATTGCACTAAGTTAAACTTTGGGCCCCAATAGAGAACCCAAATATTAACCCTAGGAGGGACCCGTTTTGATCAAACCTGAATTTGACCCCACAAGGCACATATGTTGTATACTAAATATGAAAGCATTCTGATCGGTGGATCTGGAGCGGAAGATTTAAAAAGAAAATTTCTCATATTGAACTAAGTTAAAATTTGGGCACCTACAGGAAGCCCAATTATTAACCCAGGGACTCGATTTGAACAAACTTGAATTTGACCCCCCAGAGATGTTATGTACCAAATATCAAAAGATTTTAATTGATGGTTTTGGAGAAGAATGTTTTTAGTTTTGGAAAACAATTTATGGGTGCTATCAGAGTAATTCCCCTTGTGCTGTCCCCTGCAGGTGTGGCAGCTTTGTGTGAACACACGTAAACTGATATATGAAAAGGAACATGCACATCAAATTTGGTTCAATTCGGCCCAGCGGTTTATGAGGAGATGTCGATAATGTAAAGTTCACGCCTGATGGACAACAAACGGATAACAGACAAAAAGTGATCACTTAACCCCACCCCCACCCTGACTTTTAGTCACGTGAGCTAATTATCCCCCATATTGCAATAAATTAAAATCTGGGCTTCCATGGTTTAAACATTTTTGAATCTAACTCTCATAACTATGATGTATACCAAACATTGACTGCTGGTTCTTTACAAGAATTTTTAAGATTATTCCCCATATTGTCCTAAGTTAAAAATTTGGGCTCCTGTATAATACTATTTAGCTCGAATATGAAACAATGGACACAATTTTAACAAACTTTTATCTGACCCTCCCCCCCCCCCCCCCAACCCCTCCCTCTCATGGATACTTGGTACCAATAATAGATTCTGAATATTGATTCTGGAGAATTTTTTTTTTAATTTTTGCAAATGTGCTGACTCAGCATTTTTTCGTTTCCTTCCCCGCCCCCACAGAACACCCTGAAATAATCGATGGCAATTCTTTTAACATTCAAGTCTACTGGTCCTGGGGATTCTTCCTACCAAATAACAGTTCTCTGTGTCGTGAAGTGTGGGAAATATGCGCGTTTGATTTCTATTTTAGCTCCTGGGGTTTCCACGCGGACACAGAGGGGAATTTTTTGCATGAGTCAAGTACTAATGGCCCAATAATACAACATACCAAATTTGGTTCAAGTCGGACTCTCGGTTCAGAAAATAAAAATTGTTGGCGGGTGGGGGGGTGAGGGGGGCAAAAATATTGCCCCTCCCATTTAATTACAAAGGCAGATATTGCTCCACGAACTTCGTTTGAACGACCAAGATTCTACACCTCAAATGGAAGCTCCATACCAAATATTAAGTCACTGTATACACTGGTTGATGAGTAGAATATTTTTTTTGTAATTTGGGAACATTTTTCCCCACCCCTTCTCTTTGGGGCTTGGCATGTTGCGTTGAGCAAAATGCAATGCCTCTTTGGACCTTTGGACCATCACTCACACTTCGTTAAGGTGAGCTAAAAAAGCCTGATTTTTCAGTTGAGGCATCTCGAGTCATAAAACACTTATCGTTTCCAACAGTATGACCAGTGCATCTCCTGTGGTATCTCATAACACTGTTAAAATGCCGAAAATCATCAAATTTTGATTCTGCAGAGCTGTGCTTGTGCTGCAAGTATCCATTAGCTCACTTTCACAACTTTGGTTTTAATCCCCACAGACACCCATTCTGTCAAAAAAGTGAGATTGTAGAAAATATGTTTCCAAAGAGGACGAATCAGATATTTGTTTCAAGAATATAGTATTGTTTTATGTTTAATATATTTGTGTATGTGTGTGGGGAAGGTTGGAGGGTGAAAGGTATCGACTGCCAAGTATTGTAAATGTAGAGCCAGGCAAACGAAAAGCAAAGAAACACTTCATCTGATTTATTTATTTATTGGTGTTTAAGGTCACATATTTCTGCACAATGGCTAATCATGACCTCGATAGTTTTACGGGTGGTGGAAGCCGGAGTACCCGGAGAGAACCACCGAGCAACGGCGAGCAACTGTCAGCTCCCCAACATACTAACTCCACACAAGCAGGCTTAGCATTGGTTGAAGACAGTGCACCATCGACGTGCAGTACGCCTTAGTACACAACGTCACCGTGCCCCCACGTGGGCAATGGGGGTGAAGTGTCTTGCACAAGCACACAACGCGGTTGCCGCGGGTGAGATTCGAACCGAGGACCTCTCGGCTTGCAGCCTGCACCTCTGCCTACTGAGCCACCGCGCCCCCACTTGATCTGATGGACAGACAGCCAGACACACATACAGAATTGTAATTACACATTTTGGAAGCCTACATAAGAGAAGTGACTGACATACAATGAACAAATCTGGAGAGAAGAGCCAGGGCAAGGTTGTCAAACAGACAAAAACTCCGTGGTCTATGAGTGTTGCAGTCCCAAAGCAAACCATAAGAAACTGAGATGGTATGCTTTTAACTTCAGTCTCCAAAACATTTTGTACAGTCCTTCCAAATGTTTCTCATCAGCTGAGGGGTTCAATGTGGTTGGGATAGAAACTTTGTTTAAGGAGAGAAGAAATTTGATACAGTTGTTTTGTGCTGTGTCTGTGTGAATGATGTTTTATGAGGGGGTGAAGATTCGAACCCCCTTTTGTCCCTCGTACTATGAGAGGAAATCATGGTTTAAATATTTAAATAAATGTGTTAATATGGTAAAATTGGCTGTTATGTGTCATTTGCCGGAGGTTAACCCTTTACCCAACGTAACGGCCAAAACCGGCCAGCGCTATTCTCAAAAATCGCCAATTAATTTTCAAAATATTTTCATTTTTTGTCTCAAAAACATAGGTTATGACCCCTCGTTGGAACGAGCTCGTCGAGCTCGTTCCAACGAGGGGTCATAACCTATGTTTTTGAGACAAAAAATGAAAAAAATTAGTTATTCAAGAATTTTTTTTGCATGTGTCGTCTGCTTTTCATGTTAGGTAAAGGGTTAAAGTGTACTCCTGGAGGCTACATTTGTGCAAGATGTGAATTCACTTGCATCAGCAGCCGTATTTTGGGCAATATATAGCCTTTATTGCTGAGTGTGACAACAATATAATTTTTCAAAACAAGAAAACAAGTTTTAAACAAACATTTCATTGTAAGGTCTCTGGTCCCCGATTGAACTATTAAATCTCCACAAATAATAATTATATCATATATATGTATCATAGTACGATATATTTTCCCACAGGCGACCATTATAACGTTCTGGCGAAAAAATATCGCATCACTTTAACATTGGCATTCAAATATCTTTGTCAGGTATAGCCCTTCTCATAACTTTTTCTGACCCGAAAACAGATGGCCATGCAACAAACAAGAGGTCACAAGGGTCCTGAGGCAATCACCTGACCATAGTTGTTTATAGGAAGATTTAATTAGCATTTAACCCTCTGCACGCTTGTGTCAAAATATCAAAATTTCAAGCTGCATTTTTTTTCCCATAATGCAACTAGAAATTTAACCAATTGAATCATGTTTGACAGAGCTTTAAGTGGAGCTCGTTCCAACGAGGGGTCATAACCTATGTTTTTGAGACAAAAAATGAAAAAAAATAGTTATTCAAGAATTATTTTTGCAAGTGTCGTCTGCTTTTCAGGTTAGGTAAAGGGTTAAATGATTCTGACTGGTGTTTCTGGAGAAGAGTTTTAAAGATTATCCCCCATATTGCACTAAGTTAAAATTAGCCCCATCTCCTAGAAAATCCAAATATTAACCGAGGGACTTGATTTGAGCAATCTTGATTCTGACCCTCATAAAAATGATGCATAGCAAACAGTAAAGGATCCTGACTGATGGTTCTGAAGAAGATATTTAAAGGCTATTTCTCATATTGCCATAAGATAAAATTTGGGCTCCCTGATATGAACCAAGGGGCTTAATTTTAACAAACTTGTATCTCCTCCACCCGAATATCAAAAAGTTCTTATCAGTGATTCTGGAGAATTTTATTTTTTATCCCCGCATTTTCAAAAATGCGGGGATATAGTCGTGATCTCCGTCCGTCCGTCCGTAATACCGTCTGTCTGTCTGTCCGTCCGTCCGTCCGTCCGTCCGTATTTCACCCCCTGAAAGGCTCCTAGGATATTCAATTCGAAACGTTTAAACTATGCTAATGTGTTCAGGTAGCATCTCTAGATGTGCATGAAGGTTTCGGAATTGTGATTTGGCCTCAGGTGGTTCCAGTGGAACCACTTTTATCACTAGAAAAACAGTTTTCTTCGAAAGGCTTCTAGGGTATTTAATTCGAAACGTTCAAACTATGCTAATGTGTTCAGGTAACATCTCCAAATGTGCATGAATGCTTAGGAATTTTGATTTGGCCCTAGGTGGTTCCAGTAGAACCACTTTTATCGTTAGAACATCAGTTTTCTTCGAAAGGCGCCTAGGGTATTTAATTCGAAACGTTTAAACTATGCTAATGTGTTCAGGTAGCATCTCTAGATGTGCATGAAGGTTTCGGAATTGTGATTTGGCCTCAGGTGGTTCCAGTGGAACCACTTTTATCGTTAGAAAATCAGTTTTCATCGAAAGATTCCTAGGATATTTAATTCGAAAGGTTATAACTATGCTAAGGTGTTCAGGTAGCATCTCTAGATGTGCCTGAAGGTTTCGGAATTTTGATTTGGCCCCAGGTGGTTCCAGTGGAACCACTTTTATCGTTAGAAAATCATTGTTCATCAAAAGGCTCCTAGGGTATTTAATTCGAATCGTTTAAACTATGCTAATGTGTTCAGGTAGCGTCTCTAGATGTGCAAGAAGGTTTCGGAATTTTGATTTGGCTGCAGGTGGTTCCAGTGGAACTACTTTTATCGTTACTAAATCAGTTTTCATCGCAAGGCTCTTGGGGTGTCTAATTCGAAACGTTTAAACTATGCTAATGTGTTTCAGCAGAAATGCGGGGATACACCATTGTGTGCTTTGCACACAAATAACTCGATCTAGTTTAATTTTGTAATTATGCTGACAATATTCCCTATAGGACACCCTGACACAACCGATGGTAGTTATTTTTTACTATTCAGTTTTACAGGCCTAAGGATGTTTCATACCAAATTACAATTCATTGTTGTGTGTGGTTTAAGAAACTTCAATCCGACCTCCACAGTAGATAAAATATGAAAGGATTTTGACTGGTGCATTTGAAGAAGACGATTTTTAAAGAAATTTCCTCATATTGCAATACGTGTACATTTCGGGCTTCCATAGAGGGCTCAGATATAAATCTAGGGACTCGATTTCAACAAACTTGAATCTGACCCCTCCCCTAGCGGTGTTGTATACCAAATATCAAAAGATGCTGACTGATAGATCTGAAGATTCTTAAACAGTATTCCCCACATTGCACTGAGTTAAATTTCGTCCCCCAATAGGAAACCCAGATATTAACTGAGGGACTTGATTTGAACAAACTTGAATCTGACCCTCGTAACAATGATGTATACCAAATATTAAAAGATCTGAAGAAGATTTTTAAAGCTTATTCCCCATATTTCCCAAAGTTTGTGCATCCCTGTAGGATCCTGCATTGAGCCCAAATATGAACCGAGGGGCTTAATTTGAAAACACCTGTATGTGTCCGCCCCCCCCCCCCCCTCTATGGACAAATATCAAAAGATTTGGATTCATCATTTTTTCGAACCCCCCCCCCCCCCAACCCTACAGAACACCCTGACACAACCAATGGCAATTTATTTTTACCATTCATTTCTGCTGGTCCATAGGATGCTTCATGCCAAATATCAGTTCTCTGTTCCCTCACTTCCTTGTCGTTTGGAAAAATATTCTATTTTGAGCTCGTGGAGTTCACACGGGGGCACAGGAATTCGTTTTTGTTTTTTGCATGAATCGAGTACTTATGAGTTATGACTCAATAATACCACATACCAAATTTGGTTCAAATTGGACCATCGGTTCAGAAAATAAAAATTTGAGGCGGTGCAAAAAATCTTGCCCCTCCCATTAGAAAGGTAAATATTGCTCCACGAACTTTGTTTGAACAAAATTGATTCTACACTTCGAACGAACACTCCATATCCAATATCAAGTCATTGTACCTATCGGTACATGAGAAGAAGACAATTTTCAAAATGTTGGAGCATTTTCCTCCACCGACTCCCTATGAGGTTGGGCAAGGTTTCCCCGGGCTGATTCTTTCTCCTGTTCCCCCCAAAAAGCTGACATTTTAATGTCGATGACGTTAACAATCTAAAAAGGTTATAATTTGAAATTGGAGCCATGAAAACCCCCTCCGGTCCTTCCCCCTAGTTGGAAATTCACTACCGAGAAAAATGTTGAAAATGAAGCCATGAAAGGGGACATAACATTGATTCTAGTAACTGAAATGTCAACACATTTATGATAGAATTATCAGGTTGTTATTATTATTTGGTATTATTTTAAGAATTGAATATGTGCTAAACAAACGCTCAAGCTTAGAACTTTGAACAATTCACACTGTCCAAACATTAAATCAGATCTTATGCAGGAATGATCAGTTTTCGAAATTTCATCAGTTTATAACCGTGACTGATGGAATTAACTCAGGACAACGATTTTACATGATGCGATTTTCTTGAAGTGCATTTCGAGGATTTTTTTTATTAAGATAAGTAAAGGTACTATAGAAATCTCGTACAGATTGACATCATGCATACTTATGAAGCTCGAAATTAACTACTCCGTACTTGTTAACTGGTAGAGTTCTAAATTATTTTTGGTCGTAAACATGTGTTCACTTACATGTATCTTTGTCTGGATATAATTTATGGGAGACTGCCTGTCGGGCAGTCCCCCCAAATTTATAACAAGACAAATTCATGCAGACTAAAAAAGTTTACTTCAAGGATAATATGGAGGACATCCACAGAACCTGAAGCATTTGAGTTGCAGTAACTGCACTCTAGAAGAAAGCACAAATAAGGGCTTCTAGCAATCTAACAGTTAATAGTAACAGTTGCAATTTTTTCCGATTTGAAACCGAGTTGGAATTTTGGGAAGCAAAGGAGACATCAGCATCACCAAAGAAGCTTTAAAATCCAGATAGATGGAATTTCCAACTACTTATGACCTGCCCTATAGGAAATTTTGGTCAGGATTGGGGGGGGGGGTGACACACCCCATACCCCCCCCCCCCCACACACACACACACCCTGTCGCCACGTCCCTGCTCGAAACTACGAAGCATTGTTCATAAATACAAATGGACACCAAAGTATAACAGATTATTACTTTCTTTTGCTTTTTCATGGGACTGAAAGTGATCTGTCAGAATCACCTATTTTCGGTCCTCCTAAACACTAATGGTCACCGATCGCTTTCGATGGCCACCCGATTTAACCACAATCATCACGTTTAAAAATATAATTCCAAATAAATAATCTTTATTTGGTGTGGGGTGACCGCTTCCTGTTCCAACAATTAGTTTTGTAAAAAGCATTACAATAGTTCACAGTCCATCTCCAAATCCAGTGTGAGAAAACGCTGGTCACCAATGGCCGCTCCACTTAAGCCATTTCAAACATATTTGCTGATTATAAAAGTATAAATCCCATTAAGTTATCTGTATGTCGTGTTGAGTGGTCGTCTTCAATAGTTGGTTTGGGAAATATTGATTTTCTTCAGCCGAAACCTTATAGTAAGTAAAAATCAATTTCCTTATCCAGTGAGTGAAGGCGATCATCACCGATGGCCACTAGACTCAACTAACTCCCATTGATATATCTTACTTAAGCTTTGTATAATCATCTTCAGCCAACCACAGTACTGCTGCCGTGGACTGTTCGCTTTGGGCAATATTTCCTTGAGCGCATTAATATTAGACTGCAAACACTAATCATACGAATAAGCATCAACAATTTCATTAATGAAGCATCAGGTACAACCAGAGGCTTTATTAATAACAATGTTGCTGCTGATGGTTTGTATTACCTGGTAATTGCATGCGTGGACATCACTGCCCACGCGTGGATTACGACCAGTCCACGGCGACTCTACTGTAACTGATTTGTCCTCTTTTTCTGCCATTTCACTCCTTTTGACAGAATGTGTGCATGCGGGGATTAAAACCGAAGTAGTGAAAGTGCACAAGCACAGCACTACAGAATCAATATTTGATGATTTTTTAGAATTTTAACAGTATCATGAGACACCACAGTAGCAGGTACTGGTCATTCTGTTGTAAAAAAAATCACTGTTTTATGACACGAGGCGCCTTAACTGAGAAAACTGAGGCTTTTTCTTACAAAGATTGCAAAATATTCATCAAACACAATGTGAAATGTATTCAGAAGCCAGAATGTAATTAAATAACAATGGGAAATTCACTATGTGTCAACATCAATTTATTTATAAATGAATATAGTTTTTTGTGGAAAAAGGCATACTGAGGGTGGGGGTGACATCCAGGGCTATATTTTACCCCATCAGTAGGTAAAAGAATATTTGACATCATTTGTTGAGATATAATGTCACTTTCTATTGATATTGATGAATTACATAGCCTCAGTCAGGGCTTATATTTCGGCGGGGACATCACTGCCCACGCGTGGATTACGACCAATCCACGGCCACTGTAATGTATAAATATTCGATGATTTCTGAAATGACAATTTTCTTTTTACTCCTAGCCAGATGGGATTTTCAGTGGCCACCGGATTTCGACAGAGTGATGGCCACCGAAGAATGGCGAATCGTCACTGATTCGAACTGACCTTACTTTTGTCAATAGAGTAATTGATTTCACACCTTCTACAAAGATTGAGCAGAGTTGTGCTGGACCAAACGGTAACAAGTGGTGAATCCAAGCATGTTTGTTTCGTAATTTCCACGAAATTCAATCTAGAGGCGGGAGAAATCATTTTCTGAAAGTGAAGCTAAATGTGTTTGTCCAGTAATTTCTATGTAAGATGCGGCAAGATTGTCAGAAAAAATGTTCGATGAATTAAATTGCTCGTACCATTGAGGGGTCATAATTTAAGTTTTTGAAACAAAAAATGGAAATATAATTGAACGAAGGTTTTCCTGTATTGCACTGAGTTGTTTAGACCTTACGTTAGGTAAAGGGTTAAATTACATTATGGGGTGGGGGGTCTGAGGCATCTTACGGAAAGAGAACTGTACAAATTTCTCCAAAAATAACACATTTGGCCACAAGCTGATCCCGTGAAATATTATTTTATTATCATTTCTGGTACGAATACAGTAACAGACTTCCACGAACCAGTGGGGCCTGCTATCAACTATGTAAGTTTATCATATGACTCGTCCGTTTTGTTCACTTTAAAACATTCGATATTTTGTTTTCATATTAATCAGTGATAAATAAAGCCTTCCGTCAATTTCATTGGTCAATTTCAAAACTAGACAATTTGATTGGCTGAACAAAATAAAACTGGGCCACATTTTCATAATTTGCATAATTAGAGTTGGGAGCTTTCATTGGTCAATTTCTGAACTGGACACTTTGATTGGGTAAACAAAATACACCTGGGTGACATTTGCATAATTTCAGTAGGGAGAATTTACGTTATCTGTCCTATTTAGGGTGGGTTATATTGTATTAATCTTTTACATACAAGAAAAACGCCATTTATTTTTTTTTATATATTTTCACTTTTTGCTTCCAAAACATAGGTTATGACCCCTCATTGGAACGAGCTCGACGAGCTCGTTCCAATGAGGGGTCATAACCTATGTTTTGGAAGCAAAAAATTAAAAATTTTAGTTATCCGAGGATGTTTTTTCCAAGTGCCGTCTGCAACTCAAGTTAGGTGATGGGTTAAACAGTCATACTAAGTGGCTAATTTGTGCGTGTGTGTGTCATATGATAAATAGAATATGAAATGAGTGTTTTTCTCATATAATATTTATGAAACTCGTCCGAATTTTCCATTTGGGCTCATTCCATATACTCTATTTATTATGTATGTGTTTCATTTTCTATACGTATCAACGTTCATTTTGATGTATAATTTGTGCATATTTAATTTGAATTTAAGGAATATCAGAGGTGGGAATTTCAAAATAAACAAAATTTGGTTACTTATATAGCAGTTAGTACCTTAACTTTCACCTATAAAATGCTATGCTTTTTGCTGAGAAAAACAATCAATTAACAAAACTAATTGTCGGAAGCGCTCACCCCTCCAAACCAAGATTATTTAATTGGAATTACATTTTTAAACGTGATAACTGTGGTTAAATCGCGTGACCATAGGTGACTATCCGTGTTTAGGAGGATCCCTTATTTCCAAGCAAGCTTTTCATTATTTTAACAACATCTTGAAATTTGGAAAATTCAAAAAACTGCGTTTCGTTTTGTTACATCACAATCTACGTATTTCTGTATGAAATTGCACCAATATAATCAACTAGATCCTCAGTTTTTCTGCGGTTTTGCAATGAAGGTAGAATCGCCGAATTGGAAAGTTGCAACGAAATCAGGCGAGTTCAGTTTAAAATTACAAAATTTTCAGCTGATCGTTTGGGTAAACCTCCTACCTAGTACCCGAGATAATTCGAGCAAGTGATGTGTACATGTAAATATCATGCAAAGCGCGAATGCGAGTAAGGTTGCAACAGAAAACGAACGTTTTTGACATGTTGTTGATTGCTGCTATCGGCCCAATTATTCCCAGGGGAGGGGTGGGGCTGGGGATAGGGCAAATTTATTTCAATCTGCAATTCGGCACCGGAATTCATGTGATTCTTCCTCTGAAAAATCCCTTTGACGGCCTAAAGAATTCGGTTCTGGAACACGTTTATCTGATTAGGTGTGTGGACACCCAACGCGGGATAACATTTCGCAAATTCAATCTATTTTCGAAATTGCCATACCAGCAGTGCTAAATTTACTGACAGCTTTAAGAAATTAAGGGGAGTGGCCCTTCCCGTAAATCTCTTCCAGTGAGGAAAATTGTTAGTCATGCTGCCTTTCGGCCACGCATTCCATTCCAAGTCCATGTTATTTTTTTTTTGTGTAAATGATAAAACAATAAAACGGATTCAGTATGCTGTTTGTTACATGGACATGTCTAAAGCAAGAATAATTAACACTTAGCCAAAATATCAGTATTTCAAGCTATACATTTTTCTCATATTGCAACAATGAATTCAGTCAATCCAACTTTGTTTGACGGGGCTTTTTGATCTCTGAAAAACAAGGTTGAGTAAAATAACTTTTCAATTGCATTGTTGGAAAAAATTGCTGTTTGAAAGTTTGGTATTTTGACGTAGTGGAAAATTATCAAACTAATTAAAATTAAAACATAAAGTAAATATATTTATTATTTATTTAATTATTGGGGTTTAACGATACTTCCGGCATCCACAGTCTTCTCATTTTAGGCATATTGGCGGGGGAAGAAGCAGATGTACTCGGAGGGAACCACTGACCCGAAACGAGCAACTGTCATACTCGCCAACGCACTATCTCCATACATAAACTGAACGACACACGCGTGTGAATTGTTAATCGAAATTGCATGAGTGCCAGCGCGGAACTATAAAACGAGAGGCTGTTTTGTGTTTATTACACGCTTTCACGTCTATGAAAGCAATTAGAAGGACAGTCAGCAATTCATTTGACAACATTGCCCCCTGAGTTCCAATGTGTTCTATGTGCCATCGGGCACAAAGGACACATTGGCTCCCAGGGGACGAATTATCAATAAAAAGAACACATTTATCATATATTTGCGAGGTGAACCCGTGTTACTATTTTTAGCTATCGTTGGCGATTCAAATTGTAATTGCGGTGCACGATTTGTAGAAAATTCCAGTGAAATTCCGCTTCTATTTAAAAATAGTCCGTCAACGATTTTCAATTAGAAGGACACTCAGCAATTTATTTGACAACATTGCCCCCTGAGTTCCAATGTGTTCTATGTGCCATGTGGTTTTCAGGGTACGAATTATCAATAAAATGAACACATTTATCACCAACCAAATTAGCGAGTGGAATGCGCATTACTATTTTTAGCTATCGTTAGTGATTCAAATTGTAATTGCGGTGCACTATTTGTAGAAACTTCCAGTGAAATTCCGCTTCTATTTAAAAATAGTTCTTCAACGATTTCTGTTCCGCACATGTGTGCGGAACAGATTTTCATTTTTCCGCATGGTTTAGTGTTACACAAGATGGGGATTTCATAGTACAGGTGAGTAATAAAAGTAGGTTTATCATTGATTGATGACAAGTACACCATCGCTTAGTGCAATGAGCCATCGTACCCACAAGTGGTCTATTGGGATAGAGTGCATTCCTCAAAGACACAAAGCAATTACCGATGGTAAGGATCGAACCTGCTTCATTTCGGTTTGAAGTCCATATTAACACATTTTCGAAGCAATGTTTCGACACAGTGGGGATATTTGTTAGGTGTGAATCTTTCGTCGAAAGTAAATAATCTATGCACCATTTCCCTAATAATTCCCCTGACGGGAATCAAAAGAAAAATATGCAGGTTGCAGGGTCTGCAGTTGAGTTGTGGGTTAACCCTTTACCTAACATGAAAAGCAGACGACACTTGCAAAAGAAATTCTTGAATAACTTATTTTTTTCATTTTTTGTCTCAAAAACATAGGTTATGACCCCTCATTGGAACGACCTCGACGAGCTCGTTCCAAAGAGTGGTCATAACCTATGTTTTTGAGACAAAAAATGGATAAATAATGAAAATTAATTGGCGATTTTTGTGAATAGCGCTGGCCGGTTTTGGCCGTTACGTTGGGTAAAGGTTTAACGTTGACCCGATCTCTCTCTCTCTCTCTCTCTCTCTCTCTCTCTCTCTCTCTCTCTCTCTCTCTCTCTCTCTCTCCCTCTCTCTCTCTCTCTATCTCGCTTGCCCTCTCTCTCTCACACACATACAAACACACACACACACACACACACCTACTCTAAGTCTGTTTCTGTTTGTCTCTCTCTGTCTCTGTCTCTGTCTCTCTCTCTCTCTCTCTCTCTCTCTCTCTCTCTCTCTCTCTCTCTCTCTCTCTCTCTCTCTCTCTATCTTCCTCTCGTTCTATATTATCTCAACCATTTCCGGAAAATATTGGGACATGTATCCCCTCCCCCTCCCCCCTCCCCCGCACCCTAGTTGGGTTCTACAGCATGAATGAGTGGAGTAATGTGAACCAATGAGCTATATATAACCTACCAAGTAACTTAACATTTTGATGAAGAACTCCTGCTTCAAGGATTTTAAAAATATTGTTTCAATTTCAGGAGCTGTTGGTGGAGGGCATTACACCCACTCTGGAGCAGGGGTTAATGCCCTTTGTCTACCCAGAAATCCGGTTTTAAGGACATTTCCAAAAAACAATAAACACAGAATTCACACTTGGATATATGGAGCTGAGTACGAAATGGGTCCAAAATGGCAGCATGACGTTCCATGCGCAGTCTGTGCCACACACAACAGAATGAAGACAATTATGATTCCAGCAAAGCGGTCATGTCCCAAGTATTGGAGAGTAGAATATAGAGGATGGCTTGCTGCTGGATATTACGGTCATCATGCAGCCACTGAATATGCCTGTATAGACAAGGGATACGGAACCCTACCAGGTACACAAGCAGACAAAAATGGAAGGCTATTTTACCACGTGGCCGCTGCTTGTGGCTCTCTTTCTTGTTCTAGACATATGTATGCCCATGGAAAAGTTCTAACTTGTGTTGTCTGTTCTCTGTAATGTTTGAAAAAACTTCCGATTTTCAAAAATGTTGTACTGCCGGTCGGAATCTGTAAACCGACAAATGAACAAAAAATAAACTGAGAAATTTCATCACTTCTTCATTTTTTTTTCAAAGCTGTTTGAAAACTGAGAGCTGAATATCAAGGATTTACAAATCTCGGCCTTAAAGACATGATATAGACTATACGTATCTTGGTTGCTCAAATATTTCTTTCTTTCTTTCTTTCTTTCTTTCTTTCTTTCTTTCTTTGTAAACAATGAGCAATCGTTCACTCCAGATTAACAATAGTATATCAAATACCGTACCGTCTCGATTTGTGAGACCTCGGAATTCACCCCATATCGTGTTCCATTATGATTGCCACCTGCGTTGTGATATTAGCGCGTGTATCGATCTTTTGTATCGTTAGTACCAAGTCTTCCCTTGAACTGTTGTAATACTAGGTCTCCTGCGGAGGGGACCTGATGATATAACAGTTCAAGGAGGTTCCTCTTCCGCAATTTGTTTCGTTGTGGCACATTCCTCGTGTTTCTATGACTTTCTGCCATTTTGAGTTTTCAAAGCTGCTTGAAATCTTCGCCTTGAAGACATGTAAGATGCTACACTTACCCAAAGTATTTATTTATTTATTTATTTATTTATTTATTTATTTATTTATTTATTTATTTATTTATTTATTTATCACCCAAAGTACCGCTTATCACAAATACACCAATAAATTTTATATTTTCAATAACTGAGCTCCTAACTCACTGAAATCGTTCCAATATTTTTGGGGCTAGAAATGAATGCTTCCAGTTCTTCAGTAATTTGGTTTACAATTGTCGTCGTCTCGTGTTTGGTAAATGGATTACACAGTCAAATTATTCATTTATTGAATTATTTATTTGGGTTTAATGGCACTTTAAACAGCCGTGGTCGTATCGTACTGAATAGTTTCACAAGTGGATGAAGCCATAATACCCAGTGGGTACCACCGAAAAGGATAAGAAACCGTACAGGTATCAAAATTAAGATTAACATCAGTTTGTTTGTAATGTTTATTGGAGTTTAACGGCACTTTCAACAGCCAGAATCATACAGAGGCGGACAATTTTGCGAATTGTGGAAGCCTGAGTACCTGAAGAGAACCTCTTGCTGCGGCGAGCGACTGCCAGATACTCAAAATTACTCTCCTAACGCAAGCAGAGTTGGCAGCAGTTGGAGATAAGTGCGGCATCGACGTGCATTCCTCTTTAGAACACAATGATATTATGCCTTCACGGGCGCACTCGGGATTAGAACACAATGATGTTATGCCTTCACGGGCGCACTCGGGATTAGAACACAATGATATTATGTCTTCACGGGCGCACTCGGGATTAGAACACAATGATATTATGCCTTCACGGGCGCACTCGGGATTAGAACACAATGATATTATGCCTTCATGGGCGCACTCGGGATTAGAACACAATGATATTATGCCTTCAAGGGCACACGCGGGATTAGAACACAATGATATTATGCCTTCACAGGCGCAATCGGCATTAAGCGTCCTGCTCAAGGACACAACGCTGTTATGTGCACCACCGAAGTGCAGAGGACGCAGGTCAGAATCGAATATTGACATTATTTACGGTTTTAACGTTAAATGCTCTAAACAGTGCGCAAATTAGCACTCCGCGTTAATAGTAGTATATCACGTACCGCAATATCACGATTTGTGAGACCTCGGAATTGACGCCATATCGCGCTGCGTTATGATCGCCCACCTGCGTTGTGATGGAAGCGCGCGTGTATCAATCTGTTCTATCGTTCCTACCAAGTTTTCTCTTGAACAGTTCTATCATCAGGTCTTCTACAGAGGAGGTCGGATGATAAAACAGTTAGAAGAGGCTCCGCCTTCGAAATTTGTTTCGTTCTGACATAATCCCCAGTTTTATTGACTTTCCAAAGCGGACGAGTCCCACTTGAATGTAGTTGTACAGGGTCACCTCGTGTCAGAAACCTTTACAGGTGCAGGAGCCAGAAGTAACCAGAGAAAATCACCGAGCAAAGTAGAGCAACTGTCACAAGCCCCAACGTACAAATTTCTTACAAGCATAGTTAGCACTGGTTGAAGACAAGAGCAGTACGCCATTATAGACACCGCCACCATACCTCCAGGTGGACATTATCACATACTGGATAAATTGCCTTTCCCAAGGACACGAAGCAGTTAACACCAGCGGGAATCGAACTATGAAACTTCCAGTTTGAAGCCCAATGCCATGACCACTGAGCCACCGCGACATAGAATCCTTGAGAGGGGACAGGCATTACTTGCAGTTGTAAGAAGGTGACATATATATATAGCTTGACGAGTCGCCATAGAATACACAATCCTTAGGAGATTGATATTATTTACGGTTGTAAGAAGGTGGCATATATACAGGATAAAATTATTTTGGGAAAACTAACATTATTTAGAGTTGTAAGAAGATGATAAATATAGTACGGGGCGTGTGTATTATTACTAAATCACCCGCAGAGTGGAGCTTCCACCCGAGCAATAATTGCAAATTTGTTGCAAAGCATAACCAGCACCAGCAAAGTTTCAGCCAATGGACCTCCGGGTTAAACCCGGAGGTCCTTTGGCTGAAACATCGCTTGTGTTTTTTGTCGATATGTACAAAATTTGAAAGTTATAGCTTGGGTGATAACTCCACTCCGTGGGTGATTTAGTTACAATCCACTCTCCATGTACAGTACATAGCTTTACGATTTGAAATAGAATACAAACCTGGACAGGGGACTGACACTATTTACGGTTGTAAGAAGGTGGCACATACACAGCTTGATTGAATAGAATAATTTAGAGGAGACTAACATCATCTGAAGCTGTAAAAAGGTGACATGTATTCAGCTTGACGAGTCACCGAGGAACACAATTGTTGAGGGGAGACTGACATTATTTACGGTTTTGAGATGTAACATATATACCGCTTGACGAGTCGCCATAGAACGCATTCCTTGAGGGGAGACTTACATTATTTACGGCTATGAGAAGGTGGCATATATACAGCGTTACGAGTCGCCATAGAACGCAATCCCTGAGGGGAGACTGACATTATTTACGGTTTTGAGATGTAACATTTATATAGCTTGACGAGTCGCCATAGAACGCATTCCTTGAGAGGAGGCTAACATTATTTACGGTTGTAAAAAGTAGCAATATACAGGTTGACAAGTCGCCATAAAATACAATCCTTTAGAGGAGACGGACATATTCTGAAGCTGTTAAAAGGTGACATGTATTCAGCCTGCCGAGACGCCATGGAACACAATCCTTGCGAGGAGACTGGCATTATTTACGGTTGTAAGAAGGTGGCATCCATACAGCGTTACGAGTCGCCATAAAATGCAATCAACGAGAGGAGGCTGACAATATTTACGGTTGTAAAAAGGTGCCATAATTACAGGTTGAAACGTGGCCATGAAAAACAATCCTTTAGAGGAGACGGACATTATCTGAAGCTGTAAAAAGACGACACGTATTCAGCCTGCCGAGTCGCCGTGGAACACAAACCTTGAGAGGAGACTGACATTATTTACGGCTTTGAGATGTAACATAAATACAGCATGGCGAGTCGCCATAGAATACAATCATTAAGAGGAGCCTGGCTTTATCCACAGTTGTAAGAAGGTGACATATATATAGCTTGACGGGTCGCCATAGAATAGAATCCTTGTTAGGAGACTGACATTATTTACGGATATAGGAAGATGACATATATATAGCTTGACAAGTCGCCATAGAATACAAGCTTTGAGAGGAGATGGACATTATTTACGATTGTAAGAAGATGACACATATATCCAATGAGACCACTCTGTGCCTTGGCGTCCCCCGG
The DNA here is from genome assembly GCA_031216915.1 of Pictodentalium vernedei. Lineage (NCBI taxonomy): Eukaryota > Metazoa > Mollusca > Scaphopoda > Dentaliida > Dentaliidae > Pictodentalium > Pictodentalium vernedei. The sequence goes on from CM062295.1 coordinate 780,974,821, forward strand.
GGATCCGTTCTCGGTCCCATTTTGTATGTAATATACGTATTACCTCTGGGTGACATCATACGAAAACATGGATTGCAACTCCATTTCTACGCAGACGATACTCAGTTGTACATCCATTTTTCAGCCTACAGGTCATCTGTGGCACTGGATAGGTTGAGACGATGTGTAGATGAAATTAAAACCTGGATGACACAAAATGATCTGAATTTTCATGGAGATGAAACACATGTTATTTATTTCAGTCTTCCTAATCAAATGTCACATATGTCAAAACTAACTCTGCAGGTTGACATTTCAGCTATTGCGCCATGTTCGTGAGTGCGCAACCTAGGATTCTTCATGGATGAAAACTTGCGGGCTGACAGACATGTTAGTCATATCTGCATTCTTTCATCTCCGAAAAATCAGTAAAATAAGGAAGTTCCTAAAACAACTGAACAACTTGTTCATGCCTTCATTACGAGCCGGCTCGATTATTGCAATTCCCTGCCGCATGGCTGTAAAAAATTCCAGCTAGAAAGGCTACAGCATATCCAGAACTGTGCAACACGTGTTGTCACCAAATCACGTAAATTCTGTCATATTACATCAGTGCTGAAAAAGCTCTATTGGCTTCCTGTAAAACACCGAATAGAGTACAAACTCCTTTTACTCGCCTTCAAATGTTTGAATGGCATGGTGCCACAATATTTGTGTGATCTTATACCAGTCTACAAACCACCACGGTCACTGCGCTCGACGAATCTCGTAGCCCAAGTGCAGCCAAGGTCCAAGTTAAACACTGCAGGTGACAGGGCTTTTTCTGTTGCAGTCCCTAGGTACTGGAATGTATTACCTGCTCACCAAAGAAAACCCCAATCAATCGCTTCATTTAAGATAGGTCTAAGAACTTATCTCTATAAAATAGCTTTTGATAAATGCTAGGATTAGTTCATGTAAAGCCAAAGAGCACGCCAGTGGAGTTTAGGCTTATAAATTATTATTATTATTATTACATATATACAGCTTGAGGGTCGCCATTGAATACAACCCTCGAGAGGAGATTGGTTTTATTTACGGTTGTAAGATGGTGACATATATACAGTTTGACGAGTCGACATAGAATAGAAGCCCTGAGAGGAGAGTTACATTATTCCCGGTTGTAAGAAGGTGAAATATATATATACCGCTTGACTAGTCGACATGGAATAGAATCATTGAGAGACATTAACAAAATTTACAGTTGTAAGAAGGTGACATATATACAGCTTGAAGTATACATAGAATAAACGTATAGTGTTTTCAAATAAAAAAAATATTCTACGAGTTGGATTAGGAATGAAGCCGATGAGCCTCTGGCGAGTCGGTTTCATTCTTAATTCTACGAGTTGACTGATTTTTTTTTTACTTGGAAACACTATACGTTTATTTTGTTTATCCCGTAAATCTTTTACAGGGCAGTACGGCGAAATCGTGTTGTTACTCGCTACAAAACACAGCGAGAAGTGCGGAGCACATTGGGCCAATTCGATCAAGAAGAAAAACTGACAAAAATAAACAAGACGCAGTAATACATTTCTATCTAAAAATAATTCACCCACAAACTTGAGCTAAACTTGCAAAAATACTGTATTAAATGAACAATGTGAAGTGCTTTCTATTTGTATTGTGTAATACTTTTAAAAAAGGTTCAAAGAAAACAACAAATGAACTGTTAATTATGTTACACGAAGGAGGTAGAGGCCAGAGGTCAATAAGTCCGCCTCTGCTAATAAACTTTTTCAGAGGTAAACCTTCGGGGAAAATTTATCACCCTACTAGGTAAATAAAGCAAAATTTATCCAAGGCTTTTATTGTTCGAATAAACGGCCATTTATGGGATAAAGTGAGATTCAATCAGAGATTCGATTCGATTTGATTCGAAATGTTCTCTCTGATTCGAGTCGGAATTCAACTCGATCTCAAATTTGAGATAATTGAGTCATAAAATAAATGTGGACGCTCGTGCTGGACTGTACGAAGTGATATGATAAGAAGTGAATGTGAGTACGGCGACCGTACTGTAAAAGAACCTGGCTCCTACTACAGTTAAAACTAGAAGTCCAGTCACGAACTGTGCGCTTATCTTGGCTTAATTGTGCGTAGGAGTTGCGCGCAATTGCCATATCGAATGACATTCAAAGCACGGCAGGTTCTCCTGATTACCCATAGCAAACACAGGCAATGTTTCTGTCAATGGACCTCCGGGTTACCCGGAGGTCCATTGGCTGAAACATTGCTTGTGCACAGGTCATATGTGCAGAGATTGATAGCCTTACTATGGTCATAACGCGTAGATTAACGCGCAAATCGGCGTACTATTGCTTCGTCATGCGTACGCGTTCGATTTTTTAAATCATTTTGTGTGCTACTCACTGAAGCTCTTCAGAACAGAGCTACCCTTTCAATATTTCCCCACCATCATCTTCTAAGACAAATGTAACTGGATGCCCTCTCTCCATAGCTATCACTGCGAATAAATTGTCTAACGTTTTCTTGACTTTACTGATTATCGCCCTGCCTCTGGTTCTGACTTTAAATTTTGGGGACTTGGGTTTTATGGGTTTTTTTATAAAGTCTGTGCTTCCTCTTGATCTTCCAATCTCAAACGGGAGCCATTCCCTTACTACGATGCTGAGTGTAATTATAAGATCCCACCAAAGCATGAAGTGGAAAGTCAGTGTGTCATTCTTGGTAAAATACTTCCGCAACTTAGTTTTCTTGAAATCTCAGCTATAGAACAGTTTGTTACGACATTATATGCTCATCAAAAAGACAGTTGAGGCATTGCACTGTGTCATCTGGTGAGTGATTTTAGCGATAGTTGGGTGTCTGACATGCACACATTCCACGCACTGAGCTGAAAAAGACATGGACGGTTAGTCAGAGAATTTATCACATTCAGTCCAAGACCTCAATACCTTTTAAATCCTCCTCGGTTCGCGAGACAAGCGCGGATCCGACGTGGCATACTCTTCACCAAACTAACAACATCAGCTTGACAGATGTTATTCCATTCTTCCTGCAGTGCAGCGGTGTGTTCCTGGATATTGGTAGGGGGCTGTAGGCGTTGTTGTAAGCGCATGTCAAGCATATCCCATACGTGCTCGATTGATGAAATGTCTGGACTGAGTGCTGGCCAAGGCAGTATCGTGATGCTCTGCTCCTGGAGGAACTCGGTAGCGACACGGGCCCTGTGTGCGTTTGCATTGTCGTCTTGGAAAATGAATCGACGGCCGTAAATGGCACCATATGAGCTGCTAACATGTTGTCGCAGTAGTATTGCCCTGTGATACGCCATTGGATGACATGTGATGCTGTTCTGCTTGCCATGGTTATGCCGGCCCACACCTTAACCGATCCACCACCAAAACGACCGTGCTACCTAACGATTACTTCATGGTATCGTTCGTTCCGCCGCCGCCACACTCTGTTTCGCCTATCGTGGAAGTCAAGAGTGAACCTCGATTCATCGTTAAACATGGCGTTGCGCCACGCACGATTGTCCCAGCGCTGTCGTTCTCCACACCGTTGACGCCTTGCTACGATGTGACATTCAGTCAAACGTAGAATTATTCGAGGTCGTCAAGCGTACAAATTTCAGCTGTGTATGCGATTTCGCATAGGCGACCACTAACTCACACATCTGTCGCTCGGTGCAGCTGCTGTCCAATTTCTGAGGTACTTTGATGGCGGTTACGTAATGCTGTGGTTCAGATTAAACGATCCTGGTTAGCAGTTATCGTCCTTTGATGACCTGACCGACGTCTGTCGTCAACAATTTCTGTCTATCGGTAGCGAGACCACAATCTGCTAATCACCGATTGAGTAACGTTGACATTTTGATACACTGCTGTCTATATGTTGCCAGCTTCCAATACGCCAAAGGCACGTAGACGTTCGTCACGTGTCAGTCTTCGCGTACCTCAAAAGTTACGTTTCGACCCGAAACTATTGATCAACGAGTTTATACCATGAAAAGAACAAATGAGACCTCCGAAAAAGCCCGTCCAGTACAAATGAGAATTTCAAAACGTAACCCACGGACATTAACGCGGCGCTTGTGCGAAAAACCTGCACGGAGTGTTCGTGGGCTGGTGCCATTCATGATCCATACTAAACTTGGTAACATATTGATGTGTCCAATCACGCGTATCCAATACCATTTTCCGAAAATATCAACATCAGTTTAGATCTCCCCTAATTTATTTAATAGCAACGTCACCGTGCTCCCGCGTTGGGAGGGGGGGGGGTGGGGGGTGAAATGTTTTGCCCAAGGACACAACGAGGTTGCTGCAGGTGGGATTCGAACCGAGGTTAACCAAATTATTATAAACCACGTAGGGATCGGAGTAACCAAATTATTATAAACCACGTAGGGATCTCGAGATTGACCGCCTTGAGTGCCTTTGGGTTGAACTACTTACCAAACCTAATCTTCTTCTGTTCGGCGCCTTCTAACGCCCATCTGGCAAGGGGCCTATTTTGTGATAACTCGTAGGTAGCTCAATTTATAGAGCAAATGACTCGAAATGTCCGATATTTTAATCACTAGTCATTTCAATGATAACCAACTCTCACATTAGTAGTAAGAGAGCGATGAAACATGCCCCATTGGGGGGACCTCGGAAGTGACATCATTTTGTGTTGCCATGGTAACCCGCGTGAGCGGCCATCTTGTGACGTCATCCCCATAGTGATACGTGGTGTTAGTGCGCATACGCAGCGTGTGTTGTTAGGGTGATACGTGTTTCCGCCGTCTATTTTGTATACTTGATACTATTATTTGTTTGGCCAAGCCTTCTGGGCCATCCCATGACATACCTATTCCAAATTCTTCCAATAAGCTATCGAGCAGTTACTGAAAAGTCATTGCTCGAATGACTCGGAGCCCATCGAGCAAATGAGCTTTAGAGTAATTGCTCGATCGAGTGACTCGACAAATTGCTCGAATGACTCGAAGTCTACAGAGCAAATGAGCTATAGAGCAATTGCTCGTTCGAGTGACTCGACATACGACTCTTAGCATTATTTCAGTAAAAATGGATTCTGTAGCCACAGACATATCCTAAAAAGGGATGCTATAGGGGTTCAAGAAAAGGGATTTCATAAGTGGGATTCCGTTTTACCTCGAGTGACTCGCACATACTGCTCGAACGACTCGAAGCCCATCGAGCAAATGAACTATCTAGAATTGCTCGATCGAGTGACTCGACATACTGCTCGTTGACTAATTTCGGTATTTGAGGATACCTATGGCCTGGTATTGTATTAGTATTTGAGGATACATTTTATAGGGTACTTATCTAAGTATACTATTACTTGTTTGGTCCAGCCCCAGGACATACCCATCCCAAATTCTCCAATAAGCTGTTGAGCAGTAACTGATAAGTCATTGCTGGAACGACTCGAAGCGTATGGAAGAAATGAGCTTTAGAGTAATTGCTCGATCGAGTGACTCGACATATTGCTCGAACGACTCGAAGTCCACAGAAAAAATGAGATATCGAGCAATTGCTCGATTGAGTGACTCGACATACTGGTATTGTATTATTTCAGGATATCTATCGAGGATACCTTTTGAAGAATCTCCTTTTTCGTCGTATGAGGCAATGAGGACTACGAGAAAAGCCCTCATTGAGATCTAATGTAGTCTTACCAACGGCTCCTACCTTTTCTCCAAGCTCCAAGCCAACTATTTGTCTATGGTCTATCTGTTCTATCATTAGCTTCTACAGCAGTCTTGTACGATTGCGGCCTTGTACCTGTACTATTGGCAATACTATCATCCATTATTATTGACTTGTAACACTACTTCCTAGCTATACCTATCTCAGTCTCGACTATAACATCGATCAAGGTTGAATCTGATTGCTTCATTTCCCCTGTATACATATAAACGGGCTATATAAGGCATTCCGTAATTGAGAGTTTTATCCGATTACGTAAAATTTGGATTCCGTGATTTGACATCAACACCTGAGGGTATGGAGGGGACTGATAACATCCATTTATTATTGCAATAACCTGAACAGATACAACTGACAACTAACCACCACAAAACGACGAATGTACAAAAGTGAACGAAGATCCAACACAACCAAGATCGAAGTGAACATAACATAACAGAGTGAACGAAGATCCAACACAACCAAGATCGAAGTGAACATAACATAACAGAGTGAACGAAGATCCAACACAACCAAGATCTCGAAGTGAACATAACATAACAGAGTGAACGAAGATCCAACACAACCAAGATCTCGAAGTGAACATAACATAACAGAGTGAACGAAGATCCAACACAACCAAGATCTCGAAGTGAACATAACATAACAGAGTGAACGAAGATCCAACACTACCAAGATCTCGAAGTGAACATAACATAACAGAGTGAACGAAGATCCAACACAACCAAGATCTCGAAGTGAACATAACACAACAGAGTGAACGAAGATCCAACACTACCAAGATCTCGAAGTGAACATAACATAACAGAGTGAACGAAGATCCAACACTACCAAGATCGAAGTGAACATAACATAACAGAGTGAACGAAGATCCAACACAACCAAGATCTCGAAGTGAACATAACATAACAGAGTGAACGAAGATCCAACACAACCAAGATCTCGAAGTGAACATAACATAACAGAGTGAACGAAGATCCAACACTACCAAGATCGAAGTGAACATAACATAACAGAGTGAACGAAAATCCAACACTACCAAGATCGAAGTGAACATAACATAACAGAGTGAACGAAGATCCAACACAACCAAGATCTCGAAGTGAACATAACATAACAGAGTGAACGAAGATCCAACACTACCAAGACGAAGTGAACATAACATAACAGAGTGAACGAAGATCCAACACAACCAAGATCTCGAAGTGAACATAACATAACAGAGTGAACGAAGATCCAACACAACCAAGATCTCGAAGTGAACATAACATAACAGAGTGAACGAAGATCCAACACTACCAAGATCGAAGTGAACATAACATAACAGAGTGAACGAAGATCCAACACAACCAAGATCTCGAAGTGAACATAACATAACAGAGTGAACGAAGATCCAACACAACCAAGATCTCGAAGTGAACATAACATAACAGAGTGAACGAAGATCCAACACAACCAAGATCGAAGTGAACATAACATAACAGAGTGAACGAAGATCCAACACAACCAAGATCTCGAAGTGAACATAACATAACAGAGTGAACGAAGATCCAACACAACCAAGATCTCGAAGTGAACATAACATAACAGAGTGAACGAAGATCCAACACAACCAAGATCTCGAAGTGAACATAACATAACAGAGTGAACGAAGATCCAACACTACCAAGATCGAAGTGAACATAACATAACAGAGTGAACGAAGATCCAACACAACCAAGATCGAAGTGAACATAACATAACAGAGTGAACGAAGATCCAACACAACCAAGATCTCGAAGTGAACATAACATAACAGAGTGAACGAAGATCCAACACAACCAAGATCTCGAAGTGAACATAACATAACAGAGTGAACGAAGATCCAACACTACCAAGATCGAAGTGAACATAACATAACAGAGTGAACGAAGATCCAACACAACCAAGATCTCGAAGTGAACATAACATAACAGAGTGAACGAAGATCCAACACTACCAAGATCGAAGTGAACATAACATAACAGAGTGAACGAAGATCCAACACAACCAAGATCTCGAAGTGAACATAACATAACAGAGTGAACGAAGATCCAACACTACCAAGATCTCGAAGTGAACATAACATAACAGAGTGAACGAAGATCCAACACTACCAAGATCGAAGTGAACATAACATAACAGAGTGAACGAAGATCCAACACAACCAAGATCTCGAAGTGAACATAACATAACAGAGTGAACGAAGATCCAACACTACCAAGATCGAAGTGAACATAACATAACAGAGTGAACGAAGATCCAACACAACCAAGATCTCGAAGTGAACATAACATAACAGAGTGAACGAAGATCCAACACTACCAAGATCTCGAAGTGAACATAACATAACAGAGTGAACGAAGATCCAACACTACCAAGATCGAAGTGAACATAACATAACAGAGTGAACGAAGATCCAACACAACCAAGATCTCGAAGTGAACATAACATAACAGAGTGAACGAAGATCCAACACTACCAAGATCGAAGTGAACATAACATAATAGAGTGAACGAAGATCCAACACAACCAAGATCTCGAAGTGAACATAACATAACAGAGTGAACGAAGATCCAACACAACCAAGATCTCGAAGTGAACATAACATAACAGAGTGAACGAAGATCCAACACTACCAAGATCGAAGTGAACATAACATAACAGAGTGAACGAAGATCCAACACTACCAAGATCTCGAAGTGAACATAACATAACAGAGTGAACGAAGATACAGCACGACCAAGATCTCGAAGTGAACATAACATAACATAGTGAACGAAGATCCAACACAACCAAGATCTCGAAGTGAACATAACATAACAGAGTGAACGAAGATCCAACACTACCAAGATCGAAGTGAACATAACATAACAGAGTGAACGAAGATCCAACACTACCAAGATCGAAGTGAACATAACATAACAGAGTGAACGAAGATCCAACACTACCAAGATCTCGAAGTGAGCATAACATAACAGAGTGAACGAAGATCCAACACTACCAAGATCGAAGTGAACATAACATAACAGAGTGAACGAAGATCCAACACAACGAAGATCGAAGTGAACATAACATAACAGAGTGAAAAAGGTGAACTTAAGAATTATGAACAGATCCAACACAACCAAGATCGAAGGGAAAATAAAAAACGTGAACGAAGATCGAACTACTTGGATTGAACATATCCAAGATCGAAGAGAATTGATCCAATAAACTTTGTGAAGTGAACATAACATAACAAAGTGAACAAAGTTTTGAACTAGAACCCCTAAACATAACCCAATGTTAACCTCTTTGAACTGTTTGAATGAAGTGTACAGTTAAAACCAGAAGTCCTGTCACGAAATGCGCACAAATAGCACGTTGATATGCGCGTTAATGTGCGCGTTATGGCCCAAGTAAAGCTATCAAATTATGTCCATATGGCCCAGGGCTCGATTTAACTGGATTAGCATAGCACTTTGCTCTCCAATTTCTGAATTTTGCTATTCAAGATTTATTAGTTTCAAGTGCTTTTGGATCAACTGCTAATCAATTTTCCAGGGTGAATAGTAAATTGCTATTCAAAATTTTCAGATTAAATCAAGCCCTGATATGGCCTGTGCACAAGCAATGTTTCAGCCAATGGACTTCCGGGTAACCAGGAGAACCTGCCGTGCTTTGGATACCATTCTATATGGCAATTGCGCGCAATTCCAACGCGCAATTAAGCCTAGATAAGCGCACTATTCGTGACAGGACTTCTAGTTTTAACTGTATTTTGTGAACCATAACCTTAATGAAGGTATAAATAATATTAACACCCTTGTGAATTATTTTGAACTGAGTTAATTTTTGAACTACAGCCCTTTAACTGGTAGAGTGCTGGAAGCCCATATTTGGGATTTATTCTGAAGCGCAGGTGCCACAACTTGAAGGCTCATATTCAGTGGATATGCTTTGTATTATCTTTAAAGTGATATTATTTAGTCTGTAAGGGTTTGCCTTGTTACAATTTATGGGAGAGTGCCCATTGGCACGGATCACACAGCCCATAGGCACTCTCCCATAAATTGTAACAAGGTAACGACATGTGTACAAGATTTGATGGCCAAAAATAATTTAGCACTCTACCAGTTAAACTTAATTCTTCCAATAGAGAAGGGGGATACCCTCGAGTGTTGATGTCAAATCACGGAATCTAAATTTTACGGAATCGGATAAAAAAGAAGTAGTGTTACATGTCATTATTAATGGATGATATTATAGCCAATAGTACACGGCCGCAATCGTACAAGACTGCTGTAGAAGCTAATGATAGGACAGATAGACCATAGACAATTAGTTGGCTTGGAGCTTTGTAGATAAGATGGGCGCCGTTTTTAAGACTACAATAGACCTCATTGAGGGTTTTCTCATAGCCCGCATTGCTTCATACAACTAAAAAGGGGATTGTCCAAAAGGTATCCTCGATAGGGATCCTCAAATAATACAATACCAGGTCATATGTATCCGAAAATACCGAAATTGACGAGCAATATGTCGAGTCACTCGATCGAGATGACGAGTAGTATGTCGAGTCACTCGATCGAGCAATTGCTCGATAGCTCATTTGCTCGGTAGTCTTCGAGTCGTTCGAGCAATATGTCGGGTCACTCGATCGAGCAATTACTCTAAAGCTAATTTGCTCATGCGCTTCGAGTCGTTCGAGAAATGACTTATCAGTTACTGTTCAATAGCTTATTGGAAGAATTTGGAATAGGTATGTCCTGGGGTGGCCTAGAAGGCTGGGCCAAACAAGTAATAGTATCCTTAGATAAGTATCCTATAAAAAGTATCCCCAAATACTAATACAATACCAGGCCATGGGTATCCTCAAATACCGAAACGAGCTCGATAGCTCATTTGCTCGATAGGCTTCCAGTTGTTCGAGTAGTATGTGCGAGTCACCCGAGGTAAAAACAGAGTCGCTCTTATGGAATCCCTTTTATTTTTGAATCCCTATAAAATCCTTTTTTAGGATATATTTGTGGCTACATGATCCCATTTTTCTGAAATGAGGCTAAGAGTAGTATGTCGAGCCACTCGAACGAGCAATTCCTCTGTAGCGCATTTGTTCGATGGGTTTTGAATCATTCGAGCAATGACTTTTCAGTAACTGCTCGATAGCTTATTGGGACAATTTGGAATAGGTATATCTTGGGGTGGGCCAGAAGGCTGGGCCAAACAAGTAATAGTATATTTAGATAAGTATCCTATAAAAATATCCTCATATAATACAATATCACGCCATAAGTATCCTCAAATACCGAAGTGAGTCGACGAGCAGTATGTTGAGTCACTCGAACGAGCAATTACTCTAAAGCTCATTTGCTCGATGGGCTTCGAGTCGTTCGAGCAATGACTTCAGTAACAACCCGATAGCTTATTGGCTCAGGGAATGATATAGGCTTTTGATATACACAAGGGAAATAACTCTGCTTACAGATTATGGGAATTGAAGCAATCTGATTGGTTAGTTAGCGCCAGTAAAGTAAACTGCATGGGTGATCTAGATAAATGAAACAACAAGAGTACTCGAAATAGGGTCAGAACTAACAAGAACAGATCAGAAAAGCTGAATATATCGACAATAAGCAAATCTCTTACAGTTGTTAGGCTCTTCTATTCTACTATTATTTAAATTTATTTATTGGGGTTTAAGGTCACATATTTCTGCACAATGGCTAACCATGACCGTGACAGTTTCACGGGTGAGGAAGCCGGAGTACTCGGAGAGAACCACCGAGCAACGGCGGGCAACTGTCAGCTCCCCAACATACCAACTCCACACAAGCAGGGTTCGCATTGGTTGAAGACAGGTGTACCATCGACGTGCAGTACGCCTTAGTACACAGCGTCACCGTGCCCCCACGTGGGCAATGGGACTGAAGTGTCTTACCCAAGGACACAATGCGGTTGCCGCAGGTGGGATTCGAACCGAACCGAGGACCTCTCGGCTTGCAGCCCCCACCTATACCAACTGAGCCGCAGCCCCCCCCCCCCCCCCCCCCCACACACACACACTCTACTGGAGTGTACTTTCATTCAATCGAAGGCGCCCTGTGTGACAACGTGCTACTCTTATAAACCAAAGTGTGGCGGTCCTCAAAAGGTTTCGGAAAGAATTCGAAATAGTTGTTTGTGGTAATTCTACGAATTAAACGAGGATTCTGGGGGAAAAGCCAAGCCAGAAAAATATCCCTATTCGATCGAACTCACCCCTGTGCCCCTCGGTACTATAGCACTACAGACTAAGCCGATAAAATGGGGAATCCTTAGTAAATAAAGTCGTTTTTGGTGATTTGGAGGGATTACCGGGTTGTTTGTTGTAATTCGTTATACTCCGATTCAATCGAACATACCCTCCGAACATACCCCTGTCTTGTTGTAAGCCTTTGGTTCACATATCAACCACGTGCTACCATAGAAACCAATATGGTGGCTTCCAGTATATCAAATGGAGGACGGAAACACGTATCACCCTAACAACACGCGCTGCACATGCGCAATAACACCACGTATCACTATGGGAATGAATTCACAAGATCGCTTCTTACGCGGGCTACCATGACAACACAACATGGAGCCACTAGGTCACGTGACATGATGTAACTCCCCCCCCCCCCCCCACCGGCGTCTCCCAATGGGGCACGTTTCATCGCTCTCCTTTTACCCACATTGCAAGGGTGCATTTAGATGCGTTGGCGACTATTTCATTCTCTCTCAACTTATTAGAGATCCCACCTACTTCACAGAACAATCATCCACTCTGGTCGACGACCTAATTGCAGTTAGTTCTTCAGTTAAGGTCCTAAGGTCAGCGGAGGTTTTGGATCTGTTTTTACGGACCTTATTCAATACCACAGCCCTTTATATCCTTTATATGTAGTGATAGAGTGCAATCTCCCCCCCCCCCCCCCCCCCCCCCCCCCCCCCCCCATGGCATTGCAGTTGAACGTCGCATATGGTTATATAATGCTGGGGATTATGACAGGATAAATAATGATCTGAAGATTGAATATTGGGAGTTTATACATTTTACCAATTATGCACAGACCCAGTAGTTAAAAATCTTCAAAATAAGTTACTGCAGCAGGCATCCATGCACATTCCAAGCAAGCTAATTACCATAAGGCTTAATGAGCCGACATGGATGCATTACGAAATGAAAGCATTAATTAGCCAGAGGAAACGTCTGTAACACTCTGCCAAGTTAGAGTGACAAAGGCTGCCTTTCTCGAAAAATTACACAGCCAGTTAAATAGTTCAAACACGGAATGGACACAGTGGTGGAAGAGTTTAAAGGTATTCCTTGGAAATAAAGATTCATTGATTCCGAATTTAACATACCAGACCAAGACACTTGTGTCAGCTGTGGACAATGTCAGGGCTCTTAATGACTATTTCTGTTCTGTTGCTGCTATTGGTAACTCCCAAGCGCGTTTTCCTTCCCAGTTGTTCCCTGAGCGACCAGTTCTCTCTTCTGTGACCAATGTTCAAAATCAGTGGTACGTAATTTCATCATTAATTATGAAGCCGAATAAAATCTGTACATATTGTCATTTATCGAACTTAAACTCTAAAGAATAGAATCCAATATTGGTTAGACACATGATCTAGATTTCAAGTCTGTTCTTCTCGCTGACGTTAGTGCAGTTGTCAAAGTGTGACTGACGAAGAAAGAGAGAGAATGAAAGAGAGAGAAAGAGAGAGAGAGAGAGAGAGAGATAGAATGAGAAAGAGAGAGACAGAGAGAGAACAGACAGTAGTCAGGATTCTTAAGTTGTTGGTCGAACCAGTAGCTGTTGAAACAGCACAGTTATTATCCCCGATTCTTGTCTCTTAGAGACTCTTACATCTTGACCCAGTAATCCTTGGGAGACCGGGGTACCTGGGGCATGGATGGTGTCGAAGTTCTACAAAGATTAACTGTAGGGATATTCAAAAACTTGAGACAGTGAGGGAGGGGGGAGGGGAGGGTGTCTCGTGCTATAGTAGTCGTCCGGAGACTTTAGCCTGGGTAGTTCTGGAAGGTTGATGCATTGAGAGTTATCTAGGGTCGCAGTGTACAATTTTCGAAATTTTATAGAACGCGATGTCGGAATGTAGGGGTGCAAACTGAAATTATAGGGACATCGTTCCCATAACACACCGCCCTCGTTACTCCAATGGGAGAGACAAGAGCGGGGAGAGAAGGCACTGGGAATAAACCTCCCTATAATAAGGTTTTTTATATTCTCATTCCAGCAAGATTTACGGTGATGAGATAGCAAAACACCACGCATGAGGCGGAAGTAGTATAGGAGGATCCTGGAGAGCCTGATTTCCAGGCTCTTTCTCGGTGCAAACATTTTTAAATCCCTATAGAAACAGGTGCTTTACCAGTGCAACATGTCCTGTTGTAACATCACGGCTTTGTCCAACTTGATTTGGCAAGTGATATACGTACCACATACAGTACGTGGAGAGTGTATTGTCACTAAATCACCCGCAGAGTGGAGATTCCACCCTAGCAATAATTGCAAACTGGCTGCAAAGCATAACCAGAACCAGCAAAGTTTCAGCCAATGGACCTCCGGGTTAAACCCGGAGGTCCATTGGCTGAAACATTGCTTGTATTTATTGTCGATATATACAAAATTTGAAAGTTATAGCTTGGGTGGTAACTCCACTCCGCGGGTGATTTAGTTACAATCCACTCTCCACGTACTGTATATAGTACAGTTAAAGTTGCTAATGACATCCTGTTGTCATTGTACGCACGCGACATCACGGAGACATTGACGACTGTTGATGTCACTGTAGTATCCAAAATGACGTCGTTCTGGTCAGAGTCAATCCGCCATTATTGTCAACTTTCTGCCCAACCGCGAAGTCGAGTCCAAAATCTCTTTCTTGGTGATTTCTGATAGAGGGACATCTCCTGATCTTACCGGTGATGTAATGTGGCGACCTTTACGAGAGACATCTCCTGATCCTACCGGTGATGTAATGTGGCGACATTTACTCACAATCTTGTACAGGTAATTATTATTTCGTGCTCCGCTTATATAAATATTTTATTAATAAGATATTATCACCGCTAGTTGAACAAGGCGGCGGAATCTTAAAGCTGCATCTATGATGAGTCTTCATTCCGAATGATAATGCTTTAAAAGATTGGATCAAATCAAGTCCCGACTGAGCACGAGTTTCAGAGTGGGATTCGAAGAAAATAATTGTTTATGTTATTTTTCAGTTTCAATTGTCTAGAATATACCAGCTGAAATATTCCTGACGAGGGAATCTAAACATAGGCTATGAACTATTTTAAGGGCTAGACTGCTTCCATGCCAAAACTGCGTGGAATTCCCAACAGAATTAGACTGGCGGTCTGAGTGTTTGTATGCGGATGATGGTGGTGGGTTCTTCTATGACAACATTCAAAGAGACATCACACATGACACATCAGCCACAGATGTGATAAATTACTGATTATCGATATGATTGTTCAGTTAACGTCTGTGTTTTCCCACGAAATTATAGCTGTAGAGAGTGTCCATTCATAGCATTCAATAATCAAACATGGCTGATAGTAATGGTTTTGTCATAAAAAAATCCGCCAATCAAGTCTCGATCGAGAAATGTTTTTTTTTTTAATTAAAAAAAAAAAGATTATTTATGGTATGTTTAAATCCATTTGGGTGGACTATTTCAGTTAGTCGTAAAAGCGAACTGTTGAGGTTTGTTTTTTTAAAACGAATGAATTATTCCATGGGAATGAATTTGAAAACCAGAAATTACAGCAAAACTTTGTTTCACTGCAGTTATTACGCAATTTTGAATGTAAAATGTTGGCCTTTCTTTCACCCACACGGAAGTAAAGAGGCTGTTTGGAAATATAGTTCAGCTGGGCATAAGTTTGTTTGAACTCCGTTAATGTTGCGACTCCGGTGGGTACGTCTGGTAAGTTGTTCCAGCCTTTTGTGGCGGACAGAAAAAGGACTTTTTGAAACGGGCAATAAGTGAATTTGTTGGGGTTGCGAAGATTATGCATTGAGATATAGTGCGTCCTAGGGGATAACAGTGCGTGGAGGTAATTTAGAGTTTAATTTTTGATAATTTTGAAAAGAACACAGTATTTCTGCTTTTCACGACGCTTCAAAAGGGAGGGCCACCCGAGTTCAACTAGAAGTTGATCTGCAGAGACAGATTGCGTTTAGCCAATAATGATACGCGCAACGTCAAGCTTCATTCTGTCAAGATTTTGAGTCAAATATTCGGGTGCGCAATCCCACACTACGTCACCATAATCTATGAGTGGTTGAATAAAGGTAAGATAGATTTGTTTCAAGGTTTTTCTATTAAAAATGAATTTCAGTTTGCGAAGGAAAGATAGACTTGTGTTGACTTTCTTGCATATTTCAGTTATCTGGGAGACCGAGTTTAAATTAGATTGGAGATTTATTCCCAGGTGCTTGTGATCTTCAGTGAATGAGATCAGATTACTATCGAAGATCAAGGTGGGATAATCCGTTTTGTCTTTACTGCCGCAGTGGAATAGAACTGTTTATGTCTTAGCAGGGTTGAATGAAACGAGCCATTTCCGAGACCAAGTGTTAATTTTTCTAAGGTTTCGATTGAGGGAAACGTAAGATTTTCAGTATTTTTGTTGTTATCAGTTACACAGGTATTATCGGTATACAGTCCAGCAAAGGCATCGATGATCTCAGCAATGTTATTGATGTAGATTAGGAAGCCCTGGCGAACCCTAGCCTGAATGAGTCTACAGTCGGAAAAGGTAGTTTGGACGAGAATCCTTTGCTTTCTTTCTTGCAAGTAATACCGACTCCACTCAATCAGGGTTCTTGTGATTCCATATGGGCAAAGTTTGAAAACAAGGCCTTTATGCCAAACTCTCTCAAACGCTTTTGAAATGTCGCAAAAATTACGCAGGTCTTAAGCCGTTTATCAAGAGAGAGAGACAAATGGAATGGTAGAGTTCTCATGTGCAGTGGCCTGGAAGAAAGCCTGATTGGAATTCATACAGTAAATTGTTTTCTTGGAAATAACGAAATAGATACTTCAGAACTAGTTTTTCAAAAACTTTTGCCAGATTTCATGTCGGTAATAATTTCGGAAATAGGCCTATAGTTCGTCACGTCGGTTGTGTTTCTTTATTGGATATTGGGATATCATCCGCTTTCTTTCATTCAGATGGAAATGTATGTAAATCTAAAGATTTGAGGAATAGGATGCTCAGTGGGAGTACAATACAATTCGCTGTTCCCTTAAACTTTCTGGCACTAATTTGTTACTTTTGAGGGACTTGATTATTACCAAAGCTGTCTCTGTCAGGCAGAGAGATGTCGACTATTTTAATATCATTTGAGTCAAATTCTTCGTTTAGGTGGGTTTCGGTGAAGCATAGAACATCCAAATCCTCTAAAATATCAACAATCCGTGCAAGTTTAAAACATAAACTGCTAACATTATAATGGAAGATTGATAGAGTTAATTGATTATCCGAACAAGAATCATTTGGGCCTGGATTGGATTCGATATCCTCAGTAACAATAAGTACGACAGTTAGGATAATAAGACTATACAGTACGTGGAGAGTGGATTGTAACTGAATCACCCGCGGAGTGGAGCTATCACCCAGGCTATAACTTTCAAATTTTGTACATATCCACAGAAAACACAAGCAATGTTTCTGCTAATGGACCTCCGGGTTTAACCCGGAGGTCTATTGGCTGAAACTTTGCTGGTGCTGGTTATGCTTTGCAACGAGTTTGCAATTATTCCTCAGTTGGAATCTCGACTCCGCGGGTGATTTAGTGATAATACACTCTCCACGTACTCTCCACGTACTGTACGCCATTGTTACTCCTGATAATTGCCAAAACAGAACGGATAACGTCACAAAATTCACAGTGTTGTCGTTGTCCAAGGAATTTTTGTTTTTTTGTGCTATCCGCATTCCAACACCCGGCATTGAAGACCCAAATTGTGGTTCTATACTGAGTTATTGTTATCGCCATTTTGCAGATTCGTTTTCAGAACAGTAATAAAGAGGTCATCAAAGTCGGGTGATTTAACACTTGGTTTTTGGATAGTAGAAATATCAATGTACTGACTAGAATTTATCACTGAGATTGTGTTTGTTGGGCTGTGAACTGGACGATTGGGGGTTATAAGGAAAGTAGATGTGGTGCTCAGGAGATGATGCAATGTAAAGTGTTTTTTTGTTGGTGGTTACATGTTTCAACAACATATTTACAAGAGATGGAGCACTGCTCAAGCAAAAAACAGAAAAAACCAGTGAGCAGTACAAAAATGAACAGTGCCCAAGAGCACACAAGGTGGTACTGTGGGTAGGTTAAGTAGTTTGGGTTGGCTGTAGAGTATATTATTGTGCCTGGGGTGGTATGAACTGAGTGGTATAGCTATGCTATCAGGGATGGGAGTAGTTAAGTATCGACATGGGACAGTGTCGCGCAGAGGTTGAGGGTACATCATAGATTGGGATTCTGCAAGCATATTTAAGGAATGAACGTTTCTTTCTTTTTGTCTATTTCTTGAGTTATGAACCCCTAAAAACAAAGTCCAAACTGTGTAAATAGGTAAACTGCTACTCCTTCGACCTTCTTTAAAGACGTGTTTTGGCTGTATTTGTTGCAATATTCACGGTTTGAAGAAATGCCGAGCTAAAGATATCTCTGAGACTAAGAGTCTGAGACTCCCAAAACTTTCCTATAAATAGCCAATTCGAGCAATACTTAGGCCACGTGGTATTTTAGCACGAATAGAGAAAAGTGTTATTACGAAAACCACAATGATAAACAACAGTAATGACGATGCAAATATCCAATGTATAAACTCCAGGGCTACAAACACTTATTGTTTATACTGTTATAATTAAACTTTTTTTCGGTCCATGTGTTTTCAGATAAAACGATTGGCTCACACGATTCTGTTTTTTCCTTTCATAACTCAATGAACCGAAAAAAAACACAATTAGGTCCGCCCCCAGCCACGCCCCTAAAATACCAATCTTTGGAGTTGCAACGTCGTGTCAAATCAATAGACGTTAGAACACTGGCACGTTCTAAATGTGAAAAAGAAAAAGAAATTTATATTACTAATTTATCACCATGAAATTATTTATAAAATATTTAAATGACAGTGGATGATGGAACTTATTGGACACATGAGAGAAGGGGTGGGCAGGTGAAACAGAAAGTATTGAGCAAGAAGCAGTGGGTCCAAATTTATCAATTCACCTACTCAACACATTCAGCTCTCACATGATGCGGTAGTGACGACTCGCATACTGCTTCAGGATATGAGCACGAGACATGTTCACCAAGTACACTTATCAACGAAAGCCCCTGGCGAAAGTGATTCCTCAAAATCAACTGCCAAATCAAGCATCAATGTTTTGATTAATATTCTGATTAATTTTCTAATCAACATTCTGATTAATATTGTGATAAATATTCTGATAAATATTCTGAATAATATTCTGATTAATATACTGATTAATATTCAGACCAATATTCCGATTAATATTCTGATTAATATATTGGTTAATATTCTGACTAATATTCTGATTAATTTCTGATTAATATACTGATTAATATTCTGACTAATATTCTGATTAATTTCTGATTAATATTTTGAATAATATTCTGATTAATATTCTGATTAATATTCTGATTAATTTCTGATTAATATTTTGAATAATAATCTGATTAATATTCTGATTAATATTCCGATTAATATTCTGATTAATATTCTGACTAACATTCTGATTAATATAGTGATTAATATTCTGATTAATATTCTGATTAATTTTTGATTAATATTTTGAATAATATTCTGATTAATTTCCGATTAATATTCTGATTAATATTCTGATTAATATACTATTAATTTCATATTAAAATACTGATTAAAATTCTGATCAATACACTGATTAATATTCTGATTCATATTCTGATTAATATTCTGATTAATATTCTGATTAATATTCTGATTAATATTCTGATTAATATTCTTATTGATATTCTGATTAATATTCCGACTAACATTCTGATTAGTATTCTGATTAATATTCTGAATAACATTCTGATTAATATACTGGTAAACATTCTGATTAATATTCTGATTAATATTCTAACTAACATTCTGATTAATATTCTGATTAATATCCTGATTAATAATCTGATTAATATTCTGATCAATATACTGATTAACATTGTGATTAATATACTGATTAACATTCCAATTAACATTCTGATTAATATTCTGATTAATATTCTGATTAACATTCTGATTAATATTCTGATTAATATTCTGATTAATTTTCTGATTAATATTCTGATTAATATTCTAATTAATAGTCTGATCGATATTCTGATTAATATTCTGATTAATATTCTAATTAATATTCTAATTAATATTCTGATCGATATTCTGATTAACATTCTGATTAATATTCTGATAAAAATTCTGATTAATATTCTGATTAATATTCTGATTAATATTCTAATTAATATTCTAATTAATATTCTGATTGATATTCTGATTAATATTCTGACTAACATTCTGATTAGTATTCTGATTAATATTCTGATCAAAATTCCAGCTATATCATCAAGGCCTGCATTCGTCGAAGGCCTGCCTTGATGCTGTTGTTGGTGTATTAGTCAGTTGAGACACGAGCTATCCAATTCGGGGTATCACCTCCTCCTCGCAGAGCTCAATTTAGCGCCGTCTCTGGCCACAAAGTATTTTCCATTTTGTATTTGAGTTCTCATTTCTAAGTAAAAATCGTATTGAGTAAAATCAGTTGGCTCATTGCAGACACTTCATTATCATACAGTTAAAACTAGAAGTCCTGTCATGAAATGCGCACAAATAGCACGTTGATCTGCGCGTTAATGTACGCGGTATGGCCATGGTAAAGCTATCAAATTCTGTACATATGGCCTGTGCACAAGCAAGGTTTCAGCCAATGGACCTCCGGGTAACCCGGAGGTCCATTGGCAGAAACATTGCATGTGTTTGCCATGAGGAACCAGGAGAACCTGCCGTGATTTGGATGTCATTCGATATGGCAATTGCGCGCTATTCCAACGCGCAATTAAGCCTAGATAAGCGCACTATTCGTGACAGGACTTCTAGTTTTAACTGTAGACACTCCCAGTTTTCTAAGAGTTAAGACCATATTCTCCAAAAAGATGCAAAATTCACAACAAACAGAGCAATTTTTTTATACATTGTTTTTTGTATTCCAGTTTTAAAAAGTTTTGTTTTGAATCCGACACTATTAAATATGATCTAAGGGAGGTAACTCTACGAAATACAAAACTGAAAATAGATTCATTTTTTGATGTACTGTTTTCTATCAATTGGGTGATTGATTATTTATTTATTTATTTCCTGGTGTTTAATTTCATTTTCAGCATCTATGGCTATATCTCGACCGCAACGTAGGCATAAAGTCAATTAAAGCCAATCGTTATACCTATATGCTGCCCACTTCAGAGGACTTCCTTCACAGTCGTTGGTTCCCAGTCCTATAAGCGAATTGCCCTTTCGTTACGTATAACATTATATGATATGCCAGGCCACATGTCATTTCGGGTAAACACTTCGATCAGACTATCCGTCGAGACTGTCATACATGCGATAGCAGCAAACAAAATGCTTCGTCTGAAACGAGAAAATGGGTGTTTTCGATTTAACCCTTTACCCAAAGCAGATGATATCAAAATTTCTTATTTTAAATGGCATTATTTAAAATTTTTCATAAAATTTCAACAAAACCATATCATGTGACCCCTCGTTGGAACGAGCTCGACGAGATCTCACCCAGCCACAACGACCTGTAAATAGCCTTTCGAAAGGAGTTTATAATGCTCCCATATGGCCACACCCCTGATTCCAAATCGCCAGATTCAGTGAAATATACAAAGAAGATCGATGCTGAAAATCCTAGAACAGCAGAAGGAACCATTTCTCTCTTGTAAACCCCACCAAAGAGCTGGAATTCGTATAGTTCATTCTCTGTTCCTCAGTCTTCGAAGCCGGATGTATCTTCTAGATCGGCTAGGTCGTACACGAACGAACATCATCTGTACCTGGTCCTCCATTATATATTTACTGACGAGTAATGACACTCTCTACATCCAGGATCATCTCGCGTCGTACAGTTGTTCGGGTGGAGGAAGCCAGAGTTTACCGACAGAAGCACCGAACAGCGACGAACATCTGTCGGACTTCTCAATGTACTAACCCCATGCAAGCAAGATTAGCATTGGTTTCAAGCAAGTGCACCATCGACGCGCGGTACGCCTTAGTAAACAGCCCCACAGCTAAAAATCGTCCACTGAGTTCCGATGTGTTCTATGTGCCAGTAGGCACATAGAACACATTGGAACACAGGGGACGAAATAGTAACACGAGTTCCCCTCGCAGGATTAAGTATCTTGACCGTGTACACAACGTAGGTAGCCCTGGCAGGGATCGTGCAGTCGACCATTCAATTTGAAGTCCAATGGTGTAACTTCTTACCGACTGCACTCCGGGCTCTTCACTGTCTACCATTCTCTCGAATATGTAGTGACTACAGTAAGTAGTATACATCTATAGTATATGTCCGTGTTTATCTCAAACTTGAATCATGAGCTGATTGATGAGGTCTGATGCAATTTTTCTCTTGTATTGTACATGTTGGATGGTCTCCGTTCTCCCAGAGCCAAAACTTCCATTCTCGATCGGCAAAGAAGAGAACCGAGTACTGTTGCTCAGTGAGAATATTGTATGTGGCCGTACTGTTTGCTGGTATCCCGATTTGCTAAACCCAGGGTCCCCCCCCCCCCACACCCCTCTCCAAACGCTATCACATTCGCCATCACGTTGCTTGTCTTGATTCTCAGACGAGCTCTATGAAGGTTCAGCTCAGCTCCGGCTTTCTGCAATATCTCACCACTCAGCAACAAAACATTGTAGTAGCCACTATGTTTTTTAATACTTCCCTCTGCAGACTACTTACAGTCCACCCAACGCTTCAGGGTACAACTTATGTTGTTACCGAGCACAGTACTAACATTGGACTACAAAGGGCAGTATGTATTTTAATACTTCCCTCTGCAGACTACTTACAGTTCACCCAACGCTTCAGGGTACAACTTATACTGTTACCGAGCACAGTACTAACATTGGCCCACAGAGGGCAGTTTGTTACCTCGGGCAGGGCACACTCAAGTTCTCCAGCCCGCATGCTTCAGAACACATGTTGAACACTAACTAATATCGCGTACATGAGTATTGTTAAATTATATTATACGATACTTAATATTAGTGTAAACAACAACAACGGGCCTCCCATTCACTTCAATGGAAAGTACTTTTCCAGCAAAAGCATTCCGATATGATGTGATGTGATATACAATCCGGGTGACTTCTACAAACCCCCAAGGCTCTCAGACATCAATAAGATTTATGCTTTTGTAACCCTACAGGACAGTCTGGAAATCGGCAGCTTGGATATATTGGTAAACTACCTACATCTCCAGATAAATTCTGCTACAACCACCAATGGCTACGTATTCTCTGACTGTGCTTCATATCCTTTTTGATTTGAAATTATTTAGTCTGCGAGGATTTGCCTTGTTACAATTTATGGGACTGTGCATTAGGCACTCCCCCATGAATTGTTAAAAAGGCAAAGAGAAGTTGACAAATTTGGATGGCCAAAAATAATTTAGCACTCGACCAGTTAACATCAACGGTTTCCTTCAAACAAAAATAAACGTACCCCCAATGATAGACTTATCCAACAGAAAATCAATATGCTGAACTAAGTTACGAACTGTTTATTGTCTTTCATAAAGGTTGATCTTTCATATACGGCTACAAACCCATCAAGAATTTGAACTTCATTTCACAATAAAATAACAGTGATACTATGGAACCCTGTAGACTAAATAGCCATGTTGCCATTGAAAAATATTCAATTACAGTTTTCAATTCACCAGAAATTTGATCATTTTACAACATTCTGATGCTGAACTGAACATTTGTTCTATTATATCTTATACTTCGTCAAACATGGTCAATAGATTAAAATGTTTATATCAAAGATACGGCAGCTAGAGGTCCGTGAAGAGGGGAGGGGGCGACGACATCCGATATAATTCTGACAGCATCAACTGTACTTTTCTCTTTGGTGTGCAACAAGCGGGTGTGAAGTCGCAGCAACCGACAATCTGGGCGACTCAACAAACATGCTCGTCAAAGATATTGGTTATTCCCTTTCTACGATTAAACACGACGCATACAATCCGAATTAAAGGTTGCTTTACCACAAGACCACGTTTGATCAAGATACCCCCCCCCCCCCCCCCCCCCCCCCCCCACTCCTTACTGGCGCATACAGTACGTGGAGAGTGTATTATCACTAAATCACCCTCGGAGTGGAGATTCCACCCAAGCAATAATTGCAAATTTGTTGCAAAGTTTAACAAGCACAAGCAAAGTTTCAGCCTATGGACCTCCGGGTTAAACCCGGAGGTCTATTGGCGCAAACATTGCTTGTGTTTTTAGTAGATATATACAAAATTTGAAAGTTATAGTTTGGGTGATAACTCCACTCCGCGGGTGATTTAGTAACAATCCACTCTCCACGTACTGCAGAACACATTGGAACTCAGGGGGCGAATTATAGGAACTCACATGACAGGTGCGCCTATGAAAGGTCATGCAATGAGTTGGCAGTGGCGCCTGATACCGATTAGAAAGAAAAGATGAGACGATAACCAAGGCTTGGGTATTCTGTACCATGTCAGGTCTAACTACAACGCATCGGAACACACTGTACACACCGCCAGTTGTAGATCTGACCACACTCTCATATTCACTCAAGCCGTCTTGACATAGTCATACTCATGAAGATTTCCTCAGACAAGAACAGATTGTGCACTTTCATAGCGGACAATGCTTCAGAAAGGCTTAGGTTGAGAAGATTAATGACGATACAGTTAGAACGTACGTCTCTGGGTCTCATAGGTTCTCATGTTCAAATCCGTTCATCGATACAGGTCAATGACTGTACATTCAATATATGAATATGAAGGACGCAATTATCCGGCCAGTAGACAAACAGAACGCAACGCTATCAGGACATACTGTCTCATGACAAATCAAAAACTTATTATGCGTTCGGTCTCTACATGGCTCCTAATAGCCACGGATTCTCAGAGTTAACGATGATGTGAATGCACAGCGGTGTCCTACGACTTCCCAAAGCCCAACCTGTCGTTCTTCAGGAACCCATGACCTCAGTTGCTCTGGAACGCAGTGCAACAGTGCGTACCTCCGCGGCAAACACTAAATCCACTGAACACCATGGCGAGAAAAAGACACCCCTTAACGTAGGCGGCGTTGTTGTTGGACTACTGGCCATTGGTTCATATCATCCGATAACCAGCGGCAGGCTGCAAAAGCAACAGCCTGCGAGGACCATGGTCAACAGATTTTCGACAAGCCATTTTGCCGTTTTGTCCAATAGTGAAAGAAGCCATCAGGCGCTAAATCATGCCAGGGAGAGCAGTTGCGGCTTTTCCTTTGAGTTTGGCCAGAGCCCAACAACGAGCCTGCAGATGTTTCTTAACACACTTTTGAAGCCTCCCTTATCCGGAAGAACCAGGGTAAGTGTGGTGAGGCACCCCCGCCACTGATCAATGCCAGCATCAGAGTGGAGATGGCCATACCAATATGCATGGGATGATGACACCTGCCCGCGGAACAGGGTTCGAATGCACTCTGCCAGGGTTGTGTCTTCGTGTTTAAATGTGGAAATTAACCCAAATCAACCGGGTTGAGTAAATATGAACCCAATATTGGGTTCTACTTCTATCGTTAGAATGGTCAGATGACACCCTCATTTAGTTCATTCCTTCCAAAATAATATAAAAGTTTAAAAGATATGAGATAAGATTTATAATGGGTTGATCCAAAGATTAAAGCTTTCTTATTCAGAATCGTAGGGTAGTATACTATGTTTCTACAAACCCGCGTTTTAGGATATGAAAATATTGTTTGTGTGAAAATCAGAATCATAGGAACGTATACTAGGTCTCTCAACCCACGTTTTGGAAAACAAAAATATAGTTTGAGTGAACATTAGAATCATTGGTAGTACATTAGGTCAAGTCCACGCTTTGGGATATGTGGCCCTGCCCCGTTACAGCCACTTTTACTAAGCTTCCGTCGCTTCTGACTACTCTAATTTAGACAGATTACCCTACACCACTAATGCACAGAACGATACAGGAGAGCTAGCGTGAAAGGATAGAAGGAGAGGCTGGAGGCCATATCGATTAACCCATTCACACACGCATGTCGTTCTGTGTGTATCACACGTCTACACGTCTGTAAAAAACAATTATTAGAAGGACTATCTGCAATTAATTTGACAACGATCAACAAAAAGAGCACTTTTTATCGCCAAACAAATTTGCGTGGGGAATGTCTTATAAATCCGATGTGAATGTGTGTCTTGCAGTCAATTTGTAATACAACACTCCGCTACTCAGAGAAAAACATATCTCTCATTACGGCTGAAAATATTCTACAAATAACTTATGTAAGAGATACATTTTTTTCAAACAAATGTTTAAAATAATTCACTAAATGTAACTGTGGAGAAACTCCTTCACGGAAGTGTATAATTGCAGACTGATTGTTTTTTATCGACAGGCAGTGTTGTGTTTTCAATACTTCTTTAAAAACTGCTTTAAGCTGATTTCAACAATTCACCGTTAGATATTACAGTGACATTAACCCCGTAAACAATTTCATTTTTTACACTACAAAACATACAGTGAATGTTTTGCAGTGTAAACTGTTTTACCGCCATAAAAAGAATAGCTTTTCCTTTTAACCAAACTGAAAAGGAAAAGCTATTCTCTTTTATGCCTGTATTAAATTCGTAACAGATGTTGATACGAATTCAGCAAAAGAAGGCGCAATTCTGAGATATCGTCCTGAAACAAACCTTAACCACATTGAAAATTGGTAAAATCATGCTTGGCAGAATCATACGGAAGCCCATTACGGTCAAATGCGAAAAGTAACTTTTTATTAAAAGGGGAATGTTTGCGTTATTTCGCAAAACTTTTGCGTAATTTCGCAAATCTTTGCGTTATTTCGCAAAAGTATTGCGTTATTTCGCAAAAGTATTGCGTTATTACGCAAAAGTATTGCGTTATTTCGCAAAAGTATTGCGTTATTTCGCAAAAGTATTGCGTTATTTCGCAATAACTTTTGCGTTATTACGCAATAATTTTTGCGTTATTTCGCAAAAGTATTGCGTTATTTCGCAAAATTATTGCGTTATTTCGCAAAAGTATTGCGTTATTTCGCAAACTATTGCGTTATTTCGCAAAAGTATTGCGTTATTTCGCAATAACCTTTGCGTTATTTCGCAAAAGTATTGCGTTATTTCGCAAAAGTATTGCGTTATTTCGCAAAAGTATTGCGTTATTTCGCAATAACTTTGCGTTATTTCGCAAAAGTATTGCGTTATTTCGCAAAAGTATTGCGTTACTTCGCAAAAGTATTGCGTTATTTCGCAAAAGTATTGCGTTATTTCGCAAAAGTTATTGCGTTATTTCGCAAAAGTATTGCGTTATTTCGCAAAAGTATTGCGTTATTTCGCAATAACCTTCGCGTTATTTCGCAAAAGTATTGCGTTATTTCGCAATAACCTTTGCGTTATTTCGCAAAAGTATTGCGTTATTTCGCAAAAGTATTGCGTTATTTCGCAATAATTTTTGCGTTATTTCGCAAAACTATTGCGTTATTTCGCAAAACTATTGCGTTATTTCGCAATAACTTTTGCGTTATTTCGCAAAACTATTGCGTTATTTCGCAAAACTTTTGCGTTATTTCGCAAATAACTTTGCGTTATTTCGCAAAAAAGTATTCCAGACACCGATCTTGTAGTAAGTCAGCGAATTTCAAGCAGTGGTGTTATACCGTAATATACAACGGCTATACATTAAACATCATGGTACTCAAAGTAAAAGCATGATGAACCGAAGTTTTATTATACTAAACTATGGTGTACCATAGTACTAAATCATGTTATTGCGTGATAGTATACGACGGTATGCCGCGGTAATCAACGGTATCATGGCGTATCGTAATATTTCAGTATACGTTCCAGATATACCATGGTAAAGTTTGTTACACCATGGTACTATAACATGATCTGTATGGTGGTAAATCGTGTAGTGCAATGGCGCCATATATATGTATACAAAGTCGTGCCCTCACCCCCACCCCACCTCCAAAGCACAACCCCCTGATAGTACCCTCCCCCCCTTTATCCGAGAGAGTTCTCCGCAGAGTACTCTTCCCTCGAGAGAATACCCCCAAGTATATTATCCACCGAAAATTCGATGTGCCACGGTAATCAACGGTATCATGGCGTATCGTAATATGTCAGTGTACGTTCCAGATATACCATGGTAAAGTTTGTTACACCATGGTACTATAACATGATCTGTATGGTGGTAAATCGTGTAGTGCAATGGTGCCATATATATGTATACAAAGTCGTGCCATCACCCCCATCCCACCTCCAAAGCACAACCTCCTGATAGTATCCCCCCCCCCCCCACATTTATCCGAGAGAGTTCTCCGCACAGTACTCTTCCCTCGAGAGAATACCCCCAAGTATATTATCCACCGAAAATTCGATGTGCCACGGTAATTAACGGTATCATGGCGTATCGTAACATGTCAGTGTACGTTCCAGATATACCACGGTAAAGTTTGTTTCACCATGGTACTATAACATGATCTATATGGTGGTAAATCGTGTAGTGCAATGGTGCCATATATATGTATACAAAGTCGTGCCCTCAACCCCACCCCACCTCCAAAGCACAGCCCCCTGATAGTATCCCTCCCCCCATTTATCCGAGAGAGTTCTCCTGACAGTACTCTTCCCTCGAGAGAATACCCCCAAGTATATTATCCACCGAAAATTCCACTGGAAATTTCAAACCGAAATACCCCCCCCCCGCCCCGCCACCCCCCCCCCCCCCCCCCCGCCCGAGAGAATACCCACCCTGAGAGTACCTACCCGGAGACTTGTCACCCAGAATGTATATGTATGTATTTTAGGTTTTTAAGCCAAATACTGGAACTCGTGCGGGCCTGTTTTTATACCTACTTGCCGTACATATTGTAATGATTTATTAAAGCAATTACGCCCATCCACCCATATCACGTAAGAGATACGCGCGAATTATGTTGTGTCCATACTATCGGACATATAATACCACAGAAAAACAACATATATACTGCGTTCATAGCGTGTAAAAGGTTACCAAAAACACATAACACCAAATTAAATTCCGATTATCACCACCAATATTGAAACTGTTTCGAAACAACGCGGTTGAGTTTCTTCAGACAAGGGAGAGAGAGAGAGAGAGAGAGAGAGAGAGAGAGAGAGAGAGAGAGAGAGAGAGAGAGAGAGACCAAATCCTGAAACTTGTGTGTGTGGAGGTTTTTCTTTGTTCTCGCCGTGTCTTCGAGAATAAAACACTGGATTAGGGACCCCCCCCCCCCCCCCACGCCCAAGAATACTAAACGATGATATTGTATGGTACTATATCGCGCAGGCCATGGCAGAATTTTGCCATGGCCCGTTGACGGTCCGTTTGTTCGTCTGCAAGTTAACACGTCCCAGGCTGCAGGTCGTCTTTAAGGGTCGATTTTTACGAAAGTTCTCATGTACTCTTGTTATGACCGTGCGACGAGAACGAGTGTTTTGAGTTTGATTCTAAATGGTTGACCACCATACAGATTATTTCACAGTACCATAGTATAACAAACTTTACCATGGTACCTTGGGTATGATATCATAAATTATTTATTTATTTATTTATTTCTGTCTGTCTGTCTGTCTGTCTGTCTGTCTGTCTGTCTGTCTGTCTGTCTGTCTGTCTGTCTGTCTGTCTGTCTGTCTGTCTGTCTGTCTGTCTCTCTCTCTCTCTCTCTCTCTCTCTCTCTCTCTCTCTCTCTCTCTCTCTCCCCTATCTTTCTCTCCCTCTCACTCCTGGTCTGCACAACGCTGACGAGTCAGTTGCTGTGAACCTATAAATTCGCGAGAGAACACGCAATCGTTGTTGAACCAAATTCATAGTCTGGTTGTTCGACAGGACTTGGTTGAGGTTCGTTTATACGACCGCTTACTTCGTGTTTCACAATGTCTTGGCGCTGTATATTGAAACTGTCGGACCGACACTTTCGCTTTTAAGCGGCGAGTGCGGAATCCGCAACAGTTCCATCGTGATGATTTGATGACCACCAACTCAGTTCCTTGGTTGTTGGGAAACCAAAGCGACCACGTTATCACGACTGTTTCGTCTCTCTCTCTGTCTGAAGAAATCGAATCGCCTTGTTTCGAGACAGCTTCAATGTCGGTGACAGTTTTATGGGTGGAGGAAGCCGGAGTACCCGACGAGAACCACCGAGGAGCTGTCAGCTCTCCAACATCGCAACTCTGAACTCTGCACCGCAGCACAGGCAGGGTTAGATTGGTTGAAGACATGCGCACCATCGACGTGCAGTACGCCTCAGTACACAGCGTCATCGTGCCCCCATGTAGGCAATCGGGGTGAAGTGTCTTGCCCATGGACACAACGCGGTTGCCGCAGGTGGGATTCGAACCGAGGACCACTCGGCTTGCAGCTTGCACCTCTAACAACTGAGCCACCGCGCCCCCAATTGGAATTTTATTTGCCGTTAAGTGTTTTTGTAACCTTTTACACGCTATGGACACAGTATATATGTTGTTTTTTCGTGATATTACATTTCCAATACCATGGACACAACATAATTCGCGCGTATCTATTACTTACGTGATGTGGGTGCCTGGGTGGATGGGCGTAATTGCTTTTATAAATCATTACAATATGTATGGCAATTTGCTCGCGGGGGTGGGGGGTGGGGGTATATTTCGGTTTGAAATTTCCAGTGGAATTCCCGAAGGACAATATACTAGGGGGTATTCTCTTGGGGGCGGGGTACTGCGCGGGGGGACTCTCTCGGAGGAAGAGAGCCGCTATCTGGGGGTTATACTTTGGAGGTGGGGTGGGGTGGGGGCACCATCTTGTATACATATGTACAGCACCACTGCGCTACATGATTTACCACCATACAGATCATGTTAGAGTAAACAAACTTTACCATGGTATACCTGGAACATACAGTGGCGTATTACGATACGCCATGGCACCATGGATTACCGTGGCACACCGTCGTAAAGTACCATGCAATAGCATGATTTAGTACTATTAGGTACACCATAGTTTAGTATGATACACTTCGCTTTATCATGCTTTTACTTTGGATACCATGGTGTTTAATGTACAGCCGTTGTATTTTAAGGTATAACACCACTGGTTGAAATTCACTGACTGACTACAAAATCGGTACAAGATGGGGTCTGGAATATTTTTTTTTTGCGAAATAACGCAATAACTTTGCGAAATAACGCAATAACTTTTGCGAAATAACGCAATAACTTTGCGAAATAACGCAATAACTTTTGCGAAATAACGCAATACTTTTGCGAAATAACGCAAAGTTATTGCGAAATAACGCAATACTTTTTGCGAAATAACGCAATAATTTTGCGAAATAACGCAATAACTTTGCGAAATAACGCAATAACTTTTGCGAAATAACGCAATACTTTTGCGAAATAACGCAAAACTTTTGCGAAATAACGCAATAACTTTTGCGAAATAACGCAATACTTTTGCGAAATAACGCAAAGTTATTGCGAAATAACGCAATACTTTTGCGAAATAACGCAATAATGTTTGCGTTATTTCGCAAAAGTATTGCATTATTTCGCAAAAGTATTGCGTTATTTCGCCAAAGTATTGCGTTATTTCGCAAAAGTTATTGCGTTATTTCGCAAAAGTTATTGCGTTATTTCGCAAAACTATTGCGTTATTTCGCAAAACTATTGCGTTATTTCGCAAAACTATTGCGTTATTTCGCAAAACTATTGCGTTATTTCGCAATAACTTTTGCGTTATTTCGCAAAACTATTGCGTTATTTCGCAAAACTTTTGCGTTATTTCGCAATAACTTTGCGTTATTTCGCAAAAAAGTATTCCAGACACAGATCTTGTAGTAAGTCAGCGAATTTCAAGCAGTGGTGTTATACCGTAATATACAACGGCTATACATTAAACATCATGGTACTCAAAGTAAAAGCATGATGAACCGAAGTTTTATTATACTAAACTATGGTGTACCATAGTACTAAATCATGTTATTGCGTGATAGTATACGACGGTGTGCCACGGTAATCAACGGTATCATGGCGTATCGTAATATGTCAGTATACGTTCCAGATATACCATGGTAAAGTTTGTTACACCATGGTACTATAACATGATATGTATGGTGGTAAATCGTGTAGTGCAATGGCGCCATATATATGTATACAAAGTCGTGCCCTCACCCCCACCCCACCTCCAAAGCACAACCCCCTGATAGTACCCCCCCCCCCCTTTATCCGAGAGAGTTCTCCGCACAGTACTTTTCCCTCGAGAGAATACCCCAAGTATATTATCCACCGAAAATTCGATGTGCCACGGTAATCAACGGTATCATGGCGTATCGTAATATGTCAGTGTACGTTCCAGATATACCATGGTAAAGTTTGTTACACCATGGTACTATAACATGATCTGTATGGTGGTAAATCGTGTAGTGCAATGGTGCCATATATATGTATACAAAGTCGTGCCATCACCCCCACCCCACCTCCAAAGCACAACCTCCTGATAGTATTCCCCCCCCCCCCCCCCCCACACACACATTTATCCGAGACAGTTCTCCGCACAGTACTCTTCCCTCGAGAGAATACCCCCAAGTATATTATCCACCGAAAATTCCACTGGAAATTTCAAACCGAAATACCCCCCCCCCCCCCCTGCCCGAGCGAATACCCACCCTGAGAGTACCCACCCGGAGACTTGTCACCCAGAATGTATATGTATGTATTTAAGGTTTTTAAGCCAAATACTGGAACTCGTGCTGGCCTGTTCTTATACCTACTTGCCGTACATATTGTAATGATTTATTAAAGCAATTACGCCCATCCACCCATATCACGTAAGAGATACGCGCGAATTGTGTTGTGTCCATACTATCGGACATATAATACCACAGAAAAACAACATATATACTGCGTTCATAGCGTGTAAAGAGTTACAAAAAACACATAACAGCAAATTAAATTCGATTACCACCACCAATATTGAAACTGTTTCGAAACAACGCTTTTGAGTTTCTTCAGACAAGGAGAGCGAGCGAGCGAGCGAGCGAGCGAGAGAGAGAGAGAGAGAGAGAGAGAGAGAGAGGAGAGAGAGAGAGAGAGAGGAGAAACTGAAATCCTGAAACTTGTGTGTGTGGAGGTTTTTCTTTGTTCTCGCCATGTCTTCGAAAATAAAACACTGGATTAGGGACCCCCCCTGCGCCCAAGAATACTAAACGATGATATTGTATGGTACTATATCGCGCAAGAATACTAAACCATGATATTGTATGGTACTATATCGCGCAGGCGCAGGCCATGGCAGAATTTTGCCATGGCCTGTTGACGGTCCGTTTGTCCGTCT
Source organism: Pictodentalium vernedei (assembly GCA_031216915.1). Lineage (NCBI taxonomy): Eukaryota > Metazoa > Mollusca > Scaphopoda > Dentaliida > Dentaliidae > Pictodentalium > Pictodentalium vernedei. Next base: position 781,008,284 of record CM062295.1, read on the forward strand.
GCACGTTAACACGTCCCAGGCTGCAGGTCGTCTTTAAGGGTCGATTTTTACGAAAGTTCTCATGTACTCTTGTTATGACCGTGCGACGAGAACGAGCGTTTTGAGTTTGATTCTAAATGGTTGACCACCATACAGATTATTTCACAGTACTATAGTATAACAAACTTTACCATGGTACCTTGGACGTACCAGGGTATGAGTCTGTCTGTCTGTCTGTCTGTCTGTCTGTCTGTCTGTCTGTCTGTCTGTCTGTCTGTCTGTCTGTCTGTCTGTCTGTCTGTCTGTCTGTCTGTCTGTCTGTCTGTCTGTCTGTCTGTCTGTCTGTCTGTCTGTCTGTCTGTCTGTCTGTCTGTCTGTCTGTCTGTCTGTCTGTCTCTCTCTCTCCCTCTCACTCCTGGTCTGCACAACGCTGACGAGTCAGTTGCTGTGAACCTATAAATTCGCGAGAGAACACGCAATCGTAGTAGAACCAACTGGTTGTTCGACAGGACTTGGTTGAGGTTCGTTTATACGACCGCTTACTTCGTGTTTCACAATGTCTTGGCGCTGTATATTGAAACTGTCGGACCGACACTTTCGCTTTTAAGCGGCGAGTGCGGAATCCGCAACAGTTCCATCGTGATAATTTGATGACCACCAACACAGACAGCTTCAATGTCGGTGGGGGGAAATTGGAATTTAATTTGCCGTTAAGTGTTTTTGTAACCTTTTACGTGCTATGGACACAGTATATATGTTGTTTTTTTCGTGATATTACATTTCCAATACCAGGGACACAACATAATTCGCCGCGTATCTATTACTTACGTAATGTGGGTGCCTGGGTGGATGGGCGTAATTGCTTTTATAAATCATTACAATATGTACGGCAATTTTCTCGCGGGGAGGGGGGGGGGGGGGGGCGTGTGGGGGGGGGGGGGGTTATATTTCGGTTTGAAATTTCCAGTGGAATTCCCGATGGACAATATACTGGGGGTATTCTCGTGAGGGGCGAGTACTGTGCGGGGGACTCTCTCGGAGAAAGAGAGCTACTATCTGGGGGGTTATACTTCTTGTATACATATGTACAGCACCACTGCGCTGCATGATGTACCACCATACAGATCATGTTAGAGTAAACAAACTTTACCATGGTATATCTGGAACATACAGTGGCGTATTAGGATACGCCATGGCACCATGGATTACCGTGGCACACCGTCGCATAGTACCATGGAATAACATGATTTAGTACTATTAGGTACACCATAGTATAGTACAATACACATCGGTTTATCATGCTTTTACTTTGGATACCATGGTGTTTAATGTATAGCCGTTGTATTTTAAGGTATAACACCACTGGTTGCAATGGACTGACTGACTACAAGATCGGTACAAGATGGGGTCTGGAATATTTTTTTGCGAAATAACGCAATAACTTTGCGAAATAACGCAATAACTTTTGCGAAATAACGCAATACTTTTGCGAAATAACGCAATAACTTTTGCGAAATAACGCAATACTATTGCGAAATAACGCAATAATTTTGCGAAATAACGCAATAACTTTGCGAAATAACGCAATACTTTTGCGAAATAACGCAAAGTTAATTCGAAATAACGCAATACTTTTGCGAAATAACGCAAAGTTATTGCGAAATAACGCAATAACTTTTGCGAAATAACGCAATAACTTTGCGAAATAACGCAAAGTTTTTGCGAAATAACGCAATACTTTTGCGAAATAACGCAAAAGTTATTGCGAAATAACGCAATAGTTTTGCGAAATAATGCAATAGTTTTGCGAAATAACGCAAATATTTTTGCGAAATAACGCAATAGTTTTGCGAAATAACGCAAAACTTTTGCGAAATAACGCAATAGTTTTGCGAAATAACGCAAAAGTTATTGCGAAATAACGCAATAGTTTTGCGAAATAACGCAATACTTTTGCGAAATAACGCAAACGTTATTGCGTTATTTCGCAAAAGTATTGCGTTATTTCGCAAAAGTATTGCGTTATTTCGCAATAACTTTGCGTTATTTCGCAAAAGTATTGCGTTATTTCGCAAAAGTTATTGCGTTATTTCGCAAAACTATTGCGTTATTTTCGCAAAAGTTATTGCGTTATTTCGCAAAGTTATTGCGTTATTTCGCAAAATTATTGCGTTATTTCGCAAAAGTATTGCGTTATTTCGCAATACCTTTGCGTTATTTCGCAAAAGTATTGCGTTATTTCGCAAAAGTTATTGCGTTATTTCGCAAAAGTATTGCGTTATTTCGCAAAAGTTATTGCGTTATTTCGCAAAGTTATTGCGTTATTTCGCAAAAAAAAATATTCCAGACCCCATCTTGTACCGATCTTGTAGTCAGTCAGTCCATTTCAACCAGTGGTGTTATACCTTAAAATACAACGGCTATACATTAAACACCATGGTATCCAAAGTAAACGCATGATAAACCGAAGTGTATTGTACTATACTACGGTGTACCTAATAGTACTAAATCATGTTATTGCATGGTTCTATACGACGGTGTGCCACGGTAATCCATGGTGCCATGGCGTATCGTAATACGCCACTGTATGTTCCAGGTATACCATGGTAAAGTTTGTTTACTCTAACATGATCTGTATGGTGGTACATCATGCAGCGCAGTGGTGCTGTACATATGTATACAAGAAGTATAACCCCCAGATAGTAGCTCTCTTCCTCCGAGAGAGTCCCCCGTACAGTACCCGCCCCTGAGAATACCCCCTAGTATATTGTCCATCGGGAATTCCACTGGAAATTTCAAACCGAAATATACCCAAACACCCCTCCACACCCCCTTCTCCCCGCGGGCAAATTGCCGTACATATTGTAATGATTTATAAAAGCAATTACGCCCATCCACCCAGGCACCCACATTACGTAAGTAATAGATACGCGCGAATTATGTTGTGTCCCTGGTATTGGAAACGTAATATCACGAAAAAACAACATATATACTGTGTCCATAGCATGTAAAAGGTTACAAAAACACTTAACGGCAAATTAAATTCCAATTTCCCCCCACCGACATTGAAGCTGTCTGTGTTGGTGGTCATCAAATCATCACGATGGAACTGTTGCGGATTCCGCACTCGCCGCTTAAAAGCGAAAGTGTCGGTCCGACAGTTTCAATATACAGCGCCAAGACATTGTGAAACACGAAGTAAGCGGTCGTATAAACGAACCTCAACCAAGTCCTGTCGAACAACCAGTTGGTTCTACTACGATTGCGTGTTCTCTCGCGAATTTATAGGTTCACAGCAACTGACTCGTCAGCGTTGTGCAGACCAGGAGTGAGAGGGAGAGAGAGAGAGAGAGAGAGAGAGAGAGAGACAGACAGACAGACAGACAGACAGACAGACAGACAGACAGACAGACAGACAGACAGACAGACAGACAGACAGACAGACAGACAGACAGACAGACAGACAGACAGACAGACAGACAGACAGACAGACAGAAATAATTTATGATATCACACCCCTGGTACGTCCAAGGTACCATGGTAAAGTTTGTTATACTATGGTACTGTGAAATAATCTGTATGGTTGTCAACCATTTAGAATCAAACTCAAAACGCTCGTTCTCGTCGCACGGTCATAACAAGAGTACATGAGAACTTTCGTAAAAATCGACCCTTAAAGACGACCTGCAGCCTGGGACGTGTTAACGGGCAGACGGACAAACGGACC